>CM046444.1:4434016-5180619 GCA_025506515.1 Flaveria trinervia | reverse complement strand
CACGGCTCCCCCTCCATCGCAGAATCATTCCCGAAACCCTACCCCATTCGAGCCTTCATCTTCCTCTCTCGACGACAATTCGCCACCGTTAGTCACCGTTGGTTGTCGTCGTCACGCCGTTCACTTGTTTCGCCGGTAACCGCTCGTCCTAAACTTCGTTTCGTTCCGTTTCGGTTCGGTTTATTGTCGCGATCTGGTGTTCAGTTATGTGTACGTGTGTGTTCTTTGTTATATGTATGTGCGATGTATAGGTATATATACATATTCTGCTGCATATGTGTATTTATATATGTATTGTTACGTACGTATGTGTATGTTCCTGCTGCGTATGTTCTGCGATAGGTATGTAATTGTGTGCGTACGTGAGTTCAAAACAAAACAGCCCTAGTGGGCGCATGTGGAAAGGATATAGGCGCATGGATGTGTATATACATATATGTTCTGTATGTATGTATGCAGGCGTGTGTATGTATGCATAGAATTTTAATAGGCGCCTGCCTACTTGTTATGGGCATATGGGATTGCTTACTTATTTGGTGTGTGTGTGTGTGGACGCATGAGTGTGTATATAATATATTATATATGGGAATTCCTTTTAAGTTAGTGGGTTGCATGTGCATGAGATGTATGTATGAATGTGTATATGAATGTATGTTGTAGTTGGCGAATGAAGACAAGGCAGGTCGCATTGGGAGCATGACACAAAAGTTACTTATTTTATTTGTATAGGTATAATAGTAAGTGGGCGCATGAGGATAAACATTAGGCGCATTAGGTTCTTGCATGTATGTATGTACTTGTTGCATTATCAAATATATGTATTTATATATATATATGGATGCTACGTGCATGGGGACCTCTTTCGAGTCTGTTGTGACACAGAGTCGCTCACCTCCTATATATGCTTGCAAGCCTTTCTATACTTTCTCTTTTATTCATTCATTTATTCATGCATGCATTCATTCATTACGTTTCTCTTTTCATTATCTTCCACTTTACGTTACATAATACTTTCATTACATTCGTTAACGTTCAACGCAAAGCCAAAGGAAGACATACATACATAAACATAAATATACACCATCACCATTCAGGCAACATCATACATACATAACACACATCAAACATAAGCCATCACATCATAACCAGGCTTATCTCCCCATTTTACCCCTTGAAATCCACTTAGAAAACCTCAAGTCCAAAGTGGGCGCATGGGTCCTTCCAGGCGCTTGAGCATAAAATTCTAAGTATAAAACAGTCTGGGCGCATGGGCATTGTTTGGGCGTTTCTGCCCTGTTCAGGTGCATCACAAACACTTAGCCGTTTCAAGGACTTGGACGCACGGACACTGTTTGGGCGCATGGCCAATACTTAGCCGTTTCCTTCACTGGGACGCATGGGCACTGTTTAGGCGCATGGTCCACACTTAGCCATTTCAATCTCTGGGATGCAAGGACACTGTTTAGGCGCATGGTCCACAAGGCCTTTTTCATCACTTGGGCGCATGGGCACTATTTAGGCGCATGGCCAACACTTGGGCGCATGGTCCACTATTCAGGCGCATTTCCCACTCTTGGGTGCATGGCCAACACTTAGGCGTCTGGTCTCTCATGCTAGACGCATGGACAACTGTTTGGACGCATGAACCACTATTCATATTCATCAAACATTCTGAAATCTTTTCTATGCTACCAATTCCACCCGATTATCATTCTGAGCATACCCAAACACAGATCTAACATACTAAGGCCATCTAAGCATGCTAAACATCATCTCTAACCTATAATCAACACTATAACATGCATACACACATACAACATTTGAACATCAAGTTGTAAACCCATGGTTTCTTTAAAACGTTTACTTAGTATGCATAATAGCCCCAAATCAGTTAAAAATTAGTAAAAGAGGGGTTCTAGAAACTCACCTTGAGCAGCTTTTGAACAACACTCTTCCAGTTCAAGACCCACTTCGATTCAGCTCTTTGAATCTTGAAAGTAAACTCTTTTTCAACTTTTTCTTCCTTTTTCTCTCTCTAGAACCGGGCTCTCTCTCTCCTTCTTCTTTCTCCAAGATCAAAGCAGCTTTCTGCTTGATATGGGCGACCATGCCCTTTAAAATCTTAAAATAATAAGATTTGTACTTTGTATACTTTTCCCCCTCTACTTGTGCATAATTTCTATTCTTTCTATTTACTTTTCTTTTCCTTCCGTTTAAATAGAAAATTCGGGGTGTTACAAGTCTACCCCCCTTAAAGAGGTTTCGTCCCTGAAGCCTGTCGCTTCTCGAATAGTTACGGGTAACACTGTCTCACCTTTTCTTTGAGCTTGCATTTAAACTCAGATCCCTTTAGGCGTCACTGCACCCGCACAAGTGAAACCATCATCCTCCTTGGTCTATTCTCTCCTTATTAGTAATGGTCACCGGTTGCTCCTCGTGGTTGGATACTCTGTCCATCTCAGTATTCTCTAGTAGCATGATCATATCCTCATCTGTTGAGCTCTTTCTTAGACGAGATGCATGGAACATCAAATGAATTCCACTTAACTCATCAGGTAGCTCCAGTCGATGTGCCACTTCTCCTACCTAAGCAACAACTGGGAATGACCCTCTCCATTTTAGTATTAGCTTTACTCGACTCCAAACCAAGCAATCTGCTTTCCTGGTCGAAGCCTTCCTCATACTTTATTGTCGTAGGTCGTCACCAAACTCTGGTTGTGCACGGTTGAGCAATCCATCTTTTTGAAACACTTGGGTTTTGAGTCATAGACTACCGATCAACTCACCCGGAGATGCACGTCTACCTACCTATGTCTGTCTTGAACAGCCTAGCAGAAACAAGCGCTCTCTCTCAATTCTATCGCGCAATCCTCTAGGGCATTAGGTAACCTGATTGACTTACTAATAGCAATTCTTACATCGAAGGGCTCATCGATCTTCCTACCCCTAACGTGCAACATCACAAAAAATAGCAGCAACAAAACTACTACTAGCGTCACAATTAAAGAATATATGCAATAATCTAAACTTGCAAGAACGTACCTGACGTTACCTCGGAGTCTGACCTAGCCTCCTCCCGATCATAGCGAAGGCTCTAGCCCTCACCCTCTGTTCTCCTTCCTCGTACTGGAACTTCCTACCCTCGATTTCTTGCAGTCTCTGCTCATGTGTCCTGTCTTGCCACAGTCGTAGCATTTAGCCATTTGATAGTCCCTCGCTCTGTGGCCCTCCTTTCCACACTGAAAACAAACGTTCGGTCCCCACTTGCACTCCCCGTCATGGCCTCTGCCACACTTGTTGCAAATCTCTCCTTTTCTTTCCATTCTCTCATGATTATCGTCCCTCGACGTCGTACCTCCATACCCAAACCACCATCATTGTCTCGCCTTCCTTTCCCCTTCTTAACATAGGCTCGCTCTTCCCCTTCGTTTGTCATCACCATCGCCCCCCGCTCGTCGTACAATCTTCCTGCCAGGTCAACTGCCGACCTAAACGTGCTCGGTCGGGCGGCGATCATGTGCCTACGGATGTCTGCCGGCAAGCCCTGAATATACCTCTTGATCTTTCGCGAAAGAGGTGTCACCTGATCCGGCACCAGACGTGCATCTCGTTGAACTTCGTGGTGTACTGTTGATGTGTTAGGGTTCCCGCCTCCAGTTGCAGCAATTCCCTTTCAACTTTATCCATCTCACGATGAGGACATAATTCCTCAATCACCAGCTTCTTCAACTCTGGCCATCTTATCCTTCCAATGGCTCTGCTACCCTCGGCTTGGACTATATTGTCCCACCAGCACAGAGACGAGTCCATAAAAGAATGGGCAGCAAATTTTACTTTCTGATCCTCCCGACACTCGCTGATATTCAATACCGCTTCCATCTCTCTCACCCATCGGTGAGCAGCAGCAGTAGTGTCATTTCCATCAAAAGTTGGGGGCTTGCATCGTTGAAACGCCCCATAATTACAGCCTCGTGCCGCCTCCGACGCAGGCTCTTCCTCTTCGTCCTCTTCGTCATTGAAGAAAACTGTTTCAGTCTCGGGTCATCTCCTTTCGCCTGAAGGTCTACCCCCTTCCTGTCTCTCCTCGTCTCTAACAGCCTTCATAACTTCGGTCACCACAGATGGTAGGATCGTCTGCATAACCTGATGCCCTTCCTCCCTGACCGCCTCTCTCATCGAGGCTATCTGATTAGCATTCTCATCACCGCCCTCTTGATGAGGGGTCTCGGGTTCCTCATGGGCTGCTCCTTCAGCCCTAGACCTTCCTCTTGTGACCCGTGGTTCGGCACCACGTCCACCACCTCCACCTCGTGAAGCTTTCGAAGATCTACCACCAACCATCTTCTAACACACTATAAGATTCAAACACTAACGCGGTCATTCAAGGTAATAACTCAGTTTATGTCAAGTATAGTAAGTCCCTAATTACAGTGGCCAGTTGTGATTAGCCACTTACCTTACTCTTCATACCCCAAGCATTTCCTATCCTGACATAATTAGTATCTAAATCTACACCAAAGCACATAAGCCACATACATGCGCACATAATGCCGGTTAACGTTAACTTACATAAAACGTTTACATAAAACCTTTACCTGCAGGCACGTAGCTACTAGGACTAGCATCTATTTTCCTTTTAGTCCCATTCTCAGTTTAAGATTAGGTTTTTCAAAATATTTACCCAATTCACTTAAACTTTTGCTCTGATACCAACTTGTAAGGCCCCGTCCCTGGGACGCTTATAGCTGGTCATTCATTGCACTTAAAACATTATAAAATATACATTAATTTTGCAATGGAATTTAAAACTTTCATTTATAATTAAAAACATGTCAATTACAACATCTGTTTTCATCTCAAAATACAAGACATGTCAAAATACGGATACCAGCCTCAAATGCTCCCAGTAGCTTATGCATCCATGCCTGCAACTCCTCAGCATCAACATATACCTACCAACTATCATGCATACAAAAGTCAGCAACACTGAGTGAGTTCTAGTTTTATAATAAAACATACTTTTCTCTGTTAAAACCGTTCATTACTTTATCTCAAAACATACTATACTTTACAATCGTTCGTGATCATGCATCATACATACATACAGATAATATCATTATTATCTTCATCATTACGTTCATTAGCTTTGTTCATTCAACGTATTACATTATCGTTCACTTCTCTTACTAGATCCGGTCAGACTTTACCCTCTTCGTGGCACTCAGCCACGATTACTGAGGTCGAATGACGAGGATCCTGTTCAGTATATTATTAAGATAATTTATTTACGTTCATTCGTACGTTTGTTCTTTCATACATGATCTTTCGTTTATTACTCTTTATTACTCGAATCTTGTCTCTTGCAATATCTCATGTCCAAAGACTGATGTTGTACCGGGGCCTGCTCACAAACCCCCGACTCATGTCCGAAGACTGACACAGCACCGTGATATGTGACAAACATCCCATATGAGGCAATCACAGGGATTGAACTCCAACCAAGTCTGTTGCAACACAAAGTCGCTCACCTCATTATCTTGTCTCATGCAATATCCCCGACTCATGTCTGAAGACTGATACTGTGCCGGGGCCTGACAAACAAACCCCCAACTCATGTCCGAAGACTGACATAGTACCGGGATACGCGACATGGATCTCATCATCCATCGCTTTCGTCATATGCAATACTCCCGACTCATGTCCGAAGACTGATACTGTGCCGGGGCCTACTCACAAACCCCTGACTCATGTTCGAAGACTGACACAGTACCGGAGTACGCAATCTGTATCCTGTCTCATGCAATACCCCCGACTCATGTCCAAAGACTGATACTGTGCCGGGGCCCGACATACAAACCCCCGACTCATGTCCGAAGACTGAAACAGTACCGGGATACGCGACAAGGACCTATTTCGAGTCTGTTGCGACACAGAGTCGCTCACCTCCTATATATGCTTGCAAGCCTTTCTATACTTTCTCTTTTATTCATTCATTTATTCATGCATGCATTCATTCATTACGTTCCTCTTTTCATTATCTTCCACTTTACGTTACATAATACTTTCATTACATTTGTTAACGTTCAACGCAAAGCCAAGGGAAGACATACATACATAAACATAAACATACACCATCACCATTCAGGCAACATCATACATACATAAAACACATCAAACATAAGCCATCACATCATAACCAGGCTTATCTCCCCATTTTACCCCTTGAAATCCACTTAGAAAACCTCAAGTCCAAAGTGGGCGCATGGGTCCTTCCAGGTGCATGAGCATAAAATTCTAAGTATAAAACAGTCTGGGCGCATGGGCACTGTTTGGGCGTTTCTGCCCTGTTCAGGTGCATCACAAACACTTAGCCGTTTCAAGCACTTGGACGCACGGACACTGTTTGGGCGCATGGCCAATACTTAGCCGTTTCCTTCACTGGGACGCATGGGCACTGTTTAGGCGCATGGTCCACACTTAGCCATTTCAATCTCTGGGATGCAAGGACACTGTTTAGGCGCATGGTCCACAAGGCCTTTTTCATCACTTGGGCGCATGGGCACTATTTAGGCGCATGGCCAACACTTGGGCGCATGGGCCACTATTCAGGCGCATGACCCACTCTTGGGCGCATGGCCAACACTTAGGCGTCTGGTCTCTCATGCTAGACGCATGGACAACTGTTTGGACGCATGAACCACTGTTCATATTCATCAAACATTCTGAAATCTTTTCTATGCTACCAATTCCACCCGATTATCATTCTGAGCATACCCAAACACAGATCTAACATACTAAGGCCATCTAAGCATGCTAAACATCATCTCTAACCTATAATCAACACTATAACATGCATACACACATACAACACTTGAACATCAAGTTGTAAACCCACGGTTTCTTTTAAAACGTTTACTTAGTATGCATAATAGCCCCAAATCAGTTAAAAATTAGTAAAAGAGGGGTTCTAGAAACTCACCTTGAGCAGCTTTTGAACAACACTCTTCCAGTTCAAGACCCACTTCGATTCAGCTCTTTGAATCTTGAAAGTAAACTCTTTTTCAACTTTTTCTTCCTTTTCTCTCTCTAGAACCGGGCTCTCTCTCTCCTTCTTCTTTCTCCAAGATCAAAGCAGCTTTCTGCTTGATATGGGCGACCATGCCCTTTAAAATCTTAAAATAATAAGATTTGTACTTTGTATACTTTTCCCCTTTACTTGTGCACAATTTCTATTCTTTCTATTTACTTTTCTTTTCCTTTCGTTTAAATAGAAAAAATTCAGGGTGTTACAGCTTGCAAGTGAAGGTGGAGCATCAGAAGCCATATGGAAAGATCCAATCTTTGGATAAACTGGAATGGAAGTGGGAGCACATCACCATGGACTTTATTACGAAGCTACCATGCACCGCACGAGGGTATGATGCTATTTGGGTGATAGTTGATCGTTTGATGAAGAGTGCTCACTTTTTACCAATCCACGAGACATATTCATCCGAAAGGTTGGTTGATCTTTTCATTAAGGAGATTGTAACTCGTCATGTTGTGCCGGTGTCTATTGTGTTAGATCGTGACACCCGGTTTACATCTAAATTTTGGAAGAAATTTTGCGATGCGATAGGGACGAGGTTGCATATCCGGCTTATCATCCACAGATAGATGGTTAGTCGGAAAGGACCATTCAGACGCTGGAGGATATACTCCATGCATGTGTCATCGATTTTGGAGGAGGATGGGATGACCATTTACCGTTAGCTGAGTTCTCATATAACAACAGTTATCACGCCAACATTGCCCCCTTATGAGATGCTATACGGAAGGAGATGCCGAACACCCGTGTGTTGGGGTAATATTAGTCAGAAGGAGTTAGGAAGCGTCGAGGTAAACGAGGTTACGACTGAGAAGCTTGAAAAAATCAAGGCCTTCATGAAGGCAGCCAAGGATAAACAGAAGTCGTATGCTGATAAACGACGTAGACCGATTGAGTTCCAAGTGGGTGATAGAGTTATATTGAAAGTCTCACCTTGGAAGGGTATCATTCGGTTCAGAAAGCTGGGCAAGTTGAGCCCGAGATACATAGGGCCTTTCCGAATCATTGCTAGAGTAGGAGAGGTGGCCTATAGATTAGAGTTACCAGATGAGTTAAGTGAAATTCACCCGACATTTCATGTATCTCATCTGAGAAAATGTCTAGCAGATGAAGATGTGATTGTTCCACTGGAGGATATCGAAGTAGATGAACGGCTCAATTATGTGGAGCAACCAGTGGCAATCGTTGATCGAAAAGAGAAGAGGCTGAGGAATAAAGTGGTTCCTCTTGTGCGTGTACAGTGAAGCACAGGAAGGGATCCGAGTCTACGTGGGAGAGTGAAGAAGAGATGAGGCAGCATTACCCACAATTGTTTGAGGAATAACAGATTTCGGGGACGAAACCTAAATAAGGGGGGTGGACTTGTAACACCCGGTTATTTTCTTAAAGTTAGTAAAGAAAAAATAAAGTGAAGTAAAAGGAAAGGAAGGAATAAAGCTCAAATGGATGGACTAAGAGTGTCAAAAGGACAAAACTTTGAAAAAGTTGGTGAATAAAGATGATGGTCGCCCACTCTTGAACATCACCTTTCTACTTACGGATTCTAGAGAGAGAAAGTGCAGAGCTTTCGGGTTTTGAAGAAGAACAAGCTAAAAATCTGAATTCAAGGTAAAAATTCATGGTTTTATGGTTTTCTTAACCGGTTATGTCCTCGGGTGTATGCTTATGTGTGTTTGTGTGTGTTCGGGTGTATGTTTTAGTGGGTTTCTAGGTGGTTGAACTCAATTTCAAATGAGCTTGGAAGAAGCTATACTCAAGAGCTGTTAAGGTGAGTTCTAGAACCCCTCTTTTTACATGTTTTAACTGATTTAGGGCTGGAAATGCATGGACATATGTTTTTATAAAACTGGGTTTATACCCGTATGTTTGAATGTGTGTATGATGATGTTATGGTGTGATTCTGGACTATGTTCATGATTTGATGATGTTATATGTCACACTCCGACCGACGGTGGAATCATCGGGGCAGACGAATGGGAGACGATTGCTCATAGAACATGGAACTAAATAAGTTGTAATAATATAAAATATCATTTATCATTGAACATTACAAGACAAATAAGTCCATACAATACAAGAACTTCAAACAAAGAAATAACATATTTAGTTAAACTAGGTCCAAGTTTTATATGAGCACAAGAAGATCTTCAAGTATCAAACCTGAAACATGTTAAAAATAAAAGGGTCAACTATAAAGTTGGTGAGTTCTCATGGTTTAAACACACGCATATATGTATATATATATATAAGGGTTACAAGTAGCAATTCATGTCAATGATTATGAGTTAGCAAGTTTATAGAACACATACAGTTACAACCAAACTTTGACTTGATTACAAGTATATATGATTGGCTAAGTGTATTTGGTTCCCATGATGAACAAGCATACGTCATCAGGAGCCGGCAATACATCGGCTTTAGCACCAAATAGGCTTGTCAGGCCCAAAGATCTAAGACGTCGTCAGGCTAGCAATAGTTAATGATTGTAAACAAAATATGTATCTTATATAAGACTTACAATAACACAAATAACCATGACAAAAGGTAAAGATGAATTGCATGTGCATTTACAAGTATCAAGATGTTTACAAGTGTAAGTTTATAAAGTTAACATGTTTCGCCCCAAAAGGCGTGAAATAAAGTAAAAAAGAGGCATGGAGAACTCACTTGGAAAATAAGTATATGATTGAAGGTTAAAAGAAATAATAAACGTCGTTTCAACGTAATTCTCACAAGGTACCTAAATATATAGATATTATAAGTTTAAGTTCTAAATAACGAGATTTAACGTTTAAACATGATCTAGGGTTCAAGAGAGAATTTGGAAACTTTTGTAAATAGGTTGAATATTTTTAATAAAGAAATTTACCGTTTATACATTTTAATAGAGAAAAAGAAATTTAAATCATTTACAGCAATTAAAGTTTAAATATAAAATTCAATAGACACTTGAGAATAATCACTATCTTAAAAGAAAAAGTAACATTTGAACAAATAATTTATTATTTATTATTTGAAATTCATTTTAATAGAAATAACCTAGAATAACCTTTGTAAAAAGGTTTTATTAAAAATTATATAATTATCTAAATTTTAATAAATATTCAAAAAATTATTTGGTTTCTATAAAAATATTTAAAGTTTACAATAACTATTTTTATAACTATATAAAATTTCCCATAATTATATTAAGGCTTAAAAAGCCTTTAAAAATAAATGAGGGAGCCAGGGTTCGAACCCGGGACCTCATGGTGGAAGGACAGTAACTTAACCAGTGAACCAGAGGCCTCAGCCGCATTAAGGTTTGGAATTAAATTGTTAAAAACAATACTTCAAGAAATCCCCAAATTCATATAAACCCTAGTTTCGGGTTGCATCAAAGTGAACATCTAAATGATGTGGTTAACGAAAACAAGAATAGGGCTTTTGATGTTCACATGAAACCGAGTGTATGTTGGGGTTTAATTACCTGAATAACTACCAAATCGATGTTACAACAGGAGGATGCAGTCGCGACCGTGGTTGGGTAATTTCAAGGTGCAAATGTTGTTGTTCATCCCTTGGCATTTATCTAGATGTTGGACTTAATTGCCTTTCTTTCTTTTATTCCTAATATCTTGTTTTTTAAAAATAACCGGGTGTTACAGTTTATGGTTGACAGAAAGGAAAAGTAAAGAATGAAGCATGAAAGATTAATGAAGATAACGATGATATTATCTGTGTATACGTATGATGTACGATCGCATGAGGAAATGAAAGGTTTTAATGAAAGTGAAGTATGTTTTATTATAAAATTAGAACTCACTCAGCAACGTTGACTTTTTATGTGTTTCCAGTTGGCAGGTAACAATTGTTGAGGATGGCACGGGCGGCTACTCAGCTTCTTTTTGGATGACATTCTTTTGGTTAATGTTTTTGCATTGTAATGCGAACAAACTGCGTTTTGTAATGAATGTTGTATTAACTTGCAAAAGCATTTACATGGAAATGAAAGATTATTTTAATGTTTCGCTGCGATGTTTTATGAAATACGAATGTAAATATATGTTTTATGTGCGATGATGATCCAACTGTAAGCGTCCCGGGGACGGGGCCTTACAGAGTGTATTGAACACACCATTGACCATCAAAACTTTAGTTCATTTCATCAAAAGTATCTTTCCAAATGTTTTTTGCATAACTGATGTTCATAAGTTCGACTTGTCTTTCCAGGAATTGTTTCTAGCAGGAACAAACACTACAACGCGTACGGTGATATGGGCTATGAGTGAGCTTGTGAGACACAAAGAAGTCATGTCAAAAATAGAAAAAGAGATGAAAAAGGAAATCAATTCACAAGAAATCGCAAACTTTCAGCCTTCCAAATTGACTTATCTACAAGCTTGCATAAAAGAAGTCTTCAGATTACACCCATCTGTGCCTCTGCTTCTTCCTCATATGGCGGCCGAAACTTGTGAGGTTATGAACTACAAAATACCTAAGAATGCTAAAATATTTGTTAATGTTTGGGCAATGGGCAGAGACTCTAAGATCTGGGACGAACCTTTATCATTTAAGCCAGAAAGATTCGTGGACTCAAAACTAGATTATAAAGGTCAGGACTTTGAACTAATTCCGTTTGGGTCAGGGAGGAGAATGTGTCCAGGATTGCCATCGGGCATGATGAGCATTGAATTTATTTTGGCGTCTTTGATTCGTGAGTTTGACTGGACGCTTCCGGACGGTGATGATCCGTTAAAGCTTGACATGAATGAGAAATTCGGCATGGCGCTAAAAAGAGAATCGCCTTTAAAGCTGATTTTTAAACAAAAACAAGCGTGACAATACGCTTAATTAATATGGAAAATGTTCGATTTGTTTATTCAATTTATTCATTGTATTTGTATTTTTTGTAATTCATTTTCTAGCATTTTATGTATTTATTAGATGAATAAATGACTTGATGTGTGACATTACGTGTTTGATTTGTAGTTACTTTGAAATTCAATGATCTAAGAAACAAATAATTATAATTACGCCACCCGACGAGATAACATCTTTTTTAAATGCAACCTAATGTAGTAATATGTTAATTAAAACTAACAAATGAAGCTACAGGTATTAGTCATGCTTTACATAATCTTAATTTTGGATTAAAATAAGCAGTCACAAGAGTATGTTTGAAATCTAGGAAATTATCATGTTATTGTGAAAATAAATTTTGACAAAAGAAAAAAGTGTTATGTTTTAAGTATGAATTGTGTAAATCGAACAAAGTCACACCTCGAGAAATTGGGAAACGAGAATGATAGTGTTGATGATGATGTGAAGTAGATGAAAAAGGAGATGTGTCTCTAGAAATCCTTACACTCCGTAGCTTTCTACTAAATGGTGATCCTGAGCTTCTAAGAGTTCGATAAGAGGAGGTTAACACATTCTTTCACTTGATGATAAATTATTATTTCCCAAAAATTTAGAGGGAATTCTTTAATGTATGTAAGTGATAAAAACCAATGTTTTATAGTTTGACAAACACAAGACCAACTTTATAAAAAATATTAATATGTAAATTATGCTTAACACATTCTTTTTATTAACTCAATTAAAAAAGTTGTCTCACACATTATAAGAGAATCATAATAGGTTTTTTATATTTATTTAAGTGTATTTCTTATATTGTAACAAATGATTGTAAGAGATTGTGAGTAAAGTAAAAAAAAAAAGTTATATGTATATTTGGGAATTACTATTAAATCCCTATTAACTTTTTAGTATTTTTAAAAATTGTTGTAAGTAAAGTAGAAAGAAAAAATAATGATAAATGTATAAAAAATATTATTTAATTATAAAAAATATAATGACTTTAACATAATTTTAAGGATAAAAACTTAAATAAAATTGATGTGAATATTATGACCATTACTTACACTTAAAAGTAAAGATCGGTGGGGTTTCCCACATGCCTTTACTCCCTCTATACTTTTAACTTTTATACTTTTCACCCTCAAACGTTTTTTAAACTTTTTATAAAATGTCATTTTGATCCCCTCGAGTTTTTAAAGTTTTAGGCTTAACCCTATGTAATATAAATTTGACTTCGTCTATGTTTGGACATAATCAGAAATGACTAGGGTCAAATACAAAATGTATATGTGCTTAACCTTAAATACGCTTCATGTATTGACGTAATTTTGTTCAGAGATTAGTTGGTCAGTTATAAAACATTTCGCGCTTAATTTTATGTACCCTTTGGGTTGGTGTACGTTTTGACGTAAATTCTGATCAGAAATGAGTCGGGTCAAATATTATATTTTTTAAGTATGTCTACGTTTCGCCATAAATTTTGTTTGAAAATACGGCGAGTCAAATATAATATGTTTCAATTGATGGTATAAAATCCAAGTTACTCTACGTTTCGATTTAAATTTAGTTTGGAATGAGTGGAGACGATTCTAATCTATACATTATCACACTACATACGGCGTCACTACACGTGTTTTTTAATGTACGCTTTGAGTCCGTCTACGTTTTGATATAATTTGTTTTGAAAACAATCGAGTCAAATATAATACGTTTTTATTCAACGATACAAATTCGAGTTACTCTATGTTTCAACGCAAATTTACTTCAGAATCATGTCAGATCAATTGTAGTCTATGTTTTATCACGCTGCATACGATTCCGCTGCAACGCGCGACGGACCGACCTTTGTTCCCCTCATACTTTTGATCTTTACATTAAAAACTTTGTAAAATGTCACATTTACCCTCTTAGGATTCTAAAACTTTGAGTTAATCCCTACGCAATATATATTCAGGTTCGTTTACATTTAGACATAATTAGAAACGACTTGGGTCAAATATAAAATGTTTCCAAGCTTAATATTGTCTACGTTTCGACATACGTTTATGTTTTGACGTAAATTTTTTTCAGAAATAAGTTGGTTAAAAATAAAACGTTTTAGTGTTTATTTTTATGTACGTTTTGAGTTTACTTACGTTTCGACATTGGTTTGTTTGTACGTT
The DNA here is from genome assembly GCA_025506515.1 of Flaveria trinervia. Taxonomy (NCBI): domain Eukaryota; kingdom Viridiplantae; phylum Streptophyta; class Magnoliopsida; order Asterales; family Asteraceae; genus Flaveria; species Flaveria trinervia. The sequence continues at coordinate 5,166,528 of CM046444.1, read as the reverse complement.
TCCACATTGGTTTGTTTGGAAACAAGTTGGATCAAAATAATAGTTTTTCATTAACTATACATCTAGACACAAATTTAGTTCGAAAAAGGTCGGAGCAATTGTAAACCTATGTTTTGACATTAGTTTTGTTTGAAAACAAATCAGGTCAAATATTAAACATTTTTGTTCAACGGTATAAATTGTAGTTACTTTGCGTATTGATGTAAAATTAGTTCAAAAACGAGTCAGGTCGATAGTAGTTTATACTCTCTCACATCACATACAATGTCGCGGCAACACGCGACGGGTAATACACCTAGTTAAGTGAAATAGAACAACGCTTGTTTTCTGTAGAATAGATTGAATGCTATGAGCCCATGACTGAAATTGACGCGCATGGGCCTAACAAAGCCTAAAAGAAACCACTAACCCATTAAACCACTAGTCTTTTTAGCTCCAAACTTGGACACTGTAGGCTCATTTCAAGCTTAGGTCCATTTGTGAAGCTCTATTAAATATATTATGGAGTATAAATAAATACTTCGTGTAGCCTATTATGTTGACCATCTCTGATATATCTAATCTGTTACCAACATACACAACAATTTATCAGATGCATAAAATACTTGTACACAGATACAGTAAAAGATTATAAAACCCTATTCATCAACATGTAATGCAAATAGATTAGTCAGACTAGGTAGTAATGAATTGTTTGACGGATGGAGTAGTGATAATTTATAACCAACATACACTAAAGACATCATGATAGCTTTGAAAAACTAACAAGGATGTTTTTTCCTAGGCGAGTTTATTAAAACTAAAATTAATTATATATGCATATCTGAAAATTTAATAACAAAATACTGGAAATTAAAACTATATTACAAAACCAAAAGTATGGTATGGGAACTTTGTATTCATATTCAATGAATGATGCATATGAAGAGGCTCATACATTTGAAAACGTAAAAGCTGGTACCAATTATTTTTAAATTGCCTGATGGTGAAAATATGAAATTAAATAATGGATCATTGATATAATTCGATCACAAATATTATCCTTAATATTATTGATCACTAATCTTATCTTTAACATTAGTGAAAGTATGGTATACAAACTTTGCATTCGTATTCAACAAAGAATACATATAAAAAGATTTATACATTTGAAAACGTAAAAATAAGTGGAAATTATTTCTAGAAAGTTTTGTGGTAGAAATATGATCATAACATATGGATTATCGATATTAATAAAAGTTTGCTATAACTAAACTAAAAAACTGATGTTATGAGTTGTACTTGCCCTAAATTTGATGTCAAATTTTATGAGGTATAATATTACACCTAGCCTTAGGGCTTAGTAATTTATGAAATCGTATTATAATGTTCATTTATATCCGTTTGTTTCTTAATCAAAGGAACAACAATTTGATATATTTTATTATTTTTAAAATAATAAATAAAAATAAAGGTTTGTTTCACTACAAGAATAATGAGTATGACTAACGTGATGAATTACCAATGTAATTCAATAAAATACTAATTTAGGAAAACAAACATAATACTATTAGTAATATTTATCAATAATCATTAGGTTTTGTTAAAGATTAGTGATAAATAATGTTACAGACAAGATTTGTGATGGATTTATATCGGTAATCCATCACTTATGTTCATACTTCCACCATCAGGATTTTTAGAAATAATTTCCATTGATTGTGTTTTCAAATGTGTAAATCGCTTTTATATGTATTCTCGGTTGAATACGAATATAAATGTTATATACTATACACTTTTGGTAATGTTAAACGTAAAATTATTGATAAATAATTTTAAGGATAAGATTTGTGATATGATTGCTATGGAATTATATCTATACACCATACCAAATGAATTTTTTTTGGTAATATACGTTTTCTTTATGACATAGTGTGAGTGGAAACTCATTAGTTTACGAACAAACTAGCATTACTATCTATTTTAGTTGAGTTAAATTTTCAGATAAAGTAACAAAAACTACTTTATTGTTTTCTGTTGGTGATTGTCTTAATGTACAAAGTAAGTTAGTGAATTTATCTCTAAAAGTTTACCGCTACTTCCGAATCTTGTAGTCAGTAAATATTTATAATCTACAACCTTAATTTTGTCATAATGTTCAATTTCGGAAACGATATACAAATGCATGCAACGATTAATATTTGTGTGTCCCCTTGTCCACGTTCTTTGTATTATCACCCTAGTTATATATTAATCATAACACAAGACATAATAAAACCTACTTTTAGTTTTTAATGCATATATATACACAAACTCTCCATGTGATTGGTTATTTATTAAAGTGCCTTCCATGTGCTTATTGTTGAGGTTCAATCTCGTAGAATCTCTCTTATGCTTTTGTTTAAGGTTTAAAATGATTAGAAGATTCCTTTCTGTATTCTAAACTCTGAATTCAACCCTTGTCAAACATTCATTATGATATGATTATTCAATATTGTAACACAATATGTACTATTATATATCTATATTATTTTAATATTAATTAATTTTATTTTCATTTAGGATCTAATTTGATTTTTCTCTAGTTTTCATCGAAGAGAAAAGAGTTTTTGAATTTTGTGGATTAAAAATAGGGTAAAAATAAGATATTTAGATTGGTGTGATTGGTGCAAAATTAGTTTATAGTTTGCTTTTCCATCCCCCTAGGGTTTTTTCTTTGTTTGTTGTTTGCCTTCCAAAAAAATGCTCGTTAATTTTTCAAAAATCTAAATACAAGATTTCTAATTTTGTTTCCCAAAACACTCCGATTTAAATTTTAATGACAGAGGATATGCTTTTGAGATAGGGTGTTTAGTTATTTGTTGATTTAAGTGTTGTATCTTATTTATTTTCATTAATCACTAGCTTATATTAAATATTATTTTTATTTATTATAAAAAGTTTTGAAATTGTTATAATATTTAATAATGAATCCAATTCTTTAGCGACTGATGTACGTAAAGAGAAGAGAAATGAAAAGCAATGTGACACTGACATAACGAAGAGAAAGAAGGCTTAAGAGGGGCCCATACCCCTTAGGCAAGACACACAAATAAAATCACAACTCAGTATTCAATGCATGATGTTTATTACATACTCATGTTCCATCAATTGGTCTTGAACCCGATTTTTCTGAAAATTGTGATGAGATATGCCCCCACACCTACTAACAACTTGGAGTCTACTTGATTACCCAATCCCATAAATCCTGTTATATACACATGTATGTGTTATAATGTTTAAATGTGTTCTTTGATTTCTTTCTTTCAGATTGATGTAAGATAAAAACAAAAGAAAACAAATAATGGCACGGCTAATTTGTTTAGGACGAAATTATTGTATAATTATATACCATTATGAATAGACGAATTCGAATAGAGATATGCATATCTGATTATTCTTTTCATTTAATCAACTTTTGTGCTTATATATTGCAATAATAATAATGTATGTACAATTGAGGGGCTCCAAGTAGAATATGTTGTCGTTAAGATATTATGTACATATTCTTTGGTTATGCAATAATGAATATTGAATTCTAACTGATTCTTTATGTAGGTAGCATTTTGAAGAACATGGAGATGCTAAGATGTTTCCAAACACTATTATTAATGACGGTTTCAATTCTCTCGTAATTAATGTCTCTATACATGACAAGAACATCGACCCATGTTATAGTGTTATCCAGCATAGAGTTCCACTTGTGTTTTCATGTCCCCTCGTCATATGTTTCACATTTCTCCCAACACACCACATCCTCATTCTCTTATATTTAGTTTTGTTAGAGCATTTACCGTCAGTTTTTTTATTTTTATGTGAGTAAGTGTCCTATATTATAAAGGATGGTTGTAAGTAGTTGTGAGTGAATGAGATAAATAATTTATGAGGGTTTTACCTTGATTTCCCATATTTGAAAAAACACGGTAAAACCCCATAAATTTTTTAATATTTGTTAAAGTGGTTGCGAGGGATGAGACAGAAAAGATAATTATAAAAGTATGAAAATAGTATTTAATTAAAAAAAGTAATTTTTAATGTAATTATAAGAATGAAAATAAATATACTATTAACGAAGATATTTCTTTGAAACAATTGAAACAAAGACATGCATCATATAACATTTGAATAAAGATGAGGAGTCGAATTATGCGTACAAATCCTGGTCAAACTAGATAAATATATGGTCCTAACTGGTCTGTAAAAGATCAAGCTTGAAAAAAATCAGTTTATCTTTTTATTTTAAATACTAATGTATAATATATAAAATAGTTAGTAAATATTAATGTGATTTGTTATTTAACCAAAAATTTTATTAATATAAAATAACAAAAAGTTATAAAAAAAGACTTTAATGGTGTCCCACTATCCCTTCATATAAATTAAGGGTTCAAGTCTTAAAAACAACATAATGTAGATTTACAAGTAGGATGAGATGTGTTTATTGTTTTAAAAGAATATAAAATATCTTAAATATTGAATACGTATTTGTAACAGATAATATGCTAGATATTATGAATAATTAAAATAACATTAAAATAGTATTCAACTAAAAATAAAGAAGAAAAATATTTAAAACAGCGACGCTTTCTTTTAATAGTTTTATATTTTGTTTGAATTATAACGATTGAATCAACAACCACATGTTTAATTATCTTTTAACAAATTATTATATATATTTGAGACAGGTTTAACGATATTTTATTTTTTACTTTCTTTGTAGTCATTCTTTCTAAAATTACGACCAAATTAGCCTCTAAAATTACGACCAATAAATTGAATTAAATGCATGATCCATATTAATGCCATGTAAATGATCAGAAAGAAATCAATCATCAATCAATTAATAATATACGTTTTAAGTTCGAAGATGCAAATAATATTCCAATAGAAATACCTTATACTTTTTTACAGGTCTGCTAGTTCCTTAGTATGAAAAAATATAAAAAAATTATAGAATGAACAAAAAACATTTTCTAAACATAAAATTTTCAAGAAAATTAGAGCATCACCGATGGAAAGATGAAAAAACACCAAAAAAACATATTCTTTTTTTTCATTTCACCTTCCTCCACTCACATACTCAAAAGTTATTGTTTTTTTGGGAATAACTTCTACATCTCTCTTTTCTCCACATCATTTTCTCTCTTGTTAAAAACACCAAAAAATATCTTTATTGGAGATGCTCTTATATACAATAGATGTATTTATGGGAATGTATACGTATTCATGTATGCATGCATGTATATGAAGGGTTATGAGCATGAGCTGTGGCGCCTTTGTTTTAAAAGATTTGCCTCAAAATAAAAACAATGCCGTGGCATATTCGGAATTTCATATAACATTATAGAAGGAAAACAAACTTTTATATATAAAATACATATTAATCCAAGTTGGTTTTAAATAAAAAATTATATCAGAACATGACGTTACTGATAACTTGGTTTCGAAGGGCGGATAAAATTAAGCACATTGTAATAATACAACCAAAATTTCATAAAATATCACACAAAAATTATTATATTTGGCCTGTATTGTTTTGGAATACAATTTATGGATGTTAAACTGAATTAAAAGTTAGAAAATGATATTTTGTATATAAGGTTTGGTTTTAATTAAAAATATATACATCAACATAGATAAAGTATACATCTAGCAACAAATTTTCAAAATTAGGAAAAAGTTAAATTATAAAAGTCGTAAGAGAAAAATAGAATATGATTAAAATTAATTTTAAAATTAATATGATTAAAAATAATGAAAACAAAAAACATCTAAGCTAAGAATCCAAAGATGATCGTTGACCACTAAGGGTGTTCAAATTCGTATATCCGAAAATTTCGAATAGTGGATTTCACTATCCGAATTCAAATCCGAAATTTTGAATGTCCGAAATTTGGATATCCGAAATTTCGGTTTCGGATTCAGATATCTGTATTAAAAAAGTTTGTGTTATCTAATAAATTTAATAAAAATATAATAAATTTTATTGAAGTTTTTTTGGATTTCCGAACGAAATATCTAAAAATATCCGAAATATTTAATTAATATATAATATTTTTGAATTTTTTAAAAATATTTTAGATAGTTGGATATCCGAAATATCCAAAAATTCATAATCACTTTCTGAATCCTAATCCGAATCTAAAATTTCAGATATGTGAAATATGGATATCCGAATTTCTGGATATTTGAAATTTCAGAATACCCGAATTTTGAATTTTTGGATTATTCGGATTCGAACATTTTTAACACCCGTGTTGGCACCGGATAAAGCATCAAAGTTTTTATTCCTTGGACCATCACCGGGTTAGAGGATGTAACACCCGGTTATTTATTATTTTGAAGCCGACGAAAGAAGAAAAAGAAATAAAATCCAAAGTCGAGGGACCAACTCGCCAACGAGAGAAAGTTGGATGAGTGGGGGTATTTAAAAGGAGAGGGCAGCCCTTACCCTCTCCCACACCCACAAATCAGCCAAAGAAGAGAGAAAGAAGAGAGAAAAAGGGAGAAGAAGTTGGTTTGAGTTGGTTCAAGAGAGCAAAACCATCGAGTATCGGTTCTAATCGAAGCTCTTCTCGTTGTGGTCGTTTGTGTGAGTTCTAGGACCCCTCTTTTACATGTTTTTGAATGATTTGGGGCTGGAACACATCTGAAAATCGGGTTTTCGAAGTGTGTGTGTTTGACCCGTTTATGTATGTGTGGGTATGTGTATAATTCGTTTGGGTCTTGCTTTTGAGCTTGTGTGTGTTTGAATGGTGTTGTAGTATGCATTCCTAAGGTTTAGGATGGTTGATTTGGGCTTAGAATGGATTTAGATGAGCTTGGAGGTCAAAAATGGCATATTAGGTTCGGGTTGAACTGCATTCTGCACCAGCTAGGGCTATGCGATCGAATGGAGGCCATACGGCTGATATAAGTGCGATTGAGGTTCATTCGCACGACTGAGGGTTCAGTCGCACCTGAGGGTTCAGTCGCACGTCTGAGGGTTCATTCGCACGACTGAGAGCCCATTCGCATAAATGCTCATCCGCATTAGTTCCATCCGCATTAGTTCCATCCGCATTAGGTCCATTCGCATGGGACTCATCCGCATGGAGTCCATCCGCATTAGTTCATTCGCACGATTGGGTGTACATTCGCATAGATGTTCATCCGCATTGGTCCATTCGCATGATGTTCAGTCGCCTAGAGGCCATGCGACTGAAGGGTGCCCATATGCCCAAGTAGAGCTGGTGTACCCGAGGAAAAGCATAGTTTAAATTACTGACTTTCAGGGGAAAGTGCAGATGTATGTTTGACGTGGAAGTTCCCGTAAGTTCAAGTAAGATGACTGTTGAGGCCTTAGAGAGTATGTTGGGCATGATGATGATGTTGCATGAGTATGCATGTTATGTATGTATGATGTTGTCATGTATGATGATAATGACTGTGTATGTTATGTTCCTTATTATGATGTATGTTTATCTTTCCTGTGGCTTTACGTGTTATGTTAATGAATAAAAGTAGTATGTAACGTAAAGTGAAAGATAATGAAAAGAAGAACATGAAGTAAGAATGCATGCATTAATGAATGATGAGAGTAATGAAAGTCTTGCAAGCCTTGTAGGTCAGGACACACCATTAAAAGGTGTTAGCCCAACGGTGTGCGGGTTCGCTACCCCAGAAGGATGCACATTGAGGTCTTTCTTTGTGATTGACCATTTATATGGAACCTTTGTTGCTTGCCTTAGGTATTGTGGCCAGAGGTGCTGGGCACCGTTGTAACATCTCGTATTTTGTTAACTAAAAGTTAACTTCGTTTACTCTTACAAGGGTTATTATTATCAATTTTGAAACTCGTGTGTGTTTGTGCTTATTCATTATTGTCATTAAGTTAAAAATATAAATATTAAATAAAAAATAATGTTAATATTAATAAAAGTAACAATAATAATAATAATAATATTGTAATAATAATAGAATAATAATAACAATAATAATGTTAATAATAATAATAATAATAAATTGTATAGTTATTAAACTTAATAATGTTTAAAACCTTAAGTAGTTAAAGATTAGGGGGTCTTAATGTCAATTTATAAACTTTATATTGAAGTTTCTGCTTAAAATAAAAGAAACTTAAATTTGAGGGACCAAATGTGTAATTAATTAAAACCCAAACTCACCCCATTTCCCTCCCCCGTATTTCCGGCGACCGCTCCGGTCACCTTCGGCCGGAGTCCGGCGAGCCTCGAAACCGCATAAAACCTTCGAATTTCGATCCTCAAACGATTCCAATCGTCTCCAGAACATGATTCGAACCTAAACGTAAGACTTAATTGGGTTTTAACTCGGTATGAAGTGGATCAAACTTGAAACCGAAACTTTAATCGATGAGTTAACCGGTCGAGCATTAAACGCTAATAATAACCAAATTAAACGAACTTAAACAATCATCCAACCAATACTAAGCATTCACAACTATCAATTACATCTGATAACACTCAAACAACGCAATCTGATTCCCTTTTTATCGCAACCTGCAACCCGAACTAAGACTACCTTCTGAGCATTTTTAACTTCAGTTGATTAGGGCTTTGCATCTAGATCCACATCCGAAACTACCCACATGTTTAATTTGATTATCGTTGGTGATTACTCATCGATTGAACGTCTCTGGCCGCGGCTTGTTCTTCGTTGGGTTCTTATTCAATCCAAACGTATTCGGGTAATTAAATATACGCACCTGTTCGAATTGACATGGGGAACGAAAGCCCCATGATTCCCAACGTTAAAAATAAGGATTTGATCTTCAATTTGGCTCAAATTGATTCTAGGGTTTATATGGGAATTGGGGTTTTCATTTGCAAAGGTTTTTAAGATTTAAAACAAGGTTACAAACGCGGCTGGAAGCCTGCTTCACTGGTTAAGACATTGTTTTCCCATACATGAGGTCACGAGTTTGAACCCGGGCACCTCATGTAATTTTTTTAAAGCCTTTTTGGCTTAAAATTAATTATAGAAAATTTATAATAATTAAAAAATGACTTTTATAAACCCTAAATATTTTTACAGTCATCTAAATATTTCTTAAAAATTTATTCTTGTAAAACATTTTAATATTTTAATGTAAAATTATTTACAAAAGTTATAATTAAACATTTTTTTATAAAAATTAGATTGTTATATAATACACTTGTAAACGTTTAGACTTGTAAAGCACTTGCAATTCATCTTTATATTCGTCATGGTTATTTGTATGTTGTAAGTGTTTATATGAGATACATAGTTTGTTTACAATCATTAACTATTGCTAGCCTGGCGACGTCTTAGATCTTTGGGCCTGACAAGCCTATTTGGTGCTAAAGTCGAGGTATTGCCGACTCCTGATGACGTATGCTTGTTCATCGTGGGAATCAAATACACTTAGCCAATCTTTTATACTTGTAATCAAGTCGAGGTTTGGTTGCAACGATATGTGTTCTATAACCTTACTTGCTTATGACCTATGACATGAATTGCTACTTGTAACTTTATCATATTATGTATGAAAACCTTAGAAACTCACCAACTATTTATAGTTGACCTTTTTTTTATCATGTTTCAGGAAATCCCCAAGTTTAAAGTGGACCTTTGAAGCTTGCAATAAAACTAGGACTTGGACCTAGTTTAATTAATTAAAATGTTATGCCATGTTTTGATTTTATGTTTGAACTTATTTCATGTTTGATACTTATGTTTGTATTTCCTTTTGAAACTTATAATTTTAATATTTGCATTTAATTATAGCGTTATGTTGTTGTGAACAATCTTAACCCTCACACCTCGACGTTTTCGCCGTCAAGGTTGGGGTGTGACAGATGGTATCAGAGCCCATAACTATAGGGATTTAGGTTATTAGAAATGGTGACCTAGACTATAGCTTATGCATGAACCCCATAGAATAATATTTATATTCTTGGAAATATATATATATATATATATATATATATATATATATATATATATATATATATAATGTTTACATGCTACATAATGCTATGCCATACTTATGTGCAACTTGATGCCTTAGCATAGGTTGCCTTGTAATTGTTTAAACTTTGTTATGCGTCTCCCTAAACTTAACTTTGACTTATTGACTCTCCCCGACAAATGAAACTTTTCAATCTTATTCTCGTCAACACGTGGAATCGTATACTTATGCTTAAGGATTGAATCTTTAGACTTATGTCTAATCTATGTAAATCTCATCATGGTTTTGATTTCATGAACCTAAGAAATTTGTGTGACACATGGACACCTGTATTCTGGATTACCTGGCAAAAAGCCCTCGGGCTAAGGCAAGCATATCGCATAAATCCTACGGGACTAGTTATGCTTACCTGGGGATTTCTGGGATGAGTGATAAACTATGGTCAATATACACAAATTCCTAAGGCGAATGGGTCAACTTACCTTGACGTGTCAACGTTTCCAAATGGTAATGCGTTACCAAATGGAACCATTCCATGTGCCTTACAACTTTTGCTTATCCTTGTTGAACTATAATCTTTATAATTCTAATTCTCGTATCTAACTCATTTTGTATATTCCAGCATGTCTCGTCATCTTGGAAAGCGTGGAAGTTCCGATCGTAAACTAGCTGCCATGATTGCCTGACAAATGGCTGCTGTCATCCCAACCATGGTTGCTGAACTCAATAGCACCTTAATGACCAACTCTAGCAACAACGGTCATGGGGAAAATAGTGCTAACCAAGGGCGCAACAACCAAACTTGCACTTTCAAGCACTTTAGCTCCTGTAAACCCACTAGTTTTAGTGGCAAGGAAGGAGCCACTGGTCTTCTTGAGTGGTTCGAGAGCATGGAGAACACCTTCATCAACTGTGAGTGTCCCGAGGCACTCAAAGTTCGTTATGCCACTAGCATGTTCCAACAAAGGGCTCTCACCTGGTGGAATAGCGAGAGAAGAAATCGTGGGCCCGATGCTATTCTAGCACTTACATGGGAAGAGTTCAAGAACATCGCCATCGCGAAGTTCTGCCTGAGAAGCGAACTGCAAAAGCTGGAGGAGGAATTTTGGAATTTGAAACAAAACGATGGTGATCATTTGGCCTACTCTCGACACTGTCCCCCGCAACATCGAGAAGTTTATCAAGGGTGTACCACCCCAAATTCAAGATGTTGTGGTGGGTAGCCGACCCACAACTTTGAAAGAAGCCATTACTATCATCGCTCAACTCACCGAGAACCATATACGAGCGGGCACCATGTCTGTGAAGGGTGCCAAAAAGGTGGAAAAGATGGCTACTGAGGCCGTTAAGGAGACCAAAGCTGAACCATCCAACAACAACAACAACAAGCGAAAGTTCACATCGGCGCGTAACTATGTTGTGGTTGCACCCAAACAACCCCAAAGACAACTTGTACCTGCGGCTACACCTGTGGCACAAGTGCCTGGGGCTAGGGCTTATGCTAGTCCTCAGCCTATGTGCAACACATGTAGGTATCATCATCCAGGGAATCAACCATGCCGCATCTGCACCTTATGCGGTAAATATGGTCATTTGGTGGCGACTTGCCATCGTGCACCTAACAATGTCATCGTGGTCACAAACCGTGTTTGCTACAACTGTGGGGAACCTGGTCATTTTTGCCCACAATGCCCTCGTCTTGTGGGTAATGTTCCACAAGCCCGAGGACGTGCTTTCAATATCAACACTAACCAAGCACAAGCAAACAACGATGTGGTGAATGGTATGTCAACTCACCTTTAACTTTTGTGATCCGTTTCTTTTCATACTTTACCTAAATCGTTAATACCTTAAAAATTGAACAGGTATGTTCCTTATTAACAAAACTTATGCCTATGTCCTATTTGATTCTGGAGCCGATAAAAGTTTTGTTTCATTAGAGTTTGAACCCATACTTGCTAAGCCACATACGAAACTAGAAAGACCTCTTACTGTTGAAGTTGCCGATGGAGAACTGATCACCGTTGACGTCATCATTCGTGATTGCATCTTAAGTCTTGACACGCATGATTTTCTTATCGATCTTATCCCTATGAAACTTGGAAGCTTCGACGTCATCATTGGTATGGATTGGTTAGCCAAACACCATGCCGAGATCATTTATTTCGAGAAGTGCATCCGTATACCGTTACCTTCTGGTGATACTTTGAAGGTGTTCGGTGAAAAATCTTCCAAAGGACTTAAACTCATGTCTTGCACTCAAGCCCGAAAATGCTTAAGCAAGAAGTATATGGCTTTCTTGCTTATGTGGTCAACACGAAAGTCAAAGGGAAAGAACTTAAGGATGTCCCTATCGTACGAGACTTTCCTGAAGTATTTCCCGATGACCTTAGTGGTTTACCTCCCGTGCGTGAAGTTGAGTTTAAAATCGACTTGATACGGGAGCAAACCCCTGGCTAAGTCACCATATCGACTTGCACCATCTGAAATGCAAGAACTCTCTAGTCAACTTCAAGAGCTATCCGAGAAGGGTTTCATCCGTCCTAGTTCTTCGCCTTGGGGTGCACCTGTTCTTTTCGTGAAGAAGAAAGATGGATCGTTTCGTATGTGCATCGATTATCGTGAGCTTAACAAGCTTACCATCAAAAATCGTTATCCTCTTCCTCGCATCGATGACTTGTTTGATCAACTTCAAGGAGCTGCCATATTCTCGAAAATTGATCTACGCTCTGGATATCATCAATTACGAGTTCATGAGGATGACATCCCAAAGACTGCGTTCCGTACTCGTTATGGGCACTATGATTTTATGGTGATGCCTTTTGGTTTAACCAATGCTCCTGCTGTTTTCATGGATCTCATGAACCGAGTATGCAAGCCTTATCTAGACAAGTTTGTGATCGTTTTCATTGATGACATACTTATCTACTCTAAATCCAACGCCGATCATGAATTGCATTTGAGATTGGTTCTTGAGTTGTTGAAGAAAGAGCAATTGTACGCGAAGTTCTCGAAGTGTGACTTCTGGCTCGAGGAAGTTCAATTTCTAGGACACGTGGTGAATAGCCAAGAATTCACGTTGATCCTGCAAAGGTGGAAGCTGTGAAGAATTGGTGTGTTCCTACTACTCCTACCGAAGTTCGTTCTTTTCTTGGTCTTGCTGGTTACTATCGGCGATTCATTGCCGATTTTTCAAGGATTGCGAAACCACTCACTTCTTTGACATAAAAGAATAAACCGTTCGAGTGGGGTTCCAAGCAAGAAGAAGCATTTGAAGCGTTAAAGCACAAGTTGTGCAATGCTCCTATCTTGACTCTACCCGATGGAAATGACGACTTCACCGTGTATTGTGATGCATCTAAACAAGGCCTGGGTTGTGTACTCATGCAACGAGGGAAGGTCATAGCTTATGCATCGAGAAAATTGAAGGTTCACGAGGTGAATTACACAACACAGGATCTCGAGCTTGGTGCTGTTGTATTTGCTTTGAAGATTTGGAGGCACTACCTGTATGGTACGCAATGTATAGTCTACACCGATCACAAAAGACTTCAACACGTTTTCAGTCAAAAAGATCTCAACATGAGACAACGTCGTTGGGTGGAATTGATTAGTGACTATGATTGTGACATTCGTTACCATCCTGGTAAAGCAAATGTTGTAGCCGATGCACTAAGCCGAAAGATTCACAACAAGATGATCTCATTCCAAGAAATTCGCGATCGACGTCAATGGTTTGACACTTTGGGTGAGTTCGATACTGAGATCCGACTAGATGTCAACGAGACTACCGTACTGCTACAAAACTTGAGAATAGATAGTGACATCGAGTCTAGTATTTTGGAGGCTCAATAAGTGGTGCAACAAGAAGGAAGAATGAAGGATGAACTGGAGCCTAATCTTTTAACCCAATTGGAAACGAAACCCAATGGGTTGATGTACTTCGCAAATCGAATTTGGATTCCAATCGCGATAACCTTTGTACCTTTATCATGAATGAGGCTCATCAAACTCGCCATTCTATTCATCCTGGTTCCGATAAGATGTACATGGACCTACGTGGTCAATATTGGTGGCCTGGAATGAAGAAAGATATAGCGACATATGTAGCTAAGTGCCTCACGTGTACGAAGGTCAAAGCCGAACATCAACGTCCGAGTGGATTACTTGAGCAACCCGAGATCCCTATGTGGAAGTGGGAACACATATCCATGGACTTCATAACCAAGCTACCCCGAACCTCTCGAGGACATGATAGCATATGGGTGATCATTGATCGATTGACCAAATCGGCACATTTTATACCCATACGTGACACTTACAAGACATCAAGGTTAGCTCGTATATACGTTGATGAGATTGTAAGTCGTCATGGGGTACCTCTGCACATCATATCCGACCGAGATGCTCGTTTTACTTCGCATTTTTGGTCGTCTATGCAAGAACTTTTGGTACTCAATTGGACCTAAGCACGGCTTACCATCCTCAAACTAATGGTCAAACCAAGCGAACGATCCAAACCTTGGAGGATTTGCTACGCCTTTGTGTTCTTGATTTTGGTGGTGATTGGGATACGCATCTACCGCTAGCGGAATTTTCGTATAACAATAGTTATCACTCAAGTATCAAGATGGCACCGTTTGAATCACATTATGGTTGTAAATGTCGTTCACGATCTGTTGGACCGACATTGGTGACAACTTCATCACTGGTCCTGAACTTATACAAGAGACGACCGATAAAGTTTTTGTTATCCGCAAGAACCTTGAAGTGGCGAGAAGTCTTCAAAAGAGTTATGCTAACAAGCGACGCAAGCCATTGGAATTCCAAGTTGGGGAGATGGTTCTTCTAAAGGTCTCACCGTGGAAGGTGTTGTTCGCTTTGCAAAGAATGGCAAATTGGCTCCAAGATTTGTAGGTACTTTCGAAATCCTGAAAAGGATTGGGAAAGTGGCTTATAAACTGGAACTACCTTCCAACCTTAGTGCAATTGATCCTGTGTTCCACGTCTCAAATCTGAGAAAGTGTTTGGCCAACGAAAGTCTGTATGTTCCGCTGGAAGACATTCAGATCGACAAGTCCTTGCATTTCGTCGAGAAACCTGTTGAAATCATGGATCGCATAATGAAGAAGACTAGAACCACAACAACCCCAATTGTCAAGGTTCGTTGGGAGAATAAACGTGGAGCTGAATTTACTTGGGAACGTGAGGAGCACATGAAGAAGAGATACCCATTCTTATTTGTATAGTTTCATTTCTTTTAAATTTCGGGACGAAATTCTTTTAAGTTGGGGAGACTGTAACATCTCGTATTTTTGTTAACTAAAAGTTAACTTCGTTTACTCTTACAAGGTTATTATTATCAATTTTGAAACTCATGTGTTGTTTGTGCTTATTCATTATTGTCATTAAGTTAAAAATATAATATTAAATAAAAAGATATGTTAATATTAATAAAAGTAACAACAATAATAATAATAATAATATTTGTAATAATAATAGAATAATAATAACAATAATAATGTTAATAATAATAATAATAATAAATTGTATAGTTATTAAACTTAACAATGTTTAAAACCTTAAGTAGTTAAAGATTAGGGGGTCTTAATGTCAATTTATAACTTTATATTGAAGTTTCTGCTTAAAATAAAAGAAACTTAAATTTGAGGGACCAAATGTGTAATTAATTAAAACCCAACTCACCCCATTTCCCTTCCCCGTATTTCCGGCGGCCGCTCCGGTCACCTTCGGCCGGAGTCCGGCGAGCCTCGAAACCGCATAAAACCTTCGGATTTCGATCCTCAAACGATTCCAATCGTCTCCGGAACATGATTCGAACCTAAACGTAAGACTTAATTGGGTTTTAACTCGGTTATGAAGTGGATCAAACTTGAAACCGAAACTTTAATCGATGAGTTAACTGGTCGAGCATTAAACGCTAATAATAACCAAATTAAACGAACTTAAACAATCATCCAACCAATACTAAGCGTTCACAACTATCAATTACATCTGATAACACTCAAACAACGCAATCTGATTCCCTTTTTATCGCAAACCTGCAACCCGAACTAAGACTACCTTCTGAGCATTTTTAACTTCAGTTGATTGAGGGCTTTGCATCAAGATCCACATCCGAAACTACACACAAGTTTAATTTGATTATCGTTGGTGATTACTCATCGATTGAACGTCTCTGGCCGCGGCTTGTTCTTCGTTGGGTTCTTCTTCAATCCAAACGTATTCGGGTAATTAAATATACGCACCTGTTCGAATTGACATGGGGAACGAAAGCCCCATGATTCCTAACGTTAACAATAAGGATTTGATATTCAATTTGCTCAAATTGATTCTAGGGTTTATATGGGAATTGGGGTTTTCATTTGCAAAGGTTTTTAAGATTTAAAACAAGGTTACAAACGCGGCTGGAAGCCTGCTTCACTGGTTAAGACATTGTTTCCCCATACATGAGGTCACGGGTTCGAACCCGGGCACCTCATGTAATTTTTTAAAGCCTTTTGGCTTAAAATTAATTATAAAAAAGTTATAATTATTATAAAAATGACTTTTATAAACCCCAAATATTTTTAAAGTCATCTAAATATTTCTTAAAAATTTATTCTTGTAAAATATTTTAATATTTTAATGTAAAATTATTTACAAAAGTTATAATTAAACATTTTTTTATAAAAATTAGATTGTTATATAATACTTAAAGGTATTAATTAATATTAGACCTTATGTTTAAGGATTTATCATGATAATTATAGAATTTAAATATAATTTTATAAATAAAATCACAAGTTATTTACAAAGAATCAAGTTCCTTAAAAAAATAAATTTTATAAATTTCATAAATGGTATTTTTATAAGATTTATTAACTTTATAAAAAAAATTCCCAAAATTCTACTACCCTAGTTTATGTTAACACGTTAATTTTATATTAACTTAAATCTTGTAATATTTATATATTTAGGTGCCTTATGACGTTTTATCTTGGAACGACGTATATTATTCTTATTGATTCTCATTATATACTTATTTGACATGTGAGTTTCCTTGCCCCTTTTTTATATTTTCACACTATTTTGGGGTGAACCATGATACATATACATAACACACTTGTAAACGTTTAGACTTGTAAAGCACTTGCAATTCATCTTTATATTCGTCATGGTTATTTGTATGTTGTAAGTGTTTATATGAGATACATAGTTTGTTTACAATCATTAACTATTGCTAGCCTGGCGACGTCTTAGATCTTTGGGCCTGACAAGCCTATTTGGTGCTAAAGTCGAGGTATTGCCGACTCCTAATGACGTATGCTTGTTCATCATGGGAACCAAATACACTTAGCCAATCTTTTATACTTGTAATCAAGTCGAGGTTTGGTTGCAACGATATGTGTTCTATAACCTTACTTGCTTATGACTTATGACATGAATTGTTACTTGTAACTTTATCATATTATGTATGAAAACCTTGGAAACTCACCAACTATTTATAGTTGACCTTTTATTTTTATCATGTTTCAGGAAATCCTCAAGTTTAAAGTGGACCTTTGAAGCTTGCAATAAAACTAGGACTTGAACCTAGTTTAATTCAATAAAATGTTATGCCATGTTTTGATTTTATGTTTGAACTTATTTCATGTTTGATACTTATGTTTGTATTTCCTTTTGAAACTTATAATTTTTATATTTGCATTTAATTATAGCGTTATGTGGTTGTGAACAATCTTAACCTCACACCTCGACGTTTCTGCCGTCAAGGTTGGGGTGTGACAACAGTGAATGAAGGTCTATGATAGGCTTAGGTCCAGTACCATGAGCATGAAGGGCATAGCACATGACAATGGTATACCTAAACTTTACCTTAGATACTGTGGCTAGAGGTGCTGGGCACCGTGAATGAAGGTCTATGATAGGCTTAGGCCCAGTATCATGAGCATGAAGGGTAAAGTTCATGGTGTTGATGAAAGGAAAAGATGTAATGACGAAAGAATGAATAATGAAGATAATAATAATATTATTTATGTGTACATACGATGTATGGACGTATGAATGTAAAGAACGGTTTTACCGAAAGAAAAGTATGTTTTATTATAAAACTAGAACTCACTCGGCAACGCTGACTTTGATGTGTTTTCAGTCGGCAGGTAATGATTACTGAGGATGGCACGAGGTGGCTACTCAGCTCTTTTGGGATGGCATCCATTTATATAATGCTTTTGTGATGTAATGCAACAATGTATTTTGTAACTGATTAACGATGTATTATGTAAGATAATTAAAATGTGTGTTCTATGCGCAATGATTTACCAGCTGTGAGCGTCCCGGGAACGGGGCCTTACAGAAGAGTTGTTGTCTTTCTTTTACTTTTTTATTTTTTTACTTTTAAGAGCAAACTTTTTCCAGATTCAGACTGTATGAACCGTTCATATAAAATAAAACTTCAAATAATTTTTATTAATACTCAATACAAATAAACATAAATAAGCGATTACAAATCTATTTTACAATGGTAAAGTTACAGGAATAGATGAACAGAAATGAAAAAACTGATGATCCTGTTTCACACGAGGCCCTTAAAACAAATTTTTATCCTCCCAAGAGAACTCGTTTTGTTTCTCAGGGTACAACAGTCGAAGCAGTTTGTACTGCCGGGATTGATCTAGAACCCAAACTTGTGTTGGCACCGGATAAAGCATCAAAGTTTTTATTCCTTGGACCATCACCGGGTTAGAGGATGTAACACCCGGTTATTTATTATTTTGAAGCCGACGAAAGAAGAAAAAGAAATAAAATCCAAAGTCGAGGGACCAAACTCGCCAACGAGAGAAAGTTGGATGAGTGGGGGTATTTAAAAGGAGAGGGCAGCCCTTACCCTCTCCCCACACCCACAAATCAACCAAAGAAGAGAGAAAGAAGAGAGAAAAAGGGAGAAGAAGTTGGTTCGAGTTGGTTCAAGAGAGCAAAACCATCGAGTATCGGGTCTAATCGAAGCTCTTCTCGTTGTGGTGGTTTGTGTGAGTTCTAGGACCCATCTTTTACACGTTTTTGAATGATTTGGGGCTGGAACACATCTGAAAATCGGGTTTTCAAAGTGTGTGTGTTTGACCCGTTTATGTATGTGTGGATATGTGTATGATTCGTTTAGGTCTTGCTTTTGAGCTTGTGTGTGTTTGAATGGTGTTGTGGTATGCATTCCTAAGGTTTAGGATGGTTGATTTGGGCTTAGAATGGATTTAGATGAGCTTGGAGGTCAAAAATGGCATATTAGGTTCGGGTTGAACTGCATTCTGCACCAGCTAGGGCTATGCGACCGAATGGAGGCCATACTGCTGATATAAGTGCGATTGAGGTTCATTCGCATGACTGAGGGTTCATTCGCACGACTGAGGGTTCATTCGCACGACTCAGGGTTCAGTCGCACGTCTTAGGGTTCATTCGCACGACTGAGAGCCCATTCGCATAAATGCTCATCCGCATTAGTTCCATCCGCATTAGGTCCATTCGCATGGGACTCATCCGCATGGAGTCCATCTGCATTAGTTTCATTCGCACGATTGGGTGTTCATTCGCATAGATGTTCATCCGCATTGGTCCATTCGCATGATGTTCAGTCGCCTAGAGGCCATGCGACTGAAGGGTGCCCATATGCCCAAGTAGGGCTGGTGTACCCAAGGAAAAGCATAGTTTAGATTACTGACTTTCAGGGGAAAGTCCAGATGTATGTTTGACGTGGAAGTTCCCGTAAGTTCAAGTAAGATGATTGTTGAGGCCTTAGAGAGTATGTTGGGCATGATGATGATGTTGCATGAGTATGCATGTTATGTATGTATGATGTTGCCCTGTATGATGATAATTGTGTATGTTATGTTCCTTATTATGATGTATGTTTATCTTTCCTGTGGCTTTACGTGTTATGTTAATGAATGAAAGTAGTATGTAACGTAAAGTGAAAGATAATGAAAAGAGGAACAAGAAGTAAGAATGCATGCATTAATGAATGATAAGAGTAAAGAAAGTCTTGCAAGCCTTGTAGGTCGGGACACACCATTAAAAGGTGTTAGCCCAACGGTGTGCGGGTCCGCTACCCCGGAAGGATGCACATTGGGGTCTTTCTTTGCGATTGACCATTTATATGGAACTATTGTTGCTTGCCTTAGGTATTGTGGCTAGAGGTGCTGGGCACCGTGAATGAAGGTCTATGATAGGCTTAGGTCCAGTACCATGAGCATGAAGGGCATAGCACATGACAATGGTATACCTGAACTTTACCTTAGATACTGTGGCTAGAGGTGCTGGGCACCGTGAATGAAGGTCTATGATAGGCTTAGGCCCAGTATCATGAGCATGAAGGGTAAAGTTCATGGTGTTGATGAAAGGAAAAGATGTAATGACGAAAGAATGAATAATGAAGATAATAATAATATTATTTATGTGTAAATATGATGTATGGACGCATGAATGTAAAGAACGGTTTTACCGAAAGAAAAGTATGTTTTATTATAAAACTAGAACTCACTCGGCAACGCTGACTTTGATGTGTTTTCAGTCGGCAGGTAATGATTGCTGAGGATGGCACGAGGTGGCTACTCAGCTCTTTTGGGATGGCATCCATTTATATAATGCTTTTGTGATGTAATGCAACAATGTATTTTGTAACTGATTAACGATGTATTATGTAAGATAAATTAAAATGTGTGTTCTATGCGCAATGATTTACCAGCTGTGAGTGTCCCGGGAACGGGGCCTTACAGAAGAGTTGTTGTCTTTCTTTTACTTTTTTATTTTTTTTACTTTTAAGAGCAAACTTTTTCCAGATTCAAACTGTATGAACCGTTCATATAAAATAAAACTTCAAATAATTTTTATTAATACTCAATACAAATAAACATAAATAAGCGATTACAAATCTATTTTACAATGGTAAAGTTACAGGAATAGATGAACAGAAATGAAAAAACTGATAATCCTGTTTCACACGAGGCCCTTAAAACAAATTTCTAGCCTCCCAAGAGAACTCGTTTTGTTTCTTAGGGTACAACAGTCGAAGCAGTTTGTACTGCTGGGATTGATCTAGAACCCAAACTTGTTTGTAGAAGAGAAAGCAAAGAGATTGAGGAAGATTAGAGAACCTGTTTTACTGTAGGTTTCGAACCATAACAGCTACCCAACTATTTATAGTGGAATTCGAACCCAAACTTGTTTGTAGAAGAGAAACCAGAGAGATTGAGGAAGATTAGAGAACCTGTTTTGCTGCATGTTTGTAGAAGAGAAACCAGAGAGTTGGCATATTTTTCTTCTGAGGTACCTTCAGTATTTATAGTGGAATTCGAACCATAACAACCACACAACTATTACTCAGTCATTAATCCCAAATCGTAACTGCACATTTAATTCATCATTAACAGTCGTCGGTTTTGGTCAACGTGTAACGGAAGATGTTACGAGTCAGAGCTCTGATCGCGTACCAAGGTCAGTCGCATCTAACCAGACACTCCGAACCAACCTTAAAAATACTAAGGCGGCTCTCAAGCGGCTCGCGGTGATGTGTAACATCCGGATATTTATTATTTTGAAGCCGGTGAAGAAAGAAAAGAAAATAAAGTCCAAAAGTCGAGGGACCAAACTCGCCAACGAAGAAAAGTTGGGGAAATGTGGTGATATATGTAGGGAGAGGGCTGCCCACTCTCCCCACACTCACATTTTAGTTTACAAAGAGGAGAATAGAGAGAAAGAGGAGAAAAAGAGGAAAAAGTGTTGGTTCGGGTCGATTCGGGTCGCCAAAATCGTCGTGAAGCAAGCCGAGTCGAAGCTCTTGTCATTGTGCTCGTTTAGGTGAGTTCTAGGACCCCTCTTTTACTTGTTTTCAAACGATTTGGGGCTGGAAAACATCTGAAATCGAGTTTTTCATATGTGTGTAAGTTGACCCGTTTGTGTATGTGTATGCGTATGTATGACGCGATTGTGACTTGATTTCCTGCTTGGTTGTGCTTGAATGATGTTATGGTATGCATCCCTAAGGTTTAGGTTGGTCGATTTAGGCTTAAAATGGGTTTAGATGAGTTTGGAGGCCGAAAACCCTCGGCTGCAGTCGGGTTGAACTGCACTCTGCACCAGTTAGGGCTAGGCGACCGACTGGAGGCCGAATGGAGGCCATACGGCCGATTAGGGTGCGATTGGGGTCCATTCGCACGATTGGGGTTCATTCGCACGACTGGAGGGCCAGTCGCGTGGGTGTCATGCGACTGAAGGTCCATTCGCACGACTGAAGGTCCAGTCGCATAGGTGTTCATCCGCATTGTCCATTCGCACGACTGGATGTTCATTTGCATAGGTGTTCATCCGTATTAGTTCAATCGCATGATGTTCAGTCGCATGGAGGCCATGCGACTGAGGGGTGTCCATACGCCCGAATAGGGCTGTTGAACCCGAGGAAGGTGTAGATTGACTTCTGACTTTCGGGGAAAAGTGCAGATGTAAGTGTTGATGTAAAGGTTCCCATAAGAGTTTTTTTAAGATGACGATCGAGGTCTTAGAAAGCATGTTGGGCATGATGATGATGATGATGTTGCACTTTATGTATGTATGATGTTGCCCTGTATGATTTGATGTTGATGCATGTTTCTGTTCCTTAATGTGATGTATAGTATCTTTCCTGTGGCTTTACTTGTTATGATGAATGAACGAAGTATTATGTAACGTAAAGTGAAAGATAAAGGAAGAGGAACATGATGAACGAATGAAACGTCTTGCACACATCGGATACGGGGTCCCTCTTGGTGATTGACCCCAAATGTAGAACCTTTACCGCTCACCCCTAGTACTGTGGCATACGTTTAGCTATCATTTGTTGACTTCGGCCCAGTAGCTAAGACTGACGGTTACTCCTAGTACCGCGGCATACGTTTAGCTGTCATTCGTTGACTTCGGCCCGGTAGCTACGACTAACCGGGCTGTAGCACATGGTATTGGTTCGGGATGATGTCCGATGCGCAAGTAAGGTAATGAAAGAAGGAATGAACGAATGAGGAAGATAATAATGATATTATCTATGTGTACGTATGATGTGTGATCATGTAAAAGTACGAATGGTTTTATATGTAAGTAAAGTATGTTTTATTTATAAAACTAGAACTCACTCAGCAACGCTGACTTTGATGTGTTTCCAGTTGGCAGGTAGTGATGGCTGAGGATGGCACGGGCGACTACTCAGCTCTTTTGAGATGACATTCTTTTGATTAATGTTTTTGCATTGTAATGCGAACAATCTATGTAATGAATGTTGTATTAGTTTGCAAAAGCATTTACATGGAAATGAAAGTTTGTTTTAGTTTTCCGCTGCGATTTATTAAATACTAATGTAATTTATATGTTTTATGTGCGATGAGAACCCAGCTGTAAGTGTCCCGGGAACGGGGCCTTACATGATGCGAGTGTGCGAAGTGCGCCATTAAAGCGCCACATGCCCATGCCGCACGTGCGAGGGCGAGTGCGAGTTAAGAGTGATTCGCACCCTTCGCGAATCCACTTAGTGTGAAACCATAGGAAACAATACAGATAATAGATTATAGAATATAAATCATTTTATATTTTTTTTCTCCTACAATGTAGGACAACTACACACACTATTAATTACTAATATCATGAACCACATTAATTTTCATTCAACACATTAATTTATTGACTAAATATTAATAACCATATTAATATTATCAATAAATTTTCATCATAAACAACATCAGTTTTTACGTCATGGGTTGTTGGAGGCTTAAAGCCTTGCTTATGTTCTTATTTGCAAAAAGAGTTTTTGAGTAATAAAAATATATGAAAGAATAAAAAGAAAGTTATTGTTCACATCCAAAGTCTTTTATTATACATAATATTATAATAACTAGGTAATTTCACCAACGCGCGTTACGCGTTTGATGATTCGGGCTCAGGACAAGTGTTAAGCTACGACTATTAACCATAAAAGTAGCCATGCCAAACAAACCTACAACACCGTTGTGCTGTAGCATCAACCCTGCTAACAAAGTTGCCAAATGCATGTAGCATAAATTACTAATCTTCACCCAACAAAGAAACAATAGCATCACAACCTCCTTAACATAGCAACCAAATGAACCACACCATTAATCACTAATTGAAAGAAAACCCAAAAACAATGTACACCGATAGCTTGCCACGCTGTTTCAACACAACAAAATGATAAGGCTTAGAAAACGATGTCTCGTTGTGGCTGCAAACTTTCTTTCGCTGCACCAAAACAATGAGCATAACATGCATTTGTACATCGTCATCCCATCGCCATAAAATGTAAGCTCTGGTTCAGGCTCAAATGACAGTCTCATCATGACAGCTTTCAAACACAATTCAGATCTAAGAATGGCAACAAAACAAAAACTATAGGCAACAAACAACTAATGTGGTTATTTGAGGCTCAGATGTCCTCCATGGCTGCAACATAGGTTGCCACGCCAAATGAAAGAGCCACATCACAGTCTATTTTGTAGAGAGGAATAATAATGCCGGAAAACCAAGCCGGTTACAACAATTCTTAGGTGAATAAAATCTACCATCATCGACCTCAAATGCAAAATCTCCCAAATACATCGAAAAAAATCTATGATTTCGGCAACACCAACGGCTGGCGGTCACAAAAAGGAGGCCACAAAGGGTACAACGAGAAAAGTCCCAAATATGTTGCCAAAAGTCAAGACTTCCGACCAAAGAAACTCCGTATAGACCAACGATTGGATTTAGGGTACGAATAGAGAGGCTTTCAGGACATGCAATAAGCCTTGCCTCAACCACGACCTAGCCAACACCGGCGACCACAATTGGCGACCATAACTGCAAACCCAAAAGCCCTCCGTCGACACCCTCTCACCTCCTTCAATATGTTTCTCTAAAGAAAGCCACCACCGGAATCCTAGAACCCAGACAAGGGAAAACGGCAGAGAGAGGCCAACGATAAATGCCAAGGGATGAGACCGACGGCTATATCCCTGGCACCACTACAAGCCAACACCGCGAGTCAACCTCTCCCGGCACCAATGCAAAAGCATCATCACGGAGGTGAACATTGTTCCTTTAAAAGGCGATGTGGGTAGGCGGTTGCACATACGGGTTGTATCCGACGCATAAAGCGGTGGCCGCCCGCTGTGAGCACCTACCGCAACCCCAAAAAGCAGATATATAAAGCACTACAACCCTATTCAGTATTCACCATTTGTACAACAAAAATGAGGGAGAATCAATTTACAAAAAGCGAAAAATACAGTGGTCAAAAGAGTAAGACCAAAATCCAACTATTCATTCCATTTGCTCTTTAAATATTGTGTAATAATAATTAATAATATATGCCCCTTCACCCACAACTCTAACGGTCAAATCTTTTAGCAATTGCATTTTATTAATAACCATCAAGTTCTATTCCAGAATCTTTACCATGTGATTTGCATATGTTCCCAACTTCTGAACTACCATATCCTAAAGTATATTTGGTCTTTCTCTTTCGGCCCCATGCTCACAACCAATAAGCTTGTTCTTTGATGATTCCAATAATTACATATGGAACCACCTCTTTTCTTAAAGGTTCCAACCTTGTGATGCACTATTTAGTTTTTAATATACAAGTAGGGGTTGTTTTTTATTTTCACATTTGCAAATACAAACTCTAATTTGCTAGACTTATAAATTCTTTTTTTAACAAATAGAGATCGTTTATTTCTTAGTTTATATCCTCAAGGTGAATAGAAAATGAGAAGTAAGCGATCTATATAAGTGATATGCTTATAGATTCCTACTTGCATTTTATAGCATTTGATGGATGCCGACCTTCAAAACTCGTATGAGCCACAATGTGAATTTAACTACAAAAAAATCTCTATACCACTTGGAATTTTTAGTCACACCATATTAAAGAAAACTCATTTTATATTAGTATTATATAAAATAGAATTTTCTAATATTTTATAAATATCTTTATTTGATTTTTTAATATGTTATAATCTTGTTTCTTTTCAAGTCACATTATATTTTTTAGGCGTATTCATAATTTATAACAGGAAACATTGCACATGGATATAGAATATATATCCTGAAAATTTTTAAAAATCAACATTGAAAGAAAATATCGTTATGTTCTTACATACCAGCATAAAATAGTTTAAGAGCATCTTCAAAGGGGTCCAAGCATTTTTCATATTAGTAATCTATCCATCATTTGTAAACATCTAAAGTTCACAAATATTCTTTCATTTTCTAATCATCACCACTTTTTATATATATTTCAATAACATAATAATCTACTATTATAAAACTTAAGAAAAATAACAGGTTCAAGCAGGATGATTGAACTAGTGTAAACATGATGATCAGTATAAGACCACACTACAACAGTATTTCTGTAACTCACACCTACGTGACTTACAAAAATCTATTATTTATTTTTGTTGCAATAGCATTATCACACACATATATAAAGGGCCATAATCTTCTATATGCCCAATAATATTATTCCAACACAAAAGAACTTGATAGAAACCCTTTTAACCAAAAAAACCATGAGTAACAATCCTAATCATTAACTTATTAGATCAATGGATGAAATTGATTAAAACTCATCAATTAACAATTAGTGTACTAATAATAAGATTAGGGTATTTTCATCATTTATGTTATTTTAATTATGAAACCTCCACAATTAATGAAAAACAAGGTTACGTTTGTTGACTTTTGTCACTAAATAAAGGTTCCACTTATTTATTAAAATTAAAATAACTTTTTAATATGTGTATAGTATTGTTTTATTTTTTTAAGTTAACTTTTCTCTTAAAAAGATTACAATAATGTGTGATATAATTATGCTATTATAAAATTTATTTGATGTTATTATTGTGCTTTGTGAAAGTAACTGTATTATTATATAATTCACAAAGTTACTTCATGCAATTTACGTTGTGCTATGATAAAAACACAATCTAAATTGTATAATAGCATAGTGATTTTCAGTAAAACACGATAATAGCACAATGCAATTTGTATAATAGCACAATTAGTTTAATAAAAACTCGATAAAAATAAAGTGTAAGTTGTATAGTAGCACAATATATCGTATATTATTGTAATTCTTTTTTTAATTTTATATTTGTAAAAAAAGTTAAAGTAATATTATACACAAATTCAAAATAAAAAATTCTTTATATTGTGGTATATTTTTAAAAAAATTAATTAATATGGTATATAAAAGTTATTATTTTATGAAAAATGGTGAAACTAGCATTTAATGCAAATAGTTAATACAAGAGTTAATAAATATGACAACAATACCCTTATTGTCTAATTATTATTTAATCGAACTGACAAAAAATTATTGATTCTTATGGTTTTAGGCAAACAAATGTTTTATAAACAAATAAAATTCATAATATGATTGAAAGAGAGAGAAAGACGATTAGAATTATCTAAACAACTTATAAATACTTTCAGTGTGAACTTTTATCAATACATAAGTTTATTAATGTTTTATACAAATATGATTGATATACAATGAATATAAATATATAAAATCATTAATTTGATGGTTTTTATGTTACTTTGATGGGTTTTGGTAAGGGTCCTAGTAAAGAGACATCTCATTTTATAAATCGACACCCACCTATACGTCTGTATGGGTTTATACGCGGCGTATAGGGTCGAATACATTAAAAACGAGGAAAATTCAGGGGGGCTGTCAGAGAGCTATACGCCCTATATAGCCCTATACGACCCCCATATACGACACATATAGGGCTATACGACGCGTATAGCGAATTTCGACACTGACTACGAGAAAAAATTTAAGGAGGCTGGCAGACATATAGCTCTATACGACCCCACTATACAACACATATAACCCTATACGACACATATAGCCCTATACGACACATATATCCCTATACGACACATACAGCCTTATACGACCCCCCCTCTATACGACGCGTATGGGGCTATACGACACGTATAGAAATTTCGAGGTGTTGATTTAAAATATTTGGGTGTCTATTTAAAAGAGTCTTTTGGTAAATATGTATATACATAAATATGTGTAAAAAATATAATATTTTAAAAATATGAATTGTAAATATTAGTTATCGTAATTCTTTAAATATTTATGAGTTCACAGACAATCCTAACTACATATACACACAGAGACATACACACACTTCTCAGTGACTTAATTATATACTATTCCATTCTTTAATACCCCCATGTCCCCACTACCCAATGTATGCCTCTTTAAATCGCAAGTGCAAACTACATATGAAAACTGTTTGCAACTCCTAGAAGATAACCACCTATTTTATATGTAATACTATGTTGTTTTTGCTGTTATAGCTACTTGCTAGCCGTTTGATAAAATATTTGATGTTACCAAATAAAAAAACCCCAACTTTAGATGGGTCAAATTTAATCAGCTTGTTCGAGTGGTTCATATTTAACACGCTAACGGTTATAGGTTTTTTTGGTAATATAATATACAATTAGGTTATTATTAGTTACTTTAGTTGTTAATTCTGGTTTATTGTTTAGTTAAGTAGATGACCGGATCGATCAATAGTACGACTGAGAATCATGAATTATATTTGATGATTTCATAGTCAAAGGGTGACGTTGATCTCACTTTCATAACAGCTGATTATCAATATAGTTGGATATTATGAATGTAGAGATGATGTTTCTTAATTTGAAATGTACATACATTTAACTTAATATGACATGTACATACATTTATGATCAAGGACAGGAAATTTTATCTTGATGCAAAGGGTGATCAACAATCTATATCTGTTATCATACTCAATGTGTGATTGTTCGTGAACTTATAGCATTAGATGGTATAATATTCTCACGTTTTCTATACCAAATATTAAGAGTTGGAAAAATAACAAAGGATAACCTGATGATAATGTCTTCCCTCTTCAAAAATTAAAACACTACAAGATGCACACATATTTACAAAGTTAGATTAGTAACTCTTCTAAAAGAATAAATAAAAAACTAAGAACGAGCTTATGAGTTATGACAAGACATGGGGATATGCTAAAAAATGGAGAAAGTGCGGAATGAAGTTTATATTGCTGAAATTGGGTAACAGTTTATTAGTATTTCATCTATAAAAAGTTATGCCCAAAGTGATGTTGTGGTGGGTTTCGGATAGATGAGTGTCTTTTTTTATAATTTGTCACATTTGCAAAAGGAAGGGAAAGTCTTTACGAAACCTTTTCTTAGTTTACAAATTACACTCACTTTTTGTTATCCTAAATTTCTACCAAAATTATCTATCACACAAATTCTAAAAGTGGAGAAACTGAGAGTGTCCACTCTTTTTCAAGATCACAAAAGTTATTTTCTAAAATAATGATAATTTGTTTAAAAACAAACCATTTTGTCATTGGTTGATGACAGATGTATTGTTTGCCAGCAACTACGTAATGTGCTTGAAACACATGCGCACTACTTGACACGAATTTACTCTGAAAGATTAGTGTGTCATACATTACTTACGTGATTGTGGCTCACAATCACGTTAGTTATAATTTTTGTTGGTGGTTCGTTCATGAATAAGAGCACATACAACTCATAGTAATTACATATCATGATACCTAGAGTAGAAGAATATATATTTTAATCGATACACGTATATTTGTAAAGTTTATACTCAAATTGGATTCACATATCGTTTATTTAACATATGCTTCCGTACTATTTAATACAATAAATGAACAGGCATGCCAACATCAATAAATATATATATATATATATATATATATATATATATATATATAGGGGAGTTATTATAAAAAGGATGGTGTGTTTAAAAAGACTAGGAAACATTTTTAATCGTTAGATTAACATTATGTATGGTTAAGATGCATTTGATGTCCATTTGTCCTTTAAACAAAAACTATTTTAATTACACGTGTCATCACTAAAACTTTTCCTATACTTTTTAGGATATATGATCTTTTTAGTGGAACCCATACCTATACATATATATATATATAGGGGAGGGATCAAATAAAAACTAGTTTTTTGTGAGAACTCTAGAAACCAATCTCAACAACTAGTTCTCAATGGCAAAATTGTAATTAACAAAAACATATTTAAAAAATTTATAAATAAAAAAACATAAAAATAAAAAATAAAAACACAAAAATGTTCCCCAACTTTCCCTCTTTCATAAAAAAATATAAAAAAATTTATAAAAAAAAAAAAAATTCCCATTTTTTAACAAAATTCGTTTTACACATGTGTAATATCGGATTTACACATGTGTAAATCCGATACTACACATGTGTATAACTAGATTTACACATATGTAAACAATGGATGTACGATTTTTTTAGAAAAGTATATAAATATGGTACGCGTTAGAAAGATAAAAAAATATTGAATTTTATGGCGATATTTTTGTTTGAAAAATGATGTCGTTAAAAAAAGTTACGAACGTTTAAAAAAGGGGGAAATGACATGTGATTTGCATGTGATAAACAATGAGTGGCTGAGATTGGTTCCTAGAGTTCTCACAAAAAGGTGGTTCTCGTTTGAACCCTCCCCTATAAATAAATATATATATATATATATATATATATATATATATATATATATATATATATATATATAAGGGAGAGATCAAATGAGAACTAGCTTTTTTGTGAGAACTCTAGAAACCAATCCCAACAACTAGTTCTCAATGGCAAAATTGTAATTAATAAAAACATATTTAAAAATTATAAATAAAAAATAACTAAAAATAAAAAAAAATAAAAACACAAATATGTTCCCCAACTTTTCCTCTTTCATAAAGAAAATATAAAAAAATTTATAAAAAATAAAAAAATTCCCGTTTTTTTAACGAAATTCGTTTTACACATGTGTAATATCGGATTTACACATGTGTAAATCCAGTACTACACATGTGTATAACTATATTTACACATATGTAAACAACGGATGTACGATTTTTTTAGAAAAGTATATCAATATGATAGGCGTTGGAAAGATAAAAAATACTGAATTTTATGGTGAATTTTTTTTTTGAAAAAATGATGTCGTGAAAAAAGTTACAAACATTTAAAAAAAGAAGAAAATGACATATGATTTGCATGTGATAAAAAATGAGTGACTGAGATTGGTTTTTAGAGTTCTCACAAAAAAGATGGTTCTCATTTGAACCATCCCCTATATATTATATATATATATATATATATATATATATATATATATATATATATATATATATATATGGGTTCCGCTAAAAATGTCATATATCCCAAAAATTATAGGAAGAGTTTTAGTGATGACACGTGTCATTAAGGTAGTTTTTGTTTAAAAGGTAAATATGTAAATTTATATTTTATAATTTATAAATTGAGTAATAGTGCATCCACAAATGCCGTGGGTTTCGTAACCATCGAAGTGATTTGTTTATTTTTTCACAATTCATGTAATTAGTTTTTTCCAATTCAGTGAGAAAACTTTGAGTCGGTTTGTAAAAATGACTAACGCAATTATCGATGAAGAAAATAGTAATATATTGTTTTTTATTTTCCTCTCATGTATTAGTTTTGTTTCATTCCTTTTGTTATGTTATAGTTGTTGATGGTTGATTATATTTGATTTTGAATGATATTATTTTCACTGTTAACCATTTTGCATTTTTCAATTTTTGAGCAGTAATGTTTAATATTTTATAAGTATAATTTTTTTGGTATGTTTTGTTTGAAATGACATTATGGGTTCATGTTATTTTAATGAAATTTCTTTAAAGGTTTTGATTATGTAGTTTATGTGTTATAATTTTATATTTTTAATGATTATAGATACTCAAGGATACATACATACATACATACATATATATATACATATATATATACATATATATATATAAATATATATATATATGTATGTGTGTATATATATATATATATATATATATTATATATATATATATATATAATTTTATGTATCACCGAAACATGCACAATAATATCCATATGATGCGTAGTTATAGAGATGAGTTGACACATTATGTTTTGATAGCTCAAATATGTTCTCTCTCCTACAAATTATACATGCGAAAAACATGCATGCATCACATATTTGCAAATACAATTGTTATTAAAAGTAGTAAGTGTAATTTTGCGTGTTATAAGGGGATGTTAAACCATTGAAAAATTGAAATCTAAAGAATGACAGAAAGAAGTATGCCGCATTGTATATTTTTGTAATATATCATACTAGTTTAGAGCACATGTATTACATGTGTGAAATAAATAAAAAATATAAAATTATTAGCTTTATGAATATTTTATTTTTCTAGATGTTATTATCAAGTGATGAAATAAAAATATAATGAATATTTAAAAGTTATAACACATAATGACATAGAAATTATTACACTATATTAAATATGTATTAATAAATTATTAAAATATCTACATTTATATATTAAATGTTTGATAGTTTAGTTTATTTTTTTACAATAATTATCATTTAATATGAGAGAGACAATAAAAACAAATATAAATATATTTGTTTTAACATATTTTATTTAAAAAAGAAAGTTAAATTAATTATTTTTATAATTTTTATCTATTACGAGAGAAAGGCAGAAAAATGATTTTTTATATGCTGGGATGATGACACGTGTCATTTGATATGCATAATAACACGTGTCATAATAAAACATTCTTTTATCATAAGTTATAGATACCAAAAGTTATAAAATAAATCAAGTATTTTAAAAAATGAAATAAAAAATTAGACTCACAACTCGGTAGTGCAAAATTAATCACAAGTTTATAAAATCAATATATAATTATAAGACTTAAATGAAATTTAAAAAAAAGGTTACAAGACAAATAAAAATAAATTTAATAAATAAAAAAAGAAAAGAAAACAACTCAAAAAAATTTAAATATAAAAATAAATAACAATATACTCCCAGCCGGTTTTAAATACAGTTCATATAAAAAAAATAGAATTAAAGTTATAGAAAACCTAAAAACATACAAAAGAAATAGATGGCGTTTAATATCATATTAAACTAATAATAAAAATACAAATTACATCAAATTTAAAGCAAACGTGTGGCATATAAATAAATTAAAATTAAAATAAAAAGCAGGTTATAACAAGCTTAAAGTAAAACTTCACAGAAAATAATAGATATAAATATAAATAAAAACCAACAGAAATAAAAAGAAAAGAACAACAAAGTAGAGTGAAGAAAACACTCAAAATAATTAAATAAAAGAAAAGTTCGAATAAAAGAAAAGAATAAATAAAACCCAAAAGTACAAAAGCTTAAAATGAAATAATAAGCCTCTTAACAAAACCTAGCTATATAGTTTTGTAATTTTCCAAATTATTATCTACATAAAATGAAAAAGAGCAAATCAATTGAACTTTTGTCATGCACCTATCCCATATCCCTACCATGTGACACTTATTGTCACATTTGAAGTGCGTATTTTTCATATCAACAAATAGGACATCTTCATCTTATCTGTTGACATGAATATATAAGAGATATATATAGAGATTGATCTTTTAAGTTTCTATCAATCCGGAAATTGAAGAGGTACAACGGGATATGACCTTTAAATCTTTAATATTGGATAAACTCAACTAAATTGGCTTGGTGTGTGTATGCATACACACAAATAATCAATTTGTTATTAGTTGAAACCAACAGTACTATAACTCACGTACAAATGCTATTTAAAGATCATGTCTCTGATAAACTGTAGCGTGGATGGGACATGATTATTGTTCCATCAAATTGCATTGGCCTAGTATATGATTTTGAACTATATGGAAAACGTAAGCATGTTGGAGAAAAAAATATGAAATGAAACCATATTTTCAATTTGAGGGAGATTTCTCTTTCATACAAGTTAAAATGACATTAAATCATTAAAACTTTACCCCGGAATACACACAAGACCATGTGAGTTCGATGATGCCATATGAGTTGTAGTAATCAACTTGTTGACCCCTCAAATTTGCAATTTGGCAATTTGCAAACCAAGAGGGTTGATCGAGTGGTGTGTTTTGCATTAGAGGCTGTTGTTACTTTTAAGATCCAAGTATCGAATTAGACTAGGTAGAAAATTCCATTACCATCTAATCGGTTACAAGCTAATAAACCGGACATAAATTAACCAATTAACTGGTTTTAAACAAAGCAAAAAACTAATGAAAAGCAAAGTAAAAATGATGAAAAACTAATGTTTGTCTTCCTTTTTTTTAGTTGAGTTGTTCACCTTAGATACTCTTGGTTTAAATTTTAAAACATTAAAGAATATGCCTCATATTTTTATTTAAAGAATACATACAATGTTTGGGTGAGGCTAAGGGGTTGTTTGTTAATTTAGATGATCGGGTTGACCGGTTGACTCGGTCAGCGAGACAGCCCGTTTGATTTCGGGAAAGCGTCTAGCTGACCGGATCTCATTGCTGACCCAGACCTAAAAAGAAAATATGCTGACCGGCTGACTCCACAAGCTTCGCCTTCGCCTTTAGCACCCCCTCGCAGACACCGGGTCTCGCCTTCGGCTTTGGCCTTCGACCCGCAGGCACTGCAGGCCCTGCCTTCGCCTTCGGCCTCGGCCTCGCGACCTGCAGCACAGCCTTCGGCTTCAAGTGTAATAATGTGTTCTAATGCAAATACCTTTTATATTTGATTTAAATTTAATTAGTAATCTTATAAAATTTAATGAAAGGTGAAAACTGGTAGTCTGGTATCATGCATGCCTATAACCTACGTGTATGTGTCCGATCGAGAGATCATCGAATGTCATTCAATTCATTTTGTAGGTTTGTTTTAAATATTATTTTATATTTATAATTAAATTCTGACATATTTTATCATTTTCTTATAATATATTAAATATACTTTTAGTTTTTAAATATGCCACTACAGATATATATTGTTATTTACATTTTGTTACAAGTTTAGTTAGAAATTGGCATGGGTTAAATATAATATATTTAAATTTTCTTTCACAACAACTTTATGTTTTTATCTAAATTCCGAATATATTGTTGCATCGTGATCGTTTCTACATAAATGTCGATATAATTTTTAATTAAAATCAGGCCCCTACGACGTGTGACCAAATTAATCTACCTATATACATATTTCTAAATACCGAACCATCACACTACGCAAGCAACACCCACTAATTAATCTAAAAATATACATTAAAGTGTAAAAGTTATGCATCATGATGCTATAACATTGTAACCTTTTTTGTCCTTTGCTTACTTTGTATATGATCCCTATCACACACATAT
This sequence comes from Flaveria trinervia, assembly GCA_025506515.1. NCBI lineage: Eukaryota > Viridiplantae > Streptophyta > Magnoliopsida > Asterales > Asteraceae > Flaveria > Flaveria trinervia. The sequence continues at coordinate 5,131,193 of CM046444.1, read as the reverse complement.
ACATAAACTGAATTATATAATAATCAACTTTTTTGTGCTAAGCATAAGAGATTATATAGGGCACTCCCCTATTATTTTAACGATTAAAATTGATATAATAACAAGATTATAGATAATAGAAAGCTACAAGAATAGAGAAAAAGACTTATCAACTTTCATTGTTGACTATTTGTAAAAAGGTCGTTATATTGGTTTATAAATCTGCGTAATTATATAATAAAACTGTGCATTGATATAGCATAACGATGTGTAATTGTTATGTACATTTGTTGTGTAGGTATTTATATCCTTTGCGTAATCATTGTGTGTAATTAAAATGTGAATTTACATTGACGCACATACGTACCTTTAATAAAAACAAATATGACGCATCATGGTGGCTTCCTGCATTTAGCATATTTAATAATATTTTTTACAATAACTCGCACACACATATATGATAAACTAAATTCAAGCTAATTAGTTTTTATTGGTTGCAAAATGAATATTTTTATACTGAACACGACGGAAAAATAATAATACTTGTATCATGTGCGATTTATGCAAGTTACAATAGTTGTGAAGCTAGATAAAAATAATAATTATATATTAGTTTTTTAAAACTTGTATCATGTGCTATATATTTATTAATGACTAATATTGGTATGTTTAAAGTATTTTCGTGTTAGAATAGAGTGGTTTACTAGTTTAGAAACGAGAAGCACTAGCATTATGTTTGTTTTCCCATAATTTAAATTTGAATCCTAATTCCTAAGAACACCCAAATGCATGCGATCGCCTTCATCACATTCATAGAATTGCTATGTGATGTCTATCAGATTTTAAAAACAATCATAATCAAAACCAACCACCACCATAACAATCCTAAAAAATTTTAACAAGTTTAAAACCGGGTTTTTTTTACAATTTGATTGTTTATTATCATACTAGTTTATAAACTCATATAATACAATTTACATAGATTAAATAAAATATATAAAAAAATAATAAAAGGTAGGAAAAATAAACACTATTTTAAATTAAAATATAACTAAAATTATGTTTGAGTAAGTAATTTAGTTAATAAAATATTTTTATTATTTTTTAAGACTTTCATTTTAAAAAAGTGTTTTTCAAAACTACATTTTAGAAATTTAAGTAAAATTCCGTTCTAAGAATATTGTTTTCGGAAAAAAATGTCATTTTTAATAAAATTTCATTATTTCAAAACTATGGTTTTTAGTTATTTTTATTTTATAAATATTTTTTCATATTATATAAAGTTTTCTTTAATCATCTTTTAAATTTTGTATTTTATAAAAAGTTATATGTAAAAACTGTAATCTACAAAAAAGATCAATTTTAGAATATTTCATATGTGTAAAAAGATAGGTATTTATAGTTATTGAAATCTCTTTTATTTAAAGTGTAGTTTTTAATCAAAATATTTAGCTTATAATTAATTAAAAATATGTATTATAATAAAAAATTATTTTAATTTTTTATGGAATGTATAAAATAAGAGAGAAAGAAGGAGAGGGAGAGAAAGAGAGAGAGATTTAAGCGGAAAAATAAATGATAGAATTAATATGAATGTGACATTTGTTCTCAATATTATCATTTATTAATATAGATATTCATTTAAGAAATAAGGTAAATAAAGTTATCAATATAAGAATCAAAAGAGAACTTGTTTTTTATGAGAATTCGAAGAATCTTAACTAATAGTTTTCAATTGTAAAATTGTAATTAATAAAAACATATTTAAAAAATTATAAATTAAAAAATAATATAAAAATAAAAAAAACACAAAAATGTTCTCCTACTTTCCCTCTTTCATTAATTTTTTCTAAAAAAATAAAAAAATTCTCGTTTGTTTACGAAATTCATTTACACATATGTAATATCGGATTTACGCATGTGTAAATCCAGTATTACACATGTTTATAACCAGATTTACACATATGTAAACAACGATATGAACGATTCTTTTAAAAAAAAAGTATATCAATATGGTAAGCGTTGGAAATATAAAAAATACTGAATTTTATGGTGATTTTTTTTGAAAATATATGTCGTGAAAAAAGTTATGAACGTTTAAAAAAAGATATAATAAAAAATGAGTGACTCAGATTGATTAATAAAGTTCTCACAAAATTATAAAACTTGAGTAAAACTATTTTGAGTAAAACTTAGTTTTAAGATGGTTCTCAAGATAACCTCATTCTACTCTAATAAACGTATGAAATTATTTTTGAGTAAAACTTACTTCAAGTTTTACTAAATTTAATTAATTACGAACCATAATTAAATATTATATACTTTAATCGGTTTTACAATTCAACTAATTTGTAAGTATAAACTTTTTTTCATGTAAAATACTATTAAACTTCATGATCATGCAATTCTTAATGATTCTAGGTATTGCCATACTCTAGGTATTGCCGCATGGCATACCACACTGACATTGGTGTCAATACCCAGTATTAAATACTAGTGTCTGTACCCAGCAACATATGCTACCTAGTGTTCATACGTAACGAATGATGCTCACATTCGTCCATTCAGTATGCTCATAGTCACATACATAACTAATTAAGTAGCCACATGATATCATTCATCAGTACGCTCATGTTATATATAAGTCATTCTAAGCTACTTGGATTACCCTTTTTAAAACAAACCGTACCATCATAAAACATAGATATTAACTATGAACATATCGATCAAAAACCATAAAAAGAACACAATAATTATTCGGTATGCATAAAGGCCTACTTTAACGGTCAATTTTCTTGTAAAACATATTTCTAAGCATACATGTCACATGAAAGTGTTAGAAGTGTCATGTAACTTATCTTAATGTGAGAATTTATATTGTACTAGTTCATACTCTTCATATAGTTGAATATAACACATCAATTTGTTACTTAAATTATTGAAGCATAACAATTTTAAAGTTTATTTAAAAATTCAATTGCTTTAAACTTGTTTATTTTGGATTTTAACCTATATATATGTGGGTGGTTTCGATTTTTTATTAAAAGGATTATGCAAAAACTTAAACACCAAAGAAAGTGCTGCAAAATAAAAAAAAAACATTTAGCTAAGCTGAACTTAATTATGCGATAATATTTTAGTATTTGACCTTCAAAAGGTATAGGGCACAAATTAACATTATGGTAGGTTTTGGATGAGAAATTAGTGTTTTCTTAGGTTCCCCCACTGCAACAAAGATGGCAAAGCTTTATGCGCCTATTACTTTTCCTATATAATAACTAAGCCATTTCCATCCATCCTTAATCCTAACAAATTTACTAATTTAGTATACATAAAACTCAAGTGGAATAATGATTGTACAATTCTCATTTTACCATAATAATGATTATATTGATGATATATATATATATATATATATATATAATATATATATATATATATATATATATATTATATATATATATATATATATATATATATATTATATATATATATATATATATATATATATATATATATATATTCTATACTATATGTATATTAATATGTTCAGCCCGTATTTTATATAATAATTAAGGTTTTGAATTATGCTAGTCATTGTCTATCTCCATATATACTTATGCACGTAGATAGTTTTAGACACGCAAAGCGATACAAACTTCTACCTCCCACTCAAGCTGCAAGGGTGTAATATAATATAGTATTTATTTTAGCATTTAGCTTGTTAGGGTTCTGATTAATTAAGGTTAGTCATTGTCTGTATATACACTCATGTACATGGATTGTTTAAGAGTCACCGAGGATACGAACTTTCATTTACACAAAATTTACCCTATACTTTACGAAAAAGAGAGGCTATATATCGCGACAATGTTATTATGGGTTTGCACGAAGACATGTCATTGTCATATGATATGTGACGTTGCCTACGTTCTTTTTTTTCTTTGTATATTAACCTCGTATTATAGGGTGTTTTTATTGTAGTGATTGCATGCGGATGCACCCTATAGCTATGGTTTTGTAACTCGATATAACAAGAAGGCCGAATATATCTTAATTATAATAAGCTTAATGCATGCATGAAAGGTTATTAATTTATAACTTCTCACACACTCGCTATGCTATCTCACCACTATTGCCCACAATTCTTGTAGTGACTACTAAAATCACCACTAGTGCATTAAAGTATCCACTTATAGTACAACCGCAATTAATATGTTTGTATATTACTATATGCATATACGTACATACATATTGGGAGTTTGTTAAAGTACATTAAGTTATTTAGCTAACATATAACATTACTTAATTGTTTAATTTTTGTTTAATCGTTCATAATTTTTAAGTTAAATTTTTTTCAATGGTTTGTACCTTTAAGCAAAAAATCAGCAATATATATTTAGTGTTTTACATGGTTATCTCAAAATAGTACGTGTATATATGTATGTGTGTGTACACATGTATATATGGATTAGTAAATCACATGTTACCTCAAGCTATGGGGACCCTTGTGTCTTGATAAATAGAAAATTCTATTTGGCAAGCGTTAAAGTTTAAGAACAAGTGGTGTGGGCTTGTTCCTAAGATATTTTCTTTGCGAGGGGAAATATATATATATATATATATATATATATATATATATATATATATATAATATATATATATATATATATATATATATATATATATTATATATATATATATATATATATATATATATATATAATAAATTAGTAATAACGCTTAATTGCAAAACAACATATATTTTTATTTGTCTCCCCTCCACATCTATCCAACAACAGTACGTGGTTTGGAATTTGAATGCCTTGCTTCATAGGGATCAAACATCTTCCACACAATAACATTTCATTCCTTTCCTTGACCTAACTAATGACAAGACCGCTGCTTATATTAATTGCATCGTTACAAAACTTCGCATTCTAATAATAAGTTTAATATCTCTCCCATCTCTATCCGCTATAGTCATTCTCCAGAGAGAGAATGTGTGTGTGTTTTCAATTCATGGTTTCGTTTTCAGATTATAGAGCTTGCTTTGATTAGATATATTCAAACTAGAGTAAAGAACCATATATATTGTTCGATCGAACTCTTTATTCTAAAATAAAACAGCTAGCCTAAGGATTGTTGATCCTACATGTGCTAATTAAATACCACTCGTGGTGTCAAATATGTATTGTTTTTTATGGTATTAACAAGTGAAAAACACATGCATATATGAGGCTTGGCACCAAATTATTGTGTGCATTATTGATAGTGTTCTATTTTGATTTTTGACACACTTTTGGAATGTAACGATATGTGTCGAGTGCATACAATAACAAGTCGATCATTCCACACCATCTCTACATAAGTTCATAGCACGGCCCTTACATGTGCCATGATCGAATAGATCGAGAAAGTGAAACAAGTGTTCTTTCATTTGTGAATCGATAACTCAATGAAACACATATACACGTTAAATATATCACAAGTAGAGACACACACTTTTAAAACAAGTCCTCATGATATAACAAAGCTAGATGTAGAAACAACAACGTTATATTCATCAACTATTTATGGACGCACGCACATATCATTTTATAATAATAAAAAGAATTTCTCGTGGGATTTATGATACTTTTTAGAGACTTTTATAAAGTCTATGCGTAGTTAACGTGTGAAAGGTATAGTAAAAATTGATGGTCGGTGGAATATTATAGATGAAACAAAGAGTTCTTCTGTGGGTGTGAGTCATGACTGGTCTTCCAAGGCATCACTCCCTACCACCAACTTGAGTGCAATTGGGTTCAAGCCCCACTTTGTTTTCACCAGATGAAACAAAACACTGGCTCATGCCTTGATCCTACCCTACTAAACCTTACTACAAAAACACCTTTTACAAACATATGGTAGATATTCATTTGCCGGCAGAAAATTTATTTGTTTGAATTTTCTATATTAGTAACCAACTTCAACCGTAGTGGAGAAATGCATGTTGATTAGGTGCAACAGATGTGTCACTTTCATAATGACCGGAATATAAAAGTCTTTCCTTATGGCTTTGAGTTTTACTAGTATACTTTACACTTCTACTAGTATATATAAACTTGTAGACATAAATTGCACGTTGCGCGCCTAGGATCGTTGATCTTGTGATGAATCTGCGATACTTAGTTTAGAATAAAATTTACGAGACATAAATAATAAAAATATACAACATGACTATATATTCGTAGTTTATAAAATGAGACATAAACTGTGACACTTTATATAAAAGAATCGATAAATAGTTTGATAATTTGTATGTTTGTGCTTTGTTTGGAATTTATATTGAAGTGTATGATAAGATCAACATCCTCATATTTTTAGCTTAAGTAAAATTATAGTTGAGGGTCTACAAACAAACTTCGTGGTCAAACTTCAAAGAAAAAAGTTTATGTGATTAATTTAAAAAAGAATAATAAGTAGAAAATATAAGTTTAATTAAACTAATGCATCGTAAGTATACAAAGGTTTTTTATTAAAGAACAAATATTTTATTGTCAATTCATAAAAATAAAATTATATTATTCATTATTCAAAGTTTAGAAAAGTTTTGTTTCCAAACATAAGTATTAAAATTTTATGGTTAATTTAAAAATATAAAAAAATATACTATTCATACTATCACATCAATATCTTTATACTAATAAATAAAAATAAATCCGGACACTATTAACATTTTAGGTCATCTAATAATTGGTTTTTCCGCTTATCTCTACTTTTAATTATGAATATTATAATAACTATTTATTAATTATAATTATCGATATTTAAAATTCCAAATATATTAACTTCAAATTTTTAAATGTGTAAAAATAAATTTATTCAATCTGTATAATACCAGACATAACTTTTTATATTATAAACAATGTAATAATAAATTTATTTAGCAACTTAAGGTAATATTTATATTATACTAATTAGCAACTTAAGGTTACATTGGTGGTTATACTTTAAGCATTAAAGGTTGTACATGTCTTTTGTTTTTATATGTTTTTTTATTTTTATTTTTTTTAAATCCAATATTTTTAACTATTTTACAATTTAACCCTTATAATTTTTTACTTTTAACTTTGATCGCTTATTCTTTTCTTATTTTACAAAATTTCCGTATACATTTCGCTCTTTTTGAAAAATAATACGCCATAACGTTCGTGTGTGATTCAACGTTGTTACGTCTACTTTTCTTACTTAGCAGCCTACTTGCAATATCCGAATCCTAAATCGACTTAGCTAGTTATTACTAATCTTTAAAAAATAGAGAGTTATCTACCATCAATCCATTAGAAGTTCTTTGATAAAGGTGGGCCTCGTGGCTAATCGGTTGATGATAACCCCTTTGAAAACATGGCATGGGTAAAGATCTTCCGGAAAACTTACCAACGTCTTTTGCTGATGGATTACCATAAGGAGAGTATGTCACTGACAAATTACTGATAGAATTTGCAAATTGTTCAAACGATTGGTAGTGTTAAACATGAAGATTATTAGAATTACATAAATACAATTGCATTCTTCATAAAACGACATATATCGTAAGATTTTCATGTTCCAAAAGAACTGGCAATACTAGTAATAGCATAGTAGGGATCGTGAGTGGACTCAAATTCAAAGAGGCGACGTGTCTTTTAACTTTCAACACTCTACTCCTATAGCTATGAGGCATGACAAGAGGTCGAGAACTCAGATTGGTGATGATGTATTTTCGACTATATACTCGATTGTATGTCTCTTGTAGTTTACCAACACATGTTACCGCCTAGAAGGAGGGTCTAGTCACTTTGGACTCGATGTATTTTTCAAGGGGTGTAGGTGTTGAAATTTTTGTTTCAGTGTCTTATGGGATTTCTTTTGGTACAAACTCATTTTTAATTGATGGGAATTTCTTTAAGAATGGTTAGAATGAAATTATATATCTATTCGTAGGATCGTGATTATTGATTAAAACATTAGTAAACTAATTTTCATTAGTTGTTTTAATAACTAAAGAGAAAAAAAATATCAGTATAAAATACATTCTCGTAAGCATCTGGATTCGTTCATACGTCACTAGCTGGATTGACTTTTATGATTAGCATTTTCAAAAAGTTGAATTACGCACAATATGTATTTAAATGATTGAGATAGTTGTTTTTGGAAAGTCAATTAATTGTTGTAATCTTGCATGATTTTAGGAGATTTCAGTTGAATGAATTTGCATCTTTTATCAAAATTATGTATTTGTAAATGGTTTCACGTCTAAAGTTAGAAACCTAAAAGCACTACATTTAAGTTCCCATATAAATAACTTATTTGTATATATATTTTAGCATTTTCAAATGAAAAGATAATTAAACTTAGAAGAAATATATTATCAATTTCCTAATTAGTAAATTAGTAATCGAGCTTTATATTCGTATTTCAATTTACTAAAATATTAACATCCGTATTACAGTATACTGAAACAGTCGAACTTCAATTCCCTATATAATTCCTTCAAAATCAACTAATAACTTCTAGATAAACCCTAAATCTATATTTCCCTCACTAAATCGATTTTTCAGTCACACCCATGAGGTATTCAGTTTGGGCTCAAAAAACTTGAAATTCAATTTGAATATGGTCGTTTGAAATTCGATTGATTTAAAGTCTAATTAATATCCGATTCATATCGAATTCAAATCCAAATTCAAAAATGAGAATTCGATTATTTTGAGTATTTGAAACTCAATTCGTTGAACACTTATATATGTAGATACAATAATACTTCATTGTATCTTATGAGACAATTTAATAATCCCCAAAAGCACAATAGACTAACAAATTTTGACTGTTCATATCACATACATATTTCAATCGTAAGTTTCTTTTTATAATGTGCAAGTAATTGAATTTTAAAAAGAACAATTGCTTTCGTAATTTTTGGGACTCTGAAACCAATTTTCCATGTTATGATTATTGTGTTTTTTCTTTTTTTAATTTGGAAACACTTCAAAACAAAGAAGCAACACCAACATAAACAAGTTGTCTAGTAAAAACGATAGAACTTCAACGAACAGTATAACAGCAAAAAAAAACCATAAATCAGATAAATCATATCGTTGGTGCTTCGTCTTTAATTGACGGAATCCATTTATGAGGTCATGAACCTGATAGTTACCATCAGAAAGCATGTGTGAGAAACACATAGTTTATTGCTTCAACTTTTTGTTGTTGATAACCTGTCACTAACAAATTCTTTTGCAATCCTTTAAACAAGTCCGTTTTAGACGTTTTACCAGAAAAGTTAGCCACTCATCAATAAAATAATCTTGTGGTACATTCCCTTGTTTATCGTAAAAGATATTACCCTAAATTTATACGTCGATGATACTCCTCTGTCAAACGTCAAGTAATTATAAACATAGTTTTTTTAGCAAATAGTCATTCAAACATTTCACCTAGAAAACATTTGAACATAGGCCAAGTGGCCAACTTTACAATCTTTACACCACGGGACCATCTGTGATGGTTACAACTATAGGTTTTTAACTATAAATGTCATTCCCATCACATAGGATTAAAGATTAAAGAAAGGCGACAATACAAGAACAAAAAGAAAAATAATAACAATAATAAAATACTATTGGTTAACTAAATATCAAACTTCTCAAAACAGTGTATTCTTCTTCAATCATTGAAACAAGATTATAACAGCAGAAACCAGCTGAGCTTCACTCCAAAAGCTACAAGCTCGTTTCCTTAATCTACAAATTAACCATGCAATTAACCTAACCCAAAACTAAAAATAAATAATTAAACAAAAAATCCATCAATGGATATCACCAATTCTTGAAGTAAAAAATAGAAGCTTTAGAAGACTCCGGGGATATGTTATTATAGCCACAATCCCTCAGGCATATCTCCTCCACGTACATTCTAACCTTGCTAATTAACCACCATATAAAGAATATCATATGAAGCCTTCATTGTGCTTGTTGTGCCAGATCCTTCGAGCTTATGAATGTCCCATGAAACCCATATGGAACCCTTGAAGGGAGTTTAACACATGCTTCCATCTCCATACTCATAGCGTTTACAATCACCAGCTCCGACTTCCATGTCTTCTCGTCGTGAACGAACACCATAACATACCCATCGTCTTCGCCACCGGAGCCCCGATCGTTAGGAAGAAAGAACGGCTCACCGCCATATCGGCTTTCCCCATACAAGTATTTCTTGATTTCGCCGGTGACCAAGTCAACTTTGGCGAAGCCGGAGACTTTAGGCCACGGCTCCGCAATAGCTAGGTAGGCATACTGAGTTTTCCTACCGAGCATATCGCGGTTCACCATACCCGCTTCCAGGTTTACTTGGTCGGGTTCTGACAGAACCCGACGCTTGGTTGACTTACGAGTCGTCAGACTGATTCTTATTTCACTTAAAACGCTCTCCAGTCTCGTGTCAGACTCGTTGAAAATGGAATCAGGTGGACTCATGCATGAACCGATGACGACGACTTCGTTCGTCGCCGGTTCTTCCCAAGCGTTCCATAGATGAAAACAAAAGGTCTCCGGTGAGTCCACCCATATCATGTCGTCCGAATTTTCAGCGTTTTTCGATAATATCCCCAATCTCGACATTTTACTCTCGTCGTAAATCACCGGTGATCCACCTTTAACCATCTCTTCAAGCTTAAACACCACCTGTTGATCGGGAACCACCACGTAGTTCTCGGTGATCGCGAAGTCATGCATCATCGTCGGAACCTCCAACGGGATCTCAACGTCCGGTGACTTCTCACCGTCTTTCGAAAACTTAAAGTACTTCAAATACGGCTTCTGCACGACGTCGTAGCTCAACGCAAACATCTCTCCGGTAACGGGGTCAACCTTCGGGTGAGCGATCATCGTCGACGTGAGTTGCTCGGAGAAATCATAACGTCCCACCGTTTCGATATCCGACGACGGTGTGATCCTGATATGATAAGGCAGATCATCTTCCGACATCGCGAGCAACCGGTGGTTGAAGAACACCAAACCGGCGTTCGCGACGCCCATACCATTGCTACCATCAACCAAACCCAACAACGATCGAGCGTAAAATAACGCTAACCGAGCCACACCCGAGTGCCCATGAAGCTCACCGATGGCTTTAGGGAACACCGGACGGCCTAACTTTTTCTCCTGCACGAGTCGGTGAGTCTTGGTTAGCTTACACGAGTAGCTTACTGAGTTACCATCGATGTTAACCGCATGAACCATACCATCACCATCAACAGGTGATGTCCGGCGATCGGTTCGAACAGCGGGTTCGCACCGTTTCGAACGTAGACACCGTTGATGCACTCGGGTATGGAACCACTAACGGTTAAGTTATGCTTCACTGGTTGCTCCGGCACGGGGGCGAAGTTGCCGGAGATTTGGACACGAGGGTCGGAGGTTTTGGGGAGAGGATAGCGCGATTCGCGCGAAACTAGCGCGCTTTCGACGATATCCAATGCGGTGGCTGCAGCTCTCTGTAGTAAGTTCCATTGAAAAGGGTGGTGTGGAGGTTGATCTCCGGTGGTGATAGTGGGTGGGAAGTGAAGCAATGAAGAAGATTGCAAAGCAGCACACTTGATTGAAGATCTTCTTGAAGATGATCTTGAGGGTTTTATAATGGGTCTTGTGGTTTGATTAATATTGTTGATTCTTGATGAGAAAGAAGATGAAGATTGAAGTAAGGTTGAAGTGTAAGGATTGGTGGCCATTGATTTGGTGAGTTGAAGAAGAATGAGGGGGGGAGGGGTAATAAATAGAGGTCGGTGGGGCCCGGTGGAGACATCAAAAGAGAAGACCACGTGGATATTATATGACATATGAGATGACAAATGTTTTTGTAGACCATTTGTGTTTGTGACTTGTGAGTGAGTGGTGAGGTTTGTTAGTTAATTATTATATATATGGAAATTTATTGGTATATAAGTGAAATGAGAAACTTCAAAAGCTACTTAGCTTCATCATCATTCTTTTTTACTTGTATTGCTACTCTTAACTTTATAAATGAATTTCTCTCATTTCTACCGTAAAAAGATTTTGAAAAGTATGTTTCATATTATGTTTTTATTGATATATCGAAAATTCAAAGGTGTACAATATTTAACCAATTACTTTTCTGTTGTGAATAATTTAACTAGCTAATATAAAGTTTTTATCATGAAGTATTAAAAAATAAGTATCACACAATGCCATAGAGGTGTAAAACCAAGTGGGCCTAGTGAACCAATGTGCTACACCTTATGATAATATATTCATATATATTGGATCAAATACATATATTGAAAATGATTTTGAAGCGTATAATTATTTTAGACATTGGTTTACTATTTTCAATGATTAAAATTAAGTGGGCTCAAGATTTTAAATAAAAGTTAGGTAAAACAGCGTTGGAATGTGAAAAAATGAAATAGCTACCTTTTGATGACATTTTTTAGTTCAAGTTTCATAAAAAAAATTAATTCTGATAACTTTCACATTTTTTTAAATTCAAGTTTCATTAATATATACCATAAATGGAGAACTTTATTATCTTTCATTTGAATAAGTTATTCCTATAGATTTACACGAATTCTTTAAAAAATGATACGTAAATATGTAGGAACATGTATGCAACTATGTAATTATGTACGTTGTATCTAATTACTTAGTTATTTTACATGCATGTTTTTAATCAATTATAGTGGTGCATAATTACATATGACAGTTAGCCTTTAACCTGAAGCACATGTCACATCACTCACAAATCTTCATCTATTAGAGGACACGCCTTGGAGGCAACTAGTATAGTTCTTATTTTGTGAAGTTGACGTATGTATTCAAATCATAGAATAGTCTCCTACACAAAGTGATCGAGGAGTAAGACTTTGTCCACCAAATCACGAAGCGGTCTTGCCTCTTTTAGAACCCTATGCAAAGTGGAAGCTAAGTCAAGCGTTAAAGACACTTGATTGTGTTTCAATCGTTTAATTATACACCATTATTATTTAAAATATTCTACGTTAACATTGTTTTGATATATATGTGGAAAACTAGATCATAAGAATTAAAGAAAATTTCAGATGGTCGTGTGATGTTTAGATATGTATTGGATACTTTTTGAGCTAGTGTACTGGCTTTTGCTTGTGAGTAACGTGTGATAAATAGCTCATCTAGTATTGATATTAAGTACTATTGTAAAGGGATAAGTGAGGCTAAAGTGAAATAACTTCGGGCATAGAATACTAATTTAGATTTAATGGGTGAGAGTAATTAAATACTAATATATTAGAGATCTAGGAGTATAGGTGTTAGCATTGCAAAGCATACTCTTGTGTTCATGTACGTGAATTGGCCTATGAGTATCGGTGATGTATTGATGGGCGTTTAAGTGGTGTTAAAATTTCTGATTAAAAAGATTCAATAGCTGAAATAAGATATCCATTGATAATAGCTCACTTGTTTGTGTTTTACGGCAAGTCCACCAATAGGTGTTAAATTAATTGGTTTTATTGTGTTAATGAGTTATTTAGATTACATAAAGTCACATTTGACCATAAAATATATACACGGTGTTTATTTGAATCGCATTCTGAGTTAATTGAATTTAAATTTTAATAAATATCACAATGTTCATTTCTAATAAGCTTATTCAAATATGAATGAAATACGAATAAAACTAATAAAATATTTAAAAGAACAGAAAAATAAGTTAGTACTCTATAAATTTTTTAACAATCTAAGTTACATATTATTACAAATAAAAAATAAGAAGCATGAAAACATAATAAAAAATAGTCTCAAATAAGGAAATATAACATATTGATTTAGGTGTTTTTATGTTCTAGACTCTTTAGGAGCTTTACTTAGTCAGTCAACTAACCCATAGAAATATTAGAGATTATGGCCCGAACTCATATTTAAAAGCAATAAAAACTAGTATTAAGTTCTTCGCGTTGTAGTGGCGGCGTAAAATAATGTCACGTCACCATCAGCGACCACTAAAACCGGAAAAACTTGTATTAAAATATAAAATCAAATGAAAAGTAGACGTAAAAACATTGAACTACGCACATGAAACGTGATATTAAAAAACTAACTAAGTTAATCTAAGACTTGTGTGTTGTGACGGGCCGTTAAAGAGGGAAAATAAATGTAAATGTAAAATCATATGTGCACGTTGCAGTATGTTAACTCGTAAAATTTAAACCAACACGTAAAAAAAGTAATTTATAAAATATGAAAAGTAAATGGACAAAGTTGAAGATGAAATTTTATAAAGGTTAGATTGTAAAAAAAAATATAAAAGTATTGAAGTTAAAAATAAAAAAACTTAATGATTAAATAAACCTAAAAGTCAATGCAAACCTTGATACATAAAAAGATTGATAAGTAATACTATATATAATATATTAATTTATATACCATAATACCACTACACAACATGTGTGTATTCCTTATTCAAATCGAAATCAAATTGAGAAAATTAGACTTGAGTTCGATTCATATTCAACTTATATATATTCCAATTCAATTCGAATAAACAACAGTTGAATTCGAAATTAAATTGAGAAAATTAGACTTGAGTTCGATACATATTCAAATTATACTATTCCAATTCAATTCCAATAAACCAAAAGTCGAATTCGAATTCTATTTGAATTGAATTTTTGTAAAGGTGACCTGAGTGGGTGTGTTTTTTTAGAACAGGCCAAGTGGTGTAATTGATGTGATTGTTCAAATATTAGCATGACATAATGCATAGAGGTCCTTCTGCTTGCTTAAATATTAATCAAGAGAAATTCAAAACACACACTAAAGTGTAAACTTGAACGGCTCTAAGTGCCAAAATAATAAGCTTTCGCTTAATGTAATCACAAATTTTAAACACCATTTAAAAACAATTGTTATATAAGTAGTATTTATATAAGTTGTTAATTAATTGTTTTCTATAAAACAATTCTTTGGTTTAGTGGTAAATGTATATCCGCATAGAAGCTTTAAGTTTGATCATCATATATTTACCTTTAACTTTATATATGCTTATAAAAAATCGTTATAAGTCTCACATATTTTGTTTTTACTTATTATCGTTTATATGCATTGTATTTATTTTTAATTTTACTCTTTTTACATGACATAATACGGTGATTCGATTGAACCTAAAATCAATTTTTTTAGTTATTAAATTTCAAATTTTATAAAAACTTTATTTTTTCTCAATAATTAAGCAACTACTATGGCTTTACTACGGTTCTGTCTTATATCTTGTCCATCCTTATTCCTTAACACATTTGTATGCATATGTTCAAATGTTTAATTTAATTCATTAATATTTTATCAAAATATATTGTTTTCTTTAACCGACCTGTATTGAGGAGACATTTTTTAAAAAGGCTCATAGATTATTTTCCCACTTAGGCCCACCCATTACTGAGCAGCCTCTGATTGTAAACTATATATCTTTTAATATAAAAAAAACCTATCCAATAAAGCATACAATTCAATTCCTTAGGTTTACGTGATATGCAGGGATCAAACTACATGTACACCACAATTTTTCGGACCCAAAACGAGTCATTTGATGTAGAAGAATGGTACATTCGTTCCATAAATACAAGGCACCCGCCATCCGATTGGATGTGCCGAAAGGACCTTGGCCTAACATTGTGTCAACTCGAGCTATGCTAGTGGCTCAGAAGCTACTTAATATACTCCTCAGATATCAATAGCCACTTGCTTATAAAACTACACTTTCCATCGATCACTCATAGTCGTCTTTGTCTTTATCAGTCATTACAATAAAATGAAATGTACCAAACAGACCACTTACTTTTTTTAGTTTGTGAAGAATCTGTAAAGTTGTACTATAGTCTTGTCGTTTTTGTTTCTTAATCTGTGATATTATTGCTGAGGTTTTCTTTTTGTCGATTCCTTGAACTTGCATACGTTTATCGTTATGTCATTTCCTTGAACTTGTACGTTTTTGGGTTGTGTTATGTTGATTTCTTGAAGTTTTCGTTATGTAGAAAGAGTATTGTCCCATCATCATTCCTCCATTAACCTTAACAATCATCAATTAAATTCCTAGCTTAACAAGAAAAAAAAAACTAGGCTTATCAAACAACACCTTACACCCAATGAAGAAAAACAGTAGAAGTGCCTAAATATATATTGAGTAAAAGTTCTAATAAGAATTCATAATGAAACGAATATAAAGTAAATGGTTTAACAAAACTTGTATGGCAACAAGCTAACTACAATGTCTATCGCCTGAATCATTTATTAAATTGTACTATAATCTTTGTTGTCTTTTAATTTATCATGTGGTTGATAATCCATTTAATTTATCATGTGGTTGATAGTCCAATGGTTGTCCAATCATATCATAGCTAGAGTTACCACACTTATTAAACAACCAAGTGGGAAGAATACTTATTACCATCGACTTGCTGAGGATCAATAAGTAGTTCGTTGTTCTTGTTCTACTAAAGGTATACGTATCCACCCTCTATGATCTACAATTAGTCTAGCAATTAAGTTACTTATAGAATATGACCACATTTTTGTCACGTACAATCATGAGTGTATGTTACACGGCACACCCTTTAGCCCCTACATATTGAATGCACAAGACATAGTCTAGAATGTCAAGTGTCACACGCTTTCTAATTGTGTTCGTTGCGTTTAATATCTTGGAAAGTATGTATAAAATAAGCTTACACACGAACTTATTATAAAAGCATGAGATATGCACACACATACATGCATATATGTGCATTGGCATGAAACAGGGCCGGCCTTGAGGAGAGTGTGTGGGTGCGCGACAAACCAAGGACCAATCTCCTCAAGGGCCTAAATTTTCAAAAAATTATATTATATGTGTATGTATACAAAAAGCTATAAGCCATTACCAAACCATTAACAAGTGAATTATTTTAGCCTATTAAACCTTATATCACATTAACATTTTAATTGGATTATTTCACTACCATTTATTTAAGCTAAACCAATTCTAGAAAAGCAAGGGTTGCCTTATGATTGGCTTACGTAAGTAATTAAACTATTATGTTACAATTTTTTTATTTTGATAAAACAATTATTATTACATAAGTGATCATATTGTGAAAACCTTATTAGTAACTTAGTGACCGCTACTCGTCTAATTACTTGTTGCAACATGACACGATAAATTGTCTCATCCTAAACCATAGTAATCCAACTTACTATTACGATAATATACAATTTGATGGTTGGATAATATTTTATTATATCTTAACAATAATCCAATCCCAAAATAAGTGTGGCACTATATATTGGTGGTATCCGTGCTTTTGGAGCAAGCATAGAGATGAGACCACATGGTTAGCACCCAAAGCAAGGTATTCACTTTTATCTTTTATATATACACACACAAATATATATTAGTTAAATGAGATTTCCAATCATGAAACAAGAGAATATTTTTTAAGGTTTTTGATCACACAGTTTGTCGAGATCAAAAAGTTGATATGTTGTTCGTTGTTGGCAGTTGCTGAATCAATTATTACCCAATTTGGATTATTAATTGCACCATTGAGAGTATAATAATGAAATAGTCTTGTTTTATCATTTAAATTTGGATAAAAAAATATCACGTCGATCTTAATTGATATATCAATTTAAACTTGTTTAATCATTTGAGACCTTTTTAATTAAAAATATTAACCTTTAAATTCCGCACATGGTTTGCCTAATAGCGAATGCAATTGATCATCACTGAACTCGTCATCTCAATGCAGATTCTTTGCTCCTTACATAAAAGAAATCTATTTTGATATGAAATGTGATAACTATATAAATGCATTTGCCATAAAACTTCATTACTTCTATATAATTTTCATAGTAAATTACATAAATCGTTCTTGCTAGTTATATAAATTATATATATTAGAGTAAATTACATGGATGGTCCCTGTGGTTTAGTTAAATTTTTGAATTTGATCCTTATAGTTTTAAAATTAAGAATATAGTCCCCAATATTATAGTTATCTTTTATCAATGGTTCCTACTCTGTTAATTCAGCTAGTGATTTTAAATTTATCAAAAAAAAAATTTTACTTGTAGAGATCATCAATATTGTAGTTGACATTTTATTATAGTTTTTAATTATAAATATGTTTATTATTTAATACACAAATAAAAATTGTTTTAAAAATTTTCTTCTTTTAAATGTTTGGTTAATTTTTTTTTAAAATCACTATGCGGGTTTTTTAAACCTTTATAAAAATGTCTTCTTTTATAAATACGTTTCAAACTGAATTGTTTTAAAATATTGAGATTTTTTAAGAAAAGATATTTCAAAAAATGAATTCTTAAAGAAAAGAAGTTTGAAAAACGAACCAATTAAAAAAGTTTAAAAAATCAAATAGTTTTAAGAATGACGTATAAAAATGAACTGTTTAAAACCGAACATTTTAAAAGCATGTTTTTAGAAAGTTTTTATCTGTGTATTTAAAATGTAATTAAATAATAATCATATAAATAATGAAATTAAAAAAATAAAAATTTTTGAAAAACTATAATATAAAATATTTGTTAATAAAAATAATATTATAGTTAAAAGGTAAAGTAAATCAATGGTTAATGCGAGTAAAATGCTAATTTTTATAATATTGAATATCACTAACTGCTAACTAACAGACTTAAGGACCATATATAAAAAAGAAAGAAATATTAAGAACTATATTAGAAATATTTAAACTTTAAGGACCAAATACAAAATTTTAATACAACCACATGAACCATCCATGTAATTTACTCTATATGTCTCTAATTAAAATTATTTAGGAATCGATATTGTTGATTTAGTGCTTGATTCTTATATTTTTTTATAATGATTGATTTACATTCGATTTTCTTTTCTATCATTCCATACATTATTTATAAGTGTTTGCTTTATATATTTTTATGAATTCTATAATAGTTATATTGTATTTTTTTAACAATTCCTTGAAAGGCATCTATCACTTCGGCAACAATACACATTTTGTCACCACAATTATGGTCCGCCTCCAACCACTTGTGATCAGCCGTAGACCTAGAAATATGTCCATGGTGTCACTAACTTTTAGTTTTCGGATGTCTATCACTTGATTATACATGTTTTTATTCACGTTGGATACACTACAAGAAAAAGACCATATCGCGACTAGTTCTATGACAACGGCAAGATGTTGTCGCTATAGGTCACCTAAGGCGACGACATGTCGTCGTCATAGGATTATTTTAAAATTTGGCTATTCTAGCCCTATGGCGAGACTTGTCGTCACCATAGGGTTACTTATAAAGACAAAAAAAAGTCATCTTCATAAATGTAGAAAAGTCGTTTTCATAAGGTTATTTTTAATATTTTGATTATTTAAAATAATGCCAGACTTTTAAATATTATGTGTGGACCTATGGCGAAGACGTCATGTCAAAACATTTTTTTTTTATTCCCCCCAAAATAACTAGGATGGAAATAGTCACGTCATTATGAAAACTTTATGACGACGGCCCGTCGTCGCCACAGGTCAAAATATAATTTTTTTTCTTTTTCCCCACCTGATATAACTACGAGGGAAATAGTTTTGCCATTATGAATACTCTATGATGACGAAATGGTTTTATGATTTTCTTAAATATGATATTAATAAAGTAATAATTATAATTAATAATAATAATAATAATATAATAATAATATTATTATTATTATTATTATTATTGTTGTTGTTGTTGTTGTTATTAATTTATATACATGTTATTGTTATTTTTATTATAACTAAAATTATTATTGTATTATAAGTAATAATAATAATTTTGTACTAAATATATTTTATAAATGGAACAAAATCTTATTATATGTGATTATTTGAAAGAAAGATAAAGATGAACTAAGACTAATATAATTTTATTATAAGGTGAATTTTAGTGGTATAATATGGATTAAGTATTGATGTAATGTTAGAATCATAATATAAGTATTTTGATTTGGTTTTTGGTTTGTGGATTTAAATATTTTCTAGATGATAATTTAAGTTTATTTGGTTATTTAGTTGTTGATTTGGTTATTCCTTTAAGATTGGAAATGTGTATTAGAAAATGTTTAGATTTAAATTGTATTTTAAAACATGAATTTAAGATGTTTTAGGATTTGAATTGTATTTTTCAAAATATGTTTAAGATTTATTAATTGTTTTTGTTGTAGGTTATGTCCTCAAGTGTGGCACACGGTGGTAACGACGGGGGTCGTGACCCACATGACCATGAATATTTATTTCCCTCAACTTGCTAGTAGTGTAAGTTATTTAATTTAAATATATGTTTACGCATATTTTTTAAATGTTACTAACCTCACTTTTCCATATAGCATTGAGTAAAAAAATATTCAAAAGTTATGATGCCGAACTTTTATAAAAATACTAGTAACTTTTTATTTTGTTTTTTAATACAGAGAAAAATTGAAAATCAATATGCACTAAAGCAACAAGTGCGTGAACTGCATGAACGGATGAATGTATTTGAAGAAATAAATCAAATCCTGGTAACAATGAAGATGATCAAGACGATGATAATTAAATAGTTAATTTGTATAGTTTGTAAAAACTTAAATGATGTTTACATTAGTAGTTTCGTTTGTATATAACTCAAATCATATCAACTTTCTTTTAGGTATTTATAATATTAGCTCTCGTTTTAATATATAAATTTGTTTTCATAATCTGGAAAATTATAAAAAGTTAGAAAAATAAAAAGAAAATTAAATATAAAAAATAAAAAGAGTTGGTCTATGGCGACAACATGTCGTCACCATAGTGTTGGTCAAATTTAATTTATTTTAATTTTTATTAAAATAATTATATACAATAAAAGACCTATGGGGACGACTATCATCGCCATAGCCCAAAAAAATTATTTTTAACTAAAATATAATATGGGAATTATTTGCCGACAACTCTATGGCGAGGACATGTCGTCGGGATAGACCTTTGTAGCAACTACAACTTTGGTGGCGATAATAAAATGGCTATAGCGACGAGTTTGCGGCGACTGGTGCTATGGCGACGACATGTCGTTGCCATAGGCTATTGCGACGACAAACGCACCCTATCGCGACGACAAATGTCGTCGCCATAGCTCCATTTTCTTGTAGTGATACGTAATAAAAAGAGAAGACAAAATTTATGAGAAAAATATGTTTAAAATATAATATCATTACAATATATAATTCTATATGAGTTTTCAATTTTAAAATGGCTTATTGTATCCTTCGGACAAACATTCATAAGCAACTTATTTATATATATATATATATATATATATATATATATATATTATATATATATATATATACAACTATCCCTTAAATATCCATCATCAATCCACTACACAACATACTTGACGTATTTCATAAAAAAATATCTTTTAACACTTGTCATTACGAATGAAATAAAAAAATATCTTTCAACACTTGTCATTACGAATGAAAACTAATGACAACAAAACGATGCACAAATTTACCATAAAGTATAACAAATCATTAAAACAAACAAATCTTATATATGCTTTCAATTATCAATGTAGTTGGTGATCAATTCAGTCTTAACACTTCTTTTATCATCATCATCAAAATCATATGGATGTATACTGACTAACCAAATGTTTTCAAAACCGGACTAGTTAGCGAACGAGTAATCTTACTGTTTTATTTGTTAGACTGGTTGAACTAGACATAAGAACCAGATAAATAATGCAAAATCAAAATTATATATAAATATAACTAAAAACAAAATATAAGTATCTTATAAAAAATAAATACAAATATATAAGTTTATACAATATGATAGAATGTATTAGAGTGTTTTAATATGTTTTTATGCATTTTTAATAAAAAGAAATTGGTAGCTCAAGTTGTTGAAAACATTGGATCCATGAGGTCATGAGTTCATTTCTTAACCCCATCATACATTTTCTAGTTTTTTACTCAATCATTTAAATATTCAATTTGTGATTGTCCCATATCGACCCATAGAGGAAAAGTTAGCTTTATAAACATTCCATAAATATCTTTAACTTACAAACTAATATTGTAAAAAAGGTCTGACTCGTCACCTGAGTTTGCAATCCGCCAGCTTGAACCGCTTGATTCAACCGCTTCAACCTCTCTCATGCTAAAATCACCGAACCAAACCGGCTGATGGTTCGGTCCGGATTTCAAAACCTTATAACGAACCTTAGTACTTCTGTTTATATTAAACTTATCATACGAACTCAAACTACTCATTCCAACCAGTAATTGGATGTTGTGTTGTTGAAACGATTCCCATACAAATAGCGAATTATTTTTAACCCACGTTTATTTATATATAGTATAATCACAGTCAATTGTTCATGTTTTGATGTATTACTTCATTTATCAGTTAATCATGAAACACACCATCACCAAGATGACATCGGGAATACATGCGGCATGTTCAAATGGCGTTCTTTATCTTTCACAACAATGATATTTATGTGATCTTTTATAGTGAACTGGCCTCGGTCAATATCAACCTCTATCTACTCTTGTTTCTTCATGATGACAACTCTCATAACTTATTAGTGTGCTTTTATAGGATCCATTGTTATATTGGAGCACTATTAGGACTTTAAAGTATCTTATATTGATTCGTTTCGAGATTGCATATGCAGTAGGAGGTTATTCATAAACCTACTACTGATCGTCTTTGGATCGATGTCTAATGCATATTACGGTATCTTAAGGATACTATCACACGTGGGTTGACAATTCATAGATCCTCTAGTTTTACTATTCATGCCTATGTGGATGTTGATTGACTTGTTACACAGACGATTATTAGTCTGCCACCAATTACTGTGTGTTTCTTGTACCCAACCTATCAGTTGGACATCAAAGAAACAACACAAAGTTGCTCATTGTAGTACAAAAGTAGAGTGGCGTGCTATTGCCCTCACTACTACTTAGATTCATTGGATCACTTCAGATTTTCACGAGTTACAGATTCCTCTCACTAGTCCACCTACATTACGACGGGAGAATATTGATGCTACATATTTGGCAATTAACCCAATGCTTCACCATCGGTCGAAACATTTGAGATTGATCTATGCTTAATACGATATATGGTTTTAACAAAGAGCCTCAATGTTTGTTATGTGCCTACCATTGTTTAGCTTACAAATGTTCTAACCAAAGGGTTGTATTCTACTCATTTTGACACTCTTAAGTCCAAGTTGCATGTCATTACATCCGTTTAGCTTGAGGGGACATATTATAGCAGTTATATGGTCTCTTGGTTCACTTTTACATTTAGTAGGATATATTTGAAGTCTTTTTGTCTTCTCAAGTATTTCCTTTAATCATAATACCATTGTATCTTCATATGTTATGTGATGAATACATATAATATACATCTCTCTTCTGTTTGGTTTCGTATTATCCTTTTTCACCACTAGGCTACAAAGCCATCCTTGAGATATTATAATTTCCCTGCAACATAACTTAAGTTTCTTAAAAAATAACTTATTTGGTAAAATAATTAGTTTTTCAATCTTTTTAGAGTTTATTACATAATTATTATAACTACGACTAAACAACTTGTTTACACAAAAATGTTAGAATTTTGAAACCTGAATAGTCTTGTAGTTGAATTGTAATCAAGATGATCTTGCTCTTTAAAAAAACCTGAATATATATTCTTCTACTAATAAATATATTTAATAGCTACATCATTTTACACATGATAACCAAGATCTAATAAATGGGCGTCACCTTCTCTTCTTCATGTTAGCTTCATCCGTCGGCACGCCTCTCTCTCATCTATCCCAGTCTCTACTTCTCCTCTTATAATATCACAATCCGTCCTAACAATTTCTCATCGTCATATACTCTCCTCATCACATTCGTCTCGGATTTCTTCACATATTAGCGTTGGAGCAGATGGTCTAAGTTTCTTTGCACCAAACTATGCCGACAGTTAACAAACTTTTTGTAGTTTAATAATTAATATTGGTTATAGTCTAACTAATTTGATTTAATTAATGATTAATACATGTTTAAAATAAGTAGATATTTTGACTTATAATCTGTGTTAGATTTTGCTACAACAAAAATATATGATCGTTAAATTCATTTATATAATTGTGGGTCGGCGAGAACACATATATTATTTTGAAGGTGATTTGAATTTAGTCACAACTTTAATTATTTAATTTACTTGTTTGGCAGGTAAGATTAAGCATATCTAATTCTTTACCAGTGTTAGAAAATTTTCTAAAGATCGAAAGCAACACTCACCCATACCACGTACATCTTAACTAGTAATGTGTGGTCATTAGTTTCTATAGATTTTTGGTAACATTTATGAACATTAATATGGTCAAAAAGCACCTACTTTTAGAAGAAATTAACTAAAGCGACACGAAAAATGAAATTGACACAAGTAATGCATACATGCATGGTCAAACACTAATTAATAGCAAATCGTTACCCAATCTTCCTTTAATTGAAATTGTACTCATTGTAATTCTTTGCTTATAAGATATGCATTCTAGCTAGTCATAACAACTTGATAATATTAATTAATTGAAAAGTAATTAACTTTTCTTTTCTTGGTTTGGTTCATATTTTATGCATATTTTCATCTCAAATATACCCTCCATTTTTCTTGATAAATATATTTAATTATTTACCATGCGTCCCAATGTTTTTGGGCCTGTTTGTGTTAAGGATCTTGTAAGAAACTAACTCTTTTTATTTAAGTATATACCCCATAATATATAAATTTGTTTGATCTAAGTATATATGCACCCTTACTAGGTTTCCGAAAACCTAATTAATGATATTTTATATTCATATGTGATTAAATGTCAGACTAAATGAACATGTGAACTATTATTTGTATTTTATACACATTCGATTTTATGTCAGGTGGCATGTCTAACAAATATTAATTTTTATGTAAATATATATATAGGTGTTTACATTTATATAGGGATTTGAACTTTATTATATATGCACATGTGAACGTGTTAGTTAGTTACTTAGATCACATTTAAATTTAGATTATCATAAAAAATTATCCCAGCCTTCATATCTGCAACTATAAACTCAAACTATTTAGTTAACCAATTGTATACTCATAACTATAGAGTTAATAACTTGCTATAAGTAATAATATGTTTAACTAACTGTTCTTAATTGACTCCTAATTGATCTATTCTATTAACTATGTTTAACGTGAATGTAAGACTAGCTCATTTGATAGAGTTTTTGCTTTTTACAGGGGAGGTCATAAGTAAAAACCCGAGCATAATATAATTTAAAGTAATTTAAAACTAGAAGTAAAATATGTTTGTCATTTAAAAAAAACTAAGTTTAACATCATTAAGTTTGATCACTTCAGGATTCACACCCTCATAAGTTGAGGAGAATAATATTATCTACCATCAATAGGTCTCTTTTTAAATTCAGATTGTAGAATAAATGTAGTCACTTGATTTTCTATATATCATAACATAAGTTTTTAACTGAATATATGAGATTCCATATTGATGTATAAATAGTTTCAAGAAACAAATAAATGCATAAATAAACTAAAGAATCAATTACTTAATTTGCTAAGGGATAATAATAGTCGAATACATTCTTCTACTAGTTAGTTATAACCCAAATAACAAAATAAGTACACGTTTAGAATTATTCTGAACTTCCAAAATACTTTTAACAGGAAAAGTCATATAAGTTTAATAAAAATTTAAAAGCTTACATGGAAAGTTGTAATAAAAGTAATATTATATAAAGTACGTAAATCACAATTCACATTTTGTATTTATAAATTAAAAATAATGGATTGCGGTTGTAACTCGTAACATAAGTATTGCTCAATTAATTTCCTTATTTTACTATATATGTGCTTCATTTGATATTGCGTATTGTATATTTTTCAATGTTTTAAATTTATCGGAAACCTTAATTGCTCATTCCGCTTTTTAATTTAATTTTTTCAACCAACACTTAATTCCACCAAATCTTGTATTTATAAAAAATCAAACTCACAAAAACTTTATAAGAACAAATACCATACTACAAAAGCAGCAGGTGAACATGGGTTGTTAATAATTAAACTAACGAAGTAACGTGATCAAAACTACGTAAAAGGCTATGAGTACTTTTCTTTATTATTTTATGTTGTTTTACAAAACCTTATAGTATATAAATGCTTCCACAAAACTTCATAACAATCACGATCAATAAAAACATAATTATCAATAAAAAAACATAATCATTCATACAAGCCGATCATTTTCTACTTTTATATACGTATTAAAGTGTTGTTTAACATTTTTAATCATTAAACGTGTCATTCTTGACCTACCGCATTGGTTAAATTAGCAAGTCCCACAAGTTTTATTCATTGATTATGTGCATTGACTTGTCTTCTTAGCATATCATCTCTCAACTCTTTTTCCTCAATTGGCCATGTGGCAAGATCGTGAATACGTAAATCATAAAGCTCACAAAAAGAGTCAATCCTTCTAGATTATGTCGATATGAGTGCTATTGAAGTTCATGCATCGGTTTATGATTTTTTATTTTTTATATTATATACAAGAAAATATGAACACTAAGCTGGACCACAGAGATTGTTTGGTCTCCCCATGAAATATTTGGGCCAAGATAATTTTGCTTAATCTAGCCAATGAAAGAAAACCACGTAGACTAAATTTTGTGTTTGTTTTGCTATATATTAAGCAATCTTGTAAGCATGATTAAGTTGTGATTAACTTGTGTTAAGTACGTTGCCTTATGATATATATATAAAATTTATCTATTGAAATTTAATATATCATAAGGTGTGTATGTTGTGTATGTTGTTAATTGTTCTCCAATAAACTAACATGTTGTATCTTGTTACATATCAAAGTATTGTTAACCTTACTTCGCGTTAATAAGATTAAAAAACGGGAAAATTCTCTAAATGAATGTATGTAAAGTCAAGTATCATAAAATAAATAAAAATGGACCTCTACTCTTTAGGCGTGAACATACTCCATTTAGCGTCTTTAGTGCAAAAACGCAGACCATGTGGTGATTGTGTATGTCTGCATGTTTGGCTTGGCGTTACGCCATCCAAAATTGCACAAGGGTGTGGAAGAATATCCATTGACTTCCTTCTTTTTACTCAAAAGAACACATGTTGACTTCCTAATTTGTCTTTTTCATTCAAAAATACATGTGTCAGCTTCCCATTATGTCCATGTTGAAGGTGAACCCAGGAATTTCTCATGTATGTTTGAAAATTCGATGTTCTCACGTCTATCAAGGGTGTCAATCCAGGTCATTGGAAATTTTTACCCGATAAAATTGGATCACCAAAAATATTTTAGGTCCTTTAGTGTAGTGATCTAAGGTCTTTTATTTATTTTGTAAATACATAAAGTATTTTATTTGATTTATAATCTAATTGTTAAAAAAATCATATTGTTTAAAATTAACAACTAACAAGTTAACATATAATTAAACGAAGCCAGAAACTAACAAGGTAATACTTAAAAGGTTACAGAATTTAGAATACAATTCACTAGGAGCTTAGCCTCTAACTATCTAATGTTCAATATAAACATGAAATAATCATATAACCAGTATTTATATAATCACTAACATTATAACATTCTTATAATCATTACATCAAGTAACGTTAATTTGTGATTTAACAGACTAAAGTGGCACCATCAACGAGTTAACATAGCAGTGTTTGATGCTTATAGTAGGTTATTTATAAAGTTAAAAATAATATTTTTTTTACTTTTAAAAGGACCAACGGTAACGGCTTTGTAGCCATTACCAAGGTTCATCTTAGTGTCATTCACGAACCCATAATTTTACCCGATGGCCCTACGCTCGACACTTAGGCCGATCCGAGTGCCCTAAAGTCAAATCTATATTATCACAAATGATTTTGGTCCCACATGGAAAATCCCACATAATTATCAAATCAAGCCTTGTTTGTTTTCAGGTTGATTTCTAGTGGTGGATATGAAAGTGAGATTAAATGACATCGTGGAAAAACAAAGGCATATGAATAATATGAAGTTGAATTCAATTATAAGTTTGTGATTAAAAATGCGTGATTTCAATGTATACAATAGCTTGTTCATTAGGTCCGGGATTCCGTTTATTCCCCAAAATTATAAGTTTTGAAGTTGAGTTCAATTCAAGTTCAATAAACCTTCAATTAGGATTGAATCGAACAACCTGAATTATAAGTAAAAAATAACTAAAAAATAAAAATAATATTAAGATAAAAATTAGAGTTAAATTTTGTTTTTCTTCCTAAGATTTAACATTAATAACATTTTTCTTCAAAATATTTAAAACATCAATTTATCTTTAAAAGTTTCATAAATTATTTCAATTTTAGTCTAAATTTAAAAGTTGTTTCAACATGAATAAAAAATAAAAACATTTTTGAAATGAAATTAAAATAAATGACTAAACTTTTAAATTGAAATTGGTATTTTTTAGTTTTTGAAAGAAAATAATTATTTTTTTAAATATCAGAGAGCAAAGTTAAAATTAACTCTAAAACTTATTTGTATGCATAAGAATAATTAAAATATATATTCACTTTTCTATTTAAGAAATAGAAGTCACATTCTATCAGTTCATATTTGAATAATTGGGTCGGTTAAAAATTCATAGGTTTGATTTTGATTCAAAAACAAACTTGAAATTCAGGTAATGATGGTTATATATTACTAGGTTAGTCCCCGTGTGATATACTGATTAAACAAATAAAATATTAAATAATTATTAATACAAATTATGCATTATAAAATCATGCTTGAAGATAAAATATGATTATAAGTACGTATAAATAGTTATTTTAATTAAATAAACAATAATGTATTTTTTTTTTTATTTCATAAAAATTTTTGATATTTAAATATACTGTTTTAAGAAAAATGATTTTTTTAAAAAAAACGTTGTATTATGTATTTTATAAAATTTTTGTTTTTAAAAAGTGTGTTTTTAATAAAAATAGGTTTTTAATTTATTAATTATATACATTTGAAAATGGAAGTAATACTATTAGTATTCAATATTATGATTAATAATATAGTGAAATGAAAAAGTAATTATAATGAGATCTACAATTATTTCACGTTATTTTAGTTTTTTAATAGATAGATAATAGGCTGCATACTCATTAAATAAATAGATTAAATTTTAATGTAAAATAAACATGAATAGTTACAGTATAATATTTTAATGTAAATTATAATTAAAATTATATATGTGTAATAGTTCAAGAAATAAAACAATTATACTATTTTTTAACTCTCTTCTGTAAATAGTTTCATTTTTTAAGCATTCACTTTAAGAATTTATATAAAAAATATTTTTATAAAAATCTTATTTTTTTTAAAATATAATTTGTAATTATTCTGGTTGTTTTAATAAGAATGTTTTAAAAATATTTCACATGTTTATAAGTTTTTTAATAACAAAATGATCTTAAAATGTTTTGTTTAAAAATGTTTAATGTGTTAGAAAATTTCATATTATATAAAACTTTAGTTTTTTGTTATTTAGATTTTAATTAAAAGATGTTGTTTTAAATTTCTTTCATAAAATTTATTTAAAATAAAGATAGTTTGATTTTTTTTAAAATATAGATAAGAGAAAGAAGCAAAGTAATTAATAAAATTTATTTTTAATAAAAAAAATTTTGTATGAGTATTTAAATTACTATAACACTCTTTTGAAAGAAAAATTGATGTGAGGTTGTCTAGAAAAAAAAATAAATGCCAAAAACATAGGTTAAGAGAATAGCAAATGAAAAAAAATCTCATTTTATTAGAGGTTATAGATTCGATGCTAACAAAAAAACTTACTTTGTGACAAGTATTTTCGTTAGAACTTGCCTTTAGTGACAACTTTTCTAACGAAATGATTTATTGAAAAAACCATTGTGAGATGTATCTTACCTGTGAATTTGCCTACTAAATTTCCCATAAGTTAACAACAAAATGTGGTTGGAAATTCCGACAATATTCAGGAAAACCATAATTTTTACTGCTTTTAACGATAATACGACAAGTTTTCCCCAAAAGCTTTTTTGAATAATTATGGGAAGGCATAATTATTCCAATAGTGTGAAACCCGAAATCAAACCTATTATTTTAATTCAGTTTAGTTCAGTACAGTTTTAAGTTTTAGTTTCAAGTCCGATTCAAATAATGAAGCCATACCCAACCTCGAAAGAGAAATCTTATCTCTTCATATTTAACTCATGCAAAATATTGTGGAATCCTTATGGTGGGGTCTTCCACAAATCCTGTTATGGTTTGACCCATGTTGTCAAATGTCAACGTTTAATATTGTTGGTCTTGAGGATCAAGTGATGACTTGAGTGTATCACCAAAAATCCACTAAACATGACATAGCGTACCGCGTATTCTTCACTCATATTCATGAGTTTTGCACGTCACTTCTTCATCAAAATGTTATCGATCTGCCTAATTAATTGATTAATAATGTGTGTATTAGCCTAATTATTTTATTATTACTAATTATTTTATTATTACTTTTTGTCTATGAATAAAACTTGTCAGAATAGAATAAGGAAATAGTATGTGGTCATATGTATAATCTTTAATCTTGTCTATCGGTCTATAACTTGGGATATAGAACGTATGGTGTATATATGTTCTTCTCGTAATTTTATTCATTATATTTTGTTGTTATTTTGGAATTTACGTTGTTTTCATATTTACTTTTTTTAACGGAATTAAGACACTAATGGCAATACTTGAACCGTTAACCTTAAATGTTGTTTCATTATTTTAACTCCAACTCCAAATGGCATTTACCATTAGACTCCACCCCACCCACGTGTGTTTTTGTTATCTTTAGTTAGTGGCGTACACACCGGTTTTATTTGTTATGCAATCAAACTGGTTTTTTTATTTTTTGCAAACTTGTTCGGTTTTCCAAATCATTTTTTCTAATTGAATACTCGAACCTTTCATACTCGTTTGAACCAGTTTTGAAACGGGATTTTTTAGAAAAGCTGGTTTTTTGTTTAATTGGGTTTTTTTCTTTGAACATGTTTTGGGTGTCGTGTTAGCAAACCGACGGTTCGAATCGGGCTGTGAACCGGTTTGGCTAAACCCTTTTTATAACCGGACCGTTTTTTTTCGAGCTCATTTTTTTGCCCACCTCCATTCTCATTATCCATATTCTAATGTTGCTATTATGTATGAATTTAGTTACCAACAAAAAAGAAAAAAAAGAAGAAAAATAAGTTACTATAATGTTAATAACTAGCAGATTTCTAATTTTTATTAAAATTTAAAATTGTTATTAATAGTTCAACTAATAAATTCTCATCAAATTTTTGGTTTCCACTTTTAAATCTCAAACATCTGTTTTTTAAACAAACACGTTAAATATATAATCAAATACAGCATGTATGTGATCTTTTGGTTATGTAACAAAGACTTAACACCATCTGATTCAATGATATAACGAAAACGATATTAATAAATACTAGGCACAAACGTGCAATGTTACTTCTTCATCGTTCTTCATTTCTGTATCCCGTGAAAAAACTTTTCAGTAATCTAAGGAGATCTCCTCGTCTTGGTCTATGACGTGCTGAAAGACCGAAACACCATCCCCGCTTGTTAATCATATTTCCTTCGAGGCATCTTATCGAACAACTATTTTTTTCTAGAATACCTTGTAGAAAGCCTTAGCATTGATAATCCTCCGATATGTAATATTTACTTTCAAATGGAATTAGTTTGTTCCACATGAATTCATCCAATGAAGTAATGAATATGAGGCTGCATATTCTTCTCACTAGTACTATGAAGTATGAAGTACGAACTCTCGTGAATCATCAATGATATAGGCCCATCTATACGGTTCATCTTTCAAGCCCAATTACTAACTAATCATTCAATTTAGGTAAATATTAGGCCTGAAGCCCAGGCCCAATAGGATCACCTACAAATCTACAATTGACTCCACACGTATTGGAAGTTTGGAACTGCGAAAAGATAACGAACTTATTAAAAATCACCTAAAAAAGTTAACCTTAATGACGTGGTTACTTATCGATTAAATTCTTGGTTCCGCCCGTAATTTGGTTCAATTTTACTATGATTTGCTTGAAAAACAATTGACGATAATTTTTGTCAGTAGTAAAATCATTTAATCCTATAATACGTGAGATTGTTTTTTGTAACAAACAGAAAATCAACATTATCAGTAATCACATTGTATGAATTACTATAGTTAAAAATCCCGTTTCCGAAAAAATTTCAAACAAATAACACATCATTCATACGTTATCAAGGCAGACAAAGATTTTTCTCCTTCAAACCTTGATTTCTCTTTGCAATGAAAATAAAATACATGTATGAAATCAATCAATACTCATAGTTTTAATTATTAACAAATTAATCTACTTATATAATAAATAAACCAACAAAGTAAAAGAGTTCATATGATAACTTTTTTTAACAACAATTCATAGATTTTAAATGTTTAATAGAAAATCTTACAACCTATGTCTTACAAAAGTTGTACTCCCAACCTCTTGGTTAGGGAACGTTTATTTGATCATCTATATTACTTTCTTTTGCATGTATCAACTATATATAAACATCTTCCAGTCAAGACTTAAAGACGGAAGATGAGGTCGCAAGGGAACCTGTGGCTGGATTGAATCCTTCGCGAATACATGAATCGCTTTAACAAAGAAGCCCGCGAGGTCAATAACCAACTCGTTTCTATTTCGTCCTTTGTTCCCCAAAAGAAACCTCCCGGCAAGGCTAAGAAAGCCCCCAGCTCTTTTTCATCACTCTTATCGGCCAACGCTCATTTGAATGGAATGTTTGTTCAAGACCACAGGACAGGCTAGGGTCCCGTTGAATTATACCTACCTGGTCAATCCCCCTCAGTTGGTAAGATGTTTCTCCTTTATTTTTATCGAACGCTGAAATCTTACAAATTGCATTTGTTTTGAGCGACAAATATACAACCCTATTTTGAAGTATATGTGTTATTTTAATCGTGTTCATCTATCTGTTTTCCGGCCGAAATCACACCCCAAACCCCCTTAAGAGGACTCTCATTGCTAAGCAAACATTTTTGTTCAACTTTGAATATTTTGTTCAGAGTGAGAGTTGAACCCATTACATTATTTATTTATATATTATGAGTACTTTATCTTAAACCGTTAGTCTAAAGATATTAATGATTTTTGTAGATAGCATATTAAAATGGGTCCTAATAAAGAGACACCCCAGTTTATAAATTGACACCCACCTATACGCCGCGTATGGATCCATACGCGGCGTATAGGGTCGAATACATTAAAAACGATGAAAATTCAGGGGGGGTGTCAGAGAGCTATACGCCTCATATAGCCCTATACGACACATATAGGGTTATACGACGCGTATAGCGAATTTCGACACTGATTACGAGGAAAAATTCAGGGGGCTGTCGGGGAGCTATACGCCACTATAACCCTATACGACCCCCCTATACGAACATATAGCCCCATACGACACATACAACTAGAGGTGGCCAAAAAAACCGGTTCAGGAACCGGTTCGGCCAAAAAAACCGGAACCGGTTTGAGGCCCAAACCGGTTTGGCCCAAACGGTTTCAAACCGGGCCCGAACCGCCGGTTCTTGACCGGTTTATCACTTCGACGTTCCAAACCGGTTTCAAACCGAACCGGTTTTCAAACCGGTTCCAAACCGGTCCCAAACCGGTTTCCCAAACCGGTTTTCAAACCGGTCACCCAAACCGGTTTTCAAACCGGTTACCGTTACCCAACGGCTATATAGCCGTTTTTTGCAATTTTTGACCGTTTTTTTGATGTTTTTTACCATTATACCCCCACTAGGTTACTATATATATGTATTTGATGTTTTGGTTGAATCACAACAACTTATAACACTCTCTACTCTCAAAAATCTCAAAAACGCTCTCAAAAACGCTCTCCACAAATACTTTTGTTTAAAACGCTCTCAAAAACGCTCTCACAAAAATCTCTGAAATGGCTTCAACAAGTGCTCAATCATCCGTTGGTTGTGAAGCGTCTTCAAGCAACGTGGTGATAGCAATCCTTCCTACGAATAGGAACCCCGAAGTATGGTGCAATTACGATTTATGTCAAATGGCTAGCGGTCCAAACAAGGCTCGTTGCAAGTTTTGTCATAAGTTTTTCAAAAAAGATGCAAACACAACGTTGAAAAACCATATTGCAAATAAATATTGTAGAGCGTTAAAAGGTGAACCTTCTCAAGGTCAAGCTTCGATGACAAACGAAGGAAATATTTGGGCTTATAACGTTGATGCGGTTCGGGAGCAAATGGCGCAATTTGTAATTCAAGAAAGCTTGCCATTCAAACATTTCGACAACGAACGTTTGACTCGACTCATTCAACGAACTCTCCAACCTCGTTACACCAATGTAAGTCGTGCTACTCTTCGAAGAGATTGTTTAAAAATGTGGAAAAAAGCTAAAAATGAATTAATATCTTATTTTGAAAATTTACAAACCGGTGTTAACTTAACTAGTGATGTTTGGTCGACACCTCACGGTTCACCGGACTCGTACATTTGTGTCACCACCCATTGGGTTGAACCCGATTCGTGGCAAATGATGAAACGTACGATTGCGTTTGAATTGTTTGATTATCCTCACACCGGCCAAAACATTTTTTATCTTATTGATAAAGTTATTCAAACGTATAAATTAGAAAACAAAATATTTTCTATATCTTTTGATAATGCTTCAAACAACACTCTTGCGATAGATCATTTGAAATTAAAATATAAACCAATATGTGAGGGTGTGTTTTTTCATAGTCGATGTGTTGCGCACATCATAAACTTAGCCGTGCAAGACGGTTTAAAAACGATTGAAACAATTAAAGATTGTTTTAAAAGAATGTTACGTGATATTTTTAGTAACAACCAAAGATATACTAAATATCGCAAGTTTTGTAAAGACGCAAATACTAAATGTTTAGGTCCGAATTGGGACGTACCAACACGATGGAATTCCACATGTAACATGTTTGAAAAGGCTATTGAACAAAAAGAAAGTTTAATAGCCTTTCATAATAGTTTGGTAAGTCGGGGAAAGGCAAATTCTTACCATCCATCGGGTTGGGCCATCATCGAAGAAGTAACAAAAATGCTTCAAGTTTTTAAAAATGCAACTACATGTCTTTCTGGAGTTTATTACCCAACGAGTCCGTTGGTACTACACCAAATTTATTTAATGACTTCAAAATTAAATGAATTGTCGTGTAGGGGTAGACCTTATTCCGATATGATACCGCCAATGAAAGAAAAACTTAAAAATATTTTGAAGAAATGCCTCCCGTTATTACATGTGCCGCTGCTTTAAACCCTTGTTTAAATTTGTCCGGGGTTGAAACTTTACTTGATAAAATTACTTTTAATTTGGATTTAGAAGTTGGTAAACCAATGTATAGTAAAACTTTAAAAGCGACTTTCAACAAACAATTACAACAAATGTATGATGTTTATTTATTAAAATACGGGGAAACATCACAAATCCATGATTCTTTAAGGCATGCGGCAAATGCCGAATGTTCGAATGATCCAATGTTTGATTTATATAATACTTTAAGGGATGAATGTAATAAACGTCAACGTGGTAACACTCCGAGTAGTGAACTCGGGAGGTATGGTCTTACAAACTTTTTATCGACCATGACTCCACATGAATTAAAAATTTTGACTTGTTGGCTTGGTGGAAAGGTAAGGAAGATCAATTTCCCATCCTATCCACCATGGCCCGAGATTTACTAACCGTCCAAGCTTCTACGGTAGCTTCGGAATCTGCTTTTTCTGTTAGTGGCAGGATTATATCAATAAGACGAACTCGACTCACTCCACAAGCAGTTGAAATGTCAATTTGCTTGAAAGATTATTTGGATGCCGCGGAAAGAGTACAAGACAACGATCGCTTGAAGGAGAACTGGAATACGAAGCAGAATTATACGAGGACGAGATAGAGAGCGGATTGACACCAGGAATGACTGATGATGAAGCGGCATATGATGACTACCTTCGTAACAGTTCCGGTTCTGGTGGCGAGGAATAAACGTACAAGTATAATACGAACGAAGAAACGACTATGTTAAATGTTTAGTTTTAAATGTTTAAATTATTTAAATGTTACGAATTGTTAAAATGTTTAAATTGTTTATAAATGATATAAATTGTTTATAAATGTTATTAATTGTTAAAATGCTTAAATTGTTTATAAATGTTAATAAATAGTATATATATATATGTTTATAAATGTTATAAATGTTTAATTGTTTAAATCGTTTAAATGTTTTAAATGTTAAATCGTTAAATGTTTTAAATGTTTAAATCGTTTAAATGTTTAAATTGTTTAAATGTTTTAAATGTTTATAAATGTTATAAATTGTTTAAATTATATAAACTCTTTTAAATTATATAAATTATATAAAAATGTTATAAATATTTATGTTTTAATTAAAAGTTTAAAATTTCGTTTGAATATAACAAAAAAAAAAACGGTTTGGGCCGAACCGGTTTGGGCCCGAACCGGTTCCAAACCGACCCAAACCGGTTTGATAGGTTTGGGTTTTTAGCGTTTGAAACCGGTTTGAACCCGAACCGGTTTGGGGCCAAACCGGTTTTGACCGAGTTTGACCAAACCGGTTTCGGTTTGGGACCCGAACCGGTTTGGGCCCCCAAACCGGTTTGTACACCTCTACATACAACCTTATACGCCCCCCTCTATACGATGCGTATGGGGTTATACGACGTGTATGGAAATTTTTGAGTGTTGATTTAAAACATTGGGGTGTTTATTTAAAAAAACTCATTAAAATTCGTTTTAAAAAAATCCTAAAAATTGATATGAAACAACGTTATTTTTAGGTGGAGTGACCGGTTCTTGACCTCCACAAAACCGGTTCGATTCTCAATTCTTCTTGCAAACCCAATTCCATCAACGAACAAATCAATCACCCTTCAATCCTTCATCATCATCGCACTTGATTCACTGACACTACAGAAGAACAAGAAGAAGAAGAAGAAGATTATCGATCTCATCAATGGGGGCATTAACAGCATCACTGATAGCAATTGCAGGTCTGGCGTTAGGATGGATCACCATCGAAATCGCCTGCAAACCCTGCCTCGAAAGAGGCCGTGAAGCCATTGATCGTAACCTCAATCCCGATTACGATCCCGACGACGATGACCCTCGTCTGCCCCTCAATCCCAACCCTACGCCTGCAGATCACAACGTTCCCGTTGAACCCACCACTTCTACCACCGCTAAAGTCGTCTGATTGTTTCTTTATTCGCTTCGTCTCCGTCGTTGATCTAGTACGTGTTGCGTGTATCACTTTTCTTGATTCATCGTATAATCTATGTTATTTGTTTTACAATGGTGAGATTTGTTGATGAAATTGAACAAATTTGCGTGTTATAATCGGCAATTTGACGTGATTTAGAACCCTAAATGTTCTCTGATGATGAGGTTTGATGAAAATTAATTATGAGTTTCGATTTGATGCTTTTTGTTCGTTATTTGTTTTTCAATTTTGAATCTTGTATCAGATGAGCTATATATGTATCTTTTATCTAATATCCTGAGGATCAAAATGATGAAATTTGGTTTTTTGTTGATGATGGTAATAAAACAATCTACAAAAGCTTATTACGGATTTACAGTATTACATTTGAGAAGCTCAAAACCCAAAACGTTAATCCACAGAAGCAATTTTCTTGCAGCATGGTTGAATTTGAAGTGATTAAGATTGAGAAATCAACAGTTGTGTCACTAACTGATGGTATTGATTAATATTAGCATTGAAGCTTAAATATGAAGTCTCCAATCACATCTCTCTGTTTTTTTCTAACGGCTAATTTACACACACTTCTAAATCTACACTAATGTCTACCATTCAAGATTTCAAGGTACACCTTTACTACATACCTTGATATACCCACTAGACTGCAGTTCTCTAGAATAGAATCTATATACAGTATTTAGTGAAGATAGCATCATATTTGTGTCTGTACAAGTTCACAGAACAGTAAATGTAATTCATGAAACATGATTTAGAAGCCAAATGCAGTTGCCAAACGCCCCCAAAGATAAGAACATATCTGTATGTGTGTTTGCAGGTATGTATAATTTTTAAAATGAGTAATTCACACATTCTTAAAAGCTACTTGTAAATCTAAACTAGTGTCTATCATGAGAAAGATCTTTACTATTGACACCTTTAGGCTACAAGGCATTGTTAGATAAGAACATATCCTTGCTTTCGCCAAAGGGTTTGTTTTCTATTCCCTGTTAAGGGTCCCACTTCTTTTAGCTATACACTGATAATAACAAGTTAACTAAAGAAATTATGAACATGACATTCTTTATGTGTTGTAACTATATAACCATGTTTCATGTAAATCACTCTAGCCATGTGATACACGTTTCATGTATGCAATTCACATCTAGAATGAAAATATTTGTAAGCGTCCAAGATGAATAACCTAGCTTCCTCATGATACAATCCAACTCTTGAAGAAAAAACTTTTCACATCTAGCAAGTCAATGTAATTAGCCTTACCCTCTACTTACTTTCGATTTTTAAATCTAGTGAAGACGCCACCTTGATGTAGCTTAATAGAAAAAAAGATGAGGAAATTGCTTATGTATTTCGAGAAAATTGCACATGTATAAGAGTTTGGAATCATACATCTAGACACACACAATATGTGATCATGGCCTTACAGTAAATTTCATAGAGTGCAGCTTGTGAAGTTTGTTAATGAATGCAAAAACGTCCTGCCATTGTTGTCTTCTTGGGTGAACTCTTTGTTCTATCGTTGTAATGAAAGGGCGTCCCTGTGATCATAGTAAAAGTAGGTCAGCGTGGGGGTGAAGCTCTAATTAAAAGTGCACATATAATGACAGAATTGTCCCTTGCATGAGGGGCGCATGCTAGAGTTAATGTTGAAAATGGATGCGAGTTGGTGTAAAGATGATAATGTGTAATTTTTGCTTTAAAAAAGTCATTCAATATGATTATTAAAGTTTTAAGGATGCACCATGCGATTTCACATATATATTAAAAGCATATAATCTGTAATTTACTCTAAAGTTTTTCACAAATCTATAAATATTACTATAATAGTTGGGTTTTTACGAATAATTACTTTGTTCTAGTTGTAATGTGGCCTTGTGATCAAACGACATTATATTTATGATATATAATTCTTTTTAGTTCAGAAAACTTGGTTTTATGATCATATTAATAATATGATAACATATAATTATTTCATCCAAGTATTAAAAGGTTTTCACTAAGACGACATCATACATTAAAACAACCTAAACACTACCACTCAAGAAAAAAGTTGACCGAAGTTCTAACACAACTACATGCCCCGAAGTTTGAAGCTCTTATACATGAAATATAAAACTAATTCTGTAAGAAAAATGATAAATCAATAAACCAAGGTCATCGGAGGAATAGGTGAACACAAAAGTTTGTTTACACATGATCTGGTATTCTGGTTCGATTGTTATGGTATAGATTTAGAAAAGACAAGCCAAACAGTCAAGTTGTTTTAGTCGTTTAGACCTAGCTAGTTTTGACGGTTTGATTTTATCGGTTTAAACCAACTATTCCTTCTTTTTCATAAGCATAATTTTGTGTTGGTTTTTCTTTTAATAATAAGCACAAGTTTCTTTCTAACGGAGTCAATGTGTCTAGTAAAGATGTTCCTCTTCAAATAGTTGAGAATTCTAATCTTATAATAGATATTGTCATAGATTAGAACTTATTAAATTTTAAAAGTAGATATAAAAGATGCGTGAGTTAATGGTTCTAATAGAACACTAACTTCAAATGTTTAAAGAAGAAACATATAATAAATTAGAAAAGATCCATTTAGTTCACATGATCGGTTCCAAGTTACAAATCATGAACGACCAACTTTCAAAAAAAACCACGAGCCAAAGCATATATGCTCCAAAATAGTCAACTTGAGCTCTTCAGTCTATTCAATGGGTCATAAACACACCTAATGTAATGCCTCACTTTGACTCTAAATTAACCTCCAAAGGTGCTATATTATACTCTTATGCAAATCTACTGTCACATTATTTTCATAACCTGATTTTGTAATTTGTATAAGATATATTAGGATGGATCCGAAACAGATTTCTGGCTACCCTGGAACTGGTATCTTTATCCCCATTAATCCTTGGGCTCGTGCATAGTGCATGAACCTAGAGGTGCGCAAAAAAAACAGATTGAAAACCAAACCAGCTTTTAAACACGACCATAAACCAATGTGAAACCAAGATGGCAGAGACATGTTTGGACCTTAACTGAACCACAGGGTTGAATATGATTTGTATTTTGTCACCCCTTCTATTCAATCTGGTTAAAACCAAATCAAACCGATAAACCAGCTTATAAACAAACCAATCATTTTCCCCTCAATCACCGGGTTTGACAAAGTTTGACCCAATGTCCCAATCCAACCAGGATTCAACCTAAATTGGTTTGGGCCAAAAACCTGTTTGTGAGCCTCTACATGAACCAGACAGATTCCAATCTCCAGGCCCATAGGCTTAGCCCTCATAAGAATTCTGAGTCAACCAAACATACCTTTTTCATTTGTTTGAAAAAGAAAACATGCTCTCAGGTGTAGTGTAAAGAGTAATAGTGTCTTAAGAATACTACAACAGAAGCAAGAAAGCAAAGTAACACTTTAGGCTTTTTTACAATAAAAAAAACAAAAGCTATCACTTTCTTTACATAAACTGACAAGGAAATTGTTTAAGAACCAAACTCCATGCCTGCCATTAGTAGTCTTGATTGATGCTCATGCTAAATAGTTATATATCTGAGGATTGCTCTTATCTCTCTCCAAGTATTCCCGGTCAATCAGCTTTCTATCCTTTTCTTCAAGTCAACAGGTTTTATAGGAAACTTTAGCTGTTAAAACAACAAAAAAAAAGTGTCAACAAGCTCCACAGTTACTTTAGTGTTTGCACGTCTGACCAACCTGACCCAGTCCGTTTTGACCCACATTTAAAATTATCCGTTTTGACCCACATTTAAAATTATCCTTTTGACCAACCAGTCGAACCAGCACATTTTGCTACTTGTACCATGAGGTTATGTTTGTTCATTGAAAGAATCACTTTCTTAATAGAGAAAATGGGTACCTGCTGAAAGAGTTCGGTTATCAAAAGTGTATGACTTAGCATTTTCCTGGTCTTCATAATCCGAACAATAGCAGCATCAACCTGCAATATA
The DNA here is from genome assembly GCA_025506515.1 of Flaveria trinervia. Lineage (NCBI taxonomy): Eukaryota > Viridiplantae > Streptophyta > Magnoliopsida > Asterales > Asteraceae > Flaveria > Flaveria trinervia. The sequence goes on along the minus strand of CM046444.1, from coordinate 5,089,766 downwards.
TTCCACAGAATTGGTAATCAAGACTCTGACATCCATGTTATGAAATGTAAAGACAGTTTGAAAGGTGTTATCATGCTATGATGATTGCACAAGAAGGATATTGACCTGATATTGACGATCTTGGAATACTCTTTCAGTAGTGCTTGCATTTTCTTCCACAGTTTCCTTCAATTGGATAGCATTAACCTGTACACACACAATTATATTCATCATCAAAGCATAATTAGATGCTTAAGGCTTAGTCACAAACTTAGTTATGTAAATGACACTTATTTTAGTATATATTCACCTTTATACGATAAAGAGGAGCAGTAAATCCATCATTGAACATGAAAGTATCATTATCTTCCACATCTCTACCTTTTGGTATCTGCGTAAAACATCAAGGTCAGGTCAGTTAATATTGTTAAGGGTAGCAATATATGAAAATTGAACTTTTTTTATATTAAAAAAACCACCTTTTGAAGGACCCGAACTTTTCCACAAGCAAGTGACTGCAGAGTTCTCCTTAGTTCCTTGTCCTCAATGCCAGTAGCATCTTTAATATCTTCAAAACTAAGCTTTTGTGCATCGTTGAACAACATCAGGACAACAGTCTGCAAAGATATATCAACCACTTACCATCAAAAAGCTTTTTAATAAAAACAATTCAGGTTGACCTAATACCCAACCTGCCTGACCCGCCCTTTCACTACCTTGAACCCTAAACAACAATGTAAAGATCAGTAATGTAGACCAACCTGAAATAAGGAAACTGCCAGTTCTTTTTTTCCCTTTGCAAATTCTGCTTTCAAGACACAATGACCTAATGAATTTTGCCACATTAATCGCCTACCGCTATATTTGCTCAAGTAGAACTCTTTAAAAATGTCCTGAAAGATTATACAAGTTCCAGCTTATTGTTAATCTAAAAAGAGCTGAAAATATAATAGAATTATCTTTTATTTATATCATACCTGATAAACATTCAATTCATGGGGAAGGCGAACATCCATTGGTGGATATGTTGGCCAGTAACTGCATCCAATTACCATGTTACTTTATTTGTCAATGAAAATCAGCATTTTAGTTATTTTCTAAAACGAACTGAGTGGTAAAACATACCCAGTTGTTAAAACATGAACACTCATCTCAATTCCTGAGGGTAGTTTCATCCTAGCTTGAGATGATTGCTTGAAAGATTCATTTATCTCTTTTGATAACTCTATATCCTAAAACAACAAAATTCAAATAAAAAAATCAGCCCTATTGATCAAATGCACAAATGCCCTTCATAAAGATAAAATAAAGTAAAATTGTGGATAAATAGTATCATCCATACCTTAAACATTCCTTCAAGCTTGTTGGTAAACTGGCTACCACATTCAGTTTTCAACTAAAACAATGATCAAATGGTTAATAATCAGATGGCATACTTGCATAACACAGCAGGTAAAAAGGTCTTAAGACATTAAACCTTGGAGATCATTGACTTTTCAGCATCAATAGATGCACTCTTCCCTAAAAGAAGTCTTTTTGCAAGATCCTTTTTGTAGAATGCTTCGAACACATCTTTACCCTATATCACAAAATTAACAAAAAATATGAAAGTGTTAGGTGAAGAAAAGAGCAAGTACCATGCAATGATGCAAGGGCTCATTAAAAAAAGTACTGCAATTTTTTAGGTACCTGTATAAATCTGAACAGAACCAATACTTTATCAAGAGTGCCCTCCAATTCTTCCTCTGATGTACCCTTATTTCCAGCACGAAGTTTCTCATCTAAAAACTTTGCAATCAATTCAGCAGGACGGTTCTGAAGATAACACATTAATATGCAGTAAGTTTTACAACAAACTTAATTGCAAGTATTAGTTCCTTATCTAACAAAAAGATACCTGACGGAGATTAATTAGATGCTCAAATGCTTCTTTAATGGTATTGCAAAAACATCATTCTTTGAAAAACTTTCTTCCCATATTTTATCAAGAGAAGCCTTAAACTCTAAGAGGGAAGGCACCATATCTTTGTCCTTTTCTTCATCTGTTACAATTCCTTGCCCTGTTTTTCTGATGTATGAACTTAGGGCAACTCTTAAGGATTCAAGGGCATTAACCCTGGAGAAAAGTGAATACATCCTTCTAAGATCTTGAGTTCGGTTACCATCCATCAACATTGTGAACCCTAAACCAGTTATAACAAAAGTCAATGGTGACAGAAACTAATCATATTGAGAACTATGAAAGTCAAAAAATAAAATATAGAGCATCCATGCCTTATCAAGTATTGCAGATATATGAAGCTCAAGAAGTTGCCTTTCAGCAGTTGCTACCAACGGTTTTCTCGTACTAGCATCCAGATACAGCAGACATCTGTCATGTTCTTCATGCAGCCTTAACTGTAACCAGAAGCACCATCAAATGTCATAAAAAATATTAAAACATCCAATAACTTTCCTTAAAAATAGATATATGAAGAATGATACACACCTCCACATGTTTCAAATAATCTGGAACATCTGAGTTTTGCATGTATTTTACTCCTTCAGCAGCATAAAACTCTAATGTACATTCAAGGAATGGCTTCTCAAAACTCTCAGAATAAATGCCCAAAGCAGTAAACATCTTCAACAGATGGTTAAGAAGTGTTCTATCAACTGCTTCACCTAATCTGACAAGTGTAAAATGAGAGCATATTAGTCATAATATATACGTAATCATTCATACTTTTAAAAGACACGGTAGTATACCTCTCACTTTCTATCATTTTCAGAAGACCAAAGACTGTTTTGTGTTCAACTTCTGAAGCTAGTGATAGATGCTTCCGAAAGAGTTGAAGGCCCATGTCCCACAATGATCGCACAGATGGAGTTTGTTTGACATATGTACGGTCAAGATACAAAGCTATACCCCGAATCATTAACATTTGGTCACAGAAATCTTGCCAGGTTTTGTGCACAAGTGATAAGAAAACCACAAGATCTTCACTTTGACCAACTAATGATTGTAAAGCAGAAGATATGTGGGATTCACATTCTCTTTCAATCCGTTGATAAAGACTTCCTCCCATTTTGTGAAGGCAAAGGTCATTGACCGCCTATATTAAATAAAAACTTTGGTCAATGGATGGCCAAAGGTAATTCATAGTATAAAGAAGCATGGAGTATAACTCACTTGATAAAGCTTCTCCAAATCACAAGAATCTGGCTGCTTCAAGAATATGGCATTAATTGCCGACTTCAAGACGGCCCATGTATTCTCCTCGAAGTTTGTAGGCAAGGTTGGTTTAGCTTTAAAAAAAGAAGCATTTATAACAAAGTGTCATATACCATACAAATTAAAGCAGCAAATTAGCATAATTAAACAGGTGTTTAAAACTGTAATAATCATGTAAAAATCTTCATAACTGCATTAGACAATTAGTGTCTTGTTCCATCATGTATAGCTTTGTAATTCTTCTATTGGTTGAGTGTAAAGATTCTCAGAACAAGAAGAATACTTGTGAAAGGGCATTCTTTATATGATTTAGCTTAGTATCTACTCCTTTCATATCTGATTTATAATACACATTGAACTTCAGAGTGCAGACCTCTTGATATTAATGTATGCAGGGTCAAATACACAGCCATGAAGCCTAATTAAAATTGGTATAACCCAAACATCAGACAAATCCATAAACTAATATCTAGAAGATACATTTGAAGGTGTCTACCATCTCAAGAGGCGTGAAAGAAATACAGTGTTCGTAGAACATAGCCAAACCAGTACGAGAAGATGATGAACCTAATATTACTAACTGTCAACTTATCACTAAAACCTTGCTTTTCTCTAACCAAAACAAGCCATCACCAATTTCACCTACAGAATCATCAGGTAGCAAGTTTACCTACTATCCCATGATCCCAACTAAAGTCTCATTAACAGCACCCCTATATGAAGAAGTTAATAATCATCCTGTAAATTGAAGTATGGATTTATGAAGATGTCAGTAATAATTGTAGCAAAAATATGAACTTTACAACACTCAATGAACATTCTTTACATGCTTTAATATTCTTTGCCAAACACACAAATAAGAGAAAAGGAAGTGGTTTCCGTGCTCTTGATCTGTGTAAACAAAAATTTTCACTAAAATAAATTGGTTAAGTTCTTTTTTGAAAGAATGCCAAAATACAGATTAAGTAGGTCAAATTAAGGAAGACAATCAACATATTGAAACCGAAATATACAGAACATTATACAATCTAAGTGTATTCTAAAAGATAATCCATGAATATCATTTACTAAAAATATAAGTGTATTCTAAAACATAAAACATGAGCCTATAGGAAGGCGTTTTTTCTTAGTTTCCAGGTACCAACCATTAGTATGAACCAGTTCCTATAACCATGTTCCTACATATATGAATAATGAATGATAAAGTGAACAGTTGCCCAGTTGTTCACTCGGGCTACACTAGCAACACGTTCTAAATATACACCTACATGGCTCTTTCAACTGCATACTCAAAGTAAACATGCAAGTGAATTCCACATGCTTTTTATGCAAAAACCTACAAACTCTGCATCAAACATTCAACAATGTTTTAGGGTTTTAGATGCAACACATTCTAAATATACACCTACATGGCTCTTTCCATCTACAAGTTCAGTTTTTCCTACAATCTGATAACAGGTATTGCTCATGTAAGTATTTTAAGTATCTCTTTCTGTTCACACCGCCTATAGTATTTGTAATAAACTATGAGCATAAATATAGGAGATGGGAATATACAAATATACATACCAGTATCTTAATACCAAATCTAGACAACACAAACATCCTAAAGCCAATAACAAATTAATATCTACAAAGCTGAGGAACCCTGAAATTAGCCCATAAATCCAAAACCCTATATCCACAATTCAGAATAAAAACACAAAATTCAAACAAAATTAAACATTCCTTCCAGATAAGATAGAGGCATATAAACCAATTTCATCAACATATACACGAGAAATTCAAGTGTGGAGTGAGTTAGGTAAGAGATGAAATCGAAAACCTTTAACAAGTTTGATTACGAGCTTCTTAGCAGGCTGCGGAGGCGTAGCTTTCTTACGAGCCAAATTAGCGGTGAATCCACCAGCAGAAGAGGCTCTTCCACCATCGTTATCAGTCGGATCTACGATCATGGACGAAGGGTCTTGCACCGACGAATTACTATCAAATTGATGCGATTGAAACCCGTTTTTGTTGTCCAAAGAGCAAGATACAGCCTGCGATTTCGCCTTCTTCATCGCCGGAAAGTGAGGTCCGCCGCCGCCGGTGGTTGTGTGGGTGGATTGTGGTGGTGGAGATGTGCAGGTTGTAGATGAGTGTTTGCGGTTGTTGTTTGAGGGTTGCGACATATGAAAGTGGATCAAAAACTCATTGTATTGAAGGTGAAGAAGATAGATTTCGACATGAAAAGGGGATGAAGGTGGAGACGATGAATGTGAATGTGAATGTGAAGGTGGAGAAATGAGTTACGAATTACACACACTCGAGACTTTGAACCATACGTTCGTTCGTTCGTTCGTTTGTTTGTTTGTTTTTCAAGGGTTGTGTTAATGGACTTTTGAGAAGGGTCTATTCACTATTGAATTTGGATTTTGGTAATTAAATTATATGATTAAATTAGAAAAGGTAATAAAATGGTAGTAGGTTAAACTTTTAATTTAAAAAGTGTTTTTTTAATTAAAATAATAAAATTATTAATTATTATTTTGCTTATTTTAGATTGTATATGAATGAATATATTCTTGTACGTGTGTTTTGGTAAGGTTTTATTTTTCTTTTTTTTGTGTTATAAATCGTGGAAATTGTCGCTATTGTTAGTGAAATCACCGTATTTATAGTATCTTTGTTAGACGGTTGTTTAAATTTAACATAAATTTAACCAACGTGATTTTCATGTGATGTCATTTTAGTTTTTGTAGGTTATTATTTATTTTTTTTATGTTGTTATTTTCCTTCCTATCATTGATTGTTACAACAATAAAAAGATCTGGATGTTGTCGGTGGTGATGTGTTATTTTGGAAGAAAATTGTGTCATATAAGCTTTTTGAACCAACCTACGCCCTTGTCATTGATTCTATTATTGTTTTCCTATAGCGGGTTCGATTTTGGTTTTGATTTTAGTTGAAAATATCTTATGTTAGATTGATTTTAACTTCTATGTATTTGCCTTCAACTCTAATGTTCGAACGTAAAATGTGTATAAAACATTCCACATTAAATCGTTTGAGATGAAGTGCTACTTAGAAATATCCAATCACGTTTTACAACAGTAACCTATATGTGTCTTTTAATAATTTTTATTGGCTCTCCCTCTTAAAGAATTTTCGAATCATTAATCAACAACATTTATCATTTATATACAAAAATATATTAAGAAAAAACAGCCTGCTTAATATAATGTACTTTTGACGAGGACATCAACATTTTTGCAGTTATCATGTGTAATATTTATTCTTATGTTTACAAACAAAATCAAGAAATATGTTTAACTCTAGTAAATACCTCATGGGTTGGATACAAAGCATGGCATGATATGGTGATTCGCTTGTCATTAAACAAATATTAAAGGTGAAACTTGATACATATGTGCCTAAACTCATACGTTGGGGTGCAAGTACAAAATTTTAAGGTAAAACCTAGTATATATGGCATGTTAGGGTGATATGTGATCTACAAATCCATCAACTCCATGACATATGGGGGTTCTATATGCCAAATAATTGCTTGTAACGGAACTCCTTTTATAGCATATGTGACATATATGAACATTACATGACATTATATTAACAAAATGAACTTAAGGATAATGTTACATGGACCATGCAAGTATGAAGAAGTTTAACGTGGGTCCATATGTCATCTTTTGCACATTAAGGTTATGTTTTTGGTTTTGTGAAAATGATTTTTTAAATGAGATATGAATGTTTAATTCATTATTTATCAATATTTCTCTAGAACATGTTATACATTTCCAAATGTGTTGATAAGAGAGACATGTACAGGACGAAAAAATATTACATAATTTTCCTTTATATTATTGTTGTAGCTTCAACAAACTATGCATTTGATGTAACTTTTAATGATTTCGTAGATCTTAATTGAGGCTACTTAATATTGCGCCTAAGGGAGTCAGTAATGGGTGGATGTGTGGCACGTAACGCCACCCAGGTGTGGTGCTAAGGGGATTAAAGGCCCAACACCCGCTTTAATTAACATGAAGACATTCTTATGCACAAAATGATTTAATACTTATTTTTAAATTAAATTGATGGACATAAAAAATCATGAGATTGTTTCCTTAGAGTGAGATTGAGTACAAATGATAAAACACCTACGCAAATTTAAAGGACGTGACAATATGGCTAATGACCTGTAACAACATTCATGACATCTTTCAGATGATAAATGCATGACATTACTCTTAATCGGGTTTATCTATCTGTTTTTTCATACAAGGCTGCACCCATAGTATCCTTAAAAATAAATCATAATTGAAAAAACTCTATAGACCATCTAAAGCATTTATATTCTAATTTAAACTTGAACTCAATTTTTTTCAATTTAATTGTCTTGAATAGTTAAGTAATCATAACATCTAATCGTTGAGTTCGAGTATTCACAATCCGCTCCTCATATATATGTGAGTGGGCGTCATATATTATGGGGGATGATTGTGAGTGATTGTGATTGAAATATGTAATAAATTTATGGGGTTTGTACCATGTTTCCTCATATTCGGGGAAACACTGTACAATCCCTATAAAAAAATTTAATATTTTTGAAAGTGGTCATGAGTGGATGAGAAAAAAAATGTAATGATAAATGTATGAAAAATATTACTCTTTTTTTACGACAAATATACGACCCTGGTTCGAAAGATAAGTGTTATATTAATTGGGCCACCTATCTTTTTCCAAGCCGGGACCGCACCCCCAACCCCTTTAGGAGGAAACCCATAGCTAAGAAATCCTTTTGGTTCAACTCTAGTATTTTGCTCAGAGTAAAACTTGAACTCGTGACCTCACCTTATTTACATGTTATGGTAATTCATTTTAACTAGTTGGGCTAATGTTGTCAATGAGTTATAAATCAACTGGTTTAAGAGGATGCATCTTATGACATTCCAAAGTGGATGTCATGGGTTGGAGTCTCACTTGGTGTAATTTGCTCCAAGTGAACCAAGGGTTTTACCACAGTAGGTCATTGGGTCGTGGGTTTCCCTTGAAATGGTGGGCGAGCGCTGGTCACCAGTGTTGTCTGTGTTCGCGGGTGTGTGTAACCTTTCGCCAATTGGTTTACCCGGGTGACCAGGATAAAAAAATATTCGTTGGTCGTTCAAACAAAGGTTGAGCGAAGGTTTATTAGTTGAAAAAATATTATGTAATTGAAAAAAAGATAAAACAAATTTATGATCTTTAATGTAATTATAAAGATGAGAATGATGATAGGTTATAAATGCTCTTAGAGCATTCACAATAGATTTTTTATCTTTATTTATATAATTACATTATAAATCATTATGTTTTCTCTCTTTTTTCAATTAAATAATATTTTTTATATACTTATCATTACTTTTTTTATCTCTTCTCAACTCACATCCACTTTAAAAAATATTAAAAATTTATAAGGATTAAACAATAATTTACTCTAATAATCCTTTACATGTTTGAACACGTGTCATTCTGACATTAACCCTCAGCACAATTTTCCCGCCAATCATTCCTTCCTCTCTCGATAACGGCCTCTGATTTTCAACAACCCACCGAAACCCTAGGTTACTCCAACAATAACTGTAATCTCATCCACAATCGATTATATAGGAAGATTTTTAACCCACAGTTGAATCTGGATTAAAGCTTATCGGCAGTTGATTCCTCTCAATAGGTATGTTGTTAATGGAATTTCTATTTTCTCTTGATTATGTTTTCAAAATCTTGATCTCATAAGGTAAATACCAGTTTGATATTTTGATTTTTGGTTATGTTTTTCATTATGGTTTCTTTCTTTGATTCTTTCATTTTTTAGGTAATGGTTCTTCGTAGTCTGTATGTTCTTATTCGATTACCTAATTTATGTTGACTATGTATTGTGATACCGATTTGATCGATGTCTTGAAATTAAAGTCCCATATATACTCTCAAGTTTGGTTTTGATTTATAAAATGACCCTTTATGGGATTGTAGTAGATGAAGACTTCCACAGAGGTATCATGCAATGATTAGATTAGAAAATTTATTAAGTTGTTTTCTATTCATCTTCTTAATATGTTCACTATGAGTATTCTTTGTTTGTTAACTACCATTTTAAGGTCTTGAAGGTTTTAGAATCTTGAAGGGTTGTGCACACTGTGAATCTTGTAATAATGTTAGATTCATCAATGAAGGACATGGTAACGAACATTATTGTTTTATACCATGTAAAAGTGGTTGAATACTTATTTTCTCTAATAAAGAGCTTAATATTGTTTTTTATATGTTTTTATGAGCAATCCTTACGGGTTCTCAGAGATTGTTCCATCCTCGCCACTAATATTGAAACAGGTTCTCCAGTTGCTTATCTTCAAAATGCCCATGAGTAGATGTCTTTATTTTTTACAAGAGGCTGCTAATTTATCCGTATACAAAAAGGTAATAGCAGTTTCAAATATATTTCTTCTTTTCCAAGCGGATGCATTTTGTCAGAGATTCAACGCAAAGAAGAAAGTGTTCATTCCTCTTGCCGTGTGTCATGTTTTTTTGTTTGAGAGACTTTACATAGATGGTTATTTTGTGACTGAGAAAAATCTAATGTGTTTATTTGTGTTTTTCCTATTTTATAATATATATATATATATATATATATATATATATATATATATATATATGTATGTATGTATGTATGTATGAAGTTCATAAAAGACACAACACATTGCAAAAGGTCGTGAATTTTCAATCTTGAGAAGAATCACTTTATTGTTGAATTATCGTCTCCTTTTTTGATATTTAGTACGACTTCTTGATTGATTCCCATTTGGGTTATTATGATTTGTGGTTATATAATCTTTTTGTTTATAACTATTATGATTTAGGCATATTTAGTTTTATCCCTAAGGTTTCTTGATTTGCATGTTCACAACAAGAGCACATGAAACATGGTGGTGAGATCGAAAATGATGAAACATATTGTGGTTCATGCTATGATGCAGGCCTGGTACATATTCTTTAATGCATCACTAGATAAACCTTAACTTCTTAAAAATTATCAAATCATCACTATAATGATCCCGTCGTCCTTGAGAGGTCTTCATTGGACTGTGAATCTTAGTCTAATTACTTAGTTCCTAATTATTTCTTGATATTCCTTTTAAGTTTTAAAAAGCACAAAATTGTGCCACATGCTTTTATGAATTTTATAGTGCTGGCATTAATTTTAGATAGGAAAGTAGAATATATGAAAGAGTTAAAGTAATTTTGTTATAGACCATATATAGTTTATTTTATTTATTAGTTGTTTATTTAACATAGCAGGTTATCTTTTGGGTCTTGTATTTGAATTTGGTTTGTTACTGATTATCCGCTTACCCTTTTGTCTATTTTCTATTGGGCCCTTTTAAGATAAAAAAAACAACTCAGTTGACTCATTTTAGAAGTGTATTAGTAGTACAAAGCTGATGCAATGTCGTTAATTATTTATGCATAATTAGATTAGAAGTATTACAAGGAATTGATACCGATGCTGCAAGTTCATTGATGTAAAAGTTAACTCGAAAACTAGACAATCTTGGGGTTTATGTAATGTTTCAAAATGGGTGCTTTTTACATGAGTCAATGTTTGGATTGTTTGACCCGAAACCAATTTTGTCAAGAAATTTGATTACTCTATACATAATTAATATGTCAAATGCAATAACAAAAGAACATATTTGGTGGATTTACAATTCCTTTGACATGTTATTTTCAAAGCCTTTAAACAATTTGCCATTTGACCCATTTAGAGATAAAATAACCCGGATTAATCCTAAGTATGGGATAAAAGTGTCACTTATACTTTTGTTGATTGTCAATTAAGGATAAAATATAAAATAATAGTATAAGTTAAAATGCAATGGTAAACATACATATTATCTGCATGTTTAGATGCTAAGTTGTTTTGTTTTTTATTAGAATAAATTTGATTGTGGATTCTTCTTGCTAATTGCGCAGATTCCCACATAAAGCTCTCGAGCTAGGGTAAACAAAGTTTCCTAATAAGGGTTTTTTGTGTTGAAAAGCGGACTTTAATTTTATTGCAGATTTTTATAGGTCTAAATTGTGTGATGAGAGAGTCAAAAGGACAACATAGGGATACCGAATTTTAATTTTTTTTTCATTTTAAACCGGTTTGTGTGTGTAGAAAGAAATATATAGCGGTCCGTAAGTCATAATTGTAACTTTTAATTTTTCAATATGCTATGTACTATGTAACTCCAGTTATAAGAAACATTTAAAGATTGATGAATTGTATTTTTTTATTCAACCCGTGTGATACACATGTTTATAATCTAGTTTTTCAAATATACCAATCCACAATAATATTTTTACTCTTATCCACTCACAACCACTCAAACCATTTCATATAATTCCATATAATATATCAATCACTCATATGTTTTGGTCATATGTTTTGGAAGCCCTAATATTACTACCACATGTTGGATGTTGCCACTTGTCCACACACCTAACCTCTCTCAACTGTAACTCTCCCTCCAAATTCCATTGTACAAACGTCTTCTATTGTGTGATCACATCACTCGACAATGGCGATTTCATCCACCTTCAAAGAGAGACTCGAACAAATGGAAGATACAGAAATCAACGCCTATCTCTTCTCCAGGTACAAAGATTGATCGTAATGATTTGCAGGCAGAGAAAGAGCTACAGCTCAACAAATCTCAAACACTAGCGTCGAAGCTCTCTGGTATCAGATACATTGAGCAACGGTCTTACTTTGAAGCTTGAGCACAAAGTTGCCTCACAACAATTCATCATCTCTTTCATCAAATCTCAACTCAATCATCTTGATTTTAGTTTATGTTGATCGGATCCAGCGGTTCAGGTTTGTAATGTCGGGTTACCACTTGATTTTTAACTGTTAGGTGATATTGACTTGCAACGATTTGGTTACAAATTAGGGTTTTGAAAATTGTAGTTGAAAATTTGAAGGAGTTGGAGAAGGAAAAAGACAGGTATTTTGCATCGAAAACTCGTGATATTGATGATTTAGATGTTGTTGATTCCGTTCTTTGATGGTCATTTGGAGGGTGCCCATGATGTGATAATACATCATATTATTTTGTAAGGAATTGAACAACAAATTTTAAAACAATGTATCAGGTTTCCATAAAGTTATTTATTCTTACTTAGAAATGTATTGTTTCATAAATGTTTTCATCAATGCAAATAGTTGAATTTCAGCATAGAAAAGGCTTGTATTTTATGAATTCTATTTTTTCGTGTATGAAGCAAATTAAGTGTAGAATGCAAAAATTGATTGAATGATTTGCATTTATCAGATCTGTTTTGTTAGCATGAAGCTAAGTCTTACCAAGAGATTTTTCTCTTGTGGTTTATTTAAATGTTAATATGGAGAGGGTAGTTATTGGAGAACGGGACGAGCTTGGTTATCGGTGAAAGTGTTAGGGCGTTTGTGTTTGACTGCAAACAACTTTTACGACATCATGAAGTGCTAAATTCTTTGTACATAAGATTATGTCGTTATACATAAGGCAGGATACCATTTGTTTTTAGTCAATGGAATACTTATAACAAAAAATATGTTAATAATTTCATGGATGACTATGAACGTGTCCTTTCTTTTTGCTCTCAGCTTGATGTTCCATACCTTCATCCTGGAGTTGCAATTCATCCCATGTTTATCATCTTGTTGCAGCAGTTGACCACAAGGATGTACTTATCAGCAGTGAGGTTGGATTTGATGCTACCGTTGCTATTTCACCAAGCACACTTATGGGATAAGCTTCCAATAAGCTTTTGATGTGCATATATTGTATGTATATTTAACCCTGACTCTTCTTTGTCCAATTTCATAATCTTTGGTGAATTTCCGTTTGTTTTTTGTTTGTATCATTACATGGATAAATAATGCCTTCATGCGAAGAAAATTAGTCTAACATTTAGGTATGAGATTTCTAATGTATCCATGTGTAGATCACAATAATGGAAATCTATGGGCCCAATTTTAAGGTAATCATGAGAATGTACAAATTGATAATTTTAACATGGAGACAAGTTAAAGATGAAAAGGTATTATATCTAGCAAATTACTTTTAGCTAGAGGTGGTAAGGTTGAGCGGGTGAGTTTGCTAACGTGTTAAAACATGTTTGGGTTAAAATGGTTAACTTTTATACGAGTCAAAGAGGTAGGGTGGTCCATGTTGATCCAAAACACTTTGATCAAAAGAAGTTAATGTTTCAATGCATGTAGTGTATAGAATATGATTACAAATGATATTATTTTAATAATAATCTAATTTTTATATTAAAAGTTCTGTTGTTTTTTATTTATACTTTTCAAGCATTAAAAATACATTTTTGGCAACCTTTAACCCGTTCATCGGTTTCGTCTGTTAGATAAGAGTCTACGTAGCCCAACTGGTTAAGGTGAGGTACTCATGATATGTAAATATTGGAAGGTCATGAGTTCAAGTACCACTCTAAGCAAAAATGCTTAGAGTTGAGTCAGAAGTTTCCTCAGCAATAGGTTTCCTTCTAAGGGGGTTGGGAGTGCGATCTCGACTGAGAAACAGATAGGTAGGCTAGATTAAGATAAAACTTATCATCTGAAACAAGATCACACATTTGTCATTCAAAAAAAGGAGATAAAAGTGTACGTCATTACTTAACTATCTCATTCATAACTAATGTGTTAAATTGTCTTCATGTAGTTCAGCGCTACTTTTTTCTACTATGTATATATTTTTACACCTTACTTATAAAGAAATTCAAGCAAGTGAATTTGATGACATTTGTTATGGATCCTATTGTTGCCTTGTTGGGATAAGAAATTGGAAGCTATTCTACTAACCTATGATTTGGGTTTTCTTAGAGGTGTATACATATAGAATCAGTTATGCTAGAATCAGTTAATCAAATTTCACATTGTGAAAATTTTAATCAGTCAGAATTAAATATTATCATATCAAAATCAGTCATACTATTATCATATTATGATAAACACCCGGATTACAGATTAACCGAGATCGATACTTTCAAAATTTTGTGGTATTTATAGTATTATAGCTATGTTGCTTTTTTATTTCTGTTTTGTTAGCTGGTTTGCATATCTATGATATTGGTGTGACTGTAAGCCTTATATCGTTTAGGTCTCAGGGGGCAGCCCCTGGAGTTGTTCTTCTGCTCATTTTGGTTAAGTGTGTTTGATTCCTTTAGGTTAGGTTTTTGATATTCGAGTGAAGTTCGAGATTCTGGTCAGGCCTAGATAGGGTTGTAGTGCTTTTGCTTAAGATTCTTGTTCTGGATGCTCAACCGCTTCCGACTTACTAAAGGGTAGTAATTGTTTTCTTTGTATATGTTTTGTTTGTTGTTGTTTATATGTTCTGGCTTCCAAAAAATTGTTAGCAACCTACGCTCAAGTGAAACGTGAACCTTATAACCCTTATTTATTCACATTCTTGGTTTTAAAAGCGAAAAGTGCAGAGGCGACAAGGTGTAAAACTGAAGCGTAAAGCGCAAAAGCAGCGAGCTTTTCATGCGCGAGGCACTAAGCGTTTATATAATTTTTAGAAAATATCCCATAGGTTTTTAGCATCCCCACTTCAAATATAGCTATTAATTAGGTCATTATTAATGGACACTCGTATATTCTCACTTGAAACTAATAAACTTTATTGATGAGATACAATTACAATATATAGAATAAACAGAAGCAACTAATAGCTAGAAAGCAGGAAACTCCTAAAGACCAGGTCATTTAAGATGCCCAGTAAACAAACACATGCACACACGTCCTAATCAAACGTAAACATAACCTCAAATAAACTAAGTCAAACTTGCCCATGTGTGGCATGCAGGTAGTCTGACGTGGCTCTAACAATTATTGCTTTAAGATATTAATTACCTATATGTATAACCTTTTAAGCAACACATATAACACTTTGAAGCAAAAAACAACCCTTGTACAAGAAGCACCTATCTCAAAGGGATTTTTTACCAGAAAATCACGCTTTTCTTGCACTTCTCGTGCAACATGAGCCTTATGTCTCAAAAAGCGCACACCCTCATCTCAAGAGTCACCTTATGCCCAGGCGTGCTTTTTAAAACCAAAGTTACATTAGCATAAAAGAATAACACATAGACCCATAGTTTAATATACAGTACACCGGGTAATTTAACTTCACACGTTTTCTAGATCACTTTAATTGACCCAAACTCGTTTGCGATATTCCGCAAGTGCCCAAAGCGGGAAGATGTTCCTGTATTCTGCATAATGTTGCATGCAATTCTTCATGAAAACTCCAGCAACCTCCTGCAAAAGTAATCTTGGATGTAAATAAAAATGACCGGATGAAATTAGAGGGTTGAAGTAGTTGTGTCCTTGATTAAAGAAAGAAGGCAGATGCTTTAATTCTTGTTACCTGTTGAGGAAAATCTCCATTATCCATCTGTGCATTAATTAATAATTTTGCTGCTTTATGCAAGGGTGTTGGATCTCTTTCAGCCTGGTACAAGAATGAAAGAAAATGTATAAATGTGTTTAGCTCTTGGAAACCAATAATGATATGTTGGCATAAGCTTGGTTACTTTGTCAAAAACTAACCTGTCCGCCTAACATAAGTCCAAGCATAGCCCATGACGTTTGAACCAGGTTTGTACGATTTTCATCCAACGGTGTATATACTTCACTAGGGCAAGACTTGTAACTCTCCCCCCATCCACCCTCTTCATTTTGTTTAGAAAGGAAAAAGTTAACTGCGTTACGAACTGATTTATTGTTGTTATATGTTTTTCCAGCAGAAACCAAGCCTCCTAGTGTAAAAAACGTGCCATATAGAAAGCATATTCCCCAATAACCATACCTGTCCAATTTCATAGATTTTCATAATACCATTGGTTTTTTTTATTTCATTTTTGCATGGATGTAATTAGCTTACCAGGAACCATCATGCATTTGTTTTTCCTCCAAAAAATAAACTGCTTTTGCCACTGAAACTTCTATCTCTTTCTCCAGGTGCCCTGGGTGCAAGTGTGTAAAGGCTAAAAGGGCTTGGATAATTGATGATGTGCACTCAACATGCCTAATTAAATCATCCAAAATAAGATAATATCATTCAGTATCTAGTTATCTCTCTAGGTTCCTTAAATATTCTATTAATAGTCTGCCAGATTAACAAGAGAAAAAGTTTCATTAGTGAGTAGTGACTTACTCTTTTTCAACAACAATGTCCGCAAAAATTTCTGAAGGATTCAACACCTTCAGAAACATCAGGTGTAGAAGATAAAGTTAACATCTTTTGATCTCTAAAGGAATACAAAGGATGAAAGGAAACTAATATGTCGCAGAAGGTTGATAGTTTTATATTTTATATTTACCTGTAAATATGGTTGTGGGACGGGTGGCTCCCAAATAGCAAAACCCCCGCTTATAGGACTTTGCAAGTAAAGAAGGACATTAACAGCGTCATATAACTGCTCCTTATTTGCCTTTTCTCCTGAAATTTCCTCTGGCATTTCCGATAGTAAATAGAAGACACTGCGGGGGAATAATTATTATATGATAAGAAACAATAATGTCCCAAATATATATATATATAGAAAAAAATAATGAAGACTGGTTATATACTTTCTTATAGTATCACCTTTAGTGCTTCAGCTGTGCAATCTGAGACAACCCAACCTTGATCTTGGTCAGAGAAAGTCCACGCCCCTTTAGTAAATTGTCGACACATTTTACTAAAATCTCCAGAAGGATTTTGTTTTATTTGAGATTCTTTGATATAAAAATGGGCTCTTTTCAATGAATCACCATATTCTTCAACCATATTACTAGCTATTATTGCTTGAGTTGCAAGTGTGCAATCCCATATTTGACTCCCAAAACTCTGCATCTTCATCCCGTCTTCTGCTAGCCATAAATAATCAGGCACTCTAGCAAGGTGGTGCTTGAATTCTTCCCCATTTGGGCTTTCAGCCCACCAACACATCATCTGCAAGCTCTGCATGAATAACAAAAACAAGTTAGTAGAGTCGGTGTGTGGTTATGAGTGGGTTGTACTGGTCGGTTAATGGGTCAAAAGTCAAAACGAGTAATCTTTTAGCACCTTTTCTACACATCCAATGGTAATATATCTGCTCTCTTGTGCACCATATCGCATTAGCTCTACTGCTCTTTTGAGACCTCTTTCTCTTAGCTTGGTGAACGGCCAATACTTAAGGATTGGCTCACTTAGGTAATGAAGACTATCCCATAAAAGATCTTGGACTTTTGAATGAGGATAATAGAGATCTTCCTGCACCAAGTTAAAAGCACACATATATGAGCATAAATTCATTATGGTTTTTAACAACTACTATTAGATTTTTATAACATGTAAAGAAAAAAAGAAAAAAAAGTTTTGATGAAAGCTTCACAATCAATAGTGCTACAAACAAAATTAAAGTTGGCAAAGTGGACAGGTTGGATAAAGGTTCAAAACGTGTAAATTTCCTATAAGGGTTGGGTTGTCCTCAAATAATTTTATACATATTATGTAACACTTTTTGTAAACAACTGGAGTTTTCAAGTTGATGTATAAAAGGTATATTGTTACAATTCAAATACAATTTTATGGTACATTAATTTGAGAAGATGGATGCACTTAAAATACATGCACTTTAGACGACTTTCGATCAGTTTGACCATTTTGTTGTTTTTGCTCTATACCATTTGTCCCTTTGATATAAAAATATCCCAAATTGACCCATTCATTAGTAAATAGGTCTAAATCACCAATGTGAATGACCTTCCCTACACTCACAAACCCTGTGTAATTCCACCGATAGGAGATCTGTTTTTTTTCTTTTTTCATTATTTTTTTTTTTTGAGAATTTGAGAAAGATATTTTGGATGTTATTACCATGTATATATACAAGTAAATAAGTAGGCGATTCTAACAACCTTGCAGCAGTTATGGCGCTGTTTATTCCAATTAATGTCATGATATGTGATAGGATGAATTTCTTGACGAAGTTGCAAAACAAGATCAGTAATTGGACCATGGAATTTTCTTCCGTACAAGTATGACATGGGCATATAAGTTGTCCGACAATAACACCACATTTTCGCTATATCACAAGTAAAGAAAACAGTGAGATCAAACAGAATATCATTCATTTTATATTCCATATATTATATAAATAAATCTCAACACCTGCTTACATTTGTCTATCTTATAGGTTATAAATAAAAGAATGTTGTCATTTATGTACCTGGATGATATGGTAAAGCTTCAGGGAAAAGCCAAAATTCTGGTGGAAGTGGATTGCACCCTTCCCATTCATACACACCAAGCACCTGCACACATAAGTATTAAATCTAGTTTATGAGTCACATTTCTAGTGTGATGTCAAATTGTGAAAGTATTTACCGAGAGATAAGTTTTGCCCCAAGAGGGAATTGTGGTTGCACCACCATGTTCAAGTATCCACTTCCTGCCTCGGTCCACTACACCGTTTCCATCATTGGGTCCTTCTCCTAGCAACCTTAGTGCTATGTAGCTTAATGCAGACCCGAACATGGTGCTGTGCCCCTCAATATAAAATCCCCACCCTCCATCATCATTCTGATAATTTTCATCATAAGTTTTATAGATTTAACAAAAGGGAGTTATGGTTTGAAATAGAAATTTGACTAATAAGTAAATGGTTCAATTGCAACCATTTTGATTAGAATGGGATATGGTTCTTACTTGATGGTTGTAGATATATCAATTCATTTCGGTCTTGTGTTGTTTGGTTAAATGTGTGTTGATAGCTCCACTTATATACATTGCAATAAGCTGCAAATTGAATACATAACATTAGGCATGAATTGACCTCATATTTTGTCCTATAACCCCTCTCATGGCGGGATGCTTAGTTGGGTTGCAAAAGTGACTAGTGTCATAGTATGTAAAAAGAATTTTCATACGGGTCGGTTGGGTCAATGCAAATACTTCAGATTATAAATTTGGTTGATGTGGGTCTAATCAAATTATATGGCGGGTCAATACATGTGTATCTTGTATTGTTAATACATTTGCTGACTTAAAACTGGTCCAAGTAGGTTGGCGCCCCTTACGACCATTGCCTAGCTACCACCAACTCCTTGTCGCCAACAACAACACCACTGCCATCGATGCCATCACCCCTACTATTCACTGTCACTGCCCCAGTATGACACCGGCACTACCTGCTGCCGCAACCTTCTCATTATGGTCGTTGTTGCTAGCATCACCACTTACTGCCACTACCGACACCACCTCGCTATCACCACCTCTTCCATGGCTCCACATGTCACCATTAGCCGCCATAAACAAATACAATCACAGAACCCATTTTGATCTAAACTCAATTTGCTCATAACCCAGTTTTCGGAAGGTAGACCCGGTGCCGCCTGTTTGGTGAGGATTGAATGCTTGATATATAGATAAGTAATACTAACTCATATCCCCTGACCATCAAAAGAAATTAAGAGAGCTTGAACTTGACATGTTTTGACTTTCTATATCTAAAGCTCGTTGGGCTCTACTTGTTTATTATATATTTATTATTTAATTATCTATATGAAATAGTTTATATATTTAAAAATACCAACTATTGAGAACATACCCAAGAACCATTCAAAATTATCGGGTTACAAAATCATATATATATCAAGTTCTACTTTATCATAGTTTATTATTTAAATTGTTGTATTTATCCCTTCCATATAATCAGCTAGTTGATAGCATAATTTGTTTGTATTTTGTTTCTATATAATCTGTAACACTTCGTTGAATAACATTGCGATTTTCACAAAACTTTATATGGTATCAGAGCTCTAATCCATTATTCTCTTAACCTTAACTGCTTTCTACGTCCTCATTCGATCCTCTACATCTCACTAGCCATGACTGACCAAACCAACTCTACAATTGTGGTTAAACTAAAAACAAGAATAACGTAATCTTAGTCAACTTCCCTACAACTCTGGAGTTAACCTCCAATAATTACTTGGGATGGAAACCCAAGTTGAAGCATTCCTACATGGTCTTGATCTCTACAAGTTCATTGATGGAACTTATCCTTCACCAAAATCTATTATTGCAGCTGATGGAAGAGTGACTCCACACAAAGATTTTCAAGCTTGGTTTAGACATGATTGACTTTTATTTGGAGCTATTATTGATAGCCTCTCACCTAACATCATCCCTCTAATCACAAATTCCCATTCATCCTTTGAAGCATGGAATATCCTCTCCAACACTTATGCTTCCCCTTCTAGAGGTCACATAAAACAACTTCAGCATCAACTGAAACAATGTTCTAAGAAGCAAGGTCAAAGCATCACAGACTATATGCCAGAAATCAAAACAATCGTGGTTGAACCGGCTATTCTTGACTAGAAGCTTGATGCTGAGGATATCACAGATTCAACCCTTGCAGGCCTTGATCAAAACCTGTACAAGCCCATTCTGGATGCCATTTATGCTTGTGATAAACCCATCTTTTTTTATGAGCTTCATGAAAAATTAATTAATCATGAGTTGGCTCTAGCCTAACTTGTTATAACAGCCAACAGAACTCAATGTTGCATGCCAAACACATGTATCAGTTGAAAACTAGTGGCTAAAGGATTTACTCAAAGGCCTGACATTGATTATGTCGAGACCTTTAGTCCTTTTGTGAAACCCACTACCCTCTGTCTTATTCTTTCTCTAGCCGTTTCACAAAGTTGGTCTCTATAATAACTTGACATCATCAATGTGTTCTTGCAAGACAACGTACATGAAGATGTTTATATGGCCCAACCATCTGGATTCATTGATTCTTCTAATAGATCTTAACAATTTTATCAAACCATTTCTGATCCTTCCCTCTTTCTTAACACTACATGCTCCTCATTGACTTACTTCTAGACCGTCCATCTTAAGGGGGGATATTGAGAATATACCCAAGAACCATTCATAATTATCCAGTCATAAAATCAGATATATATATCAAGTTCTACTTTATCATAGTTTATTATTTAAATTGTTGTATTTATCCCTTCCATATAAATAGTTAGTTGATAATATAGAAACTTTTAACACTTCTGTTGAGTATCATTACGATTTTCACAAACCTTTATAACAACTATACTCACATACACTAATACTCATAAATATGCATACACACATCGTTGTATATATTATATATATAGTATGATAATATTTATCTATTTCTTTGTTATATTATATTAATATTCTTTTAATTTTTTATAAATAAACACATCTTGATTAAGCTTGACATCAAACTTATATATTAAACAAGCTCTAAATTATGTTTTAGCTGACTTGAAATCATTTAAGCTGAGTTTAATTCGAGTTAAACTAGCCGCATATCGAGTAACCATTTTTTTCTTACAAGAGGAGGAGTGAAAAACATAGGGCCAGAATTTTCAGCGGGCCAATGACCATCTTTTGCTTGGATCGCACGGTTCAATCTAAGTGCTTTTTTCACTGCAGTTATCACTTTTTTGTAACTCACTTCTTCATTCTCTGCTAATCTCACCGGTGGTATGCTCAATAATTCGATTCCATTTTCCTTGATCAACTGCATATAATATTAATACAAATATACATCAATTATATTTTCAAACACCACCTAGCTATTTTAGTTAGCTCATACAAGTTGCATTTTCCCATTTGTAAATTATTTTCTTAGAATTGAATGTATTTGTTCTAAAAAGGACTTAGCTTAACTTATTTCTATTTTTAGACAATTATCACACATACATAATAAGAAAACCAATCACTTTAAGCCACATATTTACATTACATATAACACATGCACAATAATATCATGTTTTTGCCACCTTTGTAAGTCCAATTGCAGTAAAATTAAATCTTGACAACATTATGATCTCATATTCTCATTGTTAATCATATATTTTTATAAAATAATAGTTTTGTGGAATAAAGTCTACTTTGGTGTGTTTTGATTGGTTTTGTAGGTGCATTCAATTAGAAAAGAAGTAAAAGACTTAAAATAATATATTATTAAATAATGAAGAATGCTAAATTTAAAAGATGTAGGAAAATTCCTAAAGTTTTTAATTTTTATTGAATATGATTATCTTTAGATTTTTTTTGAAGATAAAGAACAATAAAGCCTAAAAAAAGTGAACCTTGGAAGTTAAAGTAGAAGAATAAATAGAAGAAGGCTGAAAAAAGAGGATCTGGGAGCATTTTAAAAGGATTTCATTGAAAAATCAAGTCCATCAAGCAAAAAGAATTGTAGCAATTTAAGTTCTTTTTGTTGGTTTTCGATTCGTAAGTTTTATTTTATTTTAGTTATGATTGATCTAGTCGTCATGTTCGGCTAGAACAATCTTTGATTTCAACACTAAGGTTTAATTTCTATGATTTTTGTTTGAACTTATATGAAGCGATTACGAGATGTTTTTATTTTGATGACTTGTTTGTTTGAATCTTGATCTTAAACTCGGATCTAATCCGGTATATATTAGATTGTTAATAAAATTAGTCACTTTATTAATTTCTCTAATAAAGTTTTTCAAGATTTAAAACCCTAATCAAGTTTTGATTTTTGATACAAGGAACAGTTAACGGTTTGAGTTTGTCTATGAATTCATTCTCGTTATAGAATCACACAATCTAGTTAAGCATACCGAACGACGTGTGTGTATAATTACAATCGATACTTCTATCTTTGCAACCCGCACGCTAAGATCCGAACGGCGTGAGCTTAGAGTAGCGGGTTGGCTCCAATCAACGAACTACGATTGATTGGACATTAGATAGAGGGATATCCGAACGGCGTGATGTTTAGTATCGATACAAATCGTTAATTGAAAATTATCATTGCGCCGTAAATTTTAATGATCGTAAGCCAAATCAAGTCAAGGAATTACCTTAGTGTTGGCATTAGTCTTTATATTTGAATTATTTCATAATTTAATTGACGTCTTTAATAATCTCTCTTTCATATTTAAAAAAATACAAAAAAATAACAATTTTCGTTTTTCCAGCAGAACCTTAACACGACCGCGTGGAAATTTCCTTTACGATTTTGACACGACCATGTCAGTTCACTGGAAAATTTTCTACTTTTTGCAATTTACTTTTAGTTTTTAATTAAAACCCCCATCTTCCTTAGTCCATAATCATTAAATTAACTATGCTAAAACGTTTTTTTATATAAATAATTGACACATATCCCTGAGGACACGAACTCTACTTCCGCTCATACAATTCTTAGTGTGTGTATGGTAGGTTTACATTTTTATTATTTATTTGTTGGATACTTAGTCCATAATCAATCAAAGTAACTGTGTTAAAACGTTTTTGGTATAAAATAATTGACACGTATCCCTGAGGACACGAACTCTAAAATGCTGACGTGCATCTTCAACTTCTTGTCGTTCGTTTTTGGTATAAAATAAGCAAATCACCACATGGATGGACTCCTTCTCTGCGGTTGTTTCTAAAATGCTGACGTGCATCTTCAACTTCTTGTCGTTCGTCTGGAGTTCCAGCATCCGGATCATACTCCCAAATTTGCCTTCCAACAAAATTGTTGGTGGTAAACAAGTAAGAGTCGTTCCCTTCTGCTATCTTTAACTTCCACATAACTCAGCAAAGTTTTGAAGTGGTGGTATGAATGCTGTAAGTATCATCCAATCTTTGGTTCATATATATAGGGTTTATTATACTCTTCGATGTACTCCATTTATATCTTGATAGATTACCTTATTAAAGGGCAAGCAATATAAAAAAAATCTTCTTTATTAGAGCGACATTGACATTATATTGAAAAGAAAATAAGTGGATCCGTTAGTTTTCTTATTGAGTTTTTAGATTGGGTTTAACACGCTAATGTGGTCAGCGGAGAGACCATTAACTTGGGTTATAGCTTGCCGACATAATGCCCCGTTACTTAATGGTTGACAGCAAGCCAGAAGGACGATCTGTATCATGTTGTTTTTGGCTTCACACTCATGAACCATTTCTATGACAGGTGTACAGAGAGAAGGAAGAGAGACAACAGCCCGTGAAACATACTAACAATTGTAGATGCTCTTGATTATTAAGGCTTAAAGTTATCTCTTAACCATTAAAAGACTGTTAACCGTAGACTAGGTGATTGGCATGTTAGTTGGAGCATAATAAACACACGTCACAATATCTCTTTTATATACGATGAATTTTCAACTTAAAAAGTTTAAGTGATAACTAATATTGGTAGTCCAAGCTTAGATGTTTAGTCCAACTTTTAGATGTTTAGTTACTTGTCAAAGTCATATTTGTTATTAAATTTGAGAACTTGTAGGGCATCCTAGCTAGGTTTGAGCAATTGTAGATGCTCTTAATTTCATGGACCATTGGTAGGTGGTATGCAGGTGGGTTGGAGCATAATAAACTCACATGACAATCATATCTTTTTTTTTTAATTATGAGTCTTTAATATAAAAAATTCTCCAACAAGCTAAAATTAAAATATATGGGTAGTCGAACGTAGATGTTTAGTTACTTGCAAAGTAGTACATAGTTATTCAGATTGAGAACTTGAGTTCGATTCAAACTCTTTACTAGTGACCCAATCGTTAATGGTTTAGCGGGTGTGAACAAAAAGTGATATAACGTAGGCATCACCTAAGCAAGGGTTTTGATCACACTTGCATTCATTGAATAAGTGTAATGGTTTAATGAATGTGAGTAAAATATTATTATCGTTAATGTTATTGGCATTGCTATATTTTTTCTTCAAGAAATTAAAGAATCGTAAAAGAAACATAGTTATATTATTAAATACCATAACCATAAAACTACAAGAGGATTAAACATGTCTTAACCATTTCAATAGTTGATGATTGTGAGCGGGGAATCAAATTTCAACTCTTAATTGGCGAGCGTTACGTTTATGTCCGTTCATTGGCATTCTCGCCAAGTTGGTTTGTTATGGTGTGTAGGTGGAAAATTGTCATAAATGTTTAACCATAATTGAAGGTTGTCAGCAATCAATGGGACCATTGATGGTATCAACCACGTACTCGTAACACTACTTCCTCCTCGATAGTCCAGGTATCAGTGAACTGTTGCGTCAACTTGCTCGATTGATGTTGTTTTGGTACACGTGGTTGTTTGGACTCATGATTAGAGTGTATTTTTAAGATGAATAGTAGGATGGTAGAAAATGGTATAAATTTTAAGTAACTATATTTTAATGTTTTTCTTATTTAAAAACTACGAGTAAAAACTAACGACCAATGGTTGTTTTTTAAATGCTTATATCATGAGCCTGATCACGCTACTCCACCCACACCCTCTCTCACGGAGTGGTGGCGTGGTGTTTCCCATGTCGGGCCATGCCCCGACCACGAGACCATTACTCATGACCTTAGAACTAGTGTTGAGGAACCCATTCTGGAATTTGCCTCCTGAGCAAAGACCATTGCAAAGTGAATTCTCCTAATGTATTTTGTTAGTCATGAGGATCTACTGGGATGATTTTATAACGATAATGATGTAATTATCAGTCTAGAAAGTATCATGGTTTAAAATTATATATATTATTAATTATCAAAAAAAAATTTCAGTAGGCAATACCTACTTTTGGGGTTTTTATCTTTAATATTTTTAACTTTAATACTAATACTTTTACATATTTTATAATTTAACCATTACAATTTTTTACTTTCAATTTTGATCCTCTATGCTATGTATCTTTTACAAATTTTCCGTTTTACGGTTCAGTAAAGTTTTTACGAGTTAACATGTCGTAACGTGCGCATGTAGTTTAACGTTTTTATGCATATTTTTACCGTTTAACGGCACAACACGTTAACAATTTAACGAGCAATTTGTGATGGGTGAGGTTGAGTAAAAAGAGATGAAATGAGTAACTTAACAACTTCTTGAGTTATAAATCGTAAGACTATATCCACTCACTTATGACATGGGGCATAACATCCAACTGTTTAATTGAAACACCAATATTATCACTACATGTTGCCACTTCCTCAAAACTCAATGCTTTACTAAAAATAAAAAATAAAAAGATTCTTTTGAGTTCCAGTCTTAACGGTGATAAAAAAAATATCAAATGGATCATTGGCCGACCATCATTTACGCTACGTTCTCGAGTTTAATAAACGAAAGAAAAAAATGAAAGGAAATTAACGAGAGAAAAGAAATAAATAGAAAAGAAATTAAGGAGAGAAAAGAAATGAAAAGAAAAGAAAAGACATTTTAAATTTTCGTGTTTCAGAGTTTGAAGAAAATGAAAAGAAATTAAGAATTTTGTGTGTTTTATTTTTTTATTTCCATTTTCTTTCATTTTGAAAGAAAAGTTAAAAAAAATATTGAAATTTTTTATTTCTTTTCATTTACTTCATTTAAAAAATCAGGAACACAGTTTATTTATTTCCTTTCTTTTCCTTTCTTAAAAAAAACTCAAAAATGCAATTATTTTTTTTAGTTTTCGTTCATTTCATTTCATTTATGTTTTTAATGAGATTCAAGAACATGACGTTTACTCGTTCAAAACTACATAAATAATAAACCAGAAAAAAAACCCTAATATCTCAACTGCTATTCTCCCTCCAATTTCCATTAAGAAATTGCGTACAAACGTCTTCTACTGTGTGATTTCATCACTCGACAATGGCGATTTCATCTACCTTCAAAGAGAGACTCGAACAAATGGAAGATACCAGAAATTAACGTCTATCTCTTCTCCAGGTGTTCTTCCTACAAATGCCTTTACACACTCCATCACAATCCTCTGTACATCGATTGATCTATAATGATTTGCAGGCGGAGAAAGAGCTCCAGCACAACAAAAAGTGATGCAAAGTCGTACATAGTTATTCAGATTGAGAACTTGAGTTCGATTCAAACTCTTTATTAGTGATGCAATCGTTAAAGGTTTAGTGGGTGTGAACAAAAAGTGATGTAACATAGGCATCACCTAAGCAAGAGTTTTGATCACAGTTGCATTCATTGAATAGGTGTAATGATTTAATGAATGTGAGTAAAATATTATTATCGTTAATGTTATCGGCATTGTTATATATTTTCTTCAAGAAATTAAAGAACCGTAAAAGAAACATAGTTATTTTATTAAATACCATAACCATAAAACTACAAGAGGATTAAACATGTCTTAACCATTTCAACAGTTGATGATTGTGAGCGGGGAATCAAATTTCAACTCTTAATTGGCGAGCGTTACATTTATGTCTGTTCATTGGCATGCCCGCCAAGTTGGTTCATTATGGTGTGTAGGTGGAAAATTATCATAAATGTTTAACCATAATTGAAGGTTGTGAACAATCAATGGGACCATTGATAGTATCGACCACGTCCTCGTAACACTACTTCCTCCTCGATAGTCCAAGTATCAGTGAACTGTTGCGTCAACTTGCTCGATTGATGTTGTTTTGGTACACGTGGTTGTTTGGACTCATGATTAGAGTGTATTTTTAAGATGAATAGTAGGATGGTAGAAAATTGTATAAATTTTAAGTAACTATATTTTAGTGTTTTTCTTATTTAAAAACTACGAGTAAAAACTAACGACCAATGGTTGTTTTTTAAATGCTTATATCATGAGCCTGATCACGCTACTCCACCCACACCCTCTCTCACAGAGTGGTGGCGTGGTGTTTCCCATGTCGGGCCATGCCCCGACCACGAGACCATTACTCATGACCTTAGAACTAGTGTTGAGGAACCCATCCTGGAATTTGCCTCCTGAGCAAAGACCATTGCCAAGATAATGATGTAATTATCAGTCTAGAAAGTATCATGGTTTAAAATTATATATATTATTAGTTACCAATTTTTTTTAGGCAATACCTACTTTTGGGGTTTTTATATATTTTTAACTTTAATACTAATACTTTTACATCTTTTGTAATTTAACCATTACAACTTTTTACTTTCAACTTTGATCATTTATACTATGCATCTTTTACAAATTTTCCGTTTTACGATTCGGTAAAGTTTTTACGAGTTAACATGTCGTAACGTGCGCATGTAGTTCAACGTTTTTACGCCTACTTTTCCCGTTTGACGGCACAACACGTTAACACTTTAACGAGCGTGAAAGAAATTCCCACACACACAATAATTCAATATTTATCTGTAAACTAAATTTAGGGGCGTGCAAGGTGATGCAATTTTTGTGGGTGAGGTTGAGTAAAAAGAGATGAAATGAGTAACGTAACAACTTCTTGAGTTATAAATCGTAAGACTATATCCGGTCACTTATGATATGGGGCATGACATCCAACCGTTTAATTGAAACACCAATATTATCACTACATGTTGCCACTTCCTCAAAACTCAATGCTTTACTAAAAATTTAAAAAAATGATTTTTTTAGTTCAAGTCTTAGCGGTGATAAAAAAATATAAAATGGATCATCGGCCGACCATCATTTACGCTATGTTCTCGAGTTTAATAAACGAAAGAAAAAAAGTGAAGGTATAAATAGAAAAGAAATTAAGGAGAAAAAATAAATGAAGAGAAAAGAAAAGACATTTTAAATTTTCGTGTTTTAGAGTTTGAAGAAAATAAAAAGAAATTAAGAATTTTATGTGTTTTATTTATTTTTTATTTCTATTTTCTTTCATTTTGAAAAGAAAATTAAAAAAGAAAATTATTGAAAAATTTTATTTTCATTTAAAAAACTCGGGATCATAAAATTTTTCTATTTTCTTTCTTAAAAAAACTCAAAAATACAATTATTATTTTTTTTACTTTTCATTCATTTCATTTCATTTATTTTTTTAACGAAATTCAAGAACACAAGGTTTGCTCGTTCAAAACTACATAAATAAAAAACCAGAAAAAAAACCTAATATCTCAACTGCTATTCTCCCTCCGATTTCCATTAAGAAATTGCGTACAAACGTCTTCTACTGTGTGATTTCATCACTCGACAATGGCGATTTCATCTACCTTCAAAGAGAGACTCGAACAAATGGAAGATACCAGAAATCAACGTCTATATCTTCTCCAGGTGTTCTTCCTACAAATGCCTTTACACACTCCATCACAATCCTCTGTACATCGATTGATCTATAATGATTTGCAGGCTGAGAAAGAGCTCCAGCACAACAAATCTCAAACCCTAGCTTCGAAGCTTTCCGGTATCCGACACATTGAGCAAAGGTGTTTGAAGCTTGAACACAAAGTTGCCTCGCAGCAATTCATCATTTCCTCCATCAAATCTCAACTCGATCATCTCGATTCGGTTTATCTCGATCAAATCCACCAGTTCAGGTTTGTAATGTCGGATTACCAGTTGATGTTATACTGTTAGGTGATATTGATGTCGGACGATTTGGTTTCAAATTAGGGTTTTGAAAAGTGAAGTGGAGAATCTGGAGGAGTTGGAGAAGGAGAAGGATGAGTATTTTAGTTTAAAAGCTCGTGATATTGATGAATTTAGGGTTCGAGCTGAGATATTTGCCACCGAATGCGAAAGGCGTGTGGAGGAGTTGAGGAATTCTGTGAATGAGGTTAGGCCTATTTATCACTTCATGATGTTTGATAAATGCACAGGACAATCTTTCTTTCTTACTTTTTCTGTATTGTTTGTATCAGTACTAATTTTGGCTGCCTTGATGCATGTTATCCATTTGTATATCTTCATTAATTTCCTGAAAGAACTAAAGTTGAGAATTGAACTGGATTAAGTATGTTTGAATTATATGAATCTTTCAAACGATGTGTAATATACAAACATCTTGATCCTGAGCTATCTGTGCCGTACATATTTTGACTTACGAATGTTATTTGCACCGTGTGCTTGCTTCATACTTTAATTGATCATTCTGACAGCTCAACTCGAGTTTTGTTCAACTTCAACACAGTGCTGGGTGTTCGAACAATTCTGACATAGCTGCAGCTGAAATGAGAAAATCCGAACTTCAAGCTATGAAAGAGAATTTAGATAGAAGACTGGCTTCTAATTACAAGACAAAGGCACAGTTGCAAAATCAGCTAAAGAGTATGCTGATTTCACAAAAAGAATGGATGAAACCATCTAACGTGGTTCAAAAGATGGCATAAAAGAACCCTAGCATATATAATTTTTAAAGCAAACAAACAATTGCGCACAAGTATAATGGGTTGCTCACTTGCTCTTGTGGCTGTTTCTGTTAATCAAGTGCAATATATGATTATATGAATCTTTTAAATGATGTGTAATATACAAAAGCCTTGATCCTGAGCTATCTGCGCCGTACATATTGTGACTTATGAATTTTATTTGCACCGCGTGCTTGCTTCATACTTTAATTTATCGTTCTGACAGCTCAACTTGAGTTTTGTCCAACTTCAACACAGTGCTGGGTGTTCAAACAATTCTGATGTAGCTGCAGCTGAAATGAGAAAATCCGAACTTCAAGCTATGAAAGAGAATTTAGATAGAAGACTGGCAACTAATTACAAGACAAAGACACAGTTGCAAAAGCAGCTAAAGAGTATGCTGATTTCACAAGAAGAATGGATGAAACCATCTAACGTGGTTTAAAGGATGGCATTAAAGAACCCTAGCATATATAACTTTAAAGCAAACAAACAATCACACACAAGTATAATGGGTTGCTCGCTTGCTCTTGTGGCTGTTTCTGTTAAATTAAGTGCAATATAGTCTAGTTATTCAGATATTGATGATTTGCTACTGACATCCCTTTGTGCCTACATTATCACTAGCAAGAACACTGATATAGATCTGATTCTTTTTACCTGATGTCCTAAGATTGGACATCATATCATACATGCATGTTATGAAGCATAATTGATTGCCGTTTATGTAGTCCTTCTCATTAATGATAAGTGTTGATGCATGCTTAAATTTAAAGTTATAAGCATTCTATAGAAAGTTTTTTCTTTGTTCATTATTATTGCTTTCTTGCAGAATTATAAACCATATTTTGAACTTGTAGTACCAGATATTACATCAACAAATGGGTTGAAATTAAACAACTTGCACATACACACACTCTCTAATTAATAAACATTATCACACCTATAAATTACCAGAAGAACATGGTGTTGTTTTGAAGTAAAACTTGTGTTCCTTACTGTTCATAACAGGGGTTTTCTTCTCTGCAACTGTTTGTATGATGCTTCTGTGTATCTAATTAATAAACATGTCACCTAAGCCCCTCCTCTGCTTTTTCTCTGGGTTTGCTCTTCTATTGCTGTACTTTGGATAACACTTTGCAATGAATAGGAAGATTTCTAGGGCTAACCAAGGCATCTGTTGGAAGAACCATGGTCACATTGAAACCTTTATTTGGTTTGCCCATATGTTTAAGGCAATCAATCACACTTGAATGAAACTGTCAAAGGCAACATGAGCCTGATTTCTCATTTATGTTCCAAGAGTGGATTTTTATGATGTCTTTGAGCCATTTTTGGCTTTTGATATGTCCATATGTTTATCAAACTTCCTGTTAGGTGCATGCAATGGTATTGGACTAGCTGGTTTGAGAGTTCTGCATATTCCATAGTTTCGTGATTTTCATACTATATATTCCCAATCGTGAATTTGTCTATTTCATGTGATTGTTCTTCTCATCACATAGTAATTAACGAGGTTCATTTTACATAGATGTTGCTGATTTCAGTTCTTTGGTGGCCATTTGGAGGGTGCCCATAATGTGTTTGATCATACGTCTAAGAGAAAATTGGAGAGGCTTAAAAGTTACAAATAATGTGTTTGGCATCGAACAAGAAATTTACATCATGGTGAATTATTCTCTCTGTTATAGGGTACATGATTTTGTAAGGAATTGAACAACAAATTTACAGCAAGCCACGTGGCTTAAATTTGATTAACAATGTAACATGTTTCCATAAAGTTGTTCCTTACGTACAAATGTATTGTTTTAAAAATGCTCTAGCATAGAAAGGGCTTGTTAGGCATTTTATTATTTCCATTAATTCTATTTTTCCAAGGATGAAGTAGATTAAGTGTAAAATGTAAAAACTGATTGAAAGATTTGTATTACTACATCTGTTTTGTTGGCAGGAAGCTAAATCTTACCAAGAGATTTTTTCTTGTGGTTTATATGGCTGTTAATATTGGAGAAGGAATTTATTGGAGCAAGGGAGGGGCTTGGTTATTGGTGAAAGTGTTGTTAGGGTGTTTGTGATTGATCACAGCCAGGTTTTATGACATAATGAAGGATAATGGCAGATGACGGTTTTAGCTTTATAGGCTAGAAAAATATTTGAGAAATTCTGAGACCTTTGTACAAAAGATTTATATTGTTATACATAAGGATGAATATTTTAATTTGTTATTTGATAACGGAATACTTTTTAACACACAAAAAATGTTAATAAATTCATGCTACAAGATACTAACATGTGTTGTTTCTATTTACTCTCGGCTTGATATGGAGTTGCAGTTCATCCCACATTTATTATCTTGCTGCAGCAGTTGGCCAAAAGGATGCACTTTATGGCGGTGAGGTTGGATCTGATGCCAACATTGCTTTTTCACCAAGCACGCTTCTGGGATAAGCTTCCAGTAACCTTCTGCTGTGGATATATTGTATGTATATTCAACCCTAGTTCTTCTTTGTTAAATTTGATAATCTTTGGTAAATTTTGGTTTGGTTTTTGTTTTTGCCATTAGTCCATTACATGGATAAATAGATAATGACCTTATGTGTGAAGAAAACTAGTTTGACATTTTTATATGAGTTTTTAATGTATGCATGTGTATTATCACAATAATGGAAATTTATGAACCCAAATTTAAGGTAATCATGAGAATGTACAAATTGATAACTATAACATGAAGAACAAGTTAAAAGTGAAAAATATCATATCTAGCATATTACTTTTACCTAGTGGTGGCAAGGTTGGGCAGGTGGGTTTGCTAAACGTGCCAAAACATGTTTGGGTCAAATTGGTTAACTTTTATTTGAGTCAAAACAGGTAGGGTTGCTCAGGGTCCAAGGTGATCCAAAACACTTTGTCAAAAAGAAGTTAATGTTTTTAATACATACAGTGTATAGAATATGGTTACAAATGATATTAATATATCAATAATCTAATTTTCTAAACGAAATGGTTCTGTTGTTTTTTACCCTTCAAGCATTAAAAATACATTTTTGGCAACCTTTAACCTGTTCACCGTTTGTCATTAGACAAGTGTCTAAGACGTTACTTAAATCATCCCATTCATACGTAATGTGTCATAATGTCTTTGTGTAGTTCAGCATTACTCTTTCCTGCTATGGATACTTTTCATACATCTTTACTTATAAAGAAATTCAAACAAGTGAATTGATGCCATTTGTTATTGATATTATTAAGAAAACAGAGAGCTATTTACCATTATCAGAGTCTGTTATACTAGAACCAGTTGATACAAATTACACATTTTGAAATAATCATCATTTAGAATTAAGATGTATATTACCATCTCAGAATCAATCATACCAGTATCATATTATGATAAACACCCGGATAAAAGATAAACTAAGATCGCTACTTTCAAATTATTGCTATTATAGTATATTAGTATTATCTTGCGCCTTTTTGTTATTTTCTGTTTTGTTAGCATTGGTTTGCAATTCTAGGATATTGGTGTGACTGAGCTTTATGTGGTTCAGGTCTGGGTGGGCAGCCCCTGGAGTTTTTGTTCTGTTCATCTTGGTTAAGCATGTTTGATTTGTTTAGGCTAGGTTTTTTGATATCTGGGTGAGGTTCGAGATTCTGGTCAGGCCTAGATAGGGTTGTAGTGCTTCTGCTTACAAATCTTGGTCTGTGATGATCAGCCACTTCTGACTTACAGAAGGATGGTAATTGTTGTCTTTGTATTGTTTTGTTTGTTTTTGTTTATATGTCTGTGTGTGTCTTCCAAAAAAAAAACTGTTAGTAACCTATGCCCACAGTGAAACATGAACCTTACCACACTTACTTTAGTTACATTAGCATAAAAGAATAACACATAGACACCATAGTTTAGTACTTTAGCCTGAAACTTCAGTCTATTAGTTTAATTAATCCAAACTCGCTTGCGATATTCCGCAAGTGCCCAAAGTGGGAAGATGTTCCTGTATTCTGCATAATGTAACATGGAATTCTTCATGTAAACTCCAGTAATTTCCTGCAAAATTCATCTTGGATGTGAATAGAAATGATTGGATGAAATTAGATGGTAGGAGTTGTGTCCTTGGTTAGAAAAGAAAGGCAAGGGCTTTGATTCTTGTTACCTGTTGAGGAAAATCTCCGTTATCCATCTGTGCATTAATTAATATTTTTGCTGCTTTATGCAAGGTGTTGGATCTCTTTCAGCCTAGCATAAGAATGACGGAATATATATAGATGTATTTAGCCCTGAAAATTAATGATGATATGCTGGCATAAGCTTGATTACTTTGTCAAAAACTAACCTGTCCACCTAGCATAAGACAAGCATAGCCCATGATGTTTGAACTAGGTTCGTATGATCCAACGGTGTATATACTTCACTAGGGCAAGACTTGTAACTCTCCCCCCATCCACCCTCTTCATTTTGTTTAGAAAGGAAAAAGTTAACTGCTTTACGAACTGATTTACTGTTGTTATATGTTTTTCCAGCAGAAACTAAGCCTCCTAGTGTAAAAAACGTGCCATATAGAAAGCATATTCCCCAATAACCATACCTGTCCAATTCATAGATTTTCATAATACCATTGGTTTTTTATTTCTTTTTTGCATGGATGTAATTAGCTTACCAGGAACCATCATGCATTTGTTTTTCCTCCAAAAAACAAACTGCTTTTGCCACTGAAACTTCTATCTCTTTCTCCCGATGCCCTGGGTGCAAGTGTGTAAAGGCTAAAAGGGCTTGGATAATTGATGATGTGCACTCAACATGCCTAATTAAATCATCCAAAATAAGATAATATCACTTAGTATTTAGTTATCTCTCCGGGTTACTTAAATATTTCTATTAATAGTCAGCCAGTTTAACAAGGAAAAAAGTTTCATTAGTGACTTACTCTTTTTCAACAACAATGTCCGCAAAAATTTCTGAAGGATTCAACACCTGCAGAAACATAAGGTGTAGAAGATAAAGTTAACATCTTTTGATCTCTAAAGGAATACAAAGGAAACTAATATGTCGCAGAAGGCTAATAGTTTTATATTTTATATTTACCTGTAAATATGGTTGTGGGACGGGTGGCTCCCAAATAGCAAAACCCCCGCTTATAGGACTCTGCAAGTAAAGAAGGACATTAACAGCGTCATATAACTGCTCATTATTTGCCTTTTCTCCTGAAATTTCCTCTGCCATTTCCGATAGTAATAGAAGACACTGCGGGGGAATAATTATTATATGATAAGAAACAATAATGTCCCAAATATATATATATAGAAAAAAATAATGAAGACTGGTTATATACTTTCTTATAGTATCACCTTTAGTGCTTCAGCTGTGCAATCTGAGACAACCCAACCTTGATCTTGGTCAGAGAAAGTCCACGCCCCTTTAGTAAATTGTCGACACATTTTACTAAAATCTCCAGAAGGATTTTGTTTTATTTGAGATTCTTTGATAAAAAAATGGGCTCTTTTCAATGAATCACCATATTCTTCAACCATATTACTAGCTATTATTGCTTGAGTGGCAAGTGTGCAATCCCATATTTGACTCCCAAAACTCTGCATCTTCATCCCATCTTCTGCAAGCCATAATAATCAGGCACTCTAGCAAGGTGGTGCTTGAATTCATCCCCATTTGGGTTTTCAGCCCACCAACACATCATTTGCAAGCTCTGCATTGAATAACAAAAACAAGTTAGTATAGGTGGGTGTGTGATTAAATTAACGGGTTCTACCGGCTGGGTAATGGGTCAAAAGTTAAAAGGAAAATCTTCTAGCACCTTTTCTACACATCCAATGGTAATATATCTGCTCTCTTTTGCACCATATCGCATTAGCTCAACTGCTCTTTTGAGTCCTCTTTCTCTTAGTTTGGTGAATGGCCAATGCTTAAGGATTGGCTCACTCAGGTAATGAAGACTATCCCATAAAAGATCTTGGACTTTTGAATGAGGATAATAGAGATCTTTCTGCACTAAGTTAAAAGCACACATATATGAGCATAAATTCATTATGGTTATCAACGACTACTACTGGAGTTTTAGAAAGTTTAAATAAATTTTTGGATGAAAACTTCACAATCAATAGTGCTACAAATGTGATTAGAGGTGGCAAAGTTGGCAGGTCGCATATAGGTCAAAACATGTAATTTTCTATATGGGCTGGGTGGTCCTGAAATTATTTTATACATATCCTGTAACACGTTTTGTAAACAACTAGAGTGTTCAAGTTGATCTATAAAAGGTATATTGTTACAATTCAAATCTAATCTTTTGGTAAATTTATTCGAGAAGATGCATGCATTGATAACACATGTAGTTTGGGTGACTTTCAATAAGTTTAACCATTTTATTGTTTTACTCTTTACCATTTGACCTTTTGATATAAAAATATCCCAAACTGACCCATTCATTAGTAAATGTGTCTAAATTACCACAGGTGATTGACCCTTAACTCACAAACCTTGTGTAATTTCACGAGCAGGAGCTTACATCCTTAATGGTGACCGTCTTAGTCAACACTACATGCTGTGACATGGCATCCCTTTTTTTAAATCTTATTTTTCTTTTCTGGAGAATTTGATAAAGATTTTTTTAAGATGTTATTACCATTTATATATACGAGTAAAATAGTAGGTGGTTCTAACTACCTTGCAACAGTTATGGCGCTGTTCATTCAAATAATCTCATGGTACGGGATAGGATGAATTTCTTGACGAAGTTGCAAAACTAGATCAGTGATTGGACCATGGAATTTTCTCCCGTACAAGTATGACATAGGCATATAAGTTGTCCGACAATAACACCACATTTTCGCTGTCACAGGTAAGGAAAATAGTGAGATCAAACAACATTACATTCATTCAGTATTCAAGCTGTTATAAATGAATTTTTATCCAACACCTGCTTCCATTTGTGTGTTTTGTAGGTTTTAAATACAATATATCATCATTTATGTACCTGGATGATATGGCAAAGCTTCAGGGAAAAGCCAAAATTCTGGTGGAAGTGGATTACACCCTTCCCATTCATACACACCAAGCACCTGCAGAAAAAAGTATTAAAAATATTTTTACAGGTCATATATATTACTGTGATGTTTAATTTGTGAAAATATTTACTGAGAGATAAGTTTTGCCCCAAGAGGGAATCGTGGCTGCACCACCGTGGTCAAGTATCCACTTCCTGCCTCGGTCCACCGCTCCATTTCCATCATTGGGTCCTTCTCCTAGCAACCTTAGTGCTATGTAGCTTAATGCAGACCCGAACATGGTGCTGTGCCCCTCGATATAAAATCCCCACCCTCCATCATCATTCTGATAAAATCATCATAAATTTTGTAGATTTAACAAAAAGGAGTTATGGTCTGAAATAGTTATTAAACTAATAAGTACATGTTTAAATTGTATTTGTCTTTATTAAAGGGAGATGGTTCTTACTTGATGGTTGTAGATATAGCGGATCATTTCGGTCTTGTGTTGTTTGGTTAAATGTGTGTTGATAGCTCCACTTATATACAAGGCAATAAGCTGCAAATTGAAGACCAATATAAGGTGCGAATTGACCTCATATTTTGTCTATAACCCCTCTCATGGTGGGATGCTTAGTTGTGATGCAGAAGTGATTATTGTCATAATATATCAGGTAGTTGTTGCAAAACTGATTCTAATTCTAATTTGCTGACTATTTGAGGCTAAATATTTAGATTTGGAAAAGCAGGTAATAAGTTGATGCAAGAAAACTAGCTGGAAGCCAGTCAAATCCGCTTCCTCTTTCCCCGGTCAGCCCTCTTTATCTCCCTCTTCTACATTCTCTCTTATACATATATATTGTTATACATGTATGATGTATACAGCCAAGGGGTGTCTATCATCACTCTTTTTGAAAAATGGGTTGTGCTTAAAAAGAATTTGCATATGGGTCATTTGTGTCGACGCAAATACTTCAAATTATGAATTTGGTCAATTTGGGTGTAATTAAATTAAATAATGGGTCAAAGCAGGTAAATCTTATAAAAATTGCCGACTTAAAACCAGTGGCGGAGTTTGAAGACTCCCGTAAAGGGGTGGGGGTAGAATTAATTTTTGTTAGGGGGTGAACTCGAGTTTTATATAAAAATTTACACTACCGACGAAAAAAAAGAGACCCCCCACCCGGTCTTAACTATGCTCCGCCAGTTAAAACTGCTCCAATGGGTTGGCACCACCTCTGCCCATATTCTATTGCCACCACCTCCACAGCTCCACATGTCACCATTAGCCGCCATAAAAATATACCCACTGAACCTACTTTGATCCGAACTCAATTTGCTCATAACCTAGTTTTGATCCGAATGGTCGAACTTAGTTTGACCAATAATCCGACCTGACCTCACCCGCGCCGCATATTTTGAGGCTTGATATATAGATTACATCTATTAACTCATACCCGTTGGCCATTAAATGGAATTAAGAGAGCTTGTACCTGACACGTTTTGAGTTCTATGTCTAAAGCTCGTTTAGCTTGCTTGTTTTTTATATATTTATTATTTAATTATTTATATGAATAGTTTTTATACATTTATAATACTAATTATATATAAACACATACATGAATAGTTTTTATATATTTATAATAATACAAACACATACATGTGCATGCTACATACACATCATTATATAATAATATTGATTTCCTTGGTTTTCTTTGGTTTCACATAAATATATGGTTTTCTTGTCATCCTTTCACTATCTATACTATATATAAAGCATATGACAAGGGTATTATAAGATACTATAAGATTAAAAACAATTATTTTACTCAATGCATAAGATACAATCATTTTTAAGGATAAAATAGTATTTTTTAATATTATTTACATATTACCATTTACAGTTAGTTACATAATAACCCACATACTGTAACTTATATAAAATTTCACATTATCTACCCATAAACAATAAAACTTAATTTGTTTTAAGATTTTGGTTATATATTTTAATCTATTATGGAAAAACACTTTTTGTAACCTGTGTATTTTTTAAATGTTTTAGTGTAAGTTTTTAGCTGAAACGATTTGTATTTTATGAGGTACAATAAATTATTGCGTAATTATACAAATCGTCATGCAAAACCCATTTATATGGTGTTTTAAATTTTAGTTTAGAAAAAATATAATAGATTTGTGTAAAATTACTACAAGAATAACAAAAATTAAAAACGAATGTCAGATATAAAATATCGCACCGTCGCATTACACGAACACTATTCTAGTACATCTAATATTGATAATTGATTATGTGTGATAACACGTGTCATCATCACATTCTTTCTCACATTCATTTTCCCGCCTAAATTATTTTTTAAAGTCAAATAACTAATTTCCAAACATTTTTTCTCTCTTAAATTTTAAATCTAGGTCCTTTTTAAATCAAAAAATTTTATAAAATGTTTTTTCATTGAATAAAACACTAAGTATTTTGATTAAAATAACACTTTTTTCAAAAAAAATTTTTTAACTATGATTCTTTTCTAAAACAATAAAAGTATTGTATAAAATCATTTTTTACAAAATAAAATTTTATAAAAGTTAATTAAAACCTAAAGTTTAAACAAAAAGATATTGATAAAATTGATTTTTTTTTCAAAACGGAAGTTTTAAAAATAATGAAAATGTTTTATTAACTAATGAAAGTACTTAATAATTTTAATCATATCTTATATTTAAATGTTGTTTTACAATTGCTAACTCTTCATAAATAAATACTTAGTATTTTTTTATTCAACTCGTGTAATACACGAGGTTATAGCTTGGTATATACACACACGTATATATAAGATAATGATATTTATTATGTACTTAATGTTTTATTTTATTATTATTCTTATATATATATAAACAAACTTATAATCTGATTAAGCTTGGCCTCAATCTTATTTATGAAACAAGCTCTAAATTTAGTTTGAGCCCGATCGAAATTGTTTGAGCTCAACTTTGTTTGAGTTAACTATCCTCATATAGATCGAGTAACTATATTTTTCTTACAAGAGGAGGAGTGAAAAACATAGGGCCGGCATTTTCTGCAGGCCAATGACCATCTTTTGCTTGTATAGCACGGTTCAACCTGAGTGCTTTTTTCACTGACGTCGTCACCGTTTCATAACTCACTTCCTCATTATCCCCTAACCTAACGGGAGATATGCTCAATAAATCGATTCCATTTTCCTTGATCAACTGCATGTATTATTAATATAAATATACATCAGCTGTATTTTCAAACACCACCTATTTGTTATAAGTTATAACACATGCACGATAAATAACATGTTTTGCCACCTTTGTGATATCATAAACTTATTAAACATATAACAATCTTTTTATTTGCATATGATCAATATCCAAACTAACCTGCATCCGCATAAGCAAATCACCGCATGGATGGACACCTTTTCTACGGTTGTTTCTAAAACATTGGCGTGCATCTTCAACCTCTTGACGTTCGTCTGGAGTTCCAGCATCCGGATCAAACTCCCAATCTGCCTTCCAACAAAATTATTGGTGGTAAACAAGTAAGGGTCGTTCCCTTCTGCTACCTTCAACTTCCACATAACTCAAAAAAAGGGTTGAGCCGTTGAGGTGATGTTATGAATGCTCTAAGTGTCATGCCGGCCTCCAATCGTTGGTTCATATATATAGGCTAGATTATATCCATATCCTACCCATTCAACAATGCTACTTCATTACCTTTTAAAAGGCCAGCAAATATTAAATTCTCCTTAATTAGGGTGAAGTTGACATTGAAAAGAAAAGAAGTGGATGTGTTTGGTTTCGCATAGACATTTAGGATTGGGTTTACCACGCTAACGTGTTCAGTGCCAACGTATTAATGGTCCGTTAATTAGATGATGACAGCATTAAGCCAGAATGAAGATCTGCAACGCGCAGCTTTTGGCCTCGCACTCACGAACCATTTCTGTAGGGAATGGGATGAGAAGTGAGAAGGAAGAGAGACTGCAGCAGCCTGTGATACTAACAATCGTAGATGCTCTTTAGTTTCATCATGGGTAGGTGGTAGGCAGGTTGGTTGGTGCATAATAATCACATATGACAAATTTTTCATGGTGATTTTTCAATTACATTTTTTCTCCAACTAGCGATATTTAATACTGGTGGTCCAACGTTAAATGTATAGTTACTTGTCAACATCGTACATAGTTATTCCATTTGAGAACTTGTGGGCTATCCTAGGTTAGTTTTCTAAGTTGATTCAAATTATATAACTCCTTATCAGCTAGGTTATCAGTAATGGTTTAGTGAGTGTAAATTAAATGTGTTGCCATATAAGCGTCATCTAAGCAAGGGTTTTGTTCACGTATCTCATGCTTACGTTCAGTTGTATAACTGTAATAGTTTAGTGAGTGTGAGCAAAATATTATTGTTCTTGTTGTTGCTATATTATTATATATACTAAAAAATTTAAAAATAGAGTAAATAAAACATAACTGTTTTACTAATATCATAACCATAAAACTACTAGAGGATTAAATATGTTGTCAGCCTGTTTGATAAGCCGGTTCATCAAGGTGTATATATAGTTGGAGAATTGTCATGAATGTTTAACCAAAGTTACAGGTTGTGAGCACTTTGTGGATCATTGATCGCATCGACCCACACCCTCGCCAACGCTACTTACTCCTTGATAGTCCACGCTTTGAGTAAGTTGTTGCTTAAGCCCGCTTGATTGGTGTTGTTTAGGTTCACCAGGTTTTTTGGATTCATCATTCATGGTTGTAGTAGTATGCATTTTTAAAATATAGAGCAGGGTAATAAAAGTTGATGATGGAACGTTTAGGTTGTTTGTAGGGCTATATATATATATATATCACTTTTTTTTTCTTTTTTCTTTTAAACTGTTTTATGTTATCTTAAAAGCCACAAGGGGTGAAAATCAATGACCGAAGTTCATCTTTTAAATACCATCACCGTGAGCTTGGTCATGCTATTTCACCCACCGCTCCCTCTCACAAGGAATTGGCCTATGAAGCAAAAACTATTATATAGAGAATTCTGTTGGGTAATAATATTATCTATATATAGATCTTGTATATAACTTAATATGCACACATAGATCTTGTATATTACTTAATATGCACACAGTTATTTTATTATTTAGTCGAGATCCTCTTATACCAGCAGTTATTATAAGCAAGACACAAGGAGTTCTGAAGGCTTGACAAATAAGTTTTATTAGTGATTACACAATTAACATAAGTATCAAACATGAAAAATGACTTGTTTAATTACTTATAACTCATGTCTATAATTAATCTTATATGATTACAAATAAAAATGAGAAATAATAAAATTTAGTCTTTTAATTTTAATTCTTCTAAAAAATGTAAAAGAAATTAATATATTTATTAAATAAGTTTAATCGTGTCATAAAAAGGTCAGAAATTGCCAGCCCTGTTCGGACCTCTAAACGTCATTCATCATGTATAATCCTCATCCGCTCATATATGCTCATAATTGTGGTTGGAAACCCCAGCTGTTAAAACAAACAGCTCGCAACAACTTATAGTAATCATTAGAAACCCTAGCAGTTATTTAGGAGGAAAAAAGAAAAATAATCTATTACATTCCAAGCTATATGTCGGTCTATGTTTTTAGTTTCCGAAAAATATTAGAACTAGTTATATATTACCACAATTTCTATTGCAAAAACCTCCATGAGGAATCTCATATTGCGACCGATATTAGCCATAATATCATGTAATATTTTCCTTTATACATGGACCAACTATGTATTCTGTTTTTTTTTTCTATTTCATATCAATATCACTAGGCATAGCCTCTTTTAGCAACGTTATTACTTATTAAACAAATGTCTTGTATTAAGGCTACATATATAAAAGTGATTCCATCCACTTTGTCACTTTGATATGTACACACACACTAATCCTATTATAGAAAGTTATTATACATAACATTTTATTACTAGTACAGAAGGTTTTCCGTTTTCATGCTTACTATACCATTCAATTGTCCAAGTAGCTTTCAATTTCTAAAAGGTGATCTCGACCAGTATTAAAAGCTTCTTATTTCACTCCAAGTACTACAATTTTTTGTTATATCTTTTGACATGCTTGGTTAGATCAGATGAAGTGCTTGTTTTATATATATATATATATAGAGGGGAGAGATTAAATGAGAACTAATTTTTTTATGAGAACTCTAGAAACCAATCTCAACCACTAGTTCTCAATGGCAAAATTGTAATTAACAAAAACATATTTAAAAAATTTATAAATAAAAAAATAACATAAAAATAAAAAAATAAAAATACAAAAATGTTCCTTAACTTTCCCTCTTTCATAAAAAAATATTAAAAAATTTATAAAAAATTTCGTTTCTTTAACGAAATTCGTTTTACACATGTGTAATATCGGATTTACACATATGTAAATCTAGTACTACACATGTCTATAACTAGATTTATACATATGTAAACAACGGATGTACGATTTTTTTTAGAAAAGTATATCAATATGGTAGGCGTTGGAAAGATAAAAAATATTGAATTTTATGGTGAATTTTTTTTGAAAAAATGATGTCGTGAAAAAAAGTTACGAGTGTTTGAAAAAAGAAGGGAAATGACATGTGACTTACATGTGATAAAAAATGAGTGCCTGAGATTGATTTATAGAGTTCTCACAAAAAATATGGTTCTTATTTGAACGCTTCCCTATATATATATATATATATATATATACACACACACACACACACATATATATATACATACATACATATACACACATATATATATACATACATACATATATACATAGATATATACGTATACGTATACGTGTATATATATATATATATATATATATAAAGTAAACTGTATTTAAGTGAACAGTAATTTATAAGTTTTGATATAAATTTTTTTTCATACCAAGCTGGGTTAGATATAGTATCATTTACATGTTCACTTAAACTGATAAAAATATAACGTTTTTTCTTAATTTATGAATATGACCTTGTGACTTTATTATTTTTATCTATGTTTCGATGCACATTTTATTCACAACTAAGCCGGATTAACTATAATATGCTTTTACGTTTTTCTTCAAATGTAGTTCGTTGTTACTTAACACTCATTGTCACAACAATGTGATTACAATTGCGTCATGTATTCACCATTCGATATGAACATTATTAAAATCCACATGTCGTGATGCACTGCATAACACACTAGTTACACTCAATTTTTTGTAACATCTAAAAGCTCATTCTAAGAAGAGATCGAAGAATTGCTAACATTAATGTGTCATCTAACCATGGGTGGTTGGGGTTCACATGACCC
Source organism: Flaveria trinervia (assembly GCA_025506515.1). NCBI lineage: Eukaryota > Viridiplantae > Streptophyta > Magnoliopsida > Asterales > Asteraceae > Flaveria > Flaveria trinervia. Next base: position 5,045,056 of record CM046444.1, on the reverse strand, counting down.
CTATGAAAAAAATTTATAGTCGTGTATATCTCATATCTTTGACCAGACACTCAAGAAATTATAGCTACGACTCTCATAATTTTGGAAACATAAACGATGTGAATTTTTTTATTAACGATGACCCTAAAAATATTAAATTTTAAAAGCTTTATAAGTATAAACTGATACGTTATAACAAAACATAATAATAAATAAACTTATTAAAATGATTTTAGAACATTATTCTATTAACTCATGAGTTTTAGCCCATCAAGTTATTACCCAATAAGCCAATACTCTTAACCTTAAATCCCAACTTTTATTATCCAATTAATCAATACACATTACCTTGTAAATTAAAACATTAAAAGAACTTTAATCTTAAACCACCGGTGGAGTGGTGAATAGAAACGTCGCAGACTCCCGGGTCGGTAGGGAGTGGTGGAGCACATCTTCAATTGTCAATTGTCTCTTGTGATAAAAAAATCGATCGGCAAGTTGGCAGACAAGTAGCAACAATAATATTTATTTTTATATTTGGTATAGCAATTAAACCTGATCCGACTCGACCCGAATCACATCTAAAGAATTTATTTTTTTACTGTAGTCAATAGACCTTTAAATAATTATCCAACCCTGATATAATATTTTTGGGTTTGTTAGTGCTCCAACTTGGCCCAATGTTATCTTTAAGCCCGTAAATGGTTGTTCTTATGGTGAAATCTCATAGTAGGGCATTCGGGTGATTTTCTCAAGCCTCATGTGCCCTCGATAAATCAAAGTAGAAACGAGACCTTAAAAGCATTGGTGATAACGACTATGGATGTGCTAGTGGTGGTGGGTGAGACATTTAATGCATTATTTAACTTTAACTTATGGTCCTTGGAGCATTCACACTAGGTTTCTCATTTTTATATGGGTGTGTGTTTTATATTTTGAGGAATAATTGTTAGTGATTGTGAGTGAATAAGTGATAATATTTATAGGGTTGTATCATGATTCACCATATTTGAAGAAATATAGGGAATCACACTACAATCCCCTTAATTTTTTTTAATATTCTTAAAGTGGTTGTGAATGAAAACAAAAGAAAATATAATAATAAAAATATTAAAAAATATTATTTAATTGAAAGATTTAGTAAAAAATAATGTTTTTAATTTAAATATGAGGATGCGCCGGCGGCCTGAAAAAGTATTCGACTCAAACTAGGGGCCTCCACCCTAATAGGGCCTCCAAATTTTAAATCACTTCTATACTGATGAGAAACTAAATAAAAATTAATTAGGTCGGGAACAAGGAGAAAAATTAACGATTGCAGAACACATCAAAATCAAAGCTCTCTAGCATCTTCTTGAACAATGAACGATCTCAAGGATCACTTCGTTGTTTTTCATTTGCATTCGAATTACAAGCTTATTTTGTTTAATAGCATCCTCTTTTTTGTGATGATTATTGATATAGCTATTGTTTTGTGAAGATTGAGCTATCGAAGCAAATTGATGCACAATCCATATCGAGATATTGTTCTGCACTTCATAGGTACTCTATTTCTATCTGTTATGGTGTTGAGGTTAGCCTTAATACAGTTTTGTTCTAATTTGTTACCTCCAAATAGGGATTTGTTTATGTTGTAGTTTGTTGTGGTTCTTGCATTTGATAATCATCATGTAAAATCTAGTTAATTGTATTGTCACTATGATGGAAGTATCTCAAGTATATCAATAAGTTTATTTAATACATATGCTAACTACATCTACTTTTCGGTTAAAGAGTTTTTATGGTTTTTTCATCTTATATGAAAGCTTCTTCTATCTTTCCACACCTTTGATATAAGGATTGGCATGATGGAATGATAGAATAAGTGGAATGGTTAATTCCATTTGAATGAAAATTTAAACTTAACTAGAATCTTATTGCAAACTTGGTGAAATTTCAGTGCAAGGAAGTCATCAAAATTCGGGTTTTTTTTCACTGATAAAAAGGAGGACATTATCAAATTGAAAGTATGAGATCTGGATTATAGTTTTGTAACTTTGTTAGTGATTCTATTACGCTTTGTTTAGCATACATTATGTGTAACTAGTTACATATGAATACATTAATTGAATCTAAAACTATGTTTGTAATTGTAATTGTATTGTGCAGCTTTATATTTGTCTAACAAGCCCCTATTTGATGTGAGATCCATTTGATATGGTAAGGGCTCCCACAACATAGATTGGTTCGATTGTGCTTTACACCTAACGGGTCAAATTTTGTTATTGGTTTAGTTTGTTTATAAAAGTATCTTCAAAAATTTACTAAAAATATCAAATTTAGGCAGATAATTTAAGAACTATTAATGTATTAAAGTTAATGAAAAAGGCCCCCTACATTTTTACTTTGCTCAGGGCCTCTGAAATGATTGAGTCGACTCTAGATTGGGAAAGCTAGTGTGAGTACTCTTAATTAATTTTAAAAAAATTATTAAAATAATAATTTTGAATAGCAAAAATTAACAAAATAAATAATGGCTCATGTGTGTGTTTAAGTGTTGTGCATCACAAACAAATGTTTGATGCTTCAAATTTAACAGGGTACAAAATAACGATTTATAGGAAAACATGGTTTCAATTTCCACACGTACAACATATGATTCGTGGCCTGTATTTATTATTATTTTTCTTAAGTATAAAAAATTATTTTTTTATAAGTAATAATATTTAAAAAGAACAATTAATAGATTCTAAGATTTGAAAAAATGATGCTTTAAATTTTAATAAGGGTCGCGATAGAGGAACACCTTGTCAGGTGCTATGCGTACACCCTTTGAAAATTTTTCACGACCCGTAAAGACCCTTACGGACCCGTATTGGTTTGCAAAATACCAAATCGTGAATTTATAAAATGTTACGGCCCGTATTGGTCATTACGACCCGTATTGGTCATTACGGCCCGTAATGACTTTAATTAACAGGGTCGTAACAAAGCTTATGACTGTAAGTAAAATTTAATATTTTTAAAAAATTGTGCTTTAAAAATTTATTTATTCAATAAATTTTTTTTAATATTTTAAAATTAATTAAGTTATAGTACTTTTTAGTTTAATATAAATTAATTTATAAAATTGTAAATAAGTATTTTATAAAATAAAAAAATAAAGATAAACAATTGAATTTACTTTAAAGATATATATAAAAGTAAAAAAATAACTTAAAACTATGTATAGGGTATGTTATTAAGACACCTAATTTATTTTATCATATCTATATCTTATCTTATCTTATCTTACTTCTTAGTACTCTAATAAAAAGGTAAATGAGAGTGTCACGTGTTAACACCACAATCATTCTCACCAATTTTTCTCTGTCTCTCTGTCCTATTAAATAATTACCTTAATTACTAATAAAATTATTTTAATACTTCTTACTTATAATAAATTAAGAAAGAAATTTATTTATTAAGGTTATTTTTAAATAAATTGATACTTTTAATAAGTCAATTTTTTTATGAAAAAATCAATTCGGGAGTTTTAATAAGAAAATTTTTACAAATAACATTTTTATACGGTTTGTTTTATAATAAAATGTTTATTTTTTAAAATTTTTTAAAAAGTTGATATCACTGTTTTACTATTTATAGTCATTTCTGATATGTAATTTTAGTCATATAATATCTTAAATATTATTTTATAGTTAATAAATTTACTATATCAATATTTTATTTATTCAACCCATGTAATACACGGGTTTACTAAAACTAGTATTTCTATACATACATATAGATACATGGAGAGAGATAGAGACAATAGGGTGTCTCAATAACATAAATAAGTGTTGTATAACCCAACACTTGTATAACTCAACCATTATTTTATTTTTATAGCCTAATTAATTTTAAAATATAATGTGTTCATATTGGTTATTGGAATATTTTATTTTTTCTTTATATGAATATATTATAAATACATATATTAGTCATTTGTATACTCTTTTTTTTTCTCTCTTCACACACACACACACACACACACACACACACACACATATATATATATATATATATATATATATATATATATATATATATATATATATATATATATATATTATATATATATATATATATATATATATATATATTGAGAGAGAGAGAGGGAAAACGAGGAAGAATGATGTTCTAATAACACAAATTACTAATATTTTTTATAATTCATTTATAAACATTTCATATAATTAAAGACTACACTTACAAATTTATAGAGAATGGAATGTGAATGTTCCAACTAAAAGATTTATTTATATAACTTATAAATAAGTGTTTTATAAAAGTGAAATAAAACCTAAAAAATATTATTAATTAATAAATCATAAATGAATGAAAAATGTTAAGAATACCAAAAAATAAAAAAAAAAATTCAAAATTTTACTTATGGTCATAAGGCTCATCTGTTATTACGGGCTGTAATGGACAATAAGAGCCGTAAAAATAATGATATCACGGGCCGTAAAAAATCATGAATTGATTGTTTCGATATTTACAGATCAATACGGCCCGTGAAGACCCTTACGGGCCGTATTGAGGGCGTTTCGATATCACTATGGGTGTATTTATAACAGATCCCTTTTAATAAACATCACTTGTACGATGGAACAATGGTGACCGTAGGATGTCATATAGGTTTTAGAAAAGTGATGTTTCAATAAACACCACTAGTACGATGGAAGTTGAAATAGTGGTGATGTTTTAATACGAATTATATATATATATATATATATATATATATATATATATATATATATATATATATATATATAAAGAGGGAGAGAGATAGAGGGATTAAATAAAAATCATATTTATAATTGAAAATCATGAAAAACACCTCTACACAATCATATAATTTATAAATTATATACTTTTTTTATTGTTTAAAGTGTATTCAAGTGAACTTCAACCTTATTTTTTTAAGTATATTATATATTGTCATATTTAAACCCCAGGGAACGACTATGATGACAAAAGAAGTTACATATACGTAACGTGTACGAGTTAATAGATACGTAACCTATAGTTGTATATTTGGTAACACGTATTTATTTATGCGTAATGATAGCATGAAGTATTGCAAAGTTACAAAGGTTTTCTTGTAATGATAGCATGAAGAATTACATAGGGTAACCGACCTTTATAATATGTTTTTAAGAGATATCTCTCCTAATTAAAAAGGTTTTGTTGTAATGATAGCATGTGTGGTTGTAATTACGATTTATTGAACTGTACCAAAATAACTAACTTTTAACGCGTGAGGTGCATTCATCAATATTAAACTATTAAGTTATGATTTTAATTGTATTTTATCTTTATAATCAAACATAATTTTTAAATTATAACTTTTAAAATATAATTCTTTTTCTTTCTTTTTTTTCAAATTCAGAATATACATTTGCTTTAAATCCAGAATATACATTTGTGACTAGCTTATTAACATCTATATTTCGGTATAAGTTCCTTTGAAACCGATCTAAGTCAAATATAATATACATATATTGACCTAAGTCAAATATAATATATATATATATATATATATATATATATATATATATATATATAATATATATATATATATATCTTTTTATAACATTATGTATGTTTAATTTGTGAATACATTGTTACAATGTAATAATTTCAACATACATTTTGATATAAATTTTTGCAATTCCTAGCTCGTGTAATACGTTAACAGATTCACTGGTTAAAGAAAATTCAGGACAATATAATGTTTTTTTATGTTCAAATATATCATTATGGCGTGTTTATTTCTACCAATGTCTTGATATAAATTGTATTAAAAACCAAACAGTGGAAATCGATAGACCAAACCTGCTAGTTCATTAATCAAATAGTGATTTTCTTCCTTTACTACAAAGGTGTTAAAAAATTACAAGGATAAACATAAACTACGATCCTAACAATGTCTAAAAATAGACAACTAATAAACTTAGAGAGAATGATTAACAAACAAACAACATATAATCAAATAATAACTATTTATAATTCTCAGCTAATACTTTGGTTTAAAGCTAGAAAACAAACCCAAACCAAAACTAGAACTAAAAGAAGTACATAAGCGTTATTATTGTCAGAATATAAAATTTTGGATCCAATCGCTAACCATTAATGTTTTTGGTATCTTGACATTTCACCAAACCATAAGCTTGAGTTGTGACTTATCGTCCTAATGGACCGTCTAAATTTGTAGTCGTGGTATTTGATAACTTGTATTTATAAAAACCTGTCGTTCATAACTGATGTTAATGTCGGTTGCAAGCCAAAGTTGACGAAACAATTGCGTCATCTCATCAACACATGTTACTTTCTTATGTGGTCATTTCAAATTATCATAGAACATAGTACTCAACCTAATAAATGTTGATAGGATATTACACCGTTGTGGATGTTATATCAACACACTTGTTGAATGCACATAAGCTATTGCCAATGGCCCTACCGATTCAAGTTGAACTTCATATCAACCTTGTGTTCACGAGAGTGAGAGACCACCACCTATAAACAATGTTTCCTTTACAATAATTAAACTGTTTAACCCCATATTAGATATTTAACTACTTGTCGGATTATTATATATTAGTTTCAACTGAAAATGAAACTTTATGATGTAATTGAGTCGGACCCAAATATGTCTAGATTCGTAGCTATGTGCTTTAAATCAAGGTTCATTAGCAAAGTGGTATAACTATGAAGGGCCATCCCAATAAGACATTTTGGTAGTAAAATGGTATGCATCACAACTAATTGGTTCTGGGTTTAAATTCTGTAAAGTAAATGTATGGTGATTTTAGAAATATCTATAACCTATAATAAAGCAAAAAAAAATTTGCCACTTGTTATTTTTCTAGACATTCACACATCAATTTTCCTTCAAAAAGATGTTATAGTAATTTAAACACTCATACAAAATTTTTCTCTCTTATTAATTGTTATGTTTCTTTCTCATGTAGATTTTTTTAAAAATCAAACTATCCTTTTTAGAATAAAATTTATGAAGGAAATTAAAAATAACATCTTTTAGTTAAGATCTAAATAACAAAAAACTAAAGTTTTATATAATATGAAATTTTATAAAACATTAAATATTTTTAAACGAAATACTTTAAAATCATTTTGTTTTTTAAAAAGTTATAAACAAGTGAAATATTTTAAAACGGTTTTATTAAAATAACCAAAATAATTACAAATCATATTTTTAAATAAACAAAATTTTATAAAAAAATATTTTTTTATAAAAAATCGTAAAATGAATGTCTAAAAATAAAACTATTTACATAAGAGAGTTAAAAAAATGTTATAATTGTTTTATTTCTTGAACTATTACATATATATAATTTTAATTATATTTTACATTATAATATTATATTATAAGTATTCATGTTTATTTTACATTAAAATTTATTCAGATTATTTAATAAGTGTTTAGTCTATCTATCTATCTATAAAAAAACTAAAATAAGCGTGAACTATTTTAGATCTCATTATACTTACTTTCTCATTTTTTTTATATTATTAATAATAATATGAATACTAATACTATTACTCATACCATTTTCAAATTAAAAAGTATATAATTTAATAAATTAAAAACCTATTTTTTTATTAAAACACACTTTTTAAAAACAAAAATTTTATAAATACAGAATACAATGAAATGTTAAAAAAACATTTTTCTTAAAACAATATATTTAAAAATCACATTTTTATAAAATAAAAGTTTAAGAAAAATACATTATTGTTTATTTACTTAAAATAGTTATTATACGTACTTATAATCATATTTTATCTTCAAACATGATTTTATAATTCATAAATTTTTATCAATATTTGTTCAGTCCGTGTATTACACGGGTACTAACCTAGTAGCAATGTTGTAAAAATCGCTAGGCACTAGTCGGGCGGTGAGGTGGGGACTAGCGATTAATCAGGATTAATCGGATTGGGATTTTTATATGTAATTTTCAGTTTTATATATAAATACACATATTTTCATATGTAAAATTAATAAAAAGGTTAAGTTTCATATATAAATTAACATATTTGGCCGGAATTTCCAGATTTTAGCCGGAATTTTCAATTTTTGGCCGGATTTTTTGACCTTCCGGCAAAGGTCGTCGGAATCTCGCCGGAACCCTACCAGAATTCGCCAGAATTACAGTTTTTTGGCCGATTAAGACCGCCTAGCTCCGCTAGGGTCCACCTAGGTTCGATTTGGACCTCTATTGACCGCCTAGCGATTAATTGGCCGATTAGCCCAAATTTCTTAGGTGATGTACCGATTACCGATTAATCGCCGATTAATCGACCAATATTTGTCGGTAACTTGTCGTAAAACTAGCGACAAATCTGTTTTGACGAAAATTCTTGGTTCGGTTTGTCGCAAACCTGTCAAAACTATTTTTGCTAGGAGGTTTTTTCCTACAAACTTATTTTGTCGCAACTTTTGTCCGTATCGTTGTTTTGCTACAACATTACGACAACATTCCTTATCGCAAAATCAGATAAATTTTAGTAATGAAAGGGTGAGTGTAATTAAACTTAAGGAAACATTATGACAACTTTAATTATATATTTATTTCACATTATATAATACGCTTCAAGCAATTATACATCCTGGTTCGTTGAGCGTTACATCTATGATCAACTACCGACCAACAAAAAATATATGTATAGTCATGTTGATCGACTAGGATAAGAAATTGTTTGACTCTACCATGATGATGGGGCAATGAGTGAGGGAGGGAGCCCCCGCCCCCTCCATCGAAAAGGATGCAGTTGTTTTGGTTGGAGCAGTACGACACCCTCCGTCCTAATAATTTTAGCTTTTATCACAGAGTCATATGATTGAGACGCTAAGACCCATCGCATTTAACATTAAGATAATTAAGAAATGCGTGTGTTTTAGAACAAACAAAACCTTTAGAAAAATAGAAAGAACACATAAATATCTAAATTTGATTGCACTTATGTTTTATTTGGCAACAACACGAAATCATTCTTTATATCCAATCAAATTATGATTAACAAATAAAAAGTTTGAGTAAAATTAATAAGATTGTTAGGTTTTTAATGTCTCTAGACTAAAATATTATAGAGTAGGGTGCAATTAGTAAACCCGAATTGAAATCATCAAATAAAAACAAACTGTTTAATTCAAGCTTTTTCATTGTAGACTTTTGGTCTTCAAATAATGGTATAAAAATTTCAATTGACTTTTTTTAATTCAGACAGATTATTTATCGTGACATAATTTTGAAAAATATGAACTGCAACATATTTTGTTTGGGAACAGGTTATGGGCTGATATCGTTTATCAACAATAATACTACTAACATCATATTACACCAACTCAAAGTACACCAATATACATTATTATTATTTGATACAAAGGCTACTAAAATAAGATACTAAAAATTACAAACTGCCATAGCCCATATGGTTTAATACCAACTTACATAATTCTTTTTCTATTTGCAGATTGTCAAATGGTCCTTGCGTGTGTTCGGTGTGAGTATATCTTGAGAATTATTTGATTTATCGTTTGGTAACTGTGGCGTAATGGTGCTTAATTTGTGTAAGGCCTCGTTCCCGGGACGCTTACAGCTGGGTTCTCATCGCACATAAAACATATAATTACATTTGTATTTAATAAATCGCAGCGGAAAACTAAAACAAACTTTCATTTTCATGTAAATGCTTTTGCAAACTAATACAACATTCATTACAAAAATAGTTTGTTCGCATTACAATGCAAAAACATTAATTAAAAGAATGTCATCCCAAAAGAGCTGAGTAGTCGCCTGTGCCATCCTCAGTAATCATTACCTGCCAACTGGAAACACATCAAAGTCAGCGTTGCTGAGTGAGTTCTAGTTTTATAAATAAAACATACTTTACTTTCATATAAAACCGTTCGTACTTTTACATGATCACACATCATACGTACACATAAATAATATCATTATTATCTTCTTCATTCGTTCATTCGTTCTTTCATTACCTTACTTGCGCATCGGACATCATCCATACCAATACCATGTGCTACACCCCGGTTAGTCGTAGCTACCGGGCGAAGTCAACAAATGACAGCTAAACGTATGCCACGGTACTAGGAGTAACCGTCAGTCTTAGCTACTGGGCCGAAGTCAACGAATGACAGCTAAACGTATGCCACAGTACTAGGGGTGAGCGGTAGAGGTTCTACATTTAGGGTCAATCACCAAAAAGGACCCAGTATCCGATGTGTGCAAGACGTTTCATTCGTTCATTAATACACGCATTCATTCATCATGTTCCTCTTTCTTTATCTTTCACTTTACGTTATATAATACTTTGTTCATTCATCATAACAAGTAAAGCCACAGGAAAGATATTATACATCACACTAAGGAACATTAACATGCATCAACATCACATCATACAGGGCAACATCATACATACATAACGTACAACATTATCACCCTCATCATGCCCAACATGTTTTCTAAGACCTCGATCGTCATCAAAAAAAAACTCTTATGGGAACCTTTACATCAACACTTACATCTGCACTTACCCCCGAAAGTCAGAAGTCAATCTACACCTTCCTCGGGTACAACAGCCCTATTCGGGCGTATGGACACCCTTCAGTCGCATTGCCTCCATGCGACTGAACATCATGCGATTGAACTAATACGGATGAACACCTATGCGAATGAACATCCAGTCGTGCGAATGGACAACGCGGATGAACACCTATGCGACTGGACCTTCAGTCGTGCGAATGAACCTTCAGTCGCATGACCCCCATGCGACTGGCCCTCCAGTCGTGCGAATGAACCCCAATCGCACCCTAATCGGCCGTATGGCCTCCATTCGACCTCTAGTCGGTCGCCTAGCCCTAACTGATGCAGAATGCAGTTCAACCCGACTGCAGCCGAGGGTTTTCGGCCTTCAAACTCATCTAAACCCATTTTAAGCCTAAATCGACCATCCTACACCTTAGGGATGCATACCATAACATCATTCAAGCACAACCAAGCAAGAAATCAAGTCACAATCGCGTCATACATATACATACACATACACAAACGGGTCAACTTACACACATCGAAAAACTCGATTTCAGATGTTTTCCAGCCTCAAATCGTTTGAAAACAAGTAAAAGAGGGGTCCTAGAACTCACCTAAACGAGCACAACGACAAGAGCTTCGATTCGGCTTGCTTCACGACGATTTTGGCGACCCGAACCGACCCGAACCAACACTTTTTCCTCTTTTTCCCTTCTTTCTCTCTATTCTCCTCTTTGTGAGCTGAAATGTGAGTGTGGGGAGAGTGGGCTGCCCTCTCCCTACATATATCACCACATTTCCCAACTTTTCTTCGTTGGCGAGTTGGTCCCTCGACTTTTGGACTTTATTTTCTTTTCTTTCGCCACCGGCTTCAAAATAGTAAATATTCGGGTGTTATAATTTGGTGCGGTATATTGTATTTTATTTCATGTGTTTAAGTTTTGCATAGAGTACGTAATTCGGTTGTCAAGGGATTTTATCACATTCTTAGAATTGTAAGCTAAGATTAAAATTAGTAGGAGTCTATATAAATGACATGATTACCTTTGGTGTGCCTCTTATATGCATAGGTTATATTTAACAAAGGTTATGTTTTGGACCATAAAAAAATAAAATAAAATAATTGAGAACCAAATCTAAAATTTTAAAGATAAGGGGCTAAATCCAAAGTTTCAGTGAAACCACATAATTATACTAAAATTAATTATTTTTTCTCTAGTACTTTTAATTAAATAATAGTTTTTATATATTTATTCGTTATTTTTTTCTTTTTCTTCTATTTGGAAGTTGCAACCACTTTAAAAAATATTAAAATATTTATGAATGTTGTATCGTGTTTCCCTAAATATTAAGATAAACAATAATATTTTTTTTATTCACTTACAACCGCTTACAATCATCCAATATAATATATGATACACGCTCATTTATTTTTACGGAATCCACTTCGAATTCTATTAAAGTTAAGACAACATATATGATGAATGTAGATTGTAGAGCACATGGGCCGGGCCGAAACTCAAGCCCGTTAAATTTGAAAGTCTTTCAGATTCCAGATCACTCTGTCTGGACTCTGGACCCAGCAAGGTGCGGCCCATTTCTAAATACTAACAATTTCCCTTATTTTGTTTTAGTTTATTTTTTATATATATTTTCCCCTTATTTTGCCCTTATTATGTTAAGTTAATTTTTCTTGTTTTAGTTTGTATATGACTTACATATTTTACCTTTTCCTTTTTCTAATTTTTAAACAAGGCTTCAAAGGGTAACTGGTTGGATCTGCATTTCAACGAGGATAAGGTAACATGATTATTTCCCCTCAGTAATTACTTACTGTTTTCACAAATAGTTGATTTAATGCTCCCATTTTTTCCCCCTAAATAGAAGATTAATCCGAGTCTTGACAAGCGGCGTGACCCCATGGCCGGAATTATGAACTTAATGAAGGTATTAGTGGGGCGATTTTGATTGTGTTAAACTGTTAACTCTATTGGCAAAAGATTAGCTTAACAGAAAACGAGTCAAAAATCACATTTTAGTTGATTTAATTGTATATAGTTTTTGTAGTGATATGACATATATAACACAATAATGTTTTTTTTATATATATAGTGTTTCAAATGTGCGTAGCCTGACGTGTTTAGAAAGTATATAATATCACATGACCATTCATTTTGCATTGTTTGGTGTGTGGTAATTGTTGTCTATGTAATCAATAGCACACAAGGTGCTTGCCTCGGTTCCTGGGTGCAGCCATAATGCATTGCGGCCATCAAGGCACATATGCATACATGCCGGCAAAAGAATGATCTAAACAGGTCTGAAACATTTAAAACATATCTAAAACATCTAAAAATGTCTTTAACCAACCTAAAACATGTCTAGTCCACCTAAAACGGCCTTTTCAATTTGTGATCCTTGTTTAAGAAAACCCTTTTGCTTTTCAAGTGCCTTACGCATTGAGGATAGTGACAGACTCACTCTTTGCTCCTTGTGTGTGCCTAGCTCCTTTTGACCACCTAAATTGTTGTTTTTATTTATTGTTGCTTAATATAAGTGAATAGTTGCGCAGAATATGTACGATGAAGGAGACGATGAAATGAAGAAGATGGTTGCAAAAAGCATGGACCGATGCTCGATAAGGCAAGGTTGTGGATCCCATGAAGAGCTACCAATTGGTGTCTTCTGGACCATAATTTTTGTAAACAGGCTCTCTTGGTGATGATGGTTCTTTCCATATGAACATTATTGTCTCATAGGTTTAATTTTCGTGTTCTAACTATGTTAGCATTTTCCTTTTGATGTGAATTGTATTGAGTATGTAACTTTATGTGTTATATGATTTTTTTTATAATAATTTATGTTTGAGAGTTTGACAAATATAGCTTTCAACTTTCAGTTTTGTTACCAAAGGCAGTCCCAGTTGCATAATCATCGCATATTTACGTTTGATTTATACTCAAGTTTACCCACAATGATAATTGTGAACGAAATGAGGAAATGTACAAACGAAATCGAGCGTATATATATTATGATTATTCTACGGATAATTTTTTGTAACAAAAACGAAAATTAAAAGTGTTATTGGTCAAATTATTAGTGTCGTTGGTTTAATCGGCTAAAAAGTAATAGTTTAAATTATTAAAATCTAATTTGATATAATTTATACAAGTTACGCCACATACCTTGAAAAAACTTAAAAGGTTAAGATATTTGGAAATTACGGGTTCGAATGCTAAACTAATTTTTTTACAAAAATGAAAAGGTAGATATACTAAAGCCCAAGCAACCCAACACTCTGGGCCCATGCATACATGAGTCTCTTACTCTCTTACACATTGTTTGACCTATTTTACCCTTGATTTTCACAAGTACACTTAGATGTTCATAACAAATTTCTACACACTTTTATGTTGAGGCTCTAGCAATAGCTAATGATCACATTTAGCAAGTCTTGGTCTTATTACAACTTAATTTTTAAAAATTAAAAAAAAAGAAAAAAACAAAACTGATAATACTAGTAAGATCAAAGACAATTGATCATATATACATGAAGTGCATGTGTTGACTGGTGAGTATCTAAAGTTGTTAATCAAACCAAAGGATGAGACCCTTTATAAAAGAAAGCGAGCCGATCATCAGCCAACCTCGTCTTGTAGGTGCATGTTTTGTACTCGAACCAAGTGAACTCATGGTACAAGCTTTCTTCACCCGGTTCCATGAGTGACCCTAATGGTGCAATCTTCTCCATCAACGGCGGACCTCCAAAGTATATCATCGAAACCCTCGACTTCAATTTGTCAATAACCACTCGATGCTTTACGCTTTTGAACCTTCCATTTGTAATAACCTTCACTCAAATCAACATTATAATCAACAATTAATTATAAATCATTTCAGAGAATCTTAAAAATAGACAGGATGAGTAACGGGTTATGTTCAGACTGACCTGTAGTAAGTCATCAACATTGATAAAGAAAGAGGTGTGGTCAGGTGGGACTCCAACCCATGTTCCATCAGACAGACATATTTGTAAGCCTGAAGTGGTGTTGGATCTCGCAATTGATATAAGATGTGGGTCCGTGTGTTCACCAAACCCAATTGGGTTAGTGGCTCGATGGTCAGGGTCCGGGTCCGGGTCCGGGTCCGAGCAGGGTGGATAGTGGTTCAGCCTGAAGATAGCGTCTGCCTTGTCATCACTTAACATCCTGCTTAACACACTATTGGGCTTTATGTTCAAGCCCTCTGCCACTAACTCAAGTATTTCACATCCTAGCTTTCTCACTGCATCCACGTACTCTTTTGCTAGTGACCTTAGTTTGCAACATGCACAATCAATTATTCAACATGAAGTATTATATAATAATTATCTCTTAAGCATGCATGATTATGTAAACTATATTATTTTAATTATAATATGATCATATTTTAGAAATTATATACACTAAAAAGTATTTTAGGGAAAATTTTAGTTTACCAGCTACGGAAAATCATAAACTAAGAATAATCTTTTTGATCAAAGGTAATGTTGATCATTTAGTAGTTTGGTCGTAAGAGTCAATAATATTTTTGGAGATAAGCAGAGTTCAAATCCTAATATAAGATAGATTAGAACTTCACTTGTTGTTGTTTATAAATATGATCAATTGATAGGTGTGTGAGTTGGCGTTCTAATAAGAATAGAGAGTATTAGTTGTGCATCTATAACTCACCAATCCTGTCACCTACTAAATTTATTGTTTCAAATATCTAAATTTAAATATATTTCAGTTAATAATAATAATAATAACGATGATATTAATATTAATGTTGGAATATACATATTTAGTAACACTTTAAAATGGTATATATGAGTGGAATAAATGTTTTGAATGAATTGAGAAGACGACTATACGGTGGCACTTGATATGTAAATATATTAGGATGTTAAATAAAAAACAATAATAAGAAAAGAACTATATGAAAGGTTTTCTTAAAATCTCACTTTTTGAGTTTTATCGGTCCTGCCTCTTTCATGCACTACGTACAAGTGATTATTATTAGACGACTAGTTTCTACTTGTGAAAACGGTTTAGTGTTAAACACATGCATGTCTATATATATATAAATATAAATATTGATTAAACATAAAATGATTGATATAAACACTAAAGAAATCTTACGTAAACGTTTCGCTGTTTGTGGTGAAATCTTTGGAAGTAAAGAGAAGATATTCAATCCACCCGACGTCCCCATTCGGTCCAATTGTTTTAGTCGAGTACCCGGATGGATTTGGAGGACAATACTTGTTCTTCTCGGACTGGCTCATGTTGAAGAAACCCATGGTCTCGTTTTCAAGTTGTGACACGAGCCAAAGTGGCACACCATGGTTATGACCTTAAAGAAACCGTAGTCTTGACACGCTTTGACGATGAGGTTCTTCGCGTCATTAGGGCATGAGAGGTCGATCACCGGGATACCCGTAAAGTTCCATTCGTTGGTTAGAATGGGTTTGTTTTGGTTTTGGTTTTGGTTTTGGTTTTGGTTTTGGTTTTGGTTTTGGTTTTGGTTTTGGTTTTGGTTTTGATTTTGTGAGAGCGTCACCATGTTGGTGTTTGGTGGCAACATAAAGGGGGGCTATTTGCATATTTATACACGTTAGAGAGCATAATGTTATTATTATTATTTATTATTATTATTATTATTATTATTATTATTATTATTATTATTATTATTATTATAATATGTTGTATAATCTGTGTGTATTCTTTCTGTGTGCTCGTACACGTGTGTAAAAGATAAATAAAAATTAGTTGTTTATATCTGCATGCTTTGGTGTAATGTGGTTTGATGATTTATTGCGGATTTGCATGCTATAATTTAATGCAATTTATTTTCAATTTGAAAGAAAAACCATCATGCAATTAATTGTTTTGTGTCGACTAGTTGTAAACAGAGATAAGTTCGGTTTTGTTTCAGTTTAACGAAAATCAATTAATTTCCTTTAAAATATTATATATATTAATTTATCGTAAAAAGGTTGTTTTGTGTCAACTAGTTGTAAATAAACATAAGTTCAGTTTTGCTTCATAGGGTTTAACGAAAATCAATCATTTTCCTTTAAAATATTATAAATATCAATTTATCGTAAAAAGGTTGCATAACTTGTTTTATTTTAGTCCAAAAGGTTTAACATATAGTTGTTTCAACTTAAATTCAAAATAATGAAGCTTTTGATTGAAATCGAAACAACATATGAAACTTTTAAAGATAAACTGATATTTTTAATCTTTTAGAGAAAAAGATGTATTTTTGTTAAACCTTTGCGAGCAAAATTGAAATTAACTTTTTTAATATCTAGGAGATGTCGAAACAAAACTTTTAGAATTAGAAAAAATATTTCATGTGAAAAAAAAGTCCTATACTTGACCTGGGTCAATTTAGAATAAAATTTCTATGCTCAGGAAGATAAATTAAGTAAAGGTGTATTTTGAATTTTATAAAAAATAAAATATATTTAAAAAGTTGTATAAATTATATTAAAATGTAAATAAACATACAAAAAAATAAAGCTAATACAACTCTTGTAATATATTGTATTAAACAATAAAAAATGTTGCATTTAGGTTTTAAAAATTTACATTAGCCTAAATCAATCTTCTAATCAAAGGATGCATTAGATGAATTTGCATTAAATATAAAATATTTTTTTGTTAGACAGTACAACTTTTTTGTTGGTAAATACAATCTGTTTTAAAGCTAACGTAACTTTTTAAAGGTTGCTTCAAAAAAGTTGTACTAGAGTCATTTTTCTACTAGTGAATTTTGTATTTGAAATTTCATAAAATATTTATTATAAGATTATAGAAAGGAAATGAAATATGTTAAAACTTGAAAGTAATTATAACTTTAAAAGGTATTAGTTTGTACATTATGCTTTAGAAACTTAGGTTACTATTAATTATCTATATACTTGTATATAATAGAAATTAGTAAGAAGTTAGCGAGCAACATATATAAAACGCTACAAGCTAGAAAACAAATGAGTGATTAATAGTAAACGCTACAAAAATTTCCACCATTGTGATTACCAACAAAGCACTTCATCTTCATGTTCTTAATGTTGTCAACCTGTTGGAGACCACATGAGGAGACACTGATAAGTAATAAGGTGTAGCATACTACGCTTCTACATAACACAATATACACTTGTACAATGTTGTTCATTTTGTTGTTAATTTCATTTTATTATAAATATCGTATAGTTTACTTAGACACGGAATTACGCTGGCGAAACACCTATAATATATGCTTGATGCCACCATATGTGTTGTCAAAGGCATTGATGATGCTTCAAAAAGCATCTATCATTTGACATGGCATCATTTATGGATTACGGACACAATAACTAATTTATTTTGAGTCTTAAAATTATAAATTAGTAGCAACTATTGTCACATTCGGCATCAAATGAAGATGATTGTATGAGCTATTTGTGATACACTAAAAACTCGTGCAACTCGCGAGACCAAATACCTCTAGTATAGTTTAATTTATGGACATATTATTTCCATTTTATTTCATTTTAATCTTTCACACTTCTTTTTAGAATGACTCTTATACCATTTCAATATTTTTCATTTGCAAGATTTTAATATTCAACATCTAGTACATATAAGCAAAACACTGTAACACTCTAACTGTTACATTGAAACTTCAATCTCTTGTACTAACACTTATGTCTTTGTTGTTAGACGGAGACGGAAGGGATATATATCATGATCAGAGACAAAATGATAGAAATAAAAAACCACAATGAATAAAACCGAGATTTTTCTTAAAACACCGAAACCAAAACCGTATCTAACTTTAAAATAAATATCAAACATGTAAATATGTGTTCTTTTTGGCACTTTTTAACTTTTATAACATAAAATAACACTTACTAAAATTCAGTGGCATCCGTACACAATTTCCCAACAAAGATTTTCAAATTAAAAAACTATATGGATATATGTATGAATCTATGATGACACTCATATGAGAATCTTTAACTCAATGCCCATTGCAACACGAGTCCAGTCACGTGCGTTGGAACATTTAGTTTCATTTCCATTGGAGAATGGTCATGTCACCCTCACGGTATACATGCCCTACCCATATGGACTCCTATCATAATAAACTAATAATACATTATTATGTTTGCATGTCACAAGGAGATGTGTTATTTAGAGGTCAAGATAGTAGCACATATACATGCAAATACACGTATACACATGCACATATGACCATTTTTTTGGAATTTTGTTTCTCAAGTGTGTAAGTAATGATATATAAACATGTGTACATAATCAACATACACACACCTTCGTCTAAGGCGGTAAACAAACTTATCGTCATTCGTGATCTACTTAAGATTGAGTTGTTTAAATGCTCGAATCAAGACGCTACCTTTGTTACTTGATATGATATATAATTACACAAAATATGTTTATATATTTATAATAACCAAACAAATAATGTATATATTATACACACATACTTATAAATAAATGCTATATATATATATGAATAAATAATAAACTAGCCCAACATTAACTCGAGTTTAAAATATTACTTATGATCCAAACTCGAGCTTTAACCATAGAGCTCGAAAGCTAAAACCTACAGAAACTTGAGCTTGACCAACTCGGATTTTGAAATTGAATAATTAAAACAAGTATATTAATTTTTCAACTAAACTAATTAAAGATATTTGATAGAAATAGTGGATGAAACTTGTGCTGTGATTAAGATGTTGAAAATTTTAAGTCTTAGGTTACGATAATTTATACGTTAGCATTCAATTCATGGTTTCAAATAAAATTTATGAGAACTCATTTGTGACCATGTGAAAGATGGTTAAAAGTTTTTATGTATAAAGGGTGAGTGTAATTAAACTTAAGGAAACATTATGACAACTTTAATTATAAATTTATTTCACATTATATAATACACTTCAAGTAATTATACATACTGGTTCGTTGAGCGTTATATACATCTATGATCAGCTACCAACCAGCGAAAAATATATGTATAGTGATGTTGATCGACTAGGATAAGAAATTGTTTGACTCTACCGTGATGATGGGGCAATGAGTGAGGGAGGGAGCCCCCGCCCCCTCCATCGACAAGGATGCAGTTGTTTTGGTTGGAGCAGTGCGACACCCTCCGCCCTAATAATTTTAACTTTTATCACAGATTCATATGATTGAAACGCTAAGACCCACCGCATTTAACATTAAGATAATTAAGAAATGCTTGTGTTTAAGAACAAACAAAACCTTTAGCAAAATAGCAAGAACACACAAAAGTTGTAAGGTTTCCTATATCTAAATTTGATTGCACTTATGTTTTATTTGGTAACAAGACCAAATCATGTTGTTCTGTATCTTAAACTTTTTCATGAAACTTCAATACTAGCCGTTTTAGCATAACATACAATGTGTGTAATTCAGATTATAAATTTATACTAGTACATATTACTTATCATCCAACAAATATTATTATTTAACCTAAAATCTTTACGATCTTGTTGTCAGAATGGTTACAATTGATGGCATTAAAATTATCAAATAATCATTGGGGCATTCATACGTTTCTGTGATATATAAACCTTATTTTAAAATACAATACATGTATCAATTTCTGTGAAAAATATAAATGTCTTGATAATTTTAAAGTTTGCGGTAATTTCACTATGTTCACGTAAATGAACTAATTAACTTTTCAAAAAAATGCTGTATATACATTACCATCATAGTGGTAAGTGGTGTGCTACAGAACAAAAAATTATGGATTTAAATCATACAAAGTGTATGAATATTTTAAAAGTGGAGTTTATGTAAAATAAAGTGTATATTTGTCGATTAAAAATATATATGACTATATTTTTTAGTTTGTATTTACATTTGTCGGAATATTTGGTAAAATGTAACCAAAATAAACCTCAAAATGATGGTTTCCTTAGCGAAGAAGATAAGATAAATATATCATTAACTAAAAGATACTTAAAAAACTAATATTATCTTTTAAATAGAAGGATGCAATGATGGTAGACATGGTAAAAAGAAACGAAGACATGAGTTTGTCATGTATCACACATGTCAAGCTTAGAGCGTTGTTGGAAAACAAACAAATAAAGTGATTAGAATCTGTGGATTTCTTCTCAAACATGTTCATTCTCTGGGTTTGATCTTTTGTTTGATTATTACATATATCCATAGGATATGTTTCAAATGTTACTGTATTTTAAAAATGGATCGGACAAGTTGGGTAATAAATCAAAATGGGTTTCTTTTCAGACAGATAACTTCTACATGACCTTGTAAGTGGTAACTCGATGAGTTTTTACTGTTTTCTATTTAAAAAATGTTCCTCATTTTTACTCATTAAAACTAATTTTTTATTTTTTTCCGTATTTATCTTTCTGTACGTTTCAAATGTGTAAGGCATATACTGTCACGAAGATAGAATGAACACTCAACAATCTGAGTGAGAATCTCTATTGCAAACTATAAGAATCTCTCTAAAGCAACAAAGACGAATCAGATCATCATTGTAATGACCAGATCTTACAAAATATCAAGAACACAAATGTAAACAATCAGATTTCATCAACTCGATGAAACCCTAACAACAGATACTCAAGAGAGTTCTAGAGAGCGAACATACGCGTGTAACTAAATGAAAGAGTGAGAGAGATTTTTTTTCTAACTACATGGAACTAACTATTAATAAACATAACATTTCGGTTCACATATAAGAAATATTAGACACCAACACAAAGAACAATATATTTGGATATGAATTAACTATATTTTTAACACCCCCCATAATTCAACTATCCAAATATATCAAACATCTGAAGTTTATAACATAAAAAATCATGTTGACGAGGAAAAAGTCCTTTGGTAAAAATATCAGCTGGTTGTTGATCAGAAGAAATACCAATAGTTGTGATTACCCCAGCAGAAATTTTTTCTCGAAGAAAAAATAAATCAATTTCAAAGTGTTTTGTTCTTTCATGAAATACAGGATTTGCAGCAATAGAAACAACTGCATTACTATCACAAAACAGTTGCACAGGAAATGACACAGACACTTTTAACTCTTTAAGCACATTTATCAACCATAAAACCTCACAAGTAGCTGCACACATTGATCTATACTCTGCTTCTGCAGAGGATCTAGAAACCGTGGATTGTTTTTTTCTTTTCCAGGAAACTAGAGAGTTTCCTAGAAAGACACATACCCGGTTACAGATTTTCGGGACTGCAGGCACTTGCCCTAGTCAGAGTCAGCATATGCAGTGATTGCCAAACTACTACCCTTTTTAAAGTGTAATCCTTTACCTGGGTTTTTCTTTAAATAACGCAAGAGCCTAAGACCAAGTTTAAAATGAGACATAGTTGGACTATGCATATACTGACTTAAGAACTGAACTGAGTAAGATATGTCTGGTCGGGTATGTGATAAGTAAATTAGTTTACCTATTAATTTTTGATATTCAGATACATTCTCAAGGACAGTTTCATCCTTACTGCACAAATTAGTCACAACATGATGTTGTTCTAATGGGGTATTAACTGGTTTACACGCAGACATACCAAACTCAGCAAGAAGTTCAACACAATACTTTCTTTGAGACAAACAAATACCACTGTTTGTTCTAATTACTTCTATTCCTAAGAAATATTTTAACTCTCCAAGATCTTTTATCAAGAATTTAGTGTGTAAAAGTACTTTTATACGTTTTATCTCATTTATATCATTTCCAGTTACTATTATATCATCAACATATACCAGTAAAACTACTATTACAGAATTATGTGATCTAATGAACAACGAGTAGTCACTTTTACTTTGCTCAAATCCTAATTCAGACAGTACACTTACTAGTTTCTCATTCCACATACGAGGGGCTTGTTTTAGCCATAAAGGGATTTGTTTAACTTGCAAACTCTAGTTTATGTTTTAGAAAAATACCCTTCAGGTAAGGTCATGTATACATCTTCATTCAAAGTTCCATACAAAAAAACATTGTTTATGTCAAGTTGAAATAGAGGCCAATCGATTTGTACAGCTAGACATACAATACCACGTATAGTGACCATTTTTGCAACAGGTGCAAAGGTCTCATCAAAATCAATTCCCTCTTTCTGATTATAACCTTTTGCAACTAAACGAGCTTTGAACCGTTCTATTTCACCGGTTGATTTATACTTTTTTTTGTAAACCCATTTGCAACCTATGGGTTTTCTATCTCTAGGACACTCGACCAATTCCCAAGTGTGATTTCTGTTTAATGCTTCCATTTCTTCGTTCATTGCACTTATCCAGTTTTTATCTTGAACAACTTGGGTATATGTTTTTGGTTCAATACTTTTATTTAAACTTGTAACAAAATAGTGATTGTCATGAGAAAGGTTCGAGTAGTTTAATACTTTTCAAGACCATATTTAACCTTTCCCTCAATTACAAAATCATTTAGATTGCTTGGAATTTTCAAGTTTCTGGTAGACCTCCTTAACTCTGTTGGCATAGTCATCGGAGTGTTTCCCTCAGATGGGATGGTGTTATCATTTTGTTCTTCACCATGATCTGCCCTACTAGTTCTCGTACCAGGAGAATATGGCTGCTGTGCAGTAGCCTCCCTCCTATTCTCGGCATGAGAACTAGTTTGCTGATTATGATCAGAACTATCACCGTGTACCCCCTCTTCATCATCGGGATAGTTTTCAGGACTGTTTGTGTTTAATGAATCAAAAAAATTAATATGATTTAAAGCTTCATCTAGTTCTGGTTTATTATTGTCTAGAGAAGAGTTGGTTTTGAAAGGAAAGATATGTTCATAGAATTTTACATCTCTAGAGAAAATGACTGTTTTTTAATCAAGAGACCAGAGTTTATAACCCTTTTTTTATTTGAATATCCAATAAAAACACATTTTTGTGCATTACTTTCAAACTTATGTGTTTTATTTAAAACAGTGCAGTAACACAAACAGCTAAATGTTTTTAAGTGCATCAGAGAGGGTTTAAAGCCAAACATGAGTTCATAAGGAGTTCTTCCATTTAATACGGATGAGGGGGTCCTGTTGATTAAGTAGGAAGCAGTTAGAACACACTCAGACCAGAATTTAAGTGGAATACCATTTTGAAATAATAGAGATCTAGAGACATTTAGAAGGTGCTTGTGTTTTCTCTCAACAATTCCATTTTGTTGAGGAGTATAAGTACAGGAAGTTTGATGTATTATTCCATTGTTTATTGTAAAGGACATCATTTTTTGATTTATGAATTCTGACCCATTGTCACTTCTCAAAACTTTAATTGTTTTGTTAAACTGAGTTTGTAGAATTCTAAAATAACTTTCAAGATTATCAAACACTTCATCTTTGTTTTTCATTAAGTACACCCACACTGCCCTAGAATAGTCATCAACTATGGTTAGAAAGTATCTGAAGCCTTCCTGACTTGACACTTTATATGGGCTCCATACATCTAAATGTATCAGATCTCTAACTTCTTTTGACACATGTTCACTTAAAGGAAAAGGTTCTCTGTGTTGTTTTGCTTTATGACACGTGTCACAAGGCATTGATTCTGTTGGAGTTTTAATATTTAAGTCTATTTTTATGACTTTTAAAACATGATCAGATGGATGTCCTAATCTTGAATGCCAAAGATTGTAGGAATCCGAGGTGTTAACACTAAGTCTATGAGGAGCCGGAGACTCACCATAGAAATATAAGCCATCAAGTTGGCTACTAGTCGCTAGGGTTCTCTTTGTGAGTGAATCCTGGATAAGACAATTATGTTCATCAAATATTACTCTAAGTTTGTTGTCCCGAGCAAGTTTATGAACAGAAATAAGGTTTATATAGTATTCAGGGACAACAAATACATCTTGTAAAACAATGTTTTCATTAAGTTTTATGTTACCTATCTTAGTTATAGATGCACTTGTACCATTTGGATGTTTTACCTTAATGTTAAGGCTAGAAACATTTATTGGGTTAATAATATCACTTTCATTCATGACCATATGTTGATTAGCCCCAGAATCCACTACCCAACCAGGATTTCCTGTTGTAGGATGTCCAGATGAGAAGTTGTAAACTGAGTTATTTAATAAGGATGAGTAGGTAGGATTAGTACCACTTAAATTTGATGAATACTGCTCGGTTCTTTCATTCAAGAGACCTAACAGTTTTGATATTTGATCAACTGTTAAGGCTGTCACTTGAGAATCAGAGACAGGATTAGTTTTGCTAGAAGATGCAACACATTGGTTTGAGGATTTGGACCCTTGACCAGGGTAGGAGTTATATTTTTGTTTATTTCCTTGTGGATACCCAACAATCTCAAAACATTTCTCAACAGTATGACCTAATTTGTTACAATGTGAACATTTTAGGTTAGGATTAGGTGTCCTATTATTCCTTTTTTTATTGTCAAAGCTTTGATTTGATTTTGAGACAAAGCCAACATTGTTAGTTGAGGTTTTTGATGTTTGGTTTGTATTTCTATGTGATTCTTCTCTAGAAACTATAGAGAATGCAGTTTTGACAGATGGAAGTTCATCTCTTGTTAACAGGCTAGTTCGTACAGGCTGGTAAATGTCATCTAGTCCCATGAGGAACTGCATGAGTTTAATTAGATGGTTAAAGTTGTTAAAGTCTTTTGAGGCTTTACATGTGCATGATGGTAGTTGGAGTATGTTGTCCATTTGTTTCCACATAGTGTTTAGTTTGTGGTAATATTCAGCAACACTACTTCCATTTTGAGATATTGAGTTTATTTTTTCATAGAGATTAAAGACAACTGACCCATCTATTTTATCATATGTCTCTTTTAAATCAACCCACACTTCGGAAGCTAGCTTAGAGAATACTTGTCCTACATATAATTCTTCGGATATAGAGTTTAGGATCCATGTTAACACTATAGAGTTACATTTTTCCCATTGTCCTGCCAATATTTCATTTTCTGTTGATTTTTTACATGTGCCATCTACCAAACCAGTTTTATTTTTAACTTGTAGTGCGAGTTTCATAGCATTAGCCCATATCGTATAGTTTTCTGTTCCCTTTAGTTTTACATTTACAATTGTGAGAACACATGAGTCACTAGGATGAAGGTACAAGGGATCACTAGCATCTAGTTTACTTACTAGAGTTGTTGTTAGGGTTGTTGTGGGTGTTTGTGCAGCAGGTGTTTCTTCTTCCATTTTACACACAAAATGCTAAGCAATCAAGCACACGCACAGAATTAACAGCAGTTTAACAAAGCTGTTGTAATGCAATACACACCAACAATGCAAATCACACAAGTGATGCACAGATAGCAGATTAGAGTATGCAGCACAGAATACAGGGTGGTGGCTCTCCCTGTTTAATCAGAATTCCGGTACTCCTAACCCGGACAAGGTATGCCTAAAACACTTTAAACGTGATACAAAAAGTAGTAAGAAGTAGATTGAGTTAGAAAGATCTCACAGTGGGACTCCCTTTTTCAAGGTGCTTCGGCAAACACCTCAACCACTACAACCTTCACTTAGGGTTACAAAGGAGAGGTAGAAGATAGAAGATCGCGTACTGCACCAGCGGGTAAAGTGCAGCAAGGTCGTCCTTCTTCAAAAAACAAATCTAGGGTTTCAATTTGAGGAACCTTGATTCAAAGCCCGAGGATCAATCTGGATCACCGAGACGATTAGTACGCCTTTTTTCTTGAGGCGCCTTCGACAATGTCAAGAACAAGAAACTTAGGGTTTCAAAACTGTGAAGCCCTAATTTTAGAGATGAAGAGTCGATCTACAGCGGAAGATGATTACCAAGAATCACACGCGACAGTCAATCCGATCCTTCGGCTCTGATACCATGTCACGAAGATAGAATGAACACTCAACAATCTGAGTGAGAATCTCTATTGAAAACTATAAGAATCTCTAAAGCAACAAAGACGAATCAGATCATCATTGTGATGACCAAATCTTACAAAATATCAATAACACAAATGTAAACAATCAGATTTCATCAACTCGATGAAACCCTAACAACAGATACTCAAGAGAGTTCTAGAGAGCGAATATACGCGTGTAACTAAATGAAAAAGTGAGAGAGATTTTTTTTCTAACTACATGGAACTAACTATTTATAAACATAACATTTCGGTTCACCAGCAGAAGCCATCAACCAATCTTCAGCCATAAGCCCAGCAGCAAGTAGTCATAAGCCCACAACAAGCAAGCCAGTGTCATAACAAAAAATAAGAAATATTAGACACCAACACAAAGAACAATATATTTGGATATGAATTAACTATATTTTTAACATATACGAAGGTCATTAAGTGCCTTTCAAATAAATATGCCATGAAATAAGTCAAAATAAACATACCATGTATAATTGATGTATATTAACAACATTCTCGTCGTCGTCATCATCATGTTTACTACAATTAGTAGTATTATTACAGTCATCTTTTGTATAATCACGTTCGTTCTATGCTTACTATCGTCCATCGTGTTAATCTAATCCTTCGTCATAACACTCCCTCCTTAACTTATTCTTTTCCTCTTTTCAATTGTTCCCACTCATCCCTCACCTCAAATATATTAACACAAAACCTCACTAAAAACTTAAATCAAAATCACGAGTCCCTTCTTTAAAATTGAAATATCACTAACCTATATATGAACATAAATCAAATAACAAAGGCACAAACCCTAAATCAAAGCTTTGGAAAATAAACCTAAATCAAATGATGGAACATACGCATGAATACATCCACGACCTACAAAAGCTTAAAACATGAACCCCTTTTTGTTTGCAAAACCTAACCTAAAAAAATCACACATATGCAGATATGAACAAATTCAATATCTTATTCACCTTGTGTAAATTGGACACTATGCAATTTGACTTAAGGTCTTATGCAAACTTGATTTAATAAAATTTAACATCTTTTAAAAATATATATACATAATGATAATAATAGTTCATGGAGGCAACCAAATATGTAAAAGAATTCGTATTATTCAAGATTATTACCCCGCTAAAAGTTGGGTTACTCACAAATCACAATAATGTTTGAATGCGTAAGCTAGATTTATGACCTTGTTATTACATGATCCATTTAGACTAGTTTATTTGACATACTAAATTAGAAATCATGTATTACATGAGTGGAATAAATAAAACATATAAAAATAATAAGTTTTATGTATATTTTATGTTCTAGATGTTATTATCATTTGGTGAAATAAAAATATAACGAATATTTAAAAGTTATAACACATAATGATATAGAAATTATTAGTCTATATTTAATATGTATTAATAAATTGTTAAAATAAGTAAAGATGTTTAATAATTTAGTTACTTATTTACAGTAATTATCATTTAATATGAGAGAGCCAAGAAATAAAATATAAATATATTTGTTTTAACATATTTTAGTTAAAATGGAAAGTCAAATTAATTGTTTTATATCTTCGTATTTATTATGAAAAAGAAGCGGAAAAATAATTTTTTTAGTGTGTTAGAATAATGACACGTGTTATTTGATATGCTATAATGATGACACGTGTTTTAACAAAACATTATTTTATTATAGATTATAGATTTGTACCATTTTGACTATTCTATTTTTGGTACGCCTAACCTTGTTGATATGTTCATTTTAGGCTTCCACTAAAAAAATCTTTGATCCGTCACTATCTTAAAGTTATAGGTTTAAATAGCAGGAAACAACCTCATGCGGAAATTATAGGGTAAGACTAAATAAATGATATGTGAATGATCTAGCCCGTCTCAGAAACCTACGTAAAACCTGGGCTGGTGGGTACATTTGAATTTGGTTATATTTTGCATAAATAAATTATATTTAGTATTTGTTCATAAGTTTCACTTTGGGCCCAAATATTGACTATTTTGATTGGGCTAGAAAATATCAAAATTTTTACCAGTAGACACTGCTAGCAGTAGACACTAATCCACTCTTACAGTACTACTAGATGGTAGTTCCGTTATTTTGGGCCAAATTGCATTGGGCTTCCTTGTTCGTTTTTGAAACCTACACAATTATTTTATCAATTAATATATTAGTCTTTAATCATTTAAAATTTAAACTGCCTAATTTTAAAATGAATAAACAAGCATGTGTTTTATGCTATATTTAGTATTATTATAATTTAGTTTTATTATGAAATAAAATTTCTATGGGTGTTGGTAAATTAACTGTGCACTTTTTTAATTTTAATGAACTTTTTTCAGTAAAACATGTTGTAGAAAATAATTATTGTTTATTTGGTTATGAATTCCTTTATAATTTTAAATTGCATTACTTTTTTAATGTTAGTTAATATCTTAAACATTTTATTAATTTTAGAAAACCGATAGTCATTGTTTCAGTCAATCCTTCTACACCTTTAGGTAAGGTTAAGATTACTAGACCATTTAAATTTTACTACATGTTTTCATCAAATAAATACTGTGCCTACGTTTAAATTCCAATATCGTGTTTGCGTGTTATTAAGTGGTGAATCCAAATTGCTTTTACATGGGTCTTCTTTTCCAAAATGAGATTTTTTTCAATATTCTCATGAACCTTAGCAAGACTGTTATTTATATAAATATAACAATTTCTCTTAATAGTAAGTATATAAATAAAAATAGCTAAATAATATAAGTAATTATGTTATAGATAATTAAAAATACAAGAAATGTAAAATTAATTCTATACACATAATATATATATATATATATATATATATATATATATATATATATATATATGGGAGGTATCAAATGAAAATCATTATTTTAAAGGAAAACAAATAAAACTAATTTCCACCAATCATATAATTTCAAATATTTTTTTCTATTAGTTATTAAAAGGGTATATATGTAAAATTAGCACTGTATTATTTTTGGTTATTCATTAATTCTATTACTTTTATTTCAATAACTTATCTCATTTGTTACACTCTTTAATATTTTGAATAAATCAAAAGGCCAATCAATTAGTATTTTCTTTTTCTCATTTAAACGAACACATGAGATGACGAACCCAATCTTTTCTTTAAAATCAATCAGAATAGATATAAATTAAATCGATCAATCTTATGAACAAATTTAAGGGAATGAAATTCAAAATGAGCAGAGAAAGTATATTATTTTATTTGACTATGGATTATATTTATACTCAACAAAACAAACAAGGACATACTTTTATGACGGGTCAAGTTTGTTGGAATAGCAATACTGGTAATTCTATTTGATTGACAAATTATTTTTGTATGATAATAATCGCAGTTGTTCTAATAAATTTATATTTGTTTCAAGAAGAACCGAAAGAAAGATTGCAACTTTCCGTTGATCTCTTCCAGTATTCGCTTAAATCAACGTTAGTTAATCTTTATGAGTTTTTGTTTCATTTGATTAAACATGTTCGTTGTATTTGATTATGTGTATGTAATTATTTAAATTATTGTTTGCATCTTTGTAACATTGTTTGACCAACCCAATATATAAGCATATAACTAATGATTACATATACATAACCCATATATTTACATATCTAAAATCATAGGTTACATATATGTATCTTTTTCAATACAATATATGTAACCTTATTGTTACATATATGTACCTCACAAATGTTTTTTTATATATGTACCGGGTTATAGATATGTAATATTGTGAAATACATATATGTAACTTTGATAGCTACAAATACATATATGTTGTTTAACGTGGTTACATATATGTAACACTACGAGTTATAATATGTAAGCCTGACATTTGTTTTTACTAAAATAATTAACATGAATTGATATAAAAAATGTTGTTTATCATGTTTCTTCTTAATAGAAAAACTAATGTGATTTTGTTTTTGTGTTTGTTAAAAAAAGTATTAGTCAAACTAATTAGGGAGAGAATAAGAGATTTAAGAAAGTTGTTAATGCTTATGGGAGTTTATAAAACTAAACAAAGTTGTTACCCATTATGACCCTAACCTCTCTAATTATAACCATTAACTTAGATAAATTTACTAAATCAGTATTAGTTAATCTCAACCATTAATCAAACAAATCAAGGGTGAAAAAATGGTTTTCTTAGTTTTCAATTATAATGTGGTTTTCATTAGAACTCTTCCCTATATATATATGTATATATATATAATATAATAATTAGTGAACTAGTTAAGCTTGAGATTTTGAAAATAAGCTCTCGAGTCAAGTTGAAGCTCAAGTCTTAAACCAACGAAGGTTGAGGTTAGACGAGTTTAAACCTTGCTCAACTTGTTTGTTTACTTGATTGAGTAATCTATGTGTGTAACACATAGATACAAGAAGAACTTAACCTTTTAAATTCCTTACAAATTCTTCTCAACCAATCGAACAAGTTATTCTGTTTTTATTATTTATTAGAATGATATTTAGGTAATTTAGTCTTTTAAATACTTTAAGAATTCTTCTCAACCAATCGAATAAGTTATTTTATTTTATTTGTTGGAATGGTATTTAGGTAATTTGTACAGCTTCTTATGTTTTGTAGTTATCGCCATGTAATTACAAAATAATTTTCTCCTTAATATAGACAAGAGATAGGGTGGTGGGAAATTTTCAAGATTCTCCTTATGATGGGGTAGTTACAAAACCATAAAGAGGTGTTTTCTCTACAATACTCTTTATACGACTACAAATAAGTCGTAGAATTTTCACTCGATGGTTATTAATTGTTTAAGTTCTTATTATGCACATAGATAGGGGCACATCATATTAGAAAATAAAAACTAATAATAAATTGAGAAGTAAAATAATCATATAATAGTATATAAAAAATAAAAAACAGAAAAACAGAAGAGAAAAATTGTAACAATTATATAACCATCATACGCATCAAATAAAATACATGTTTAAACATATCATATATTTCTTACGATTCTTAATATATTATTTATATTATTGTTTATAACGTAAATTTGTGTTTTCAAATAAAACATATATATTACATAAAAACAGTATGGTATTAGCAAATATCAATTTATCACATGAAAATTGTTGTCTTATGTGGTGTAACAACTAACAAGTAACAAAGACATATGATGAGAAGTACAAATTGAATGGATGTTATAGATTTGATTTCATTGGAAAATGGGAAAGCCATTAACAACAACCTCTACACCCCTTCTCTTCCAATCAAAACTCCTCTGTTTCTCTCTTTCATACCTCTTCTTCACCTCTTCTTAACCTTCTACATTCATCTTTCTTCCACCACCAAATGTCACTTCAAATCATCCCCCTTTGATCCCCTTCAATCACCCTTATTCAATTACCCTCAATCCTATTCCCCTCACAAACACCCAATTCCCACGCTCCATTCCTCCTGCAATTCCCCTGTTTTCTTCTCAGGTACACTCTGTTCATTGTTTCTAAACGATTTCGTCCCAATTGGTGGTGATTTTGAGTCTTTTTGGTTGAAATTCGTGTCGGATTTGCAGATTATTGGGCTGTTTTGGATGAAATTCGACGAATTCTGGGGAATTCTTCGTGGGATTTTGAGGGTTTGAGGTATCTTCAAGGGGACGGTGATGGTGGACGATTTGGGAGGAATTACAGTACGAATCAGAGGATTTCGTATTTTGATTATGGAAACGGTGGAGGCGAAATCCCTTGTGGGTTCTTTAAGAAATTTCCCATTAGTGATTATGGTTAGTGTGATCGAATTCATCGATGAATTTGTTTCTTGTGGAAGATATTGTTCGTTTGATTCTATATTATACTCTGTTATGAACGTTAAATGCAATTAGCACTGTAAAAA
Organism: Flaveria trinervia; assembly: GCA_025506515.1. NCBI lineage: Eukaryota > Viridiplantae > Streptophyta > Magnoliopsida > Asterales > Asteraceae > Flaveria > Flaveria trinervia. The sequence goes on along the minus strand of CM046444.1, from coordinate 5,012,629 downwards.
TTAGTAATTTGGTCGTGATTAAAAATTGTTATTGATACGTTTTATTGTTTGTGATCAAATTTTGTGGTTTGCAGATAGATTAGCGATGGAAAGATGTGACGGAGTAGTGGTGGTCTCGGCTATATTTGGAAACCACGACAAAATCCGTCAACCGAGAGGCCTCGGGTCAAAAACCCTAGACCATGTGTGTTTCTACATGTTTGTAGACGAGGTCACGTTAAAACAACTCTATTATCATAACTTACTCTCGAGGAAGACCGGTGAAAATAAAATTGGGGCGTGGAGAATTGTGAAAGTTTTTACTGAGGAATTGTATGAAAATCCGGCTATGAATGGGATAGTCCCCAAATACTTGGTTCATAGACTATTTCCAAACTCGAAATATAGCATTTGGGTTGATGCGAAAATGCAGTTGGTGGTTGATCCGTTATTGTTGCTTCATTCACTTGTGATAGTGAAAGATGCGGATATGGCTATATCTAAACATCCTTTGTATGTTCATACGATGGAAGAGGCTATGGCGACCGCTAGGTGGAAGAAATGGTGGGATGTCGATTCGTTGAGGATTCAAATGGAGACATATTGTGAAAACGGACTACAACCGTGGTCATTGAAGAAACACCCCTACCCTTCAGGTAATATACATCGTCAAATTATTCTAAAGTTTAAAATTGATATTCTTAATGTCAAATTAAACAGATTGATCATACATATTTATAAATTCATACACGTTAGAACATATAAAAAATGCCATGTATACTAGGAGTTGTTACATATAGCAAGTTATGAAACATGCCGTTCGAAAAAATAAAAAATAAAAGGAAAGCAAGTTATGAAACAAACATGCAATAGATGACAAAGATAAAAGCTGTCTTAACTTGAAAGTTACTTCATAATGATTTAATAATAAACAATATTTAATAAAGTTTATTCTTTTTTTTTAAGTATATAATATAATACACTCAGAATCAATCATCATCACCTTAAATGGTCGTGGCGATGCACACAATATAACTGAAAATAAAAAAGTTCTGGGGTTTGGGTCGGTGCGCAAATGTTTTGGCTTGAATCGGATGGTTTTTTCAACTCTAAACCTGTAAGTGTCATTTTAAGGAGGTTGAAGGTGCAGACTGAAACAAATATACAAGCAGATTAATCTAACATCTAATCAGATTTAACATTTTCTATTCAGAAAAATTATAATACACTTAGAATATTACTTTTGTGATCATATATTTAAATCAACAATATTTAATCTCTAAAAATAAATACGATATTTATACATATTATTTTGATTTTTTTTATTTAATTACTCCTCAAGAATCGTTCAGCTAGTTTTTTCCGTAACTATTTGTTACATATTTGTTTTATTTAATCATATAACGTATTTCATTTCAACGAACCAGTGTTGAAATTAATGATTAAGTTTTAGTTTAGAAGTTTATACTAATATATACTATATATTATTCTATTACTATATAATGTTCAATCTTTAGTTAAGTATTTACAAACCTCGTAACATCTTTAATCTTAATATAAGCTACATGTGTTGAAAGAAAAAATAAAAATTATATTGTTTTTAATAATCACCAAATTATGAGTTATGACAACTTAGAAACAGAAAAAAAGGTGGTTGAAGCTTCTACAAAACTCAAAAGGTCCCCATGACAACAGAGAAAAGTGCAGTTATTCATTTATCACAATTGTACTTTATGCAAGTCTTATAATATATACATTTAATTATTATTATTATTAAATATTCGATTATTAATTATTATATATTGCATAAAATCAAGCATCAATCTCTTTACGTACGCTTCACTTTATGCATGTTACATAATGGTCCCATTCCACACAAGAGTCTTGTTACCTCTATGTCTCTTTTTATTTATTTCAATACAAACAAACTTATAATAATTACGTTAAAGTGTTAATCGTGAAAAGTTGACGGGTTTATGGCTTTTAGGTTGACAGGTTGAATATATGATCTAAACATTACTCGTACATTTATTTATGTCGTGTTTATGGCAGACATGTTACAATGGTGTCGAGTTTTTGTTATATATTTAAACTGTTACTATTGACATAATAACAATTTAAACAATTGATAACTCTAACTCAAAAAACATTCTAAATCTTAATATATATAAACTTATTTTTAAAATTATTCTTACACGAACTTAAGTATGTAAAACATGCATTTTAAAATACACATGTTATAATGTCAAATTTTGGTAGCCTTAATTAATAATTAAAATAACGATATGATTACTATGATATAATTATTTTGGCAGATGTACCGGATAGTGCAATAATATTAAGGAAGCATGGGGTAGCTAGCAATCTATTTTCATGTCTTTTATTCAATGAACTAGAAGCATTCAACCCAAGAGACCAACTACCCTTCGCATTTGTGAGGGACCTAATGAACCCAAAGATAAACCTCAACATGTTCGATGTCGAAGTATTTGAACATGTGGCATCAGAGTATAGACATAACATAAAACACGATGGGTCTACTCAGACCCAACTGACTAGAACCAAAAGGGCTAGCCTTGATTTACTTGCTAATGGTGAAAATCATACCAAATGTGATCGTTACTTGGCAGAAATGTGGGGCGAATCCCAAGACTAACATCGGGTTGATCGTTAGAGTTTGCGGTTCATAGGCAACGCTAGCGACATAAGTCGGCTGGTGATTGATTTGTTGATAAAATGTGTATATTTATGCTGATTTTCGCCTTGCATATCTTTGCATGCGGTTTGGTTGCAAAACTTCAAGATTTGAGTTTTTTTAGCTTTTAATTATATTGTAATTTTAAAGGGTTTAAGATGCCATGTATCTACGTTGTAGTACTCACTAAAGTTATTTTAATTTCATTTATTTGTTTATTTTGTTTTAAATGTAATAATTTAATATATTTTTTTTGAAAATTACGTTTGATATTAATTTCTATTTTATAGCTTTTATATAAATCAAGAGTATAATATTATTTAGTTCGCTGGGTAGTAAAATGCCGAAAGTGATAGGGTCGGATATGATGGAGATAAGGTTGTAAAAAGTATGCCCAATTGATATGAGGTCGAAGAAAATTGAAAAATAAAACGTGCAAGTACATATATAAGATCCAAGATGACTATGTAAGGTCCATATCCGACATGCCATGATCATATAATTGGATTGTCATCTTTCATAAAGTTAATTGGATTAAGACTTTAGTAGGTAACTCTGTACACTCATATCATTTCATTCTTGTTCTAGTTAGTAGTTCAACATGAAACTTGAACACATGGTCTCTAGTTGTAACAGCCGGATAATAACCTACGTTGCTACAACAATCTACATGGTTGGTGTAGATTTTCGGAAGTGGTGTTGGTGATGATGTTTTGTCGTTCTTTTCTTTGCAATGGTAGATGGAGGTTGTGAGATCATCTAACACGTTAGAAGGTCCATGGCCGACCGCCTCCCGATACAATGTTGGTCAAGTCATTATATGTATATATTTGGGATAAAAACGACAACAATATGCACGTATAAATTATGTGGATATCTGATTGGTGTAGAGAAATTAGCATATGTAAGTGGGGAGAGAGGTACTGTCTCTTTCATATACACTTAATGTTTGCATTTTCAGAAGCGAATTTCAATTTTTTTTTATTTTCTTAGTTTCTATAACTAATAAACTTAATGTGAGTTACGTTAAAATACAACTACTAAGATTTATTAGTAAGTGTGCATAAACTTGCTAGACTAGTTATAACAGACTAGGCTGTTCACGAACCGAACCGAACGCAGCTTCGCTCGCACTCGGTTCGGTTCGAATTTACAAATTCGAGCGCAAACTTCATGCTCGAACTTGGTTCGGTTTTAAATCGAGCGCTCGGTTTTGTTTGGTTTTGTGCTATAATTTAAAGTACAACTAATAATTCATTCAAAAGTTTTAATTTTCAAGTTCAAATCATAGTATCTTCACCAATGTTTGTGCAAATGTTTTTTAAGAACCAAATCAAAAAAAAATATCTAATATCAAGATATCACGATTAGAAAAGCTGAACAATATCGGGTTCGAACAAGGTCGAACTTCGGATGTGGATTTTCGGAGGTGGGATGCACAGTCAGACTATTGCATGTTGGATTGCTGAATGTCGGGGTCGCATGTCAGAGTGTCAAAGGTTGGGGGTTACATGTCCGAGTGCTAGAAGTCAACGCCTCAACAGTCGGTAGGGAGGTGGGAGATACGGGGGACGGCTGGAAAGCAGTGATGGACTGATGGATGGAATGTTGAAAGAATCTTAAAATGTAAATTAGTGATTTGATTAGAGAATTAAAGCTTTACATTTAGGGTTGTTGAATGTTTGACTAAATAATTAAAATAGTGGTAGTTGGTAATTGGTAATTGGTAAGTAACTAAATATATTAACAAATTTATAATATATAAAACTGAATTAAAAAATAATTCGAGTGAAACCGAGCGAGCGACAAGCGAGTGTACCTTTGCTCGTACTCGGTTCGTTTTCAAACTGAACCGAGCCGCTCTGTTTGTTTACAACCGAGCCGCTCTGTTTGTTTACAACCGAGCCAAAATTCAAACAAGCAAAAGTCCGAGCTTTTTTCGAACGAGTTTCGCACACCGAGCTATTTGAATATTCTTATAACAGGCTCCTTAAGGTTGCATGGATATGATGGACCGGGGATGGGCTTTATTGGTCTTATGGGCATCTCTTACACACGTAGATGACTAGATTGTGAGATTCTTCTCTGTAACATATAAGTTGAATTGGTAGACATTAAACATGCACAAAATAATAAGTTCCAATAACCGCAATCGATTTTTATCTGGACCCAACCTGGTCTAACTATCTAATACCCGGTTTTAGTAAGTGGTTTGTAAGATCATCTCCAATAAAGAGTTTGTGGTGATTTTTTGTACCAACAAGACTGTTTTTTAACAGCATCCCCGTTGTGTTTTTTTATGTAAAAATTTATCACCGTGAATTTGAAAAAATAAATGAAGATGAGGTCAATAGTAGGTGAATTATACCTTTTATATAAAATAAATAGAAAGAAAGAGCATAGTTGATGAAAATAAGGTAATTATGATATGACAAAATTTTAGGATTTTTTAAGTCTTTTTATTTGAAATATATTTTTGATACTTTAAAGAACTAACATTTTTATGACGTGCCGGTTGATCAATTATGTTTTTAGTGTTTTTCTGATTCTCTATTGGTGATGTTTTAACCAGTTCGACCAACGGTTTGTACAAAGTTTGAAGTATTCAGGAGCATATTCGGTTTATTACTAGTGTTTTTTAAACGCTAATAAAAACTTGTTTTTAACAAGTATCATAACCTAACTGGCTCCATCAAGTAGGTTTTAAAATCTTCTCAAACAATTGATAACAATGGCGGAGCTTAACCATTTTTGTAAGGGGGGCAGGGGCGAAATTATTTTTTTATAGGGGGGCGAACTTGATATTTATATAAAAATTTACATTACCGGACCAAAAATTTACACTATCGGGCTAAAATTTAACACTACGGACGAAAATATAAGAGCGCCCCCCCAGCCCCTATCAAGCTTCGTCCCTGATTGATAACCGAACCAATTTTTAAAAATACCGGCTTTAACTTTATTAATCAAATCGGTTTAATAGTTGGACTGATTTTTTATTTTATTTTTTTGACATAACTTATCTAGGCACCTCTATAATATGGTATGCTATAGTGTTAATAACTCATGTTATTTATTTTCCACCGATTCACAATACTTGGTTTAACCACTTCACATAGGAAGTCTCCCGATTCTCATGGTTCGTTGTCGTCATAACCTTGCTACTCTGATTGGGATTTACAACTTAATTAAGGTGTAATCTTGCAGGTTATGAACACTCATTTGTATAGTTTTTTTTAATTGTGTAAGAGTGTTTTGTATAATTGTTTTTATTTATAGTGCGCACCTCAACACGTCTTGATTTGTTTTGTTTAGGATCTCACGATTAATGCACCTCACGTGGGTCACTTTCTAGGTAGATCAATGTATGATTTGTTTATGTGGTCGATTAAAAGTCAATTACAAATTAAGTCTTGTTAATAAGACATCAAACCTTAAACTAGAAGGGGCTTTGTTGTTTTTTTTAATCTTGATACCAAGTTAAATCTCTCTTATATCTTTTTGTGTTTCAAATTTTCTTATTTTATTTCAGTTTAGTTTAGCTTTAGTTTTAATTTAAAACTTCAGAAACCTTCTTAATTTTTAATTTATCATCAAACAACAAGTACCTTACTAACAACGTGTTACTTATAGATACAATAATGTACTTACATTAACTATCTAGATTATTTAAGTTATTACATTACTTGAATGATCACCGTGCAATGCAAACTAAATTTTTGCAGGTGATTATCAAACTTATAAATTATTACCAATTTCATATTGGATAAGTTGAGCAAGAGAAACAATAGATCAACAATGTTGATCTCGTTGGTTAATTTAAAGGCTGTTAAACAATGTTGATCTCATTGGTTAATTTAAAAGCTAGTATATCATTTAATTATTCAAATACAAATGTATGATCATTTTAGATAAGATATTTTAATCATTCAATACAGATCTTTTAACCATTCAGCACTAGTATATTACTTAATCATTCAGAGGCAAATGTCTGAATCATTTAGACATTTGCTCGCGAAAAAATAGTCCGAACCATTAAATGCTGAATATTCAGACATCTGAATCATTAAGATGTTGATTAAGATGTTCCCAAACAACCCCTTAGAACGACGTTAACACTACATTTATACGAGGAACATGTCACAGATGTTATATAAAAACAAAAAAATAATAATAATAATTAATGGCTTGCATGCAATTTGCATCGCCTCGAGCTTATATTGAATGGTCGTATTTTTCGGTAAAACTTGAAAAAATACAACACAATAAACCAATCACATTCTAATATACTTACAAGAAAAATAAAATAAAATTAACAAAACAAATCATAACAACAAAATACAAATCACTTCGTTACGAAGACATAATGAAACATGTGAAATCAGAAGTTCCTAAACGTTTAGCATTTACATGTTATTAAAACCATAAAAGACACACAACATAATCATATCTAATTTTTACAATACAAGTCGTTTAATAATACATAACACATACATTACCGTATGTAATGCACAAATGTAACCGCATTAGTTCCCGACAATATAGTGTAATCATCACTCGTGATATATTTTCCAATCACGTATTCCGGTTTATCATCCGAGTTTAAAAAAGTTGATAAAATGCAAGATATGCTACAATAAAACCTAATTTTATTTAGCAAACAATGTTGCTCCACCTGCCCTAATTAATACATCTATGTCTACTCATAACATTCATTCACATTTCTCACCTTTTATCACGTTCACTCGAATCACAGGTCTTTAAATCTCTTCGATCCCTCTAAGACTTTCATCTTCACAAACCGCTGTTGATTTCTTCAGGTTCTTCACATTCGATTGCAGGTTAAATCACCCTACTTCATCTGAAGATCACAATTCCCCTTGCGTTAATTAGGGTAAATCGAAATCTGTTCATCTTACGTTTCGTATCGTCGATTTCAACTTTTAAACTGAAATTAGGTTACGAGATTGCTTTAGTTTGCTGATTAAAGGCTCAATGTGTTCGATTTTGTTATTTGTTGAATGAGAAATTGAGAATGAAGAGGTCACGGAGTGAGGTTTTCGGTTTGCGGAGGGTGAAACTGCCTCATATTTTGTTTGGATTAGCGGCATTGTATTTGATTGTTGTTTGCTTCAAGTTTTCTGCGTATTTTGAGACATCAAGTGCTTCTGATAGTGAATCAGTGAGTGGATATCAGTTAGAAGTGAGTAAACCAACGTTAAGATCTGCTTATCATGATGAAATCAGTGAGGTATTAGAAAATGACAATGGATTTCATGGTGTGACTCGACAAGAGAAGAAATTAGAAGAGGAATCTGGTGATAGGAGTAGGGAGACATTAGAAAATGAGAGCGGATTTGAAACGGTTACTCAGGAAGAGAATGATGATGGTTTGCCCCCTGTTGATCTTCACTACGGGCGGTTGACTGGTAATATTCTGAGGCAGAGACATAGGACTCGCGATATGTCAGGATTGGAGAAAATGGCAGATGAAGCTTGGAGTTTAGGTTTAAAGGCATGGGAAGAGGTTAATAAGTTTAACGAACAGGACACCAAGTTGTCTTCTATACTTGAAGGGAAACAAGAACAGTGTCCACTGTGGGTATCTAGCACTGGTGAAGAACTAACTAAAGGAGACCGAATCATGTTTCTTCCCTGTGGTCTTGCTGCAGGGTCATCTATAACAGTGGTGGGAACACCTCATTATGCTCATAATGAATATGTTCCCCAACTTGCAAGAACAAAGGGAGCTGATCCCATGGTTTCGGTTTCACAGTTTAAGGTTGAGTTGCAGGGGCTTAAATCTGTAGTTGCGGAGGATCCACCAAAAATTTTGCATCTGAATCCTCGATTGAGAGGTGATTGGAGCCATCAACCAGTTATTGAGCACAATACATGCTATCGGATGCAGTGGGGGACTGCTCAAAGATGTGATGGTTTACCATCAAAAGGCGATGATGACATGCTTGGTAAGTATATTGCTATAATTGTGAAGTTATAAAATAGGAAGATAAATAAAGTTTGATTTCTTCTTTCCCTGCATGTGTGAGATGTTGTCCTCTTTTCCTTAAATGTTAATTTGTCACTTTTAGGCCATTTCTACCATTGTGGTTTTATAGAGAACATGTAGCGCATCAGGATGAATGACATGTTCACTGCCCTTTATTTTCCCAATATATTGGCACCCTTCTTGTGCCAAATAAATTATTTTGCATCTGATTTTTTTAGATTGAAAAGTACGTGATCTTTGTGGTCAATCACGAGGATCCACGTGTAAAGTGAGTTGTTTGTTGAAGTTGCCAAAAAACAGGGTTCTTGGAATTGAATCTTGTTCAAGTGAACAGCAAAAATATACTGCAATTTTATGCTTAACAAGTTACCGGGGTTTCCATCTTGTTGCATGCTAAGAAGCTCTTATTAATTAAGGTTTATCTTAATACATATTTACATATAGATATGATATCAGTAGCTGTTAATATAAGCTTATCGGTAGTCTATTGCTTCTGACATAGTTGGCAAATCAAGAATCTTTATCAAATGCCAACATGAATAGAAGTAAGCTTATATTAACAACTACTGATATCATATCTATAAGTAAATATGTATTAAAATAAGATACCATATCCAGAAGGTTCTACCCCTCTATTTTGCCAAAAAATCAATTTTTCTATATATCAGACCTATTAGATATGATATTGACGATCAAATTTCAGAACTTCCTCATCTCACCAGTTATTTTTTGATATGAGGCTGGAGCTTTCATGGTAGTAGTTAGGAATATCAGTAGGTTTTAACTTTTAAGGTTGCCATTCTGTTGAAACCGAACATATGACACTGTTAATGTTCGTTTTAATTGGGATCATCTCACTTACGTTATTCATGTATTTAATGTACTATATTTGGCAGTTGATGGATTTCCGAGATGTGAAAAATGGATGCGTAATGATATTGTGGATTCAAAGGAATCACGAACATCATCATGGTTCAAACGATTTATAGGACGGGCACAAAAACCAGAAGTGACGTGGCCATTTCCTTTTGTAGAAGGTAAACTATTTGTGCTGACCATACGTGCTGGGGTTGATGGATTCCATATAAATGTCGGGGGCCGCCATGTGACCTCCTTCCCATACCGTACGGTATGTTAATCTGATTCCATAATATTGCTTTAACATGCTTATTTAACCAACTATACATCTATAACCAGCAATTGATGTAAAATTTGTCTTTGCTACAGGGGTATACACTTGAGGATGCAACAGGATTAGCTGTTAAAGGGGATGTAGATGTGCATTCTGTTTATGCTACATCACTCCCAACTTCTCACCCGAGCTTCTCACCTCAAAGGGTAATAGAAATGTCAGAAAAATGGAAAGCTAGACCTTTGCCACACCATCGTATACGAGTTTTTATTGGGATTTTATCTGCTACAAATCACTTTGCTGAGCGTATGGCTATTAGGAAAACATGGATGCAATCTTCAGCAATTAAGACCTCAGATGTTGTTGTTCGGTTTTTTGTTGCTTTGGTATGAAATCTACATTAAGGTTAATTTTTTTTTAAATTTATCTTTGATATTTTATGGCTGTGACAAAAAGTTATGTTAAAATGCAGAGTCCAAGGAAGGAACAAAATGCAGTTCTCAAAAAGGAGGCTGCTTACTTCGGTGATATCGTTGTATTAACATTTATGGACCATTATGAGCTTGTGGTGCTTAAAACTATAGCCATCTGCGAATATGCGGTCATTATGATTGAACTCTTCTTCTGTAGTTTCTAAATTGGTCTTAACAATCACTTTCTTAACAGTTCTGCCGCTTGCAATTGCAGGTTAAAAATGCGAGCGCCTCATATGTAATGAAATGTGATGATGACACTTTTACGCGGGTGGATGTCGTCTTGAAAGAGCTTAACAAAGTTCCTCACCAACGGTCACTTTATATGGGAAATCTTAATCTCTTTCACAGGCCTCTCAGGCATGGCAAATGGGCAGTCAGTTTTGAGGTCTGATAACATTAAATATTTATGAAAGACAATTAATTATCTGTACAATTCTTACAAATCAACATATTCTTGCAAAAACGAAAAACAGAAAAGTATACGTAGGAAAGCCAAATTTGTTTTTCCCCCTCCTACACTTCACTCAATTTAAAAGATTTTTCATTTTTGCAAGTTATCTAAGAAAAATGTTGGTGTGTGACAAAATTCAAGTATGATGGTATACTTAATCACAGTTTTGTCCAATTTGAAATGGCTATTTACATTTCAATGTTACAGGAATGGCCTGAAGCAGTATATCCGCCTTATGCAAATGGACCAGGATATATAATTTCCAGTGATATAGCTAAATTCATCGTATCCCAACATGCAAAAAGAAAGCTCAGGGTCCGTTATTTTCCCCTCTAAATTCTTGTTAGTTTTAGTGACAAAATGGGCTGGTTGTGGTTCACCGACACAAACCACTTTACTATGCATTTTTTGAAATCTAAAAATGACTAGTTTGCTAAATATGATTATAGACATGATCAAACATTTTTAAGAGAGTTATTTAGGATGTTTTATGTATTTGAATACCTGTAGGATGACTTGCTAGTTTCAACCCATCTGACATGCTCCTTTGTATGGCTCATTTGGCAGATATTCAAAATGGAAGACGTGAGCATGGGAATGTGGGTCGAGCAGTTCAACAGCACCAGTCCGGTCCAATACTCTCACCATGGTAAGTTCTGTCAATACGGGTGTATGGATAATTATTACACGGCACATTACCAATCACCAAGACAAATGGTTTGTTTGTGGGATAATTTAGCAAGAGGACGGCCTCGATGCTGTAACTTTAGATGAAAAAAGAAGTCAGCAGTTATTATGTGTTGAATTTTGTGTTTGCTTCATATGTGATGTGCCATGATTTTGTTGTGATGTTATTGTGAAAATTTATGTAACATGGAATTGTGGATATGGTGAGCATGGCCATGATTCATGAAGATGAACCATGTTTCACGATTCGCCGCGATTAATGCTTGTGATCATTTTTGGGCAGTTGGGTTTTGAGTATGTGCCCTTTAAACCGTGATTGTAAACTTGGATGTACAATTAATCTGTATAGAACTGATCGTGCCTCTTTATGTTATCAAGCATATAGTTTTATGCATCAATGGACATAATTTTTTAGTTTTATGTATCACTGGACATGAATTTTTTGGTTATTTACATGTGTTAAATTATTTATAAATTCCCAAATATTAATTATTGAAGATATAAACACGAGTGTAACATCGTGTGACGGGTATTACAAATTTATGACAAGACACTTGATTTTATTCTTTGATGTTTATTAATAATGCCAGGTTAATGTCTATTTAGCGACCTAATTTGAGGCATAATGTCTATTAATATCCCAAAGGACCCAAACCACCCAATGAACCCATTCTTGTTGGGCATTTCTATTTTCGAGTTTATCTTATGTCGAGAGGTTTGTCAATTCCAAGCTCAAATAACTTGCGTTTGTCATAGTTTATCTCAAATCAGCTCCACATGGATTTCATTACACCATAGTATCGTGATGAAAATATTTTATACCTTTTAAGAATGTAATTGTTTCATCCTATTTATAGGGTGAATTAAAAAGTTGTTTGTGGTCAAAAATCAACAAATTAATGTGTATGTTTTTACACATGAAGACATGTATTATTGTGACGTGTGAGAATAAGCTTCCATGGAAAATCATGCTTATTGATACCAAAAGACGCGTTTAACAATACCATCATTCATCGCATATAAAAAACGTGTCATCAATATAAATATGAATCGCAAACTTCTCACAAGATTCATTTACATCAACCAATGAAAAAATCATAATGCTGTACTTGATGAAAATATTTTATCCACAACATGAAAATTTGAAGTTAAACTCATTCCAATTGTCTTGTTTCATTTTAATCATATGCTCTTGTACACCATTCAAATAACCAAAATATATAAAAGCTTTCACCGCAAGCTATCCTTAAGATTTCGTAATCTTCCGAATCTTTTTCCGATTTGCCGCGTGAAATCTCCGATGAAAATACTCCCGCCATATGCAAAATTTTCGACTTTCAAACTCACATTCACTTCACATTTCACATCGAAATCCACCTCATATCCCCAATTTCACTTCATCTTCTTCACATTCCCCTCATCTTCACTGCAAATTCTTCACAGTTTTTCACAATGGAGACCACTTCACACCTCCGACAAATGGCCGAAGAACTCAAATGCCCCATATGGTAATCCCTACACACAATATCACTTCATTTCGCCTTTATTATTATTATTAATTAACTCTATGTAACCCTATCTTTTTTGTCTTCTGAAATTGTTTGCAGCTTAAGTCTTCTGAAATGTGCGGTTTCGCTTACGTGTAATCATATATTCTGCAAGTAAGCTTTTCATTTGTTCTTATTAGGGCATTTTATCTCCTTCGTTTTCTTCTTTTATTGTTGTGATTTTTTTACGATTGTTTTCAGTGTTTGTATCGAGAAGTCTATGAAGTCCGATTCGACATGTCCTGTATGCAAAATTCCTTACAGGCGAAGAGGTATTTCTCATTATACGAATTCAATTAGATCTGTCAAATTTTTAAACATTCGATTAGTGTATCACCTCGTAGCACTGAACTGAATTTACAATTGCAATATATGAGTAGATGAAAGATATTGATATGTAATTCATTATATCCTGCATCTTATTGATTCCCATGGAGCTGAGATATTGAGGTTTTTGATATCTTGAAAGATATCGACATGAAATTCATCATACCTAGTTTCTTTTTAATACACGTGTCTAGATATTTTCGAACTTAATCTATTTGGTTGCAGAGATTCGTCCTGCACCTCACATGGATACTTTGGTGAGCATTTACAAGAACATGGAGGTTTCTTCAGGGGTCAACATTCTAGTCACTCAAACTGAACCTCAAACCCAAGGTATTAGTTCAGTTGTTTAATCTTAAAAAAGGCGTAGAACATCGTAAGTTTGAAGTGTTAAAAAACAAGTAGACATATTCATCATATACATGTTACCCTTACTCTGTTTCGATTGTTTTATCTTGGGTGTTTAGGTCATGAGAATCAAACTGATGATGGGACCATCTGTGGAAGCAAGACAACCAGCAAAGGATGCAGACGTACACCAAACACACAGAACCAGAGGAAAACCAAGGGGAAAACTGTGAAAGAATCTTCGAAGCGGCTGAAAAGATGTGATTCGGATATTGAGAGACCATCTTTTCCAACAAAGAAAAGGATTCAGGTGCCACAACACCCTCCACAAGAGACACCAACAAGACCTGCAAATCTTGAAAGTGGGAAGGGTGAGCTTATTAAAGATAGAGTTCAAACTGATGTGTCTGGACTGGAAGACACAACTCATTTACATGAGAATGGTGATACATTATTTTCCCCTTTCTTTTGGTTGAGAAATGAGGAGGACGATGAAGATACACCAGAACCTACACCGTTTGATCCTGTAAATGTATCACCACCAGATGCTCCATGCTTCAGTGATATCAAAGACTCTTATGAAGACCATTCATGTCATGTAACCTTGAAGGTAGTTTGTAATTAGTTAGGTATAACTTGGGTATTGGTACATGATAATTGCTATAGTTTTGGTTTATCTTTATTTACAGGCATTTAATTCTAGACATTCCTATTGCTTATATTTACTACTTCCCCACCATTGAGTCAAAGTTAGAACTTCACCAATATGTAAATTACGTAGGAACATAGTCCATCCCCCTACTACTAACAAAGTTTTAATGACTTAACTAGGCAGCATGAAACTTTGTCAAATGACATCAGCTATTAGCATATATAACTAAATATTGATTGTCCTTGATGTGTATTGAGAGTGCTTGTTGTTGCAGGATGGCAACATGTTTGACAGTGAAATGTTTGAATGGACACAAAGACCCTGCTCTCCTGAGCTCTGTGCAAGTCCAATTAAGGTGCAGGTACTATATTTTATATATTGTTATAGCATGGCAATTTGCAGAATAAAAATGGAGTCCATCTCATATATGTTTACTTGGCATATTCCTTAATATTTTGTCATTGAATTTGGAATTGGGATACAGGACAAAGAATCTGATGGATGTGACAGAGTCCAAGAGGATGGGCACAATAATGTGGATGGAAAGGAGACAAATAACATAGAAGTGGGTGACCATGAAGCTAAAGTTAAAGGGTACAAGAAGAGAGTTAAGAAGACCAAAGAAAGCAATCAAAAGAAAAGAGTTAAAAGAGATGCAAATAACGTTGTTGGAATTTGTACCGTGCCACTGAAAGCTGATCAAGATAATGGCAAAAATACTAGTGAGTCTGTGAAATGCAAGAAGCAGAATCGAAGTGGCAAGATAATTGGTAAAGAAATTGCAATGGTAGTTGTTGGAGAAGCTTCCAATCAAGGAGATGGAAGCACAGTTGGTCTGTCAAGTTCATTGAATCTTAAAAAATGCGGTGGCAGTGCTAGTAGTAGTAGTAGCATTGACAAGAAGAAGAAAGAGGCAACTAATCAGCAACATTCAAAAAGGAATAAAAGATTGAATAAGCAAGATCCAAGAAATAACATAGCTGAACTTAACAAGGATTTAATCTCCCAGTTGCCTAGTAAAGCTTCTCTAGTTAACAGTGAGATAAAAGCTTGTGCTTCAAGTAAACAAACTGAAAAAAGTCAAGTTTCCAAGGTCTTAAAAACTTCTAAAAAGGTGAAATTTTCTACAAATGAGTCAGCACCATTTAAAAGTGGCGCTACAAAGGTTAGCCAACCGTTGGGAGAAGTTAAGTGCAGCTCCATGACAGAATCCAATCCTACAGGGAAATCGAATGCAACATTCTTACAGAAGTGTAACACTTTGTCTTATAATCATTGCGCTTTTTGCCAGTCATCAGAAGAATCAAATGTATGTGTTGAAGCTTAAATTCCTCTAATACTAATTACTTGTTTATTTTTGTATTTTCTTATTAGAAGTATATTTACTGTAGATTTCTGGATGCATGACACACTACCTTAAAGGAAAGCCTATAACTCTGGATCATGAAGGTGTACCACATGCTGTTCATGCACATAGGAACTGCACAGAATGGTAATTATGTTAAACTATTGATTACTTTTTTCTCTTTTGTTAATAGACTGACAAGGAATCTATATGCAGGGCTCCTAATGTGTACTTTGAAGATGATATTGCTGTCAATCTGGAAGCCGAATTGACAAGAAGCAAGAGAATTAAGTGCTCCTGCTGTGGATTAAAGGGTGCAGCTCTTGGTTGTTATGAAAAAAGTTGTCGTAAAAGCTTTCATTTTACTTGTGCGAAGCTAACACCACAATGCCGATGGGATGATGTAAGCATCATTATATTGTATTACAGTACATTATATTAAACATGATCTGTTGGTCCAATTCTATTTCCTTGCTGCAGGATAATTTTGTCATGTTATGTCCACTTCATGCATCTCAGAAGCTGCCAAATGAAGCATGTGATTCTCAACTAAAGGAAAAAAAGAAATATGTTTCAAAAAGGCAAGCTATCATTAAACAATCTCAAGTTAATGTGGGTGATACAATTAGCACAACTTCACGCTGGGAGTCATATGGACTGTTCACAAAAATGGTTCTTTGTTGCTCAGCTCTCACAAGTACTGAAAAGGTAAGACTAACTTTTCATATATTAAAATTCACGTGAATGTTTTATTTATTCATTTCTTAACTCTATTACAGGAAACCATTGAAAAGTTTGAGAAGTTATCTGGAGTTACAGTATTGAAGAAGTGGGATTCTAGGGTTACACATGTCATTGCATCAGTGGATGAGAATGGTGCATGCAGAAGAACCCTTAAATATTTGATGGGTATTATAGAGGGAAAGTGGATTCTTAATATTGATTGTAAGCATTAGTTAATCTATATTTATCATATTATTTGTTATTGTACAAAAATGTTCATTTTAAAGATATATATATATCTGTTGTTCCCTTTGCATGCTAAAAGGGATCAAGGCTTGCTTGGAGGTCAAGAAACCGGTTGATGAACAACTTTATGAGATTGATGTAGATATTCATGGATTCAAGGGTGGTCCTAAACTCGGACGTTCTAGATTATTAAACAAGGTCTTTTCACATCTAAATTTCTGTAAATATTTTGATTTTTAATAAATACTGAGATGTTAATACTAATATATATTCATCTAATGTTGACTTGTTAACCTGAAATCAATTTTGCAGGAACCAAAACTTTTTAGCGGGTTTAAGTTCTATTTTACTGGAGATTTTGTGGCTTCTTACAAAGGATATTTACATGATCTTATAATTGCTGCTGGAGGCACAGTTCTGCATAGGAAGCCAATACCAGTAAATAATGAACAACAATTTCTAATTTACAGCATTGAGCTTCCTGATAAGTTGAAAGCAAATGAGCAAAACCAGATTCTGAGTCAAAGAAAGTTAAATGCAGAAATATTTGCAAAATCATGTGGTGCTGTAGCTGTAAGCAACTCATGGATTTTAAACTCCATTGCTGCCTCCAAGGTGCAAAATCACTAGAAAGATTATATTTGTACTTCAATCTTTTGAAATTTATGCAGCTTTTTCATTGAGAATATGTATAGAATATGGTCATGTATGAACTTATTTCCAACTTTGGCATATATATAAACTATTAAGGAAAACTTTAGGTGGTCCCAGTCTGTTAAGCTTGTTATTGTGTTAGTCATTGAAAATAATATTATAGTATTTTTACATATTACAAGTCAGTACACATGCTACAAAACCGACAATTCTTTACATATCTTACATTTGATTCTTTTTAACTGAATGTACATTTTCTGGTATCTTATATGGCTGTATATCTGGTTTATTCACATGCTCACCTCCCTTCTTGCCATGTTTCTTTTCATTTTCAAAACACTTGAACATATGCTCTAGTTCTGAAACCCCTTCTTCAATATCCACAATTTCATCACTTTCAGTTGTGAGATGATGCCTATAGTTTTGAATTTTTTCTAAACTGCAACTAACTTTTGCTCCCATTTCATCAATTGTTGACTGCATTACCATATTTTCTTCTTGCACTTCTGTTAATTTTCTCTTCATTGATCTGTACTCATCTAATGATTTCACAAGTTGTTTAGAAAGTGATTTGTTATGTTCTTGAAGCTCTACGGTTCCTTGTGTTTCTTTTCCTTTTCCTTCATCTTTATGTACATTTGCACATTCTTTAATCTTTTCTAATAACGTCTCATTTTGTGCTTTAAGGTGGTTTATATGTTCCTCCATTTCTGCCAACTCGTGTGCTTTTTTTGTCAACTCTTTCATCATTATCTCTTTTTCTTTACCCAAACTTGAGCACATGATCTCCAAACTTTTGCGTGCAGCCATGTTTGCACTGAGTTCTCTTTTCAGTTTTCTTTCTCATCACCCATCATTGGTTCCGTTAGTCGTTTTTCTTTTGGGCTTTGAATTGGACTGTCTTGCAAACTCTGCTCGCTTGGTTCCAAACGATTGACATTTTTGGATCCTGGTTCGAACCATGTCAAGGATGGTCATCATTCCAGCCACCCTTAACATCCTTCTTCCATCATTTCTTTGTGTTTTGCATGCATCTTTGTGATCTTGAATCAGTTTTAATAGCAGTTTCACATTTGCAGCAACACCTAATGCATAATACAATATACCACAGGAACACAAATAGATTCATATATCATTTTCTTTCATTTTACATCATCTTATGCTGTCATTATTCATCAACATTTCATATCATACCATAAAATATTACCTTCTAAAGCTGCATCATCGTAATAATGTTGTGTGTGTGTTGATATTGTGATCGGATCTGAAGGTCTTTTATCTTTAAACTTACTCATATCTAAAATTAATTATAAAAAAAGAAAAAAAGTATGATGGTGATCTGAGAATAATAAGAGGAATGAAGAGAGGGGATGAAATTGGATGTTTTCCCTCTCTTTCTCTCTATTTTTTTAAAAGAAATTCAAAAAACTGTTTAATGTTTAATGTTGGATATTACAATCAGTTGTGTGGTGTCTGGTGGGCAATGGATAATGGTTGGTTGTTGCCTTGATGGTGCCTGTTTATTTATGACAATTTCCTACTTTTCTAATAATAGTGATATTAATATAAATTTAACATCAATGGATGATTGCACACTTTTGGAGAGTGATTGTGATTTTAGAGAATGGTAAAATTGATAAAAGGAAACTTAAAAAATGTCAAAAGTAGTTGGTTATTGGCTATATATTTGAAAACGATTCTCAACTTGGGTCCTTTTAAATTGGTTTTAATCTGATTATCTTAAAACCTTCAAACTTGTCCTAATGGTTTTTATTTGTTCTGAATTAGTTTCTCTCAAATCGGTTTAATTTTGGGTCGGGACTAATGTGAAATGGTTTTTTTTTCAGGAACTAACTTTTTTTCTTTTCTACTTATTAATATATTAAAATAAATTAATAGGCTCGTTTCTAGTAGTTACTCTCACTGACTAAGACCCAATAGTCATATCAATAGCAATATTTGGACCGGCTCATATTAAGAAATAAAAAGGGCAAAATAGGCTTGCTATCAATTTTCCTAGAAAACACTTGGACTATCCGGTTCTTTTTGCAAATCATATACCAAGTATCCGCAAATCGTTTAGGTTAAACGCGATGATCTATCACTAAAAATGTTTCTCTAGACATAGCATAATTCTATACACTTATACAAGCTGGAGTCTATTACTAATAGTCCTAACCCATCTTGTAGCTACCAAAATCCGCATGCTTGCACCAGGAATTGAGACAACACTACGATATATATGCTCACCATCAACTAGTCAAGAGTTGGGTTACATCTATAAAATGACAACTGTTAGTCTAGTCACAATTAAGACCTAAGAGCGACTACCATGACTGAATTTTAACATAAAAATAAAGTTAATTGAGTAAATAAACGTATAGAGTGATAGAGTAATAATCTAAATTAGTTAGTATAGACTTAATGCCGTCTTGTTTGCATTATCTTTCATCTCGTTTTGTTCATCTTATTCATAAGAAATGCTCTTTTGTGAATAGGGTGTTCAAATTCGGATATCCGAAGATTTCGAATGGTGGATTTCACTATCTGAATCCGAATCCAAAATTTCGGATTCCGATATCCGAATTAAAAAAAAGGTTGTATTATTTTATAAATTTAATAAAACTATAATATTTTTTATTAAAGTTTTTTTTGTATATCCAAAGTTTTTATTAAAATATCTGAAAATTTTAAAATATCCGAAATATTCAATTAATATATAATATTTTTAAATATTTATAAAAATATTTTTGATATCCGAAACATCTAAAATTCTCAAAATCACTATCTGAATCCAAATCCGAAATTTTGGATATTTTTTATTCGGATATTTTTCGGATATATTGGATTCCGTGTCGGATTCGGATATTTTTGAACACCCCTAGTGAATATGGTCCAGTCATATCATGTCTTTTGATATTTTCTACAAATTACCTATTATAACAAGTTACTTGTTCAAAACTTAATATTTTTATTTTGTTCGTAAAAATCATAGTTCAATAGTCTGCTCTATCAAAATATTAAATCAGTTTCATTCATAGTGTAGACTAGACTGAAATAATTACCCCACCACATTATATTCTACGACAAAAAAATAAAAAAACCCGGTCTATTACGTTTCAGACCACTAAACCGATCTAAAGTGATTCGCCCTACCCGAAAGATCTCAACCTCTAATAAGATATCCATTCTTCGGTTTCTAATTTGTATATGTTAAAGGGCTTATCTAAAACACACACCAAAGTTCAGGGACGAATCTTGTAAATGACTCTTCTCCAATAGAAAGAGGACCATTGTAATTTGTACACACACGTTTCTTCCTTGTAAAGAACGAAAAATCGGTGATATCAAATCGGATTCACAACTGATATGGCGTCAACCACCGCACCGGAGCCGCCGTCTACGGCGGAGCAAACGCCGAACTGGCTGGAACTGCCTCACGAACTGATGGCGATGATACTTCAACGGTTAGACGCTGTGGAAATCCTCAACAGCGTACAGAAAGTGTGCACCACGTGGCGGAGAATCTGCAAGGATCCGGCGATGTGGAAAGTCATCAATATGCTCGAATCGGTTGTTTCGTGGGATCCGGAGTCGGATTATGATCTCGAGAATCTGACGAAGAAGGCGGTCAATCGAAGCTGTGGGGAATTGATCGATATTAACCTTGAGTGCTTTTGCACCGATGATCTCCTTGATCACGTTTCTAGATCGTACGTTTCCTTCGCTTTTTTTCGGTATTGTGTTTGATATCATGATGTGTTTGTAATGATTCTGAATTTTAGAGTTTATTTCGATATCTAATTGTGTTTTGAGATGTGAATCTAGAACGTTGTTTGTGGAATTTGTTGTAGGAACTGTTAGTTTGTTAGATTAGTTGTGGAATTTGAGTTGAATCTGTATTTGAGATGATGAAGGCTTGGTAAGATTCATATTAGGGTTTCGTATGTGCTTTGTTACTTTACATGATTACATCTTATCTGTTCTCTTTGATGATTTTTTTATGGATTTGAGGTTGCTTTAATGTGCTTTAGAAGTTAGTTTGGTGATCAGAATGTATGATGAACTGTTACTTTCTATTGATCAGTTGATGTTAATTCATAACTTAATATCTTTCTTGATGACAGTATATGATGCTAAAGTTAATTGAATATTAACTGTTACCTCTTAAAGACTAATTGATGTTAATTACTTAAATTATAACCAATTTGTTCCTGATTTGTTTTCTTGTTGATTTGGCAATTGAATCTGAACTTTCAGATAGTATACTCTGTTGTTTTTGTTTGTTACCGAGTTCTTCATTTGTTTTCACACTCTATTGCTTCTATGTGGCTCAAAAGCTAAAATGGTGAACTCTTGTGCACAGATCAAATAAGCTGAAACGGCTCTGCCTTTCAAACTGCTACAATGTTACAAGCAGTGGGTTGAGTCACGCGGTTCAAAAGCTACCACAATTGGAACAACTTCACCTTTACTACACCTCTATCAGTGTAGAAGACATTGAAGTGATTGGAAGAAACTGCCCTCATCTCAAATCCTTCAAGTTAAACAAAGAGTTCAGCCGACCCCATATTGAATTTGACGGTGATGCCTTTGCAATCGCGAATAGCATGCCTGAATTACGCGATTTGCAGCTGTTTGGAAATAAAATGACCAACGAAGGTCTCCAAGCCATTCTACATGGCTGCCCGCATCTAGAATCCCTTGACGTTCGCAGGTGTTTTAACCTTAATCTTGGTGCTGATAACTTAGGAAAACTATGTGTAGAACGGGTTAAAGATTTCAAGCATCCAAACGAATCAACGAAAAACTGCGGTTTTAATCTTCGAACTCATGCTTATGATGACATTGATGATATGTATTCATCTGGGTATTCTGATGCGGATGACTTTTCAGAAGACGGATTCTATGAAGATGAATATGAATTCTCTGGTGGCAGTGTCATTTCTGAAGAGGATGATTATGATTACTATGATTAAAAGATTTTACTGTTTGATAATCATGACAGCTTTTGTTGTATTGACATAATGTAGTTTATGTTATTAGTGTTTATCCTTTTGAGTGCTTCTGTTGGTTTATATGGGTTGGTGTGAGCTTTGGGTCGCCACAGTATCCGTAGAGGAGCAGTACCCCACATGAGGTGCTGGTAAGTCTTGACGAATGACGAGATAATATATCATCTTCTTCGTGATATTGTACTTCGTTTGTATACTACATTTATTATGACGAATACAACTTGTTAATAATATATTGAGGGTGAAGTTCTTATTCGGTTCATTTTATGGTTGTCACAGGTGTGTTTAGAGATGGTGTAACAACTAACAAGTGTGATGCAAAATTTGTTTAAAATAGACTGTTGGATCGTAAAGATGTGGATGATTTTGGGCTTTGGCCCGTGGTTGCTAAATTTAGAAAATAGACTCGTGTAAGCCCAAGGGATAAGGCTTATTCGGGTATTTTGTGTTGATGTTCGAGTATTAGGTTAGCGTTGTAGACTCGAACACAACTTAATAGCTTGATCTTAATTAGTTTATTGGACTTATACATTTTTTTACGAACATACATTCTACTTTAGACCTACCTTTTAATATTATCACATTCGATATCTATTGGATTTTGAACTCAACTTTTTTATTTTAGAGTATATCATTTTACCATCAGGATTTCTTTTTAAAGACTATTTGCCTCCAAGCCTTCGTTCCATACAAACACAAGCTCTCGTAACTTAATCAAACTCATATAGTTTTTTACATATGCTTTTGTGCTAGCAGATTTTTATATAAGAACTCAAAGACGTAAGTATTCTCTAATTTCTCACATTTAAACCAATAAGTTTCAAGATATCGCATTTGAATATAAATTTAACAAATAATAGGGATACGGCAACAAAACAGTTCATAGGCCAGAATAACATGTTCGACACATATTTCAGGGTGTTTTGGTTGCTTTGTGAAATGCTTGGCTTGAAGTTTAAAATCAATTTTAGGTGGAAAGCAAAGAATAAAAAGACCTTTTAGGGTTTAAACCCATGTTTAGAAAAATTGATTGGGCACTAAGTTGTTTGCTTTAACTGTTCACTTTTGTGGCCAATACTATAAATATCAACAATTGTGCCAACGAGCCACCTTACCTAGGTTTGAGGTTAGGTTGTTTGTAAATAAGCCGGTTTCATGTTACTATTATTAGTTACATTGAGGACAAAAGGGATCCAATGAGTGATTTTGTAACATATACTGAACGTTAAGCATACTAGCTCTAATCAATCATTCAATCAACCCCTGGTATATGATGATATGAACCGAAAAATCGCTTAGCAAATCAACAAAATTTTGATTGATTTATTAAATTCTACAATTATTTATGTTTTTATCCGATATCTCTCTTTTACACACACATATACATATTTGATATTGCTCGTTTATTAATAAGCCGACTTGTACACATTTTTGCTTAGAGATACCAAGGTGTTAAAATAGTGGTGAATCTTTTAAGTAATGATGACTCAAGTCTTATTATAAGCAAAAATACTATGTATACAAAAATAATTATTGTTATCTCAAGTGCTTGAAATTAGTTCCCATAAAATTTTATTAAAATAAATGAAGGTATTGAATTTAAGTTTCACTAAACAAAAAAAAGGCTCTAGTTACTAACAAAAAAAGGCTCTATGTTGGGCAAAAGGTTTTTTGATGTTGTTCTCAAGTACGAATTGATATACAATTTTCATTTGAGGACGTGTCAGTCTAATACTACAAAGTTTTATATTTAAGTAATGAATATAATTGAGTTAACCAATAACCACCCATCTGTTAACGAATATAAAACTTTAAAAACCAATCAAAAACATATATAGAGAGTGAGGAATTATTAAAATTACAAAGTTGACTTTTTCTAAAAATATAGGCGTGATTATAAACTTATGATCAAACCAAGGTAATGATTAGTTTTTTTTCTTTGGCGTGATGATTTTGTAATTAGATGGAATTGTAGATGATTGAGACGTTGATGCAGGAGATGTGCTTTTTGGTTCAGAATTTTTTGTAATCTAGTTCTGTTAAATCTTATTTACAAAAATAACTTTTATATGCTTAATTTTCTAACGTGATGACTGATGCATCATGCGATAAATAGTGCGTTTAACCCATTTTACATTACACGGATATGTGTCTAATGCATTTACGTAGGTCGAATGTGCCTCCCGTTCTGAAGTGGGATTTGTTTACACATCACATGATGTATTTACATTATTTTATACAGTGTAAATATATGTGTAAAAACATATTTACATAAATGATGATAGCTATCATCAGACTCACGCACATATAATGACAGTTATCTTAATTTTCTTCTTTATAAATGCAGATAGAAATGCATAAAATGTTGATTTGAATTTATTCTATGTATTATTATGTTAACTTTATAAGATATGAAATCTAACTAGTTTAAGTAAAACCAATGGCTTATTTTGACAATCTGAAAGTCAAATATAAATTTTGGAAAGATGAATAAATAATTATTAAAAGAACTATTATTTTTATGACATGTTGGAAGATTGTCCAACAAAAAAAAATAAATAACTAACGACATGAAATAAATATATTGAATACAACTGAAGCTGATGCACAAGCATCGCTGGACACCTTTGGGAACATGTTATTCATTGTTTTATACATCCCATAAACCTATATTAAGTATTATACTCGTGGATTTCACCCCTGTTATAATGTTTAATTTAGAATTTTTCTTTGACTGTTGAAACATAGTCTCATTTTTAAATGTTTGTTTCAAATTATGAAAGTGAGATAACTAAAATTTCACTAAATAGAAAGGTT
This sequence comes from Flaveria trinervia, assembly GCA_025506515.1. Taxonomy (NCBI): domain Eukaryota; kingdom Viridiplantae; phylum Streptophyta; class Magnoliopsida; order Asterales; family Asteraceae; genus Flaveria; species Flaveria trinervia. The sequence continues at coordinate 4,987,525 of CM046444.1, read as the reverse complement.
CAAGTTTTACTTGAAACATAAAGAAAAAATAGGATTACAAGTTAAGCAAGAGAATTTTTTCACTTAATGCGAGTTTATATTCCGAACATGATCTCAGGTTCAGAACTGATAGCAACAGACTGATGTATGAGTTTTTTTGTTTGGAGACGTTCAATTATTACCCAAAGATTCTGCATTTAAGTAACAAAGATGATCCATTAAACTAGTGGTATGTGAGTGATCACTAAGCCATAAAAAGTTGTTGGTTGAAAGAATCAATCTAGCTTTTTACAATTTAATTTCTTTACTCTGAAATATTTTAATAATAACATATATACTTCCGTTTTAGAAAAACATGTTTAAAGTATTAAAAATCGAATTGATGAACATCAGAGATGTTTTTTTAAGTGTAGAATACAGCTTTAAAAGTCTTTTCAAAGGATATTTAAGAAAAAGGCATTCAAATTCATCCATGTTTTGGGCTTGTATTTGACTTTTCTGATGTTTGGGAAATTGGGTTCTGTTATTTTGACTTCAAAGCATATGAGTTATGTTTTTTACTTTTTTTTTAATCAAATTTCCTTTTCTCGTAATCTCGTCAAAACTCGAGATTTATGCTTGCTCTCGGGACCTAAATTTTGACTTTTACACACATGTTAATATAACTCAACTAAAACAATTAATATGACACGAAAAATCTTTGAGTCATACTTCTGAAAACTGATTCAACTACATTATCATATATCTAAGCAACCAGGCTCTATTTCATATATTTTAAAAGATTAAAGTATACATTAAGTAATAGAGAAGAAAATCTATGAAATTTTTTACTATAAGGTGTTAGCAAAGTAAAATTATTTAATCATCCATAAAACTAATTGAATGATGTATACATTACTTAATGAGTTCAAGTATAATGACGAAACTTGCATATACGAGTTGACACTTTTAGCTGATACTCGTTATATCTATCACTACACCAATAATTTTTTCAGAGCATAAAATCTGGATTACAGCCTTTTCCAAGTCAATCGGTAGATTTTAATTAAGTAGCTAAACTAATTAAAAATCTGGATATTCTTTCATATAGATACTTTATAAGAAGAAAAATATATATGTATATATATTAATTGGAAAAAAGCTATATTATATTATATTATATAAAATATAAAATTGGTGGGACAGTGTAAGAGAAAGATTCGGTGTGTATAGAGATAGGGTGGTAACTGGAAATTAGTTGATGTGACAGCAGATTTTGTCCGTTTGTCTTCAACTCACTACACCGAGAATATTGGCCTCATGCTCCTCTTCATTTATATATTAAACTTTCAATTTCAATTTCAATTTCTTGATGATAAATAATAAACTACTTATTGTTCTTCAATTATTAATCTTTTTCAAAAGACAGATCATAGTTTTTACATTTATTATTCTTGTATGATAAATCATTTCAAAATTTATTTAAAACAAGACAGACTTTAAAGTCAAGAATAAAAAAAAGTACAAAATGGAACTAGTTCATATCTGTTTTTTTTAGCACAATAAACGAATGAAAATGAATACATAAATGAATGGATTTTTTAGGGTGGCTATATTTGGACACCCACCTATTTTAAATCAACACCACGTTGACCCTATATGTCGCTTATGGGTCCATACGCAGCATATAGATCGACTGACACGAGAGAAAATATTCCCTATACGCTGCGTATGGATCCATACGCGGCGTATAAGGTATTTTCTGACAAGACCCGTGTCACACTCTTGTAGGTGTGGCTATACGCCGCGTATGGGTCCATACGTGACGCATAATTTTCACAATTTTTTTCTGCAATATTTCTATGTATTGTGAAGGGAGTATACGCCGTGTATGGGTTAGTACGTATAAAAATTTTTGTCGGCTTTATTTTATACGTTAAGGTTGACACTTTGCGTATAAGTTTTATTTTGTAACATATTAATCGATAATTTTAAATCTTAGTTAACAAATAAAACATATAAAACAAAACAAACATTAAATGATAATATAAATAAATAACGAAGTTTTTAAATATATGACAAAATAAAAGTACAATTAATAATATAAAAAACTACGGTGAATCTGGGTAATATCGAGGCGGTGGCAAGTCCGTAGGATCAATACCAGCAGCACGGGCTCGTGCAATCTCAAACTGAACGTGTCAATCTATAAGATCCTTAACTCGATCGAGGCGACGACCCTGATCCCGTAATCTCGTATTAATCTCCAGCATAAATGTCTCATTACGTGCAAGCACCCTTACATCTCTATAAATATGCCGAGGGAACTGTGGCTGAGGAGGCAGCTAGTCGTGTGGCGGCTGATTATGCGGAATATGCTCATGCTGCTGGTGTGGATGGTCATCGCCGACCTGCTGAACAGGTGCCGGATGCCAGATCTCAACGGATAAGAGGGTCTCTAATGCTAGTGACCCTGTTCTTAGTCCTCTGAAACGGACCTCCGACAATTTGAGGCCACCAATCTCTCAATCGGGTCTCCTCCATCTCAGTAATTCCCTCTGTAAATAGAGGGGTAACGGTCTCCGGCTCATAATAAAGTCCCGAGAGAACGACAAACTACTCAATCGACATCTGATAAAATCGTCCACATAGCCTAAACGAAATCTCAGATCGTTCATCGTCCTCCACCATCTCATCAGGACGAATATAAATAAAGGTGGATAAAAACTCCACCGTCAGCTCTCGGTATGAAGGTAAGAACGTCAGCTCAAATAATCGACTCCATGGCGTATTATCTCCGATAATCCCAGCGAGTCTATCGCGCTCCCCAAGTTCGGTCATCACCTCCCAATCCACTGCCTTTTGATGACCGATCTTCATACGAATGAATTTTGAGCACTTTACATGCTCAATAGAACCGGCTCAAACTGTAGCCATGGATGATTGGCAATAACATCAACCTCAACCTCAACGTCAGAATCAGAAGAAATATCTGCACAAGAAAATAAAAAAATTTAAGACCTGCGTATAGGGTCTATACGCCGCGTATAGGGCTATATGCCGCGTATAGGAACCCACGTATGGGTTGTGTGTGTCGTATGGGACCTATACGCCGCGTATAGTCTAATACGCCGTGTATAGTCCTATACACCGCGTATGGGTCCATACGCGGCGTATAGGTGTCGGTGGAGATGCATCCCACACCCATACGACCCAAGACTATACGCCGCGTATGGGTCCATACGCGGCGTATAGACCCGCTGAGTGACTGATTTGACTTCGCCAGTTTTGTTTTCTGAAAAACCTATACGCCGCGTATGGGTCCATACGCGGCGTGTAGGCTCACTGATGTGACGTGAAATTCTTGGCATTTATGAGAGGGTGGGTGTCGATTGAAATTTGTGGTTGTCGATTGAAATTTGTGGGTGTCGATTGAAATTTGTGGGTGTCTCTTTATTAGGACTCTTTTTTTATATTTATGTTTGCATATTAAAAAATATACATGTTTGTGTTTGATTTTATTTGTTTATAAATATTTTAGATCAGCATAAGAGAATGTATTATTGTTCGTTAGTTCATAAGTTTTTTGATTATTCAAGGTTTGGTTTTATATTTTATTGGACTAACAGGTTGATCATGCTAAATGCGCCAGCTAGTATTACAAATATATAAATTATGGATTTGTGAACGTACAAAGGAATATATAATGAAATGGTAGTTCAAATTTAAAATAAATTGAATTTTTCTAGAATATAATTCAGTATAAATGATGTCAATGGCAAGAGGTAGGGCACTCTAAGGGACAAGGTGACCCAAATTTTTTTTTTCAAAAAATAATCAAACTAGAAAGCACTATGTCTTATAAGTTCAAATGGAATATGATTTATATAAACATACCATCGAATATTATACCGAATAAGTTAGGATATATAAGTTGATGGATTAAAGTATATAAACAAATTGAGAAATATTGGTTATTATTAGTTGCAACATTTGGGAAAAATAAATACTTAGATGGGAATTTGAGGGACTATCTTTGCCATTTGAATAAATCTACATGTTTAGTCAATAACTCAAAAAGTCGGATTGACTCTCTTTCCTTTCCTTTCAAGTTGCAATCATCGACGTGAGGAGATAGATTTTTTATTTTATTTTTTAACTCGCGAAATTCATTTATTAAAAAAACTAGCAAGAAGCTATCGGAGTAACTACAAGAAGAGGTAGATGTGATTATGACGGAGCTTGAACTAATTTATATGGGGGGCGGATTGCAAAAATAGATATTTCTTAAAAGAGGCGAACTCAATTTATATAAGAAAATTCAAACTATCGAGCAAAAAACTAACACTATCAGACCTAAAATTAACACTAAACTAAAAAGAAGTCAGTGGCCCCCTCTAGCCCTAGTGAAGCTCCGCCCATGAATATGATAAATATTTAAAGATTGTGATTCAAGAATATTGCTTTTTATCATTGTTGTTATGACCCAATCTGACCGGCCAGTCCAACCAGTCCTACTGGGGATCGGCGAGGTGTCCGGTCCGGTTCACTATGGATCGTTTTTGGCTGGTTGAACTGTTGGTTAGACCGGAAAACCGGACCGGTTAGAACCGATTTTGATATAATTATTTTTTTAATTTTAATGGGTAAAAACGAGGTGTTGAACCATAAATTAGTTTAGTGGATATACAAATATAGTTTAGTTTTATATATAACTATAAAATACATATATAAATTACTTATATCTAATTATATATATACATATATATAATATTTATAGTAATATATATATATATACTATAAATATAATTATGACATTATCCGGTTCTTAAATCCGATCCGACCTATCCAACGTCTGGTTTGGTGGTTGGATAGGTCGGATCAGATTTATAAACCGGATAATGTCATAATTATATTTATAGTATATATATATATTACTATAAATATTATATATATGTATATATATAATTCCGGTTCTAAAAACATTATTTTCTATTCGATAACAATTTACGCTATATAAGTAGATTCTATTATTTGTGTCAAATTATAGTTGACTTTCAACTCATGAAAAGTGAATAAAAGTATGCACACATACCGATTAATATTTCATAACAAATGAGTTGACTTGGGTAAATGATCAATTACGGGTCAATTTATATGTTTACTAAAACTGTACGAGTTAACTTGGTCACAGTTATAAAACTTCATTCATAACTTAAAAGTGGATTTAAATCGTATAACAACACCTATCTCCATTGTGTGTTGAGGCCATTAATTTCCTACTCATGCTCATAACTAACACCTCTCACAACATTGCTATCGATCAACAAACAACCACATCCGCAACCCTTATCACATTCACCATCGTCGACACCATCTTCATGACAATCTTTGTTGTTCTGTGTCTACCGAAACTATTGTCTCCACCACCATTGCCGACACCTCCATCACATCATCACACCCTCTACCGTGACTCCATCTTTGTCATTGTTGTTTTTATTTCATCTCTAGCCGCCATAGGAATAAACATACCAGGGGAATACATTTTAATATATATGTTTCTTTCTAAAACGATCCAATTGAAGTTTAACTCGTTTTACTCAATTATTGTGTTTTAATACGAACACAATTTGAAATTAACACATTTGGATATTTACCCATTCACGTATTTTACACTAATAGCATCGGGACCAAAGACCATTTAATAAAAGATGGTAGTTAAATTGATGAATTGTAAACATGGGTGTTTATGTTATCCATAATTATTTTTCTTTCAACACTTAGGCTGCGCTTGGTTGCATGAATGAAATGAAATGAAATTAATAAACTAATATAACTTTCAAGTAAAATTGTATTTGAGTGGTTAATAAAACATAATTTCTCTAGGTGAAAAATTTCTTTAGGTTTACATTTCATTAACAACTCAAACATAATTTTACTTGAAAATTATATTGGTTTCTTAATTTCATTCTATTTCTTCCAACCAAACCCAACCTTAATTTTTAAAGAAAAATGTTTTGGGAATCCTAAGGTTGCTCCGTATATCATCTAGCACCTACGCAAGCCTGGTGTGTAAATATAACTTCGTCGGGTAACACCTCTTCATCTTTAGTGACACCGCACGTTGTGACCCCAAGCTAGATGAATGGGTCGCATTAGTCATGAGACACCAATGATCTCTGACCTAGTGGTTCAAGGGGGATGTGGGAGGCTTTGACTCTTTTAAAGATCCAAGGTTCAAACTTTAACAGTGGTGAATTATTGCTAACTAGGTGTTATTGATTTCTAACAACTAATCAGTCGTTAAAAAAAAAAATAGTCATGAGACCATCTAACGGACCAAAGACCATTTAATACACTTTTTCATCCATTTAATGTTAGATATATCCCCCTCTCCACTCTTAAAATTACATATTTTCACAAAACACAAGTTTTCAATACATATGTATAATACTTTTTAAACATGCTTTAAGAAAATATATAATTTCACAAGTTTACAAAAGGATATATACAATTGCTACTTATTTTTACTAAATCTAGTAGCCTTTCAAACTATTTCAAATATTTATCTTCTTAAAACAAGTATTTGCACAATAATAACAACCTTTTCTATTATGGATGAAAAAGCAGAACACTACTAACAAAGTTGAATCTATTTAACACCACTTATGAAAATGTTCAAAAAAAAATTAAAATAAATCGAGGCAAGATGTAAACGAGATGAAACAGTTCAAGATCTTGACGATTAACACCGATCAGGATATTGGAATGACCCGACAAGTGGGAAAAGCCTTGAAGGTACTCTAATCAATTAATTTTTTCCCAGGTAAATTGGATTTTAATAATTTAAACTATCATTTAGGCCGATAATAATTTATACTATCAAATTAGCCGAGAATAATCTTAACTTTTAATTTTATTATCAATAAAACTTCTATTAGCATAATCTTTTTATTTGTTTACATTTGATTTCTACTTGATTTAGTTCATCTTGGTAATTTTAAATGGAATAGAGAGACATACAATGAAAAGTAATAAGAAAACGAGTAAAAATTAAGTGTAAATCAACAAAAATTATACTATTAGAATTGTCATTAATAACAAAATTCAAAGTTAGGATTATAATCGAACAATTTGATAGTATAAATTATTATCAGTCAACATGACATACTTTGAATTATTAAAATTCAATTTGTCTTTTTTTATTTTTCTTAAGTTTGTTTTTTTATTTTTATTAGTTATATAGTTGTTTTGAAACTAGTAAATATCATTTGTATTAGAAATCGAGGAGGGTGAATGATGGCAGTCTTTTAGTTAAAAAATGAGGTGACAGCTGATGATGACGTGACACCATGGTAACACATAACACAAAATAGCGAATAACAAACTATGGACACACCTTGTGGCCTAAGAGTATTTACATCTCATCCCTCGTACACATTTTTATAATTACATTAAAAGGTATAACTTTTCTATCTCGTTTTCATTTAAATAATTTTTTTTATGTTTTAAGAATTACTACATGCTTTATGAATACCAAGTGCATGTAACTCAATAGTAACACGGTATTAAAATTGTTTTCTCATAAATGGTGAAGCTTTAATTTTCATTTGATGAATGATACAAATTTAAGACCAAGTTTAGTGGTATCTGAGTTCACCGGCTCAAGAGGAAAACGATGTTTTATTTGACATGAAAAAGGTTCCCTTAACAACATGTATGCAAGAAACAACCATGAAGGACTGTTTGGTAATATCTAAATGATTAAATGCTAAACTAATAAGAGATCTAAACCATTAAGAGGTTTGAACCATTAATAGCTAGTTTATCACTTAACTATTGAAAGACAAATGTCTGACAAATTCAGATAACAGGTTTTAAACTTTAGTATTAGACCTTATAACTATTCAGCATTAGTATAATCCTTAATCATTCAGAGACAATGTCTGAACCATTCAGACATTTGCTTGCGAAACAAACAGTCTGAACCATTAAATATTGAATCATTCAGGCATTTAAACCACTAAAAGGCTGATTAAAATGCTACCAAACATGCCTCTGAATCAAATATTATGCTTAAGCATGTTAATAAAAGTAGTTTTATAAGTCATTTTCGAAATCATAAATGTTACCATGTATAAGTTAACAGTCAAACGACAAAGAGTGAAAGCGTCTTGTAGGAATGAACAAGTCAATAAACTTAAGTCGTGGTGCAAACTCATTCACACACTTTAGCTTTAGTTAAAGTTTATGAATTATGATTTAGTAATTTATACATTGGAATTGACTAAAAATATTATAAAAGGCAAACGTTGTACAAAGAAAAAGTATAATAAAAGTCATAAAATTATTATATTTAACCAAAATTAAATACCTCTAGAAGGTTACGTCATTAGCTCACACTTATTCACATTGAGTAGTGTTGGGAATTGACTCAAATGAGTGCACGACACGGCCTACTGAAATTAAGGAAGAAGAAAAATAAGCATTCATGTAAAAGATATAATAATTCCATAAAAAGTCATTTTCAATGGATTTAATGTTTCCTTGTTTAAAAATCACATATATAGATATTTATCATATAATTGGAGTCTTTATACTTTATACATCTGAATAAAGTAATTAGAAAGTTAGAAACGCAAGAGTGTTTAGTAAGAAGAAGTACTCCCGTTCAAAGATCATTAAAGAAAAAATAAACCTCAGTTGTTTTAGTGGATCAATCAAAAAAAAAAAAAATAGTTAGAGCTCGAGATGTCTTTGTTGGAATAGATGGTGTCGTTCTCCTTTAACATGTTTCTAGCTAGCCTTCAGTATTGATTATTCTCTTTGGTTTGTTTGAGCTTTGTTATTCTACATATTGACTTTTGTTTTACTTTTCTCCTAAAGATTACCAACGATCTTGATCTCCTTCATTAGACCGTTAAAAGGAACCTTTTTTTCTTTTCAAACATCTAGTTATTCTTTTTAGAGCGACCAACAATGTTCTAAGTATCACTATTTGCATTATTTGTCTTTGGCAGAGGGTTATTATTGTAATTGTATATTTTTTTCTTGTACTTTTATCAGTTAATAAATTTCATCTACCAAATTATAAACGTATCAATTAATATTGTAAATTTGTATTTTATATTGAAATAAAAAGAAAGTTTGCTAATGACATTGTATAACGAACAAACCTTGCATATTTTTAAAAACAAATTCTCGTTTGTATGTTTTAACTCTTTTGCATCTATTACTATGTTGTTCGATGCACACTCCTACATATATCACTTCTTTTCTCTTTCAAGAAATAAAATTGGATTCCAAAGTCCCCGTAACAAACTTATTTTATTCAAAGGGGTAAAATAGAATTCAATGTGTTTGGTAATTTGTAAAACCAACTAGAGTAAATTTCACAACTAGGATTTACGTTAAAGAGTTAAAAGTTTATTAAAGTGGGTCTAGATATTTGCAATTTTATTTATTTCATTACAAAATTCTAAAGTTAGGGTGAATGTGAATAAAAACTATTTAAATAATTGAGCGAGCTATTGTGTCGTTCTTACTTATATATCTGCTATAAATTTTATCAAAACTCAAGTTGTTGCAACACGTGAACACAATTTTGTAAATAACCTTTATTTGTGTGATATACGTTTTCCTCGCAGCATCGCGCAGGCGGGTAAGCGCGTTAGTTATCCTTAATTTTAATTAAAGTTATTCGAATGTTATATAATATTTCTATAATTATTCATTTTTATCTAACTTTTTTCATTTGATTTTTCGTATACCTGGGATGGCTTTCTAATAACATCAAACCAAATATAAGAAAAATTATAATACACCAAAGCTAATTTTATATATAACAATTGAAACGATAGCATATGACTATTATCGCGTGTTATAAACGTGTTATAAAATATACGATTAAAGAAGTACACATTTTGTCTTTTTGAGTTTATCATATTTTAATATACTATCAGATACAACCTAAATCGCCATACATAAGTTATTATTGTTATCATTATGTTCGTTTAGTTTGTAGACATAACAATTTTGTAATATTTATAAACATATATTGTTGAAAAATTAAGTTGGAACTAATAAAAGGTTCTCTAAATAAACGAAAAATTAATTACCAGAAAAGAGACTACAAGATCCCTTGAGTTCTAAAGTGAGATTTCCCATTTGTAACTGATACATGTGTGTAACTTGTGCATCATATTTTATGTGATATTTTCTTGATCTTGTAACCCATTATTTTTTCTGCAAGTCATAGATCCTCATGTCTTTCCAAAATCACTTTGTCCCTTAGATTTTAGCGTATAAATATAATATCTTTAAAGTAGCAAACCCTGATTTTATTAATTTATTTTAATCTACTTTACTTATAGATGCTAATTATTTTCATTAAAATAATAATCCCAACTAATAACACCAAAAAATTGGTCATATTATAGGTGGCAATTTTCAACTCCTTTGTTACTTTTTCATAAAAAATCAATCTATCATTTTTTTCTTTTTACTGTGATCTTTACTTCGTTCGGTTTAATTATAATTAAATTTATCACTCTTTCAAGCTTACAACAATGTGATATAACTTTTATCCTATTCGAATTAAATAGATCCGAGCTTCGCTTTTGATTTATATTCATCTCGAACAAAAAGTGGTTCATCTGGAAATCCTTTATGGTTTCATTATTTTAACGTTTTGTCAAACTTATTCATCCTTTAAAACGAAATTAGATTCGTTGATACAAGAGCGGTCGATGATTTGTTTAACATGTAAGTTTTGATATTACTAAAAATAGTAACTTATTTTTGAACCACACTGCTTTATTAAATCAAATTATAAAGGGCTTTTGGTTGCCAACATACCATGTGCGAAGATAGATGAAAACAATAACAACGTGACTAGTCGAGGGACGGTACTTAGCTTTGTCATATTCTTCAACCATAAAAGTCAAAGTGACTTGGCCTTTTCAATTAAGTTGCTATCAGAGATGTTTTTGTTGTTAAAATGTTTCTCGTATTGAGTTCGAAATTATAACTCTCTTCGAAGAACAACTTTATAACACATATATACTAGAAGACTAAAACATCATCACCAGAAAATACCACACCAACACCTTGGTACATATGGGCTAGAAGCCATTATGATTCGAAAATAATAACTACTATATTAATATAATGAAACCAGGGTTGTTGAGAGTCAATGGTAAAACATGTTAGTTAAAAGTTTTTATGGGGCTCAAAATCTTTAGACTATGAAAACGAAAACAAATTAACAAGCATCTTAATGTTGGGATTGGTTTCACCTTTTTGAGGAATATCAGTGTCTCTCACTTATATGTTATCTTTTTGGCTGCCTTTTTCATGACAATTATATATGGAATCATATATTATAGCTTAAAAATATAATAGATAAAAATCTTAATATATACTTAGCAGATTAATTATTTATTTATAAAAGTTTAAACACAATATATAACGTCAATTGACATGATCTTTCAAACCTGTATTAAAAAACTAACGATTTTGAGCTGTTATATAACCCATATATAATTAAAATATATGTATCTAGACATTTATGTTACAACGTTAAACTTAAATTTTGTTTTGAACTGACAACATAATAATTGAAAAATACAAATAATCATAATAATATTGGAAACATTGGGCCAAACTTAATTGTTATTTTCAAAAAAGTTGTCTCTTTATAATTGTAATGGGGTCCAATGCCAATTAAAAAGTTTGGTGGCCCCTTTAAAAATTCCAAACTAATATCACTATTATTGCCTCAATATTGTTGACATGTCATTCATGTCTGGTCCACTTATGCAAAAGCTACCTTTATATTTAATTGAGTTATATTAGTTTTGTAAAATACAACATTTAATCAAATAAAAGATGATATGTTCTGCCAAGATAATAAAAGAAATTATGGTGTTAAGTTTTATATGATTAAAAATGGGACAAGATTGAGTTAGCTTGGATGATCAATGTGGTGTGAATTTAATATTATAAAACCGTTTGCAAATTTTGTTGATTTGTTTGGTATTAGCTTCTTGTTAGTTCCATCTATTAATAATAATAATTTTCTTTGTCATTCTAAATATAACTGTAATTCTTATTTTAATATATTATTAGTTACTTTTTACTTGTTTTTTTCTAAAAAAATGTTTGACTTCCGAGCTAATTGCATTTGTTTATAAAAACCTTGTGGTTGAGTGTCTGAAAGTTATACGAGCAAAAGTGATTCGACGTAAAGGTTGTGAAATATAGTGCAATAAATTTGATGTTTATCAATATAGTTAAGGTAATTTTAGATATTCGACTCAAGAATTATTAGAATATTCAATTAATTTCATATACGTTTGGAGGGTGTAATCAGACACATCAATGTATATGCTTATGGTATAGGGAAACGTTTCCTCTAAGAATGGGTTCTTGTAAGATGAGTTTAAATCTTGTAAGTACAGGTTATGACATTTAGGAGTTAGAAAAAAAACATAATTATATGTTGTTAAAATCTTAAGTATATAACTACGATAAAGTTAACACAGATCATTTAACCTTTTAGGGATGATGTACACAACTACATTCTGACATTAGCTTGTACAATTGTAGGTATGGTATCTTGATATAGAATACCATGTACGTATATGAAAGTTATTGCAATCTTTTGAAGAGTAAGGGACAATTTCCTAAACATCCAAACCACTTATCATTACCCTTTAGATGATATGTAGTTTGGTAGATATTAGTTGCTACATTAGATTCTTAACATGACAAAAGAACAAGATATCGTGCATACTTCCCAACTGTCACCATTTTGTCTATGGAAATAAAAAAATAACAATACAAAACAAGTAATATCAAGAAACTAAATACCATTTGTATGTTACAATAAAGTTGTGTACACTTCCCAACTTGTCCCTATGATGTGGATCCCAAAAGGACCAATACATAAAGTTTACATATATAAAGTTATGTCAATTCAAATCAAGTTTGGTATTTATTGCTTGGTATTTTTAAACACTTAAGTACCTCTTGAATCATTTGTAATGTGACTTTTGCCGATTTAGGTGTTGCACTTTGCTTTATTTCTAAACATGTACCGTAAACCTTAAACATAACAATCAACATTTCTTTTTTGTCCCTGATCAAAGCAACAGTTACCAACTCTAATAATATGAAAGGAAAACACATGTGAAACATGGTTCAACGTAGACCTTACATAGTTACATCAACCGTGTCACAAAACAACACAATGAATGTGAGATGCACGTATGTATAAAAATAAGGGTATTCTAACCATACGAGTCACTAAATGGTCTTTTGGCCATCACAAAAAAAAATTACCAGTAATTTAACCTTCACACATTAATATAGACTTAAATTGTTAAAAAATAAAAAATCAACAAAAAACTACAATTTAAAAAAACAAAAATACAAATACTTAAAATATACAAACGTCAAAATTATATACATTAATTTACTCTTAATATACTTCATAGCATGTAACTTACAAGTTACAAGCTTTTTAAACAAATACCAACACACCCTAAGATCATGAATAATAGTTTGTGTTCGTTAAAGAGTATTTTCTGTTATATTAACGTCAAGTCACAATTATTTTTTTATTAACTACATAAGTAATTGTTGATAATCTTATTTTATCATTATGAATTTAATGATTTATAATGTTATAATAATAATATTGTCACGTAATAATAATAAAATTACCTTCTCAATTACACTGTTTTGAAATTATAAAATAATATTATTAATAACTTTCTAGGAAATATCATCCTGATGCATATAGCGTAGGCACAGGCAGACTAGAGAAAGAATGAGACAGAAGCAACAATCTCCTCAACCCTCAGACTCCTCACGTGCCACGAACCCTCCTCCTACGTCACTAATCAGCCCCCTCCGCACGTGCCACCACTGTTCCCCCTCACGTGTCACCTTAATCTCCCTCCTTAAACACCCTTAAAACCCCACCCCCATTTCTCCCAAAACCTGCAATTACATTATCGATTTATCTCTTCTCCGTACGACGTCGTCTTTACTCTTTACTACCCCCAACCACCCTAATTGTCCTTCAATGGCGGAATACTGATTTCACCACTCACTCGTTGAAGGATAATGTTACGGTTTCAGAAGGACCAATTTGAAGGTTCAGGTGAGGAGACGGTGAATTCTAGTTACAGTTCGATGAGTAGTGACAGTTGCGCGAGTTTTAGTCGGTTGTCGTTTGATGCGGCGGAGCTGCTTCCGGCGCCGCCGCCGATGTACTCGCCGGAGAGTGTGATGCTGAAGCCGCACAGGTCGTCGGAGTCGTCGTGGCAGGCGATTAGGTCTATGGTGCTGAAACGGAGTGGTAGTGAGGGTTTAGGTGGTGATGGAAGTAGTTTGAGTTTTAGAGATTTTTGCCTTGTGCGGCAGATCGGAAGTGGTGATATCGGGAAGGTGTATCTGTGTAGGTTGCGGAATGAGGATGTGGAGGAGAGTAGGTGTTGTTACGCCATGAAAGTGGTGGATAAGGAGGTGTTGGCGTTGAAGAAGAAGACGGAGAGAGCTGCGACGGAGAAGAAGATCTTGAACATGCTTGATCATCCGTTTTTACCGTCGTTGTATGCTCAGTTTGAAGCTTCGCATTTCTCGTGTGTCGTTATGGAGTACTGTTCCGGTGGCGATTTGCATTCTCTCCGCCATAAACAACCGCGGAAACGCTTCTCTCTCGCCGCTGCAAGGTACCTATAACCTACTACTGTTGATTTGATTTCGTTCATACAATCATACGCATTCATCGAGTAATCAACGATAAATTGCTTCTGTTATGTCGTTTTTTGCTTGTTTTCTACACGCATTATCCAGATTTGTAAGCTAGTACTCTGAAAACAACTTTTGGACGCTATCGATTATTCTATGATAATCTCACACTTTTTGACTTTTTCACCTGCAATTTGCCATTAATGGCGTCTTCTCTCTCGGCTTTCGAATCGTAGATACCGAATCAAGCATTTCGCCATTGATATTCGAGCAACTGATTTGAGAGTTCATTTTGATTTTGATTTTGAATTTAGGTTTTATGCTGCTGAGGTGTTGGTAGCTTTAGAGTATCTCCACATGCTCGGAATCATCTACAGAGACCTAAAGCCTGAAAACGTGTTGGTCAGATCAGACGGTCACATCATGCTCACTGATTTCGACCTCTCACTGTGCTCTGACGCCATCGCTGCCGTTCAATCACCATCCCTTTCATCGTCACCGGAGCCACCGTCGTCGTCTCCGGCGGTCCACCGGCCACCGTCGGGCCACTTTTCGTGTCTCCCAAGTCAACTCTTCCGATCGAAGAAGATCCAGTCGTTCTCCGCCGCGAAGCGGTTGTTCGTGGCGGAGCCGGTGACTGCCCGATCACGATCCTTCGTCGGAACTCACGAGTACGTCGCGCCGGAAGTCGCCTCCGGCAGGTCTCACGGCAATGCCGTCGACTGGTGGGCGCTCGGAATCTTCATCTACGAGATGATCTACGGTTGCACTCCGTTTGCGGGTGCATCGAACGAAGCTACACTGCGTAGCATCGTAAAAAAGCCCCTCAAGTTCCCAACTGTCTCCACCATCTCTTCGCGCGAAACGCAAGCGCGTGATCTGATATCCAGATTGCTTGATAAGGATCCGGAAAGCCGCTTCGGGTCGAAACGTGGGGCGGCGGATATTAAGACCCACCCGTTTTTTAACGGGTTGAACTTTGCGCTTATCCGGTCGGCGACGCCGCCGGTGATTCCGTCGCAAAAGACCACCACGGCGGCGGCGGCGGCGACGGCGAGGCATTTTGATGGGCGCACGACGTCGTTTGATTTCTTTTGAATAGTGGTAGTGAAATTACCGATGAGGACATGTAAATATACGTTAGGTGTAGTTCTATTTTTCATTTTATCCGATTTTAGTTATTAGGAAAACTGCAGCTGTTATTGTCTACGTTTAGATGCTTACACATCTGACTAATACATATGTTTAAAACTATACACCTGATTCATTATCTACAAACTAGTTAAGAGTTTTCTTAATGTTCGTCTGATTTTTTATGTTGTGATTTTTTTAGATTTGATGTTTTACAAATGACTTAAACCTAACAACCTAAAATAGGGACTTGTAGTCGCGTTGTATTAACGTAGGTCTAGTTATGTCGGACAAATTTAAAAGCTTATGAATCTATTTTTGAGTGGTGTCGGTCTTTATTAAGTTTTAAACATGTATTATTTTGAAAAAATGCATGGTAAAGTATTTTCGGAATTTTGTTAAAGAACTGTGAACTGGCATGAAGAGTTTTTACATGTGACGTGAGGTAAAGTTTTCATGTAAACCGTAAACGTACTTTACCTTGATGTTTAACATATGTGGGTTACATCATGTTTCAGCTTTTCTTTATTATCTTATTATTATTTTAAGAAAAAATGTTATGCAATTATTAACTAAAAAATCTTGGGTTGTTTTTATTCTAAAAGTAGGTGCTAAATAGTCAAATAATAAATTATTCTTTTGGTGTTACATAACACCCTCGAATTTTCTTACCTCTTCTTCTTCTCTGTTTCTCTAAATCAAGACAGTGATGTTCTCGACACTTTAAGATGTAGTATAACATAGATACTAAATGAGTCTTTTCTAGTGACAAACACACACTCTGCTCAAAAAAATCATCTATGAACTTCTATATCAATCACTTGTTAAAAAATTCTTTATTCCAACCTTCAATGCTACACAAGGTTCCATTATACTAAAAAAGTTATGCAAGTTTAGATAAAGCGAACTCAGACTTGAGGAGGTGTCTTGATTCGTAATCTCCAATCCAAGCAGAAATTAACTTCGTGTTTCGCTTATATTTAACTCGAGGCATCTTACAACTCTTTGCGTTTACTTGTTTTTCAAATTTTATTAATTGTATATGTCCCTTTATACAACCCTTAAACTTCAAGTTAACAAATAGTAATAGTTCCAATTTACACATGTATCAATTAACACAGGAACAAACTTTTTCAGTCGAAACATCCCCAGATCAAACTCAACTCAGAAGTTTATACGAACTAAATAATCAATTCGTACCGGTTTACTCGAGTTTTTTTTATAAGCCAACTACAAACACGTTACCGGTGAATTACATGAGTTGGTGCCAATGCGTAAGTTATGTAAACACAATTTGTTTATATAAAAAGCAAGGGACCTACAAAGAAGTTAAGCGCAGACAAAGGGAATGGGGATCATGTGTAGGGAACAATCACTTAACCTAATCCACATCAAATGTCTCTTATACTCCAACTAGTCCACGTATTTCTCACTTATTGCCTTATTCCTTATTCCTTTTAACTATGTTGCAAATTGTTAATTACAACAAGTTGTTGTATATAACTAAGGAATATATTTAAATCTTCAAGAGGTGGTGTGGTGATAAGTATCTAATTTTTTTCAATAGAGTCATCCAAATAGTTTGTAGCTTGAATCTCGCTTAGAAAAAGTTCGAATAAAAGCTTCCTCGAAATGACTTGGCTTTAAACTGAACCTAACCGAGCCGGTTTGGTTTAGCTTGTTTGTTAGCTCCACTCGATACGGTTCGGGTTATTTTACTTTTAATATATATTACTAGCTTTAGTTACCCGTGTATTACACAGAATTGTGGAGAGTTAATTATTAAATAATATAAAAGTAAAAATAAAATCATGTGTGTTATATATTAAATAAGAAATAACAACTTTTGATTATAAAATCATAAATGAGCAAAAATATCATTGTAAACTACATTTGTAGTAACATTAGTAGGTTTTACACTCATTATCTAAATCTAAGAGATTCAATCCATCTTTACTCTTAACTTGTAACAAAATGATATAAAAATGATTATTCGTAAAATTAGGCTCTTTTAGGTATGGAGAGAGATTGACCTTAACTTTTGTTTATTATTATAGAAATATAAAGTCAATGAAAACTTTCTTCTTTTAGACTAAAAAGAATACTTGTGACGGATCAAATCATTAGCTATATATTCAGTGGGTGTGTGAGGATATTAGTATGGAGTAATTAAGATTTGAATAATATACACTGAAAAGTTATGTGCATGATAATCTAAATTAAGATTAATTTAAATTTACATATAAGTAATAACTATAATAACGAAATCAAATTTTAAACATTTGTTTTTAAACTTTTTTCCAAAAAAATTTAAGCATTTTTCCAAAATAGATCATATTACAAATGTTATTTTTTAAATTTTTTTTTATAACTCTTAATTTTAATTATTTTTAGTTTATAAAAAACTTACTTTTTAAAAATACTAATTTTAAAATATTTTATATTATCAAAAAAAAAGTTAGATGATTTAAATAAAATTAATTGTATAAACTTTTTTTTTCTAAAAATAACATTAGTAAAAAGACATATTTCTTAATTTATTAAACAATTTATTATAAAAAATAAAATTATTAAATGTTTTTTTAATTTAGGTAATATTTAAGAGGAGAGAGAGTCGGGAAAAATAAACTTAGGAGAGTTACAAATGTGCTAAGTGTACCCCTAAGTTACTCTTTTAGTATTATATATAGATATATAGATTTTTAATTATATAACATAATATACCATATGCATTTGCTCATTTTTTAAAGACATAATATATCTTTTTAATGATTTCTTATGTTAAAATTTTAAATTATAATGTTCGTATTGGATCGTTTCATGTGATGCTTCTATGTTTTTGTATATTAGAATGAATTAATCAAGCATACTTTTAATAATTTATTTACTAAAAAGCACACTAGTAGATGTTATGTAGTCTTGTGGGTTTTGGTAGTTTGAATTAGATAACAGTGAAGTTATTTGAATTTGATGAAGTTGAAGTTAGTTTCGTTAAATTAATTAATAGTTTGTGAAACTTATAAAAACCGGTTATGAATTATGTTGTATATTGAGTTTATTTTGCCTTTGATTTTTTTTAATTAAGTTTGTGAAATAAAAAACGAGTCAAAACGGGCCCAGTCAAACTAACTCAGTTAAAAACCTAACCGAGCTGGAGCTTAGATTTCCGGCACAAATTAGATTGTTGTAATCACCATTGTTAACACCTCATCTCCAGATCTCCTCCCCTCTCGTCTTTACCATATTTTCTATACCAATTTTTCATCTCCTACAGATTTGTTATATATTAGACTTAGCGGGACAAAGGGAAATTTTGATGAGTTTCTTTTAAAATATTTTAGAGGTAATGAAATGAAAGAAAAAGAAAACTATAATAAATTGGTTTAAAAAACTAAAATGCTTTTCACTTTTTAAACCCTCAAAATACGAAATAAACTAAAATAAAAATACAGACATATAGTTACTAAACTATAAGTTAACCCAATGATTTCTAATAGCTAAGGAAAAAACTCACTCAAAAAATGTAATTACAACTCATACATAACCTTTGACTATGTATTTATAGGCTGAAAACTAAACCTATTTGAATATAGTTAAGATTACTAAACATTAAGATCTAACTAACTTGAATACAATACTAATTCTAAATTATAAGAATTATTTTCGAACTTTACCTACTTGTCACTTAGAGAGTTAGATTGATCAACTTCACCGGCCTGTGAATCTAGTTAAAAATTAGTGTCAATATATTACTTAGTTTTCGTTCAACTATTTTCTTTTTCCCTTTTATATATTATTTTAACATAATATTGAGAAATCTTTTAACCCACTTAAGTTGACGTCTAATTACCTTCAGCAGAGATCTCAGATTCAAACATATTTTTACTAATTTCTTCTCATACTCATAAAATGTCACTTGTCTAGACAAACTTCGTTGATTAGCAAGATACTCAAAAATTAGTGTCAATATATTTTAACCCACTTAAGTTGACGTCTAACAATTTACCTGATTTCGTTGATTAGCAAGATACTAATAGCTTCTTTTCAATAACGTGTCCTTATCGTTAAAATAGAGTTAAAACTTATAGAACATGTCGTTAATGAATAATGAGGGTGATGAGCACGTGAGAGTAGGGTATAAAGAAAGGTGCTCGTTTCACTTGTTTGGCATGTGACCATTAAAGGCTTGTCGGCTAAGCCCAATAAAACAGCCACCCCAACTTCACCACTTGGACCTAACCATGTTATGTACATACATCATGGTCGGATCAATATATGCCTATTTTGTTAGGTGTCACACCGTGTTTTCATTTTTACAAATTATTTAAACTCTTGCACTATTTTACAAATTTGTATGTTCTAGCAATCATAATCCGACTTATATAGAATTGATTTTAGATTTTGATGCATATTAAAGAGTCATGCAATGATGCAAGCATTTTAAATATAATAAATAAATAGCGTGTTCATTGTTCAAAACCCTAGTACCGCTTATAGCAGCGGAGGTAGGATCTGCGAAGAGATTGGTTTTGGAGGGCCCGTAACCTAATGACGGTGGTATGGTGTTTGGCTCTCTGAACAAATGACGTGTGTTTAAATTCTTACAAGTTTAATGTTATGTGTTGTTCAACAAAAAGTCGAGCTTTAAGGAGAGATAATAGAGAAACTCACTGTAATTGGTATCTATATTAGTAAATTTATCAACTGAATTCAAAATATAAATATACAATCCGACAATAATACTCTTTAGGATTTTTAATGCTAAAACAAACTTTTCAGAATAATGATCATATGACACTAACTAATTATATCCGTTTATTACATCTAATCTAGGACTGAGATAAGTTTCTCCATACACACATACATCAAAACTAGGTCTAAAGTATACGTATAACAAGTGAAATGAGTCAAATACTATCTTGCATTTGAATATTTGCATCCCTCTAGTCACTTTATTAAAAAGTATACGTGACGATGAAACTTTCATAACCATGATATTACATTAATAGTATAAGTTTATGATAACGCAAACCATTTGCGAACGATGGCAAGCGAGAGTGCGACACAACAAGCGCGTGGTCCGTGGTGTCTGTGGTCCAATCAACCACTGTTTAGGTACTGTCAATTGACACTTTACTAGTTATGAATATATTTGAAATGTCAAGTGTTGTCTGTTTCATGTGAGCAAATACTATGGTGTCATGTTGGTGGTTTGGTACATATTACCACATGCCACAAATGGTAGATACTTACACCTTTATGTCATATGCCAATCAGTTTGGTGCTTTGTAAGATTGATGTGGACAATATATCGGACAAACTCTCAGTCGGGACGGGTTTATAAAAGGATTGGCCCGAAAACATTTAGGACCGGGCGTGTTTTGAACATCAAACACATGGTTCCCACAAGACATGTTAGAACCGGTCCCAAGGGTCCAACTACGTTTGTTTGTTGCTTTCCACTACATATTGTGCTTTTCAATAGGGATGATATCGGTACCATACTAGTACTATAGCAATACTGGTGCTGAAAATACCAATTCCGAAGTTTTGGAATAGCCGCTACCAAATACCGTACAGAATCTATCAGTTCGGTACTTTACTGCTTTAGTGCTTTCTTTTTCTTCGGTAAAAAAATAATTTTTTATGTGAATCTTGAATTCCGATTTAAGAATGTATGATACCAAAAACATTCAAAAATATCACAAATTTGTATAAATAACATACGAATTTTAAACTTGCAATATAAAATATTAAAAATGTCCCAAAAAGTATATTAAAATGGTAAATGAAAACTACTTTTTGGTATTCATTACTAAACTATCATTAAATTTCACACGTTGCAACGGGAAACGTAAAACCATACCTTGTAGCACCAATATCACACCAATGTCAATGACCACAAACATCGGAAAAAACTGTATTAAAAAGATATAAAAACGAAAAAACCGAATGGAAAGTAGATGTAAAAACATTTAACCACCACGTGAAATGTAAAACATTAAAAACAACAATTAGTCGATCTAGAAACTACATGTTGCGATGAAACCACTAAACGGGAAAAAATAGACATAACAACGTTGAACCACACGCACAAGTTACGATATGTTAACTCTCAAATTTTAAACCGAAATTTAACCGAAAAAAATTGTAAAAAATGAAAAGTATAGGGGACAAAAATTAATTTAGATAGTTGTATAATATGCACAAAAATACGTACATGTAAGTTGATAATATATACATATATATATATAATTGGATTTTTTATGTATTTAGGTTTTTGTTTAGTCGGTACCATTTCGGCACGCCAATGATACTCGACACCAAATGATCATCCCTTGTTTTCATAGAGATTCTGACGACATATTAACCTAGCAAAGTAAAATGTTATCTCACGATCTGATGAGATGAAGGTTTAGAAGAAAAAAACTATTTATTATGTGAAACCACGCATGGTGTACAGGTGGTTTCCTTTGTTGATTTTTTATAATTTTATTTCAAAAACTATTTAGATGTATAATTTGGTTTTTAATAACCTTTCATACTTAAATATTCCAAAAATCAAATACACAGTTGTTTAGTTGTTTTTAGGCATTTTGATATAATCTTTGTTAAAAACCGAATTCAATTGAGAAAAAAAAAATGCTTACAAAAATCTCCCTTTTTCCACATGTACTTGGGTTTAATCAAAACTTACATCGGAATATTAAAAAAATACCAATAGTTCTTTATTTAGATTTTTAGAATAATTAATATTACAATCAATAAGGAATAAAAAACAACTTAAATGTAAAATTAAGTCACTAAAACTAAAATAAAAAAGAGTTAGTTAGATAAATGGTCACTGTGGTTGATTTAAAGTAACATGTTTGAGTACTAATGGTTTTTTGTAACATGATGAGATGATGTGTTTATATATTGTAATGAGTTAATGTATTAACATTAATTGACACTAACTTTTATGTTAAATCTAAGGATATTTTTGTCTTTTCAATTTAAAGGGACTACTAATATAACTTAAGTGAGTGTTTGTGTTATTTTACATGTATAAAAGAGTGTTTGTGTAATTTCCTATATATACACACAGTGTATGTATGTGGTATAATAATTTCACCCCCACTGTCGGTCACCACCGCCGGCCACCACCCCAGGCCACCACCGCGCGACCCCAACCATCGGCCACCACCCATCACAACATCCGCACCACCACCTTCTCTTTAAAGGAAACAACAGCACTGCAACACCATCTTCATCGTCTCATCAGCACAACAATCTCACCATGATCATCATCGTATCATCACCATCATCGCTCCATCTATTGCGGCTTCATCTCAATTGAACCACCACTATATCCATCAAGCCTTAAATCAAGAATCCCCAATTAGGTAATTCTTAATTAGGGTTTTGAGAAAAATTTTGGAAAGTAGGAAGAACAATATGTTTGGGTCTAGTTGTGGTGGTGTCGTCGGATGGGTGTGGTCAAGGCAGAGTGTCAACCAAGGTGATGGTGGGAGTCGCTGGTGGTGGTGGCGGATAGCGATGATGGTGGTGGTGAGATTATGTTCGCGAGGTGGATGTTGGGTGGCGACCGACGTTGGTGGCGGCGTGCATTGGTGGCCGCCCGCCATGGTGACTGAAGGTGTGATTGTATATATATCTATGTATAACTGTATATGTATGATGAATATATATTAAATTACACAAACAATCTTTTATTTATATTAAATGACCCAACTAGTCCCTCTATTAATACTAATAGTCATTGTAAAGTGAAAAGACAAAAATACCATTTCTGTTAGTGTTAATACTTAAACATGTTATAAAATTAAAAGTGCGTATCCAAACATGTTATTTTTTTAGTTAGTACCCAAACCTGTTATTATAAATAAACCACAGAGACCGTTTATGTAACTAACTCAATAAAAAAAAGAATAGTGACATCCGTTAATGAAGTGGATCTTATTACATATCCGTTTCCATAACCAACGGAACATGTAGAAATAAAATGGATTTCAGAAATCACCTAGAAATCATGTGAAATTTCTTAAACTGGTTTTTAAAAAAAATCAGGTTTAGATTTGGTAGCAGTAAAATAATAAATCTTAATAATAATAAGGGGTTTGAATGATTTCCATCTAAATGATTTAGGGTTCTCGTCTTATTGTAAATTAAAGTAAAACATGTAAGTATATGTATACCCTGTTATTATTTATGATGAGTATATATAGGATTTATATCATAGAATTTCACTGTTTTAGGTTGGTTTCAGTGAACTAAAGTGAAATAAAACAAATTATATTATAATTTTGCTTGAATACGTATGTTACAAGAAATGAAAAAATATTTAATATACGTTGTTAACTCTAAAAATTACGTATTTATTCTCATAATACTTGTTAGAATAAAGACAGTACTATTATATAAAATAAAGCAAACCAGAAAAAGAAAAAGGGAATGAGGAAAATTTAGGTAGAAGAAAACTCTTGATTCTTAATGTGCATTTATATTTAACTCATCTTATATCTTACACAAGACACATAACTCAAAGGCCAATACTTGAAGCATGTCTTTCACATTTCAAACACTCTTTGCACTATCTTATCTATGTATGCATCGTTAATCTCCTTAATATTTTTATATTTATATTTTTTTGGTAGTATTTTGACTTGTATTTTTCATTTTTTAAAATTTCATGTCACAATGAATGATGTCATAAACACAAAGTGCAATTATACATAGTAATGTATATGAAGCACGAAGTATTTATTAAATAGAATTATTTGCTATTCTCATTTTGCAAGTATGTGTTACTAAATGTTTTACTATAAATTTGTGTAACGTTTTATTTATCATGTGATGAACATTTGGTTTGTGAACATTTTGTAGATATGGTGGTGGTGGGGGCAATAGAGGTAGAAGAGAGGGTTGAAAGCACATTCTTGTCACCACCAGAAGGCAACATGACTTTTTTGGGTGGTTCAAATTGGTGTGTGGCATCACCTAGTGCAAGCCAATATGATCTACAAAACGCGTTGGATTGGGCTTGTGGGTTGGGTATGACAGACTGTAATCAGATCCGACCTGGAGGGCCTTGTTATCTACCCGACACACTTTTTTCACATGCTTCTTATGCGTTTAATAGTTACTACCAACAAAATGGCAATTCGGATGTTGCTTGCAATTTTGGCGGAGCTGCCACACTGACAAAAAATGATCCAAGTAAGTTTATATACCAATGGTCAAACCCGTCAATCACAAAATCTAATCAAACCGAACTAAATGATAATCACTTTCACGTGTTGTGAATGACAGGTTATGGGAAATGCATATATGCTGCATCTGAGTAAGTTACATCTCTATGCTAAAAACACATATCCATTGATACGTTTAGTTATATTCAAGAATCGGATAATTAACATTATATTCTAATCCGGGCAAAAGATCATAACCGTTCGTTTATATCTACAATCGTAGATTAACTCTTGTCATAATCAATAGATGACATGAAAGTTATAAATTTAACCTCTGATTGTTGTAAAAATAAAATTTGTTTCAATTAAAGTTCTAATGTTCTTATTATTTTTGTTTTTACTCCTAGGCCAGAAAAATCAAGAGTGGAATCACTATGGAAGTTAAATTGGTGGGAAAGTGGTGGTTTTCTGTTACTTTTGTACATGGGAAGCTAATGGTGCATTAAAATGTAGGATTTCTTTGTTGTTGGTTTAGGAATCTTATTGTATGTCATTTTTGTATGATACTTTGCTTATCGTTTAGCACAATAATGCATAAAAACTTTGACTTTTATATTCGTTTTTACTAGAATTATATTAAAAGAGACGGTTAATTTATTGGTGAATGTGATAAAGACAAATTTTAAGTACAAAGAAATGAATCATACTTGTTGAATGAATGTGGTAAGTTATATTCAAATACTTGTAACATATGAAAATCCTTCATTTAGAAAAAAATTAGCAAAAATTCACAAGATTTCAAATGATCTTAGTATGCAAATTATACTCTTATTCCAAGTTTCAATTTGCCTAGGAGCTCAGATTCCAGTCCTGTCGTTAGAAGGCAACATAGTTGAAAATTAACAATGTATTTTTTTGATGTAGTTTTAATACATTTGTTATTAATAGAAGTTGAAAAGATAATGGTAAAAGGTGTCAATATGATCTATGATTAGACTAACTTATTTCGATTCAAGTCACAAGATAATAAAGGTACAAATTGGGGTTCTGATAATTTGACCCAAATAGTTTGGGTTGATAGGCCCAACTTTTCAACCAGCCCATCAGCCGATGACCGATGTTCATACTTCATAGTAGCATACTAGCATTGCAGAATTGGTTATGTTCAAGCCCAATACTTGAATTCTTAATTCACATGGCCCTGTGGCCCGTTCTATTGGTGCACAATGGTGTTTTTTTACTGGTTCTTGTTCCGCATCCAAACAGGCTATTATTGGTACGGGTTTCAAATCAAAACCGGTTGAGCTAAAAACAGGTTCGGTTCGGGCGTTGGCTGGTTTTTGAACTTTTTTGGACCGTTTTGAGCGTTTCTGGCTGGTTCAGAAAAAGTAAATCCGTAAATCCGATCATGTGATATGATAGACTAGTATTTCTTATAAAATACAGTCTCGGTAGTTAAGTATTAATACATATAGTTGGTATGTCTTATAAATAAAAAGAAGTATGAATTATACTCTTTTTTTACTATTGTAAACTAAATAATAATAAAATTTAGTGTGTATGGATGGCTCCAATAATAGAATGCCACGTAAGCAACAAGGATCAAAGTTTATCCTGCTTTCATGGCCATAAACCCATGTCTTTTATGTGGCTTCTACTTTCTAAGATCTTTTAAAACTCTTAAATTCAATTTTGAAACTCGGTATTCCAACTTGTTTCAAATTCAAGAATAATGGCAGCCAGTGTCATGTCCTCTCTTCCTCAGTTCACTGGTTTAAAAGCGAGTTCATCATCACTCTCCCCGGTTCAAAACATGGTTAGTTAATTCTAGTTTCTTACCGTTTTTTAATCATTCTATTTGTTAAATAGTTGTATTATAAGTTATAACCAATGTTTTTATAATTCTACTGCTGATCAAACCGGTCATCTTACCGGTTCACTAATCCAATCAATCTCAAAAACCATGACGCTATAATCCATTCGTTTTTATGCTTGTGTGACTGATTTGAGAGTATATTGGGGGTTGATCCAACATATATATAACTAATCTAAAATAAAATATGAATACTAATTCATATTTTTATGTAGATTTACATCATCAACCAAATGTGAACCAAATGTGAAGTTGAAATAAACATAATACATAGCCTGAGCTAGTAAATGAGATGAAGAAAAATTCTTTTTAAATCCGGTCCAACCACTGGTTTGGTTTGTAGTTTTAATTGGTTTGACCTACACTTGGTTCAAAGGTACACATCGGGTGTTTATGTAGACGGTTTCGAGTCTGACTTGCGGATCTTGTCTAAGTTTGATCAAAAGGCATGTAGATAAGTGATATTTAGTCGTTGAAGTAGTGTCAGTTTTAAGTAATTGAGTGTTCAAATCCTATCGAGTCATAAACGGTGATAACATGATCAAATGGTGTCTATTTAAGTGGATGTGTTAGCTACATGCTTGGTAATTAACATGAATCATGATCATTTAGTTGAAAACTTTTCAGGTAGCAGTGCAACCAATGAAACCAAAGGGCAAGGGAAAAGGTGCTTTAGGTGTTCGTTGTGATTTCATTGGCTCATCAACAAATTTGGTAAACTATTAGATAATTTATTTACAGACTTTAAATAAAAACATTACTATTAGAATAACTACTTAAAAGTACTTGAATGATATGTGTTAAATAGATAATGGTGACATCAACCACCTTGATGTTGTTTGCGGGACGATTTGGGTTGGCACCATCAGCAAACAGGAAGGCAACTGCGGGGCTAAAGCTCGAGGTGAGGGACTCCGGACTTCAAACTGGCGACCCTGCTGGGTTTACACTTGCTGATACATTGGCTTGTGGAACCGTTGGTCACATTATCGGTGTTGGTGTTGTTTTGGGGCTCAAAAACATTGGTGCCATATAAAGTGGTTTGTTGTTTGTAAACAAAGTATCATGTTAATAACATTGTTGTAATTGTTTCCTTACAAATTACTGTTTGAGTTTGAATACTATAAACAAGAATATTGGCTTAAGGTAACATGTAGTGGTGCCAATCGTTGTCGGGCTTGGGTTGATATCACCAGATCCGGACACAAACCTAGTTTTATTAATCTTGTTGAAAAACTTAACTTTACACGGACATGACCAACATAATTCGTTACGTTAGAATGTCAAATAGTTAAATTGAGTTGTAAGTACTTGTAGTTACTACCTATTTAG
The DNA here is from genome assembly GCA_025506515.1 of Flaveria trinervia. Lineage (NCBI taxonomy): Eukaryota > Viridiplantae > Streptophyta > Magnoliopsida > Asterales > Asteraceae > Flaveria > Flaveria trinervia. The sequence goes on along the minus strand of CM046444.1, from coordinate 4,959,280 downwards.
TTTTGTAAACTAAATATGCAAACACGGCCCATATATTCAATGTGCTAGACATACCAATATCGGCAGATTCTATATGAATATGCAAACAAATGATAAGGAACGAGGTTTTATATAATAATAAATAAGTTAAAAGGTTTCAAAGGCTGATGATATTATGAACTACTTTTTTGACTAATTATTTTTAATAGAATTAAATTAACTAAAAAAATGAACTATTAAGATTAACTTACAATATGTTCCCTTATAAAATTACTTATACGATTTGATTAATGTTTTACGTCTTATGTCCGCACAACTCCTGAACAAAATGAAGACTTTTATTTTATTATTTGAAATTTATTTTAATATATAGTTTAAAGAATAAGATGTAGGTTAGCTTACAAGATTTTCCCTTAAATATAAAAGTAATATGAAGCATGATACGTGAATGCTTTAAAATAATCATTACAATTTTTGTATGTGCTATTATTTTTTTTATTAGTTAAAACAAAGAAGGCAAACCGGGTGCCATGATATATTTTTTCTTCAATACGTTTTCGTATTGTTATTCTTTTTTTATGTTCATGTAACCTTTTTATTGATTTTCGCATATTCATAATTTAATCATCACAACTTTTTATGCTTCTAGTTACTTGCTTAACCATATTAGCATCATCACTACAACACGAAAACGTCACCACTATTCTTATATTATACTATTCAATTATATGCTAAAGGATAGTATACTCTAGGTTTTTCCACTTTTGCCACAAAAGTTTTGAATATTAGAGTTTTACCACTAGATTATATATAGTCACGTTTGTTTTGCCAAGATTGCCCAATAAATTTTAGTGTTTTACGGTTTGAATACCGGTTTGTTTTTTGGATCCTAAAGTTCGGTCCCTAAACTATTTACAGTGAAGTTTAATTTTTTCGACTTTAGCCATTAAAATTTAGTACTTTAACGTTTCACCAAACTTTGCGTTATGGTTTTGACGCGCTCAAATGATAACAACAACGATACAATGTTGAATGTGAGAAAAACGACCGGCCTCTCGCCACGTATTTTTCAAGTCTGATTTATTTTACACTTTCGTCACAAGATTTCACTTCTATGTTGAACGAATCAAGGGTGAAACTCAGAAACTGAACCCACGGGGCTTAAACGTCGTCGTTTGCCATCAGAAAAACAGGTAGTATCTTGCAGAGTTGCAGAAACTGAACACCAGAAGAAGAAACAAAGAAAGGGTTTTAGGGTTCCATTGTAGACGGAGATGAGTACATATAATTACGTCGTTACAGCTCACAAGCCTACGAATGTCACACATTCATGCGTCGGCAATTTCACTGGTCCACAACAACTCAATCTTATTATAGCGTAAATATTCCTCTCTGTGTTATCAATTCTAATTTCGCCTTCCCCATGAAGTTGTAACTGTTTATGAACATTTGAAACATGTTGCTAGTTATGGATTAGATGCAAAAGTTTGAGCCACTGCCTCTGAAATTAGATGGTATATTTGGGAAATTTTCATTAATGTAGAAAATAGAGTATGTTTATTGTTGATTCTGCTAAGAATGCTATGTAAAGCTTTGTGAATTTGGTGTAAGAGGTTGAGATAAGATTGAGAATGCTTTAGCTGACACAAGCAAAAGCTGAAGGATCAAGAGATCATGCTAGAAGATTCATGTAGCTAGGTTTTGCTATTAGGGATTTTGGACTTTTGTAGGTGATATTGAGTTTTTTCTGTTAGGATCAAATAGCTCAACACACGAACACAATCACGAGAACAATAATAAAAACAATAGAGCAAGACACAAGATTTATAGTGGTTCGGTTACGGTGTGTAACCTACGTCCACTTGGGGCAACTAGGTTTTCTTTTATTGAGGTGTTCAATGTTTACAAGTACAAGAGATATATTATACTAACTAAACCATTAGGGTTAACACTCTTTGCCTAAAATAGCAAACTAGGCTTTAGGGCGGCCGTCCCTTAATCTCCTAATTCTGTCTTCAGTTAATACCGGTCCTAACCGAGATGGGTCGAAGCCCACAACTTAACAATCTCCCACTTGGGCTTCGAGACAACTTCTCTAACCCACCACTTGAATGCGTCAAACACTTCAACCTGCTTCCACTTGGATGCGTAAAATGTCCTCAACTGCATTGTCTTGTACTTATAAATAAACCTGAACAGGTTTAGCTCCTCCTAGTACCCCCACCTTCTCAACTATTCCTGAAGGCCAGCTGAAGCCCTGCAAAGCTTCAGCTTATCCAGTGTGACAGACTTAGTAAACATGTCTGCTGGATTCTTGTTCCCCTTGATGTTGTTCAACTGAATAGTACCTTTGCTGATTAGCCCTCTGATGAAATGATATTTGATGTGAATGTGCTTCGTCTTCCCATGATGAGAGGGATTCTTTGCTAGTTTAACAGCACTTTCATTATCACAGTACAATGGATACTTTGTTTGTTTTTTGCCTAACTCACCCAGAAAATTCTTTAACCAAACGAGCTCTTTACTAGCCTCAGCAGCTGCCATTTACTCAGCCTCTGTAGTAGAAAGTGCCACGCTCTTTTGGAGCCTAGACATCCAACAAATTGCAGTATCACCCATAGTGAACACATACCCTGTAGTACTCTTGTAGGTCTCTTTACATCCACCCAAATCAGCATCTGAATAACCTTTGAGAATAGCATCTCTACCCGTGAAACATAATGCCATCTTTGAAGTACCCTTCAAATATCTAAGCAGCCACTTAACTGCTTCCCAGTGTTCTCTCCCCGGATTAGACATATACCTGCTGGCAACTCCCACTGCGTGAGCTATATCGGGCCTAGTGCATACCATTGCATACATGAGACTGCCCACAGCCGATGCATAAGGAACCTTCGCCATCTCGGCCTTGTCTTTCTCTGTCTTTGGAGACTGATCTTTAGAAAGCTTAATATGACTAGCCAATGGTGTACTTCGAGTGGTAGTCTTCTCATCATTCATTCTGAACTTCTCTAATATCTTTTGAATGTACTTCTCCTGAGATAAAGTTAGAGAACCGTTCTTGTGATCTTTGGTAATGCTCATACCAAGTATCTTCTTAGTGGACCCAAATCTTTCATTTCAAACTTTGCAGACAACTGTTTCTTCAACTTTTTGATCTCTGCAATATCTGAACCTGCTATCAGCATATCATCAACATAAAGGAGAAGAAGAATGATATAGGAACTTTTAAACTTCTTGAGGTAGCAACAGTGATCCATCTCACATCTCCTATACCCGTTTCTGCCCATAAAGCCATCAAACTTCAAATACCACTGTCTGGGCGCCTGTTTTAAACCATATAAACTTTTCTGTAACTTGCACACCAAGTTTTCTTTTCCTTTAACCTGAAAACCCTCTGGTTGTGCCATATAATAGTCTCATCTAGATCACCATGCAGAAACGCAGTCTTCACATCTAACTGCTCCAAATGTAACTTCTCTGCTGCAACAATACTAAGCACCAATCTGATTGTAGTCATCTTAACCACAAGAGCAAATATCTCACTGTAGTCAACCCCGTGTTTCTGTTGAAACCCCTTAGCGACCAATCTTGCTTTGTATCGTTTGTTACCATTGTGATCTTCCTTAACTCTGTAGAGCCATTTATTCTGTAGAACTCTTTTATCTGGCGGAAGCTTAGTTAAGACCCATGTATTATTCTTCATCAAAGAGTTCATCTCATCCTGCATTGCATGCTCCTACTGAAGCGAATCTTTCAACTCAACTGCTTTTGAGTAACTTTCTGGTTCACCATCCTCAGTCAAGAGAAGATAATTAACTGAAGGACTGTACCTGGTAGGCTGCTTAGAAACTCTGGTGGATCTCCTGACCCAATGAGATTGGTCTGGAGTCTGTGGATGTTGTTCATCTTCGGAATCTGAACTCCCACTATCAGAAGCTTCCACTGCCTTTTCATCTCCACCCATATCACCATCTTCAAACTCAGGAACTGTATCATCTTCAATTTCCGTCTCTGGTTCATTAAGTGGATCTGGTTGTTTCTGAGCATCAACATCAAATTCAACTTGCTCTTCTAAACCCTAAAGTGGTTGTGTTTCTATCTTTGTATAACTCAGCCTCATTAAAAGTAGCATGCTTACTTCTGACTAATTTTCTGCTTTCAGAGTCCCAAAGCCTGTAGCCCATACTGTCAAACCCATAACCAATGAAAGTGTACTTCTTGGCTTTAGTATCAAGCTTGTCACCATCTTTCACTAGATCATAAGCACTGCACCCAAATACTTTCAAATGCTCAAATTTAACTACTTCACCTTTCCACTCTTCTTCTGGTATCTTGAAGCCCAACGGAACAGAAGGTCCCCGATTAATTAAATAGGCAGCAATATTAATTGCATCTGCCCAGAACATCTTTGGAAGCCCTGAATTGATTCTCATACTTCTGGCTCTTTCATTCAATGTTCTGTTCATACGTTCAGCGACCCCATTTTGTTGAGGAGTGCTCGGGACTGTATAAATCATTCGAATATCGTTCTCTGCACAATAGTTCTGGAACTCTTTGCTGACGTATTTACCTCCGTTGTCCGACTTCAAGCATTTCACCTTCAAATCAGTTTCCAATTCAACAGCAGTTTTCCATTTCTTAAATACATCAAAAACTTCAGATTTTATTTTAAGAAAGTGGACCCATACCTTACGTGTCGAATTGTCTATGAAAGTGACATAATAGTAAGCACCTCCCAAAGAAGCAACTGGAGTAGGTCCGAAAACATCCGTGTGAATAAGCTCTAATTTCTGAGCTTTCGGTGGCTTTCCTGTCTTCACAAAAGACACCTACTTCTTTTTCCCGAATACACACGGCTCACACAATTCAGATTCGACCTTCTTTAACTCTGGAAGCTTTCCACTAGAAACGAGCATTTTCATACCTTTTTCACTCATGTGACCGAGTCGTTGGTGCCACAGGTTAGTTTGACTCAGGCCACTGGTTACTGCATTTACCCCATCTACAGGAACTTCAACCATGTACAATGTGCCCCTCTTTGTACCTCTGGCAATGACAAAATTTCCTTTCACGACCTTCCATTGTCCCCCACCAAACATGACATCATATCCTTCACTATCCAACTGCCCAATAGAAATTAACTTCTTTCTGAGACTTGGAATGACCCGAACATCTTTCAAGGTCTATGTGGTGCTTAATGGGAGTCTTCAACACAACGTCCCCCATCCCTGTGATATCAAGAGCATGATCATTAGCTAAATGAACTTTACCAAAGTTACCTGTTCGTAGATTCCTCATCGACTTCGTGGTAGATGTAGCATGAAATGATGCTCCTGAATCCATGACCCATGACTCTGTAGAGTCTTCAACACAACAGATAAGAACGTCATTTGAATTATCTTCGGCCAGTTTGACTTCCCTTTTATCTTTAGGAGCAGATGGTTTAGGGCATTGGCTTCTGAAATGCCCATGTTCTTTGCAGTTCCAACACTGGATGTCTTTCCTAGGCTTTGATTGACTTCTTCTTTTAGACTTTGAACGACCCCTGCTACTACCCCTTTCTTTTCCCCTACCTCTTCCTTCAGTACTCAACAGAGAACTAGATGATTCACCAGAATTTCTCCTTCTAATGTCTTCCCCAAAAATCAAATCACGGACCCCTTCAAAGGTAAGCTTAGTAGTACCACATGAACTACTAACTGCAGTAACTGTCCCCGACCAACTTTCAGGCAACGAAGATAACAATAACAAAGCTAAAACTTCATCATCAAACTTGATCTCAACAGATAACAAGTGAGAAATAATGGTATTGAAATCATTGATAACAACAATTGCTTTCCTGTCCAAAGTCTTCCAATCTTTATCTGTCATATCTGCCGGTTTATCCTTATCCAAGGCTGCCATTAAATCCTTTTGACACAGCAGATCCTCAATTTGCATATTCCAAAACCCAAAATCATGTCCATCAAATTTATCGATCTTTGTTCTCCCGTCATCAGCCATCATTCCAAACTAAGTGCTCAACACCGAGTCAAAACCAAACAACACCAAAATCCCGAACAGCAGCAGTGGCTGTTCCCGGCGGCGGCAGAGAAGATTTCCGGCAGAGACGGCGCCAGAAACCTAATACGGCGGTGGCGGTGGCGGAAACCTAATCAGGGTTAGGCAGTGGCGGCGGTGGCTGCGGCGGCGGTAGTGCCCTAGTTCGTGTGTTGATTTTAACAGTAACCAAGAGCCTGAACTGGCTCTGATACCAATTGTTAGGATCAAATAGCTCAAACACACGAACACAATCACGAGAACAATAATACAAACAATAGAGCAAGACACAAGATTTATAGTGGTTCGGTTACGGTGTGTAACCTACGTCCACTTGGGGCAACTAGGGTTTTCTTTTATTGAGGTGTTCAATGTTTACAAGTACAAGAGATATATTTATACTAACTAAACAATTAGGGTTAACACTCTTTGCCTAAAATAGCAAACTGGGCTTTAGGGCGGCCGTCCCTTAATCTCCTAATTCTGTCTTCAGTTAATACCGGGCCAACCGAGATGGGTCGGAGCCCACAACTTAACATTTTCTCGACATTTTTGGTTGCTACGATAGGATTTTGTTGACCATGCTAGAAGATTCATGTAGCTAGGTTTTGCTATTAGGGATTTTGGACTTTTGTAGGTGATATTGAGTTTTTTCTCGACATTTTTGGTTGCTACGATAGGATTTTGTTGACAATTGCATGGAATATGAGAACTACATTGTGGGAAGAAAGGAGCCATTTGTTATTAAGTTTGGAACAAAGTTTATGTATAGATATATGGATCTTTGCATTCAATCAATACTGGTGTTGACCTGAGAACTCAAAGTTTATGCTTTAGCTTTTGTAGATATGTGAAATGTGCATTTTCTTCTGGCTATTTTTGGCTGTTCTTGTAAAACTGGTAAACAAACAAACAAACAAATGTACTTTTATAAAATCCCACTCATAGCGTAACTATTGGTAGGTCCAGGGAGGGTGTGAAGTGAGCAAACCTTACCTTAATCTCTGGGTTAGAGAGGTTGCTCCCGCTTAGTGTAGAACACTAGAACTGGTGACAACTTTTTATTTCAGCTACTTCCTGGTAACCTTTTATTGAAATTTTAGCATTTTATGTTTTAGAAGTGAAAAACGGATATTCGAATCACTTTTCTTTATGACTCATTCTGTTCAACGTGCATTTGTTGCCAGGAAATGTACCCGTATCGAGATTCATATACTTACTCCTCAAGGCTTGCAGGTGGGTTTCTCTCATGGAATTGGTACATAATAAACAAAACAGTATTGAAAAGTTGGGTAAAGGTATCTTTTATTGTTACGAGGGAGCAAATGATAAATTTTTTGGTTAATCTAGTTTTCAAAATGTTCTCCAACCATAGAAGAAGAGTTATATAAAGAAAATGGTTCTTAGTCATTAATCAAAGAAATACTTAGAGAGTAGGATTATGAGATTACCTTGTATAAAAATTGCCCAAAACACTGAGTGTAAAGGATAGTAAGGGCAAGATGAAATGTAGGTTTGTCTTTATAGAACATAGCAGGTGTAACGCTTGTAATGGAAATGATATAAGATACTAATTTCACATGAATTTTGTACTATATCATACGTATTGATTAACTATGATGCTGGAATCTTCATATACCGATTAGAATGACATCACCCGTATCTTTAATACATTTCTTAACATGTGACATGATCCATTACATTTAATTGGTGAATAAATCAAAAGCGAGTACTATATCTGATTGCAATTCTGCTTTTATTTGCAGCCTATGTTAGACGTGCCAATATATGGAAGAATTGCAACCCTTGAACTTTTTCGTTCTCATGTGAGTAAATTATTTTGTCGTCTTCATAGAAAGAACTTATGATACAATTCTTGCATTGTTTATGTCCTGGTGTTCATTTATGATTTTTCTTTACTGAAGGGTGAAACACAAGACCTTCTTTTTATTGCAACAGAAAGATACAAATTTTGTGTTCTTCAATGGGATGCTGATGCAAATGAAGTTATTACAAGGTTTGGTCCTATAACTAAGCTAAACCATGCTTTTCATTTTAACAAGATTTCATATTCCTTTTTTACAATTTTGTATCTAATTGTGTAGGGCTATGGGTGATGTCTCGGATCGTATAGGCAGACCTACAGATAATGGCCAGGTACATATCAAGCTGCATCCCTGTTGTCAATAGCGGCTATAGCGACCGCTATAGCGCGCGATGTAGCGACACGACCATCCCTCGCTATTTGCTGATAGCGACTGCATAGCGGAATTTTTGATTTTTTTTGATGATTTATTTATTTTTTTTAATTTTTAATTTTTTTTTAAATTTTTTTATGTTTTCCTGATAAATATGAGATTTAGATGATTAGTAATAGAGTGTTTTAGTTATTTTGGGGATGTTTGCTTAGATTTTCTACTACTTTATTGCTAAACATGGTTTTTTATTGAATGTAAAACATTCTTACATATTATTCTACTTAATCGCTAAACACAAAATAGCGGTCGCTATTTACCGCTATTCGCTACGTAGCATATAGGTGGCTTGTCGCTATTTACCGTTATTTGCTATTGATAACTATGAGCTGCATGTATATTGATACATAATTTCATAGAAATAATGAGCCAAATTCCAGTTTTTAATTTATAATGTGTCCCCACTTATTTCACCTTCTTAGATAGGGATAATTGACCCAGACTGCAGACTCATTGGACTCCATTTGTATGATGGGTTGTTTAAGGTAGCTGTTCTTGATTTAACTCCTCCATAATCTATGCAATTTTTTTGACTTATGATGTTATATAGCATTAAGTTTCAACTCATCTTCTTAGCATGCTTATGTCATCAGAATACCCACATTGTTCTTTTTATTCAGGTTATTCCATTCGATAACAAAGGACAACTCAAAGAAGCATTTAACATCAGGTGTGTTACTTCCATTCTCACTATATATGCTTCATTTTAATTATAAAGTCATATGTTTTTTCTTGTGGAGTTTATTTTTATTTGAAAAACACAAAAGTTCTACACTTTTATCCTTAATATTATGAATACTTATCAAGTTTTTGGGATAATCATATTAATTGCTACGCATCTCTGGACAATATATTATAAAAAAATAGCAGAGGTTCTTCCAAATCCTTACAAAAGTATTGATCCTGATTACTTTAGTTTAAAATTTTCTAGTTTATATACATATTTGGTGGAAAGTATCTGAATAACATCTAGAGTTGATTCCAAAAATACTCTGGTCATGGTGATAGCAATTGACCTATTGTTGTCTTTCTGTATGTATCAGGCTAGAAGAGCTTCAAGTTTTGGATATCAAGTTTCTATATGGTTGTCCGAAGCCCACAATTGTTGTTCTTTATCAGGTTGGGGTTCTTTACAAGGATTTTGGCAGCTCACTGTTTTTTAATGAGAATAAAAAATCACTCTTAAGAATGATAAATTAAATGCTGCATTATTTCAGGATAATAAAGATGCTCGGCATGTAAAAACATATGAGGTATCATTGAAGGATAAAGACTTTGTCGAAGGTCCATGGTCTCAGAATAATCTAGATAATGGGGCGGATTTGCTAATACCAGTTCCAGCACCTCTTTGTGGTGTAATAATCATAGGAGAGGAGACAATCGTGTATTGTAGTGCTTCTGCTTTTAAAGCAATTCCAATTAGACCTGTAAGTCAAGTGGAACAATACGTGTTAATGTGTTATTAAAACTTATCCTTGATTGATGAACATTGTATTGTTTGACGTTGTAGTCTATTACTAGAGCCTATGGAAGGGTGGATACGGATGGTTCTAGGTATTTACTTGGTGACCTTAGTGGGCTGCTTCACTTGCTTGTTATAGTGCACGAGAAAGAAAAGTGAGTTGTGATTCTACATTTTACGACACACATTTTTGCGTCTTTATGGTTACTTGATGGTCTTGTGCATGATTGTTCTAAAAGACACTTTATTTATTGTTTCTAGGGTTACTGGACTCAAAATTGAGCTTCTAGGGGAAACATCTATAGCATCAACCATATCATATCTTGATAATGCATTTGTATATGTGGGCTCAAGCTTTGGAGATTCCCAGGTATGTAACACTTAGCATATAAGTTTCTTGTTAGTTCACTAAATTTTTTAGATGGAATGTATGGGCCAAACTTTTAGATAAATTTTTCAAACTGACAGCTTAATAAGTTAATGGCATAAATTAACTTGCCGTTGATATGAAGTTTCTCTGGTTTCTTGCACTTGTTATTAGATGATAGTGGTGATTTATTGATATTGTTAATCACGTGTATCATGTAGAATGAGAACATGCTGGCAATAAGCTGCATAATCAGATGCTGAATACTGGTCTATAATTTCTTCTTTAAAAGTTTAATGTGTCTTCCTATTTAAATCAATTAAGGCTAAAAAATTGGAATTCTGGAGATGTTTATGATTATCGTTTATAGAGAAAAAATAGAAAAGGAAAATCAAACTCAGATCCTGCTAAAAGCTAACTTGAACATGATCTTTATGCATTTAAATTTAAGCTGTCCTATGCTTTTATGTGTGATATGCTTATGCGATGCACAATGAAGAATGATTGTTAATTGAAGACATCTCTTTACATAATGTTTGTGCACGTTTATTATCGAGTATATCAGTATATTATTAACATAGTTTGTAGGCTCACGATGCTCATCTTAGCTTGCCAATCATACTCTTGTGTATTATTCTTGTGAGGTCTTTTATTGCTTTCTTTTCTTAGTTGACATCTATATTTGTATTTATTGTTGCAATGTTTTTGCCTTTCAGTTGAATTGGGATATCGGATGTCTATGAAGTTTTTTCGTAATTTTTTTATTTCAGCTTATTAAGTTAAACCTCCAGCCAGATGCAAAAGTTCTTATGTGGAAGTGCTAGAAAAATATGTCAACTTGGCCCAATTGTAGACTTTTGTGTGGTTGATTTAGAGAGGCAAGGTCAAGGGCAGGTTGTTACTTGCTCAGGAGCATATAAAGATGGTTCCCTTTGCATTGTTAGAAACGGGATTGGGATTAATGAACAAGTAAATTCGAGCCTTTTTTGCCTAATTGATTGTGTTTTTTTAACTTGTGATTATTATTTAAGTAATACATCACGTTCCATTTGTTAAGGCGTCTGTGGAACTACAAGGTATCAAAGGAATGTGGTCACTAAGATCAGCTACAGAGGATCAGTTTGACACATTTTTGGTTGTTAGTTTCATTAGTGAGACTCGAATATTAGCAATGAATATAGAAGATGAGCTGGAGGAAACTGAGATCGAGGGCTTTTGTTCTCAAGTACAAACTTTATTCTGTCATGATGCTGTGTATAATCAACTTGTTCAGGTATGCATGAGCATCTGTAATTATTTATATGTGCATTATATTTCATTTTATATTATAGTTTGTTATGAGGTCATATAAATCATGTTTCAGGTTACCTCAAGCTCTGTGAGACTTGTGAGTTCAATTTCAAGAGAATTAAGACACGAATGGCATGCACCTGCTGACTACTCTATTAATGTTGCCACTGCTAATGCTACGCAAGTAATAAATTTTCATTTGAGTATTTGTTTTATTCCTCATCCTTTTTAATCTAAAGGATGAAAAGGGTGACTTATTTTTAACATTATAATTTTGTGACAGGTTCTATTGGCTACTAGAGGTGGCCATCTTGTGTACCTTGAAATTGGTGATGGAATTTTAGTAGAGAAAAAACATGCCGAACTGAAATATGATATTTCTTGCCTTGACATAAATCCGATAGGTGAAAATCTTAATTACAGTAACCTGGCTGCAGTTGGTATGTGGACAGATATTAGTGTCAGAATATTTTCACTCCCTGACCTAAACCTTTTGACTGAAGAACGTTTAGGTGGTGAAATTATTCCCCGTTCTGTTCTTCTTTGTGCCTTTGAAGGGGTATGATTGTTAATTCTTCTTTGACAATCTTGAAGTTATGTAGGTAGAGATTATACATCATCATCTTATGAGTGTTTGATTTCTTTTCAGATACCTTATTTGTTGTGTGCACTTGGAGATGGTCATCTTTTGAACTTTTTACTGAAGACAAGCACAGGCGAATTAAAAGATAGGAAAAAAGTGTCACTAGGGACTCAGCCGATAATACTTCGAACATTTTCATCAAAAAATACCATTCATGTTTTTGCAGCCTCCGATAGGCCAACTGTTATATACAGCAGTAACAAAAAGTTACTCTATAGTAATGTGAACCTAAAAGAAGTCAGTCACATGTGTCCTTTTAATTCTGCTGCTTTTCCAGACAGGTATCTTATCTTCACCTTTTAACCTTCATAAATTATCAATTCCATTTATTTTAGAATTTTGTATAGTAATTTTTTTCCTTGTGGGCAACCCGTAACAGTCTTGCAATTGCTAAAGAAGGTGAGTTAACAATCGGGACAATTGATGATATTCAGAAGCTTCACATCCGTTCAATCCCTCTTGGTGAACATGCAAGGCGTATCTGCCATCAAGAAAAGTCTCATACATTTGCCATATGTAGTTTAAAGTACAACCAGTCAAGCACAGAGGATTCTGAAATGCATTTCATTCGGTTATTAGATGATCAAACATTTGATTTCATGTCAACTTATTCACTTGATCAATTTGAGCATGGTTGTTGCATACTCAATTGCTCTTTCTCAGATGATAATAATGCGTATTACTGTGTTGGCACAGCTTATGTTATGCCAGAGGAGAATGAACCAACAAAGGTATGATGCCCTTAATATGGCAATATTTTGTGTAAATCTTTTTAGTCCTTTTAGTTTTTTATATAGTGATCCTATTTTTAAATACATTTGCTATGATCTTGATGCCATAACAATTTTGCTCCTTTTAATTTAGCCCCAACATCTTTTTCTTTCTGTCTGACTCTACCTTGTGATTGTTATGGCTTCTTTCTTTCATTATATTGATAATAAATACATTTCTTAATTCATAATATGATGAACGACTGTAGGGGCGTATTTTGGTTTTCGTGGTTGAAGATGGGAAGCTTCAACTTGTAGCTGAGAAAGAAACTAAGGGTGCGGTTTACGCTTTGAATGCCTTCAATGGTAAACTCCTTGCTGCTATAAATCAAAAAATTCAACTGTACAAGTGGATGCTTCGTGATGATGGTACACGCGAATTGCAATCTGAATGCGGGCATCATGGCCACATACTTGCTCTCTATGTGCAAACTCGTGGGGATTTCATCGTTGTTGGTGATTTAATGAAATCAATCTCACTCTTGATTTATAAGGTAATACCCAGCTCAATTCATACTTCATTACCGTCATTTTTATATTTAACTTATATATGGCACTATTGTTGTTGTCACTCAGCATGAGGAAGGTGCTATAGAGGAACGAGCCCGTGATTACAACGCTAATTGGATGTCAGCAGTCGAGATTCTCGATGACGACATTTACCTCGGTGCTGAAAACAACTTCAACCTTTTTACAGTCCGCAAAAACAGTGAAGGCGCAACTGACGAGGAACGTGGGCGTCTAGAGGTGGTTGGTGAATACCATTTGGGTGAATTCATCAACCGTTTCCAACACGGTTCACTCGTGATGCGGTTACCCGATTCTGATGTTGGCCAAATACCAACCGTCATATTCGGGACAGTCAACGGTGTCATTGGTGTCATTGCTTCACTCCCTCAAGACCAATACATGTTCATGGAGAAACTTCAAACTAATTTGAGAAAGGTTATAAAAGGAGTTGGCGGTTTGAGCCATGAACAATGGCGGTCGTTTTATAACGAGAAGAAAACCAATGACTCGAGAAATTTCTTGGATGGCGATTTGATCGAGTCGTTTCTTGATCTAGGAAGAAGCAGAATGGAGGATATTTCAAAATCTATGAATGTTTCAGTTGAGGAACTTATGAGGAGAGTAGAGGAATTAACAAGATTGCATTAAGTTGTAGCTCATGGTTTTTTGTTCTCTTGAGAAACTTTGTTTTGGAACCTTGACATGTGAGACTTTGCACCTTTTCATCTTTGTTTGGTTTGTTTTATCTTGATATGTGCACAGAGAAAAAAGGAAAAAAAACAAAAAAGTAGAGAAAATTATATATATTTGTAGGTATACGGTATACTTGTGTTAATGATGGTAGGTATTAGAGCATTAATGATGGTAGGTATTAGAGCATTCACAATAGAATGTTTTTGTATGTTTTTAGAGAGTGATGTGGAGGAGAGATTATTAGATGAAGGTGAGAATAAGTGTGGTAGGTGCATATCAAAAAACATGAGATGTGAGTGGGAGGTAGAAGAGAGGAGAGAGTATGTTAGTTTTTCAGAAAACAAAAAGTAAGAAGGTGTTTTTTTTTTCAAAAAGTTTTTCTTCAATCTTTTTATTTGTGCTCACGCAGAAGCGAGAATACGTTTTGAGAAGACAGGCCGATTGATTTTCAGAAAAGCTTTCATTAAAATGGTATTCTTCATCTTCTCTTGGGAAAGACATGACCCACTCTTTTCACGTTACTTCTAACCTCTTCCCTAAAAAAACCTCGAAAAACCATCATACATTCTTTCCCTCCCAGCCTCATCTCTATTGGTTCTCTTTCCTTCACCTTCTTGCCGCCGCATCCCTCCTCCCCTTCAGCCATGTCCCTCCACCCTCCTCCCCTCTCAGCCGACTCCCCTCCTCCCTCCTTCCCTCTCAGCCGCGTCCCTCCTCCCCTCTCAATCGTCTCCTTTGCTCCCTCCGCCCCTCTAAGCCGCCTCCAGAGGTGGACATAAAAATCGGTTTGAAAATCGTTTCAGCCAAAAAAAACCAAAACATGTTTGGGGTCCAAATCGGTTTCAAACCGGCCCAACCCAACGGTTTAAGTTTGGTTTGTAGGTTTCCTCTTTCAAACCGGTTTCTAACCCTGTCTGGTTCCAAACCGGTTTTCAAACAATTATTTAAAGTTTTATGTCTAATTGTTTCTATTTTTATATATTATATATTTCACTTTGATTTTAAATTATGTACTTAATTTGAAATTGTGTACTTTGTTTCTAAAAACAATTATGTAATGTTCCTAATTTTATATGTTTTAATTTTTACAAATAAAAATACGTAAATGCATCTTATAGGTTTATTTAATTTATACAATTAATATTTAACATTCATCTTATAAGTTTATTTAATTTTTACAATTAATTGATTATTTAATTTATAACACTAAAAAAAACCTAACCGGTTTGGGCCCAACCAGTCTTCAAACCGGCCCAAACCGGTTTTATAGGTTTGGGTTTTTCTAAGTCCAAACCGGTTTAGAACCCGAACCGGTTTCAGTCCAAACCGATTTTGACTAGGTTGACGAACCGGTTTTAGAAAAAAACCGGTTTGTACAACACTAGCCGCCTCCCATGCTTTCCCTCCCTTGTTAGTCGTCTCTCCTCCTCCCCTCCATCGTAGCTGCTGCCTTCTCCTCTACCATTTTTTAAATAAAATGTATTTTTATGTTTTATGAATATTATTTTAATGTTTTATGACTTTTATTTTAACTTTATCGCTGAAGTACTTTTAAAGTTATAAAAATAGGTTTATTTTAGTTACATAATACTTTAACAGTGCTGATGTTAAAAAACAAGCATTTTTCTTGCAGATTGTATACATTTGATTTACCTTTTCTCGTACAGATGTTTACAGATGTGATTCGCAGAAAAACAAACAATACTTAAGTGAAAGAAATAAGTGGGAGGAGATAGAAGTATGTCATGTAAGTATTCGTATATTCTCTCCATATTGGTGGACTTAAAATTAATTGTTTGGTATGTTCGTTAGTGATTATAGGTCGTTAGAAATTAATTGTTGGTATACTATATATAAATTCATTAAAAATCGACGTGAGGAAACAAATACTTGATTATTCTTTTATAAAAATCAATAATTTCAATAATATGAAGTTTTCAATAAGTTTAATAATATCGAAAACGGATGTGAAGTATCAAATACTTGATTATTCTTTCAAACAAATTGCAATTTTAATAAAGTCAAATCTTTAATAGTTTCAAGTTTTAAGAACTTTAACTAAACTATTTTTATATATTTTAAAGATTATTATATATTAATATAGAATCAATCTTTTTATCAGTGATTTTTCTCTATAGGCCACTTTGAATTTTTTTTTCTTGATAATAGCTTTTAACTTTCGATTTTAAAGCAAGATGATCTACACGTGAACCGGGGTAGATATTTATACTCGTCTTCTTCTTTCTTTTTTAATAGTTCTTTTTTTCTTATAATATAAACTACCTAAATGAGGCCTATCATATAACTAAGGGTGAAGCTTTGTAGTAGAGTTAATTTTTAGTATGTTATTATATATATATATATATATATTATATATATATATATATATATAATATATATATATATATATATATTATATATATATATTATATATATATATATATCGAGTTCGTCCTTCTAAAATTTTTAGCTCTCACATCCCTTCCCGCACAATAAAAATATTCAATCTCCACCATTACTTCTAATATCATAAACTCTTAAATTTTTTAAGCCTGATCTATAACAAGTTTTATAACAGAACATCTATTCCCCTTTCAATAATTTGACATTTTTTTACTTGCATGTTCTTATAAGTAACTTCATTGAAAACATTATCTTCAAGACTTCAAAATGTTTTTTTTCTATGGATATGTTTCTTTATAACGTCATACAGAAAACAAAGAAAACATTTTTAATATTTTATAACATCATCTAAAAGAAATAAAAAGAAATTGTCATATGTCACCGTAATCAACCTAAACCCCTAAAGGTCAAATATGAACAAAAAGTCATATAGACACCGAGCGATGATTTGGACCAGTTTTCTTCAAGGCTAAATTTCCATATTAAATCATTTGTAAAGTACATTTATTATTATCATATTAATGACAGATCATGACTGCCTTCGACTAAATGGTAAAAGTTTCAGTTGAGACCTAGTAAAACTTAACATCACAATTCACGATTCACGATTCAAATTAGTATAATACCAACTTGATAAATAATTTATATTTCAATCAATATCGTATTTGTTATAAAATAGTTTAAATATCCATCAAAGAAACTTTTGATATCAACATTACAGATATAAAAGAGATAAACATTTATGATGAAATACAAAATAAAAAAAGAAAGATGCAGGCAAAAAGTAAAAAAAAATGAGCTCAGAAGGGCCTATATTTTCTTCAATGAAGTAGTATTATGATGGACCCAACCATCATGAAGGCTTGTCATCATGGCTCGTGTGCACCAGCCGGGAATCGAACCCGGGTCTGTACCGTGGCAGGGTACTATTCTACCACTAGACCACTGGTGCTTCATGTTCAATCTTACCACAGATTTTATAAAATACACAGAATAACAATGACAGTGAGTCTTATACAAGTAGAGTTTATTTCGACATACATCCTAACTAAATCCTTTAAAAAAATTCAGATGATTTATTTTAAAGTTAAACGGTTATAAAACGTAATATTATTTAGTAAATTTTTTTTTCAAGTTATCCTAAACATATGCAATTTTAATAGAGATAGAGTTATCTTTTTTTTTATTTTTTCTTTTCACGTGTGACACATAACAACACGTCATGTTTCTTTTATTTTTCTTAAATTTCTTAGTGTAGAGAATCGTCGTCTCATTTAATTTTGTGTGCATGTGTGTGTATTATACGAGTCACAAGCTCACAAAATCAACTGACAAGTACATTTTTTCTGGATCAAATGTTATTTTGATAACCTGAATTAAAAGGGTAGTTTGCTAGTGTTTCGACCCAAACCTAGATTTTTATCACCTCTTGTCTGGTCCACTCCAACTACACACAGAAAACAGCCTACTAAATACTAATTTAAGTTTAAAATTGTCTTATTTAGGTTATTTATGTTAACTAATCGTCAATGATCTCCTGGTACAGTGGTTAAAAGGAAGGTGGGAGGTTTTATATCTCTTAAAAATCCAAGGTTTAAACTTTGACATGAATGATTATTACTAACTTGATGATACTAACAAATAACCGGCCGAAAAAATATATTTTAGCTAATCGACAAAAATTATTATGGTTAAATTTTGGGATATGTACCAACCACCGATATTTTGACGGTTTCGTTGATTGCGTAAGCGGTGACGTAGTTGTTCCCCGTCTAATGAAAGTAAACATAAGACAACTTGATAAAATATTTAAGTGGGCACGTGTTTTACGAAAAGTGATACACGTGATTTTTGAAATAAACGCACCTATGATATTTTTCTTTATTATAATATTTAAGTGGGCATGCTCACTCTACAAACTTCTCAAAAACTGATTTTAAGTGTCACAATATATCAACTGTGTAGTTTTTGTACTCTTTTTCGACCATGATAACAAAATGTAAAATGTCAAAAATACAATTATCTTAATATTTTATATTGATATATTTTTTAATCATGAATTTTACATTGGTATACATGAGATGAAACTTAAATCATCAATAGGGTAGACAGCTTAAATTTACCCAAAACCATATACAGTATGTTAGCAAATTTTGGGTTGATCTTTTTAATTTGATTGGTACAGGATAGCATTTAGAACTTTAATGAATTTCATTTGTAACTTGTTAGCGTACATTCTTAAATGTTACATTTTAGGCACCGTCAAATGATGAGCATAATTAAATACCTTCCAAAAAAAACAAGTATAATAATTTTTTTAGAACTACAATACTTTCTATCAACCACGTATATTTTATGTTACCTAGAGAAAATATTAAAAATATAATGTTTATTTGCATACCAATTAAATAAAAAATGTATATATAAAAATAACATCACATGTTTAAGTCATGTACATGTTAACGAATGAAATTTTACAAGCATATGAAAAAAAACTCTGATGATTCTTATGTACAAACATACGCATTTCTATGTATAAATACAAATTATAAAAATATAAATTTAATTAGTCTCGTAGCTCTGGAGACATTCATGAGTTTTTATATATTCTCGTTTATGCAAACCAAAACTAAGATCCGAGTTTTTTTTTGTGTTCCTTTAAAAAATTAAGTTTAATAAATAGTTATATATTGTCCTTCTAGTATGATTAGATTACAAATTCGGACCAAGCTTTTGAAGATTACATGTTTATTTCTTGTTGTTTGCTCGCGAGTAATGAATCTAGTTCCTTATACTAACCCAATCCATTTATTTATTTCGCTTAAAGCAGGACTAAAAATTAAAACACATTTTTCTTTATTGCCTATCAGATTTTATGAAATTATTATATTACATGTCTTATTAAAAAAAATACAATTGCATACCTCACACTTTAAACTTGTAAAATTGTATATTTCCCAAAATCATGCTTGAAGTGCGTTGTACTTATGTATTTTAAACTTTTGTTATAAAAATATGTAATTTTTCAGGTGTAGATGATTCCTTTTAGACTTATATTAGAAAAACATAGAACCACAATTTAACCATTCAACCTTGATTTATTCATTTTCTTCATCCAACCCGCCTCTCATTCATCTTATTTACACAACCATCATTTTCACATGAAGCCATCGCATCCCGGTTTACATTAAATCATCACAACCACCATGAATCAACCACACCAAAAACCATTAATTTGACTCTAGGCTGGAAGAGAGGACGTGTTTGAAGAAGATGGACAACATTAGGTTTATTGATTGATATTTTTTTTCTTAAAAAAAATCTAATAGAATATTTAATGTCAATAAATGACAACACATCACATGCCGGTAAAGCACTAAGGCATGCATTGTAACTTTTGTAATGCTATAACTAAAAACCACAGTCTAATTATAGATATAACACAACGACCATCCGTATAGTTATTCTTAAATTCTATCAGAAGAAGCAGATGCATTCTAGCAACCGACTAATTGAGAGAAAGAAATCAAATAAGCACACCTTCTTGCATTCGTATTAACAATATTCTTACAAAAAGTAAAACACAAACATTCGTATCAACAATATTCTTAGAAAGAAATAGAATACAAAAAACACTCGTATTTGGAATCAAGACCGTGTGAATACACTTTTTTTTTTATATCATCATAACAAGAATCATTTTTTTAACGGCAATCAACATAATACTCCTTAAAAAAAACCCTTTCTCCCTCGCATTTTGACTTTTTAAGTCCATATTAACCCTTCAATCTGCATTCAGTTTCACTTCTCCCCGCCAAACTAGTTCATCTTAATTCTTAATCATCATTAATTAATCTCTTTCTGATGGTGTTTAGCTAATATCACCTGTTTTAAATCTCTTGTTCTGCCAAAGGCCTCAATTTCACAGGTATTTGTTGATGAAATCAACACTACTGATTATGTTCTTCATGCTCGTGTGTTACTCTGTTTCTTCTGGTACTCAATGCAATGACTGTTTTTCGTCTTCTGATTAATGTTGCTCCTCGTGGAATAGGTTTACAATTACTGTTCACTTGTTTGAAGATCAATTTTTAATTAATTGGATGTAATTATATAATCTAGTGTTTGAATGAATTGAGGAGTGGATAGTTTGGATACGTGATTGTTGATGTTTAATGTGAATGTGAATTCATAGATTTAAACCCTAAATGAGTATCTGTTGACTTTTATTCAGATTGGGAACTTTTTGCAGCACTAACCTCACATGTTTCTTCTTTTTATTTTATTTTATTTTATATTATTTTAATATATATATTAATCATGATTGAATGTATGAATTTGGTACTGGAACTCGTGTAAATGGTGTTTGAATTTGCACTTTCAGAAATTATTGTGAGTTAGGCAATTAATCATTAATTACCCCAGTAAATAGGTTCTTGAAGCTTCTTGAGTTCTAATTATCTTTTATCCTGAATAATTAGCATATCATAATGATGACCAGTGCATATATAGGAACAAAGCTGGTCTAATTCAATATTCCCATTATCTCTACAGCACAGGTTTTTTCTTCAGGATTTTGAGTGGTTTAGAATGCTTGTGTTTCTGCAGGAAAGGAGAAAAGGCAAAAACAACAAATGAAGTTTACATTCTAGAAGCAGTTGGTTCATCTTTAGTAGGGAAATATGAGTTCTAATCCCTTTGTTTCATATTGCCGTCCAGTGGAAAACGGTGTTTGGGCAACAGCAGTGGAAAATGAATTCGGGCCTTACACACCCTGTGCAACAGATTCTTTGGTCACTGGCATTTCTCATTTGGTCTTCCTGGGAGCTTGCATATACAGGATATGGGTCACAAAGAAGAATTTTAATGTGCAAAGGTTTAAATTGAGGTCAAACATCTACAACTATTGGTTGGGGTTATGGCTTTATGCTCTACTGTTGAGCCTTTGTTTAGATTGATAATGGGCATTTCGGCTTTTAATGTTGATGGAGAGTCTGGTCTTGCTCCATATGAGGTTTGTTTCTTTCTGCATACCTAATGAAGTATTTTCTTGTGATATTTACTGTGTTTCTAATTTCATTCGTTATTGCAGGTTGTGACCTTAGTTATTAAAGCTATCGCATGGTGCTGTATGTTGGTCATGATCGGTCTAGAAACAGCGGTTTATGTTTATGAAGTTCGATGGTTTGTAAGGTTTGCTGTCGTTTATGCTTTGCTTGGGGATGTAGTGTTGCTCAATCTTGTGCTTTCTGTGAAGGAATATTACACTAGGTTTGTCTCTTTACCACTTGAAATTTGATTGTTTAGCTCATTTGGTATATTGACACCAAATGCCAAAGGCTTCTAGTATTAAGATGCTACTTGTGTGTGTATGAACTTTGACATTTGGTAATGAGGTATAAAATCAAGCAACAAGATGCAAACAGGAAAGAGGATTATATGTGAACTCATGGTTTTATGGTTGAACTTGTTACTTGCAGATATGTAATGTATCTCTTTGCTAGTGAGGTTGCCATACAGGTTAGATGTTCTTCATGTTAGATTTTCTGTTGATGTAAGTTGGTGTTTACTTCAAGTAACAATAAGTAAAGTAATTATTATTCCACCTACACAAACATGATTGCCAAAATGTGCATATGTCTAACTAGTACACTCATAATATCGTCTTCTATACGTTATTGCTTTAAGCCCACCTCATTCGGAATTGCAAATTGGCACCTTGGTGTATCATGCCTGTATATCAAACATCAAGAATGTCACTCATATAACTCAATTTCTTCTACTAATTATAATCCTATTGTATTTCAACATTGATTATGTACATACGATATGATTGTAGTATGTTTGGATAGTAAAATGGTTTACCAACAGAAGTTTATAGTTTTTATGTATATAATTTTCTTTGATGTAGGTTCTGTTTGGGCTATGCTTGCTTTTCTATCTACCTACTGTGGATCCTTACCCGGGTTACTCCCCAATGCGGGTTGAATCTTTGGATGATGCTGACTATGAAGAGCTTGCTGGTGGAGAGCAAATCTGTCCTGAGAGGCGTACAAACATTATTTCTAGTAAGTTACTATGATTTACTATTTAGTTGTATTTTCTGATAGCGATGTATGAAAGCTGTTTATGTTACCTTTTGATTATATAATTCATTGCATTTAGTTGTGATGCACTGATGCATCATCTTTTTTATTTTTAGGCATCTTCTTCTCTTGGATGGATCCACTCATGTTTTTGGGATACAAAAGAGCTTTACAGAGAAGGATATATGGAAACTTGACACCTGGGATCAGACAGAAACACTTAATAGCAAGTAAGCTATTGTTTCTGCTTACATTTTTTCTAACAAATGGGATTTAAATCTTAATGATAGATTTATTTTCTTATGATGAGTTACATTTTTTCCTTTTAGATTCCAGATATATTGGGCAGAAGAAGTCCGTAAACCTAAACCATGGCTTTTAAGGGCTTTACATCGTAGCCATGGAGGAAGGTTTGTATGATGACATTTTGTTACAAAGTTTTGTTGCCTGTCATAAATAGTTTCAGTAGAGCAAATTCTGAATATATTATGTTTATTTGGTTACAGGTTTTGGTGGGGAGGCTTTTGGAAGGTATCCGATGCTCTATTCCAGTATCAAGTTCATTGATTTTTACTTAGTTTCGAATCTCACATGTTATTGGTTCTTTAGAAACATTATAATTTCATGAAAATAAGATTTTGGTGAATATAATTAACTTTGACTTTTGATGGATCACACGTGTGTAGATCGGCAATGATCTTTCTCAGTTTGTTGGACCACTGATTTAAATGAGCTATTGCTGGTGAGTTTGTTATCTCCAAACATTTCCAATTAAGATAGCTTTAATTACATTTGTTGCTTAAGTAGCCTCTTAACATCTATTCATTTGATTTATACTTTTCAGTCTATGCAAGAACGTGGTCCCGCTCAGATTGGTTATATCTATGCATTCTCAATTTTCGTTGGAGTGGTACGAGCTTTATGACTTAAGTTTTTATCAATACTATTCTTTTCCAATTCAAAGATCTGTATGACATCCAAAAATTCTCTAATGCATCGGATCATATGCTTCTTTTGATATTGCGAACAAAAGAGGGAATCTATTTCTTTGATTTTCACAATTAAGTGAACTGTTGCTCTTCTTGGGAATATAATAATACAGTTGATTTCATTTATCTCTACCATTTTGGGATTCTAATACTTGTGGATTTTAGTTTAGTTTAGTTTGGTTGGTTTCCTGGTTTTAAACTTTATTAAGTTTAATAAGTCATGTTGGTTTTCGATTTAGGTACTTGGTGTGCTGTGCGAGGCTCAATATTTTCAAAATGTCATGCGAGTAGGTTATCGTGTTCGTTCAACTCTGGTAACTACTTTGCTCTCATCAAGTGCAATTACTGCTTGCTTATGTTCTGAACTTCTGATACCGTTTATATACTTTCTATCTAGACTTATTTCATTTACCACTGAGTGCGTCCCTTTTCTTTTGTTCCAGAAGTATATACCGAAAACCAAACAAGTTCCATCATTCCATTTTATAATTTTATCAACCAGAACTGTGATTAGAATCTTTATTGTTTTAAATTACTCATAGCTTAGTTGACAATTTCATAGGTATTTTCTTTCTGGTGGTTTTATTGGATATGTGAAGTTTGTTCTGGTTACACTTAGTTGATTCTTTGTTTCTTTCAAGGTTGCTGCTGTCTTCCGGAAAACTTTAAGGCTAACTAACGAGAGTCGTAGAAAAATTGCGTCCGGGAAGATAACGAACTTGATGACAACTGATTCTGAATCACTCCAGGCATCTCTCATTAGCATTTATGTCCATACTTTTAAATTTGTTAATAAATATTAGCGTATCAATATGGTTACATAAGTTATTCATTTTAATAATGATATAATACTTCGAATAAAATGATTTAGGAGGTTTATATGCATGAGAAATACAATTTTGACTTTTTGACCCGTTTATTTTTTAGCTAATTTAATTTTAATTTATTTTTTAGAGATAAAGCATCATCTAATTGACCAGTTCATAAGTAAATGGTTGAAAATGCTACTCTAAATGGAGGGTTTTGTTAAACGCATCAGTATACTAAGTTTATAACCTATGATTACGATGATAGCATAAGCAATCTCTTGAGCATGATTTTTTTTAGTTATTTTAATGCATAATAAAATTTTCATATTCTTTTCCGCAGCAAGTGACCCAGTCCCTTCACACTTTGTGGTCTGCCCCTTTCCGTATCATTCTTGCTTGGTTCTTCTCTACCAACAACTAGGCGTTGCTTCAATCCTTGGTGCATTATTGCTAGTTCTCATGCTTCCCGTACAGGTACAATGACATACATTCATGCATACATTTTCATACATGTAAATTCATCTAAAAAATTCTTTCATTTGGAAACAGACTTTGTTATCAGTAAAATGCAAAAAATGTCCAAGGAAGGACTGCAAAGGACGGACAAGAGAATGGGTTCATGAATGAAATCTTAGCAGCCATGGACACTGTCAAGTACTCTCTCTCAAAAAAATTTTTTACCAGCTTTCGTTAATGGACATAGCTTGAATTATTAATAAGCATTTTGACTCTTTTTAATTTGTGTTTCAGATGCTATGCTTGGGAGAATAGTTTTCAGAAAAGGTACAGAGTGTTCGAATAGAAGAGTTATCATGGTTCCGGAAAGTACAAATGCTAGGAGCGGTATGTCACGAAACAAAATTTTTGACATGATTTCATTTTGCATACATTTGATGGTCTCAATTTAGCAATATTTTTGCAGTTGAATACGTTTATATTAAATACCATTCCAGTGGTGGTGATTGTGGCTTCATTTGGGCTGTTTACTTTACTTGGAGGGGAATTGACACCTGCTAGAGCCTTCACATCACTCTCTTTGTTTGCTGTACTACGTTTTCCACTCTTCATGCTTCCAGATATGATTTCTCAGGTTTTGTGTAATTTATTAATTTGTTTATATTTCCATTCTAAGTTATTATTATATATTTGATATAAGCTCATGTATAGGTTGTAAATGCCAATGTGTCCTTGAAACGTATGGAAGATCTACTTTTAGCGGAGGAGAGACTTCTTCTTCCAAATCCACCTCTTGAACAAGGACTTCCAGCTATCTCAATTAGGAATGGATTCTTTTCATGGGATTCAAAGGTCTTCTGGTCTCCTTTCAAATATTACTTTTTTCTTTTGATGTGTCACAATGCTAAGTGTTAATCTACTCTTTTAATTTTATTGTTGCAGTCAGATAAACCTACCTTGTCAAATATTAATTTAGATATACCAACTGGTAGTCTGGTGGCGATTGTTGGAAGTACAGGGAGGGAAAGACATCACTTGTATCTGCTATGCTTGGAGAACTGCCTCCAGTTAGTGATGCACGTGTTGTGTTTGAGAGGAACAGTTGCTTATGTCCCACAAGTCTCATGGATTTTCAATGCAACTGTATGTCATGTCATTGTTTTTTTTTCTTTTTTTGTTAATGTTTTCATTGAATTTAGGGTGGCAAAAGACAGGCTGGTTAACAGATCAAAAAGCCAAAAGGGTATTTTCTTATGCGGGGCGAAAAGATCAGGACGCGTTGATTCAAACGCGATTTTTTCAAATGATACATGTATTAAATATGATTGCAATAAGGAGGTTCATTGGGTTGTAGGCATTTAAAATACAATATGGGTGTAACTTTTGATCCATTTCATTAGTTTACCAAGAAATAAACACTCCAATCAACCACTTCATAATTAAATGTAGTGGAGAACCACCTCTAATTGAATTCCTATACATGAATTTCATTGTCCTTGTAAAAATCATTTTGTATTATCATTTTAGTGCGGTTATAATTTTCAACAATGAATATTTTAAGTTCCAGAGAAGTCTATATGTTCATCTTTATACATTTTTTTCCAGGTACGTGACAACATATTGTTTGGATCTCCCTATGAACCTACAAAGTATGAGAAGACATTAGACGTAACTGCATTGGAGCATGACCTGGAATTGCTTCCCGTAAGAATCATTGTGTTTCAATAAAATACGGATTTATATTACCTTATGTTCACTTTTTTAAACATACTTGTAGTTTAATTTATGTTGTTTATGGCAGGGTTGTGATCTTACTGAGATTGGTGAAAGAGGGGTGAATATCAGCGGAGGACAAAAACAAAGAGTTTCCATGGCTAGAGCTGTATACTCTAATTCAGATGTTTATTTGTTTGATGACCCTTTGAGTGCTCTTGATGCTCACGTGGGCAGGCAGGTAAATTACATAATCTTAAGCACTTGATCAACATTTGATTAACTATGATTCTTGAAGTCGCAATAATTGATATAATGTGGAAAATGAATATATCTCTATTACTAGGTTTTTGAGAAATGTATTAAAGAAGAATTAAGAGGAAAAACAAGAGTTCTAGTTACAAACCAGCTACATTTTCTTTCACAAGTGGACAGGATCCTATGGTCCATGAAGGCAGGGTGGAAGAGGAGGGTTCCTATGAGGAACTCTCTCAGAATGGTGTACTTTTCCAAAAATTGATGGAAAATGCAGGAAAAATGGAGGAACATGGTGAGGAACAAGATGAAGTAGGAGATACGGATCCAAAAACATCAAAACCCGTTACTAATGGTGAGTTAGCTAAAGATTCTGATAAAAAGAAAGAAACTAAATCTGTCTTATCAAGCAAGAAGAACGAGAGACAGGTGTTGTCAGCTTCAGTGTTTTGAAGAGGTAAGACAAGTACTATTGTGTGAATCTTGACCAATTATAGATATGCATCTGAAGATAGTAACCTTTTAATTGATTAATATTTTTATGCTTTTATTTCAGGTATAAAGATGCATTAGGAGGATGGTGGGTTGTGGTTATACTGTTTGGGTGCTACACAGCAACAGAAACTTTTAGAATACTGAGTAGCACATGGTTAAGTATATGGACAGATGAAAGCACACCAAAGCTCTACAGCCATTATTCTATAACATTATCTATTCACTTTTATCACTGGGTCAAGTATGTTTCTAATCAGTTAATTACAGCATAGTTGATTTTAGACTATTCAGGAGTTATGGACTACAATTTGGTTTTCAGGTTATGGTGACTTTGGTGAATTCTTATTGGTTGATTATCACGAGCCTTCATGCAGCTAGAAAGTTGCATAATGCCATGCTTAACTCCATATTGAGGGCACCTATGGTCTTTTTCCACACCAATCCACTTGGACGGATCATAAATAGATTTGCCAAAGATATGGGTGACATAGATCGAAATATTGCCCCATTCGTTAACTTGTTTTTGGGCCAAGTGTCGCAACTCTTGTCAACCTTTGTACTTATTGGACTGTTGAGCACCATATCTCTTTGGGCTATCTTGCCACTTTTATTGCTCTTCTATGCAGCTTATCTCTATTATCAGGTATCGCAGGTTTACATATCTATACTCTTAAGTGAAGGGGGCAAAATGGGTGTGTCGGCCTTGTTGGGTAACAAGTCAAAACGGGCAAAATTGTGTACAGCTTGAAACGCATCTAGTTGAGTTATGTTGGTCCAATACGCTTCCCATTTTACTACACTATCTTTTGCATGTGTGACTTAGGATACACTTTGGTTGATTTTATTCATTTGGCCTATTTGACCGATTCGTGTTGAAGTATATTTTTTATTTGGCTGATTTGATCTGTTAGAGAAAATTTAACCAAATCGACTCATGCTCCTGTACTTTTTCTTAATTTAATTACTTGGTTATTGGTTCTTTAGAGCACTGCTCGTGAGGTAAAGCGATTGGATTCCATCACACGATCTCCTGTGTATGCACAATTTGGGGAAGCACTAAACGGTATTTCTACCATTCGTGCATATAAAGCCTACGATCGAATGGCAAGATTAATGGGAATGCTATGGACAATAACATCAGGTTCACTTTAGTCAACATGAGTGCAAACCGTTGGCTTGCAATCCGATTAGAAATAGTTGGGGGTCTCATGATTTGGTTAACCGCCACTTTTGCTGTTATGCAAAATGGGAAAGCAAGAAATCAAGAAGCTTTTGCATCCACCATGGGTCTACTTCTAAGTTACGCATTAAATATCACAACTTTACTGACAGCTGTCCTTAGACTTGCAAGTTTGGCTGAAAATAGCTTGAATGCTGTGAACGTGTTGGTACTTATATTGAATTGCCATCTGAGGCTCCAGCCGTTATTGAAAATAGCGCCCACCACCTGGCTGGCCTTCTTCGGGATCTATTAAGTTTGAGAATGTTGTTTTGCGATATAGGCCTGAACTTCCACCCGTGCAAAGGGTCTGTCTTTTCTTATTCCTCCAAGTGATAAGGTTGGGATAGTGGGAAGAACAGGGGCAGGGAAATCCAGCATGCTTAATGCTTTATTTCGCATTGTTGAATTGGAGACAGGAAGAATTGTTATTGATAACTGTGATATTGCTAAGTTTGGGTTGACTGATCTTCGCAAAGTTCTTGGTATTATACCTCAAGCACCAGTTCTTTTCTCAGGTATCTTGATGCTGCTGCTCTATTTAAGTTACATAAGAGGTGACAAAATGGGATGGTAGGACTGTTGGGTTTAAGGTTTGTTTTGAAAATCACTTAAACTATCAGTATGTTACCATTTCAGTATGTGTCCTCTAATAAAATGAAAACCAGTAAATAGTATCTTGCATTTTTTCCTTCGACGACTTACAACAAAATGCTGTTTTCTGGGACGTGGTAACTGATACGATGACATTCTTAGTGTGTGTTTTCACCAATAATTTTATGCTTTATTAAGTTCTTCTTCATGATTATTGGAATTGTTTTTGTAAAGGGACTGTGAGATTTAATCTCGATCCTTTCAACGAACATAATGATGCTGATCTGTGGGAAT
The DNA here is from genome assembly GCA_025506515.1 of Flaveria trinervia. Classification (NCBI taxonomy): domain Eukaryota; kingdom Viridiplantae; phylum Streptophyta; class Magnoliopsida; order Asterales; family Asteraceae; genus Flaveria; species Flaveria trinervia. The sequence continues at coordinate 4,929,956 of CM046444.1, read as the reverse complement.
CTTTAGAGAGGGCCCATCTAAAGGATGTCATCAGGAGGAATCCATTGGGTTTAGATGCTGAGGTACATATTCATTTCCTGTTTCTTGCATTTATTCTAAACAAACTGTGTTATTCATCAAATTACCTCTTTATTCCCTATATACGGTTGTCTGGATATTCATTTCGAAACTAATCATGTGAAGTCACAATAGTCAGTTTTTAATGTCCAGATAAGCAGATTCTGCTTTATTTATTTCAGGAAATTTCCATTGACTTGGTTTTTATTTTTGTGTTTTCTGGTTACAAAGGTTTCAGAAGCTGGAGAGAATTTTAGTGTTGGACAACGACAATTGTTAAGTCTTTCACGTGCATTGCTTAGGAGATCAAAGATTCTTGTTCTTGATGAAGCAACTGCTGCTGTTGATGTTAGAACAGATGCACTTATCCAAAAGACCATCCGTGAAGAATTCAAATCATGTACTATGATCATTATTGCTCACCGTCTAAACACGATTATTGATTGTGACCGTATTCTTCTCCTTGATGCTGGTCAGGTATTAGTTCCTTCATCACCCTATATGAACTTGTCTCGAAAATCTCTTTTATAGTACACAATTTGTACGCCATTGACTCTTAACTTCCCTAAGGGTTTATGCAATAAAACTACACTTTCGGTCACTTTCGACCATAGGTAAACGGGTTAAAATTGCCACCTATGTTATCTAGTTTATCTAAAAACTGAATAAGGAGTTTTTTTGGTTTTATTATTCCAGGTTGTTGAGTACGATGCCCCAGGCAAACTTTTACAGATGAACACACAGCTTTCTCTAAAATGGTTCAAAGTACAGGTGCTGCAAATGCACAATATTTGCGTGACTTAGCATTTGGTGCAGAAGGAGTGAAGGCAGAGAAGGCAGCAATAGACAGTCAGAGGAGGTGGCTTGCCTCCACACGGTGGGCAGATGCTGTCCAGTTAGCAGTTTCATCTAGCCTCTCTTCATCCCAAAGCGACCTTGTGCAAATGGAAACTGAAGATGATAACAATATCCTCAAGAAAACAAAGGACGCTGTTGTAACTCTTCAGGGTGTTTTGAAAGGGGAATATAATGAAGATATTGACGAGTCACTTGAACGGGCCCATGTCCCAAGGGAGAGATGGTGGTCAGCTCTCTATAAAGTAGTCGAAGGTATGTAGCTGTTTGGTAATTATATACATCAGTATGCTATATTATATAAGACTTAACCAAACACTGATAACAGTTGGTTATTTGATTATTGTTTTTTCTAAACCATATGATCATTCTCATAACGCCGTATGACACGCCTGTCTCCAGGTCTTTCCGTGATGGCCAGGTTGGGACGTAACAAGCTCCAGCTATCAGAATATGGAGTCAAAGATGAACTGATTGATTGGGACCGTGCTCAGATGTAGGATACTTTGCTGCTCAAGTTAAGACTCATTTTGGTTTAGTGACAGCTCGAAATCTAATTTCTAACAGTAATGGTAATTTTCTATACCCCGTTTTGATACTTTGAAAGCTAGATAGCAGATAGAAGAGTATTGTTCATTGTTGATGTGTTTTGTTTATCAGGTTTGAAACTACTTAGGTTGAAATAGTTTACACTAGTAGGTGGATTTTTGGTCTGATTAACACTGTCAATAATAGAATTTGTATACGTGGGTGTGCTGTTTGAATTCTTGTTATATTATCTGTTGTTGGATCAAAGGATGAAAGACTAATAATATGAAATCGCGAATCAGACCTCGGTTCGATCTCGAACAGACGGTAAAGTGTATGTATACAAACTCAGGTGTTGTAGTTTAATAAAAGCCAATTGAGTGAAAAATGCTTAAAAAAATATATTAAGACTTTTTTAATGGTCATTATTATTATTTAATGAAAATCTTTTATAATAAATTAGAATTTAATCATACAGAAAGAAACCTTTAGTATTATTAATTTGATCATAAAAATAAAATAAACGCCCTTTAGGAAAGAAAGAAACATAAAAGTGTATGTCCTTTCTCACTCTTCATGGAAGTTTATAAAAGCCTAAAATAAACAAAAATGTCATTTCACGTTGGAAGATTAAATAGTTATGGAAAAAGTAGTCTTTTTGTTAGAGAAATCAATTCTATTTTGAGTTCGGTCTTAACGCGTTTAGATTGGGTTGTGATACATCAAAGTAGGTTGTAATGAGCTAAAAGTCATACATGTTTTGATGTTTGTATATAGTTTCAAATCCATGATAGTATGATATGTCTTGATATGTTATGGAGTTATATAATTATGGAGTATGATGTCTTGATATGTTATAGTATTATACTAGGTATCAAAGGATCAAAATCTGTTGTAACAAGTCATAATTATGTCGTGATGAGTTATGAGTTATGGCAGATCATATGTGTGTTTATGAGCTATATTTCGTCTGTTAAGTGATTATATACGAATATGATATACATTGATATGTCATATTAGATATTAAAAGGTCAAACCCAACTGTAATTACTCATATTATATTGTAATAACTTGTAATATATCATACATTTCTTCATAAGGCATGTTCATATGAAGAATAGTCTAAAGATCATGATGAGTATTGATACATCATGTTAGGTTTTAAAAGTTTATAAATTTTCAAAATGCCTTTTGATCTATAAATTTCCATTAGATGTCCTTTTGAAATATAATTTTTTTTATTATGTCCATGCTAAATACAGACAGAGACAACCTTAACATATGTTTGTCCAAACTTATTTTCTAAAGTAAAAAAATACCATGCGTCAAAATAAGGACGTCCCGCCCGTATTATAGGGATGTCCGCCCAAAGTGAAAGTCAATCAAACTTTTGAAAAAAGTTGATAAATTTTATGATTTTGATTATTATTATATTAAGAGTTAATTACATAAATAGTCCCTATGGTTTATTCAAAGTAATAGGTTTGGGTACTAAGGGTTTTTTTGTAACATGTTAGGGTATTGTGTTTTCAATTTTGTAACGAGTTAGGGTATTAAGACTAACATATATCAGTCACTAAAAGTAATGTAACTTGAAGGGACTGATATATGTTAGTCTTAATACCCTAACTCGTTACAAAATTGAAAACATATACCCTAACATGTTACAAAAAACCTTTAGTATCCAAACCTGTTACTTTAAATAAACCATAGGGACTATTTATGTAATTAACTCTTATATTAATATAAATAATTTTACTTAGATTTTGCTTTTCTTTTATAAGTTTCAAAATGTAACGTTTATAAAATTTTGAATATACCATTTTGACATGTTTATTTTTATCTAAGTACCGAAATAATTTTGTTCAAAACCGAGTTGGAGTCCAATTTATATCAAACGTTATGATATAAATTCGATCCGATTCGGTTTTGAACAAAATGATAGTAAGCAGAATTCAAGTTGGAGTTGTTAAATTTAATTTAAAACAGTATACTTCTCATTTTATTATATGATTGGCGTCACGTTGGGTAGAATCAACTATCAAGAGTTAACATGGATTATTTTTATTAATGAAGTTGGTGTTTTTATGATACCATTCATTGTGGATCTCCTTGCATCTCAGCCCCCTCACTTATGTTCTTTTACCACCCATAAACTTTAGTTTAAGAAAATCTTAAACAAAATAGTTTAAGAGACTTCATACATTAAACGCGTGTTGAATGATATTTTATCACGTGTTCTCTTGCCATTTATGATCGAACAACTAGCTGTTTGAAGTTAATCCTTAGATAATTAGCGCTCTATATATGCAACACCTAATTAGTTAAGAGATAGAATTATAAAAAAACAGTACTTTTAAAATTTCACATTTTGAAATGTTGTTACTTGAACAACAAAAAGAGTTTATTTTTCATTTTTGAACATCATATTTGTCATCCTTAAAATGTAAATCATGATGAATTACAGTTAAGTGTTGGAAAATGCTAATTTGTATGGATATGATCATATAGTATATTGAATCGAAATGATCATATAGATCACGCACATAAGAGCAAACATAGTAAAGGGGTGTAGAACCTTTTGCTTATACATTCTAGACGTATACTATACTTTTCTCATTATAATACACTACCCGTTCTTTCAAATCCTCTATGTCCTTAGCAAGTCTCGCTTACTCCTCGTACTAGTGTTGTTGATCGTTACATTAATAAATTATAAAAAAATATATACGACTCGATTGGTTTAAACTTAAGTTATAATACTAGTGAATGATCTCGTGCGTTGTGACAGGCGTGTTGAAGTTTGTAAGGTTTGGTTTCGACGAGTTGTACATTAGTATTCACATCCTGGTTTTAAATGTTCATATAAATATTGTTTAATTTTTTAGATTACATATTTGGAGAAAGATAATTGGTAAACAACGTTTGAGAGATGTGGTCAAAAAGATATATGCATGCTTACCGATATATTTTAAAAAGTGTACAAGTCACAAAAGATGTTCTTTAATGTTTGGGATATTATTTAAAAATGATTTTACATTAAAATATGATATTGTTGTAAATTTAATATATTAATTTATATAAATTCAAATAATGATTTTATAAATAATACTTATATAATAATTTATAAATTATTGTTCTCAATATTAATGAACTTGATTAAAGTCTTAAATATTAATAAAATTAATTAAACTTATCAAACAAAAACTAAATATGTTAAAGTACTTGTACATCATGTTTAAAAAACAATTTTATTATTATAAAAAATTTTACACATGAATTAAATACTAAAATGTTTAAAAATATAACTAGATAAATAATTTCTTCTGTTTAAAATATACATGTAAGTATTAGACTATATGTAGTGATCAATTTGGGGCTCCAAACATTATGATACAACACAAGTAAAACTTCAAATACCACTACAAACTAATAAAAATTATTTTAACTTTATAGGATTTAATTCATTTAACAAACGTAAAACATAATTTTTTTTCTGAATTATTATATCAAGAGGCTTTAATTATTAATTAACTCTTATACTTGATTTGTAAAGAGTTTAAATAAAACGATGTAGATGAGATTATAATTAAACAAAAGTTAAACAAACTGACGCAGATAAAATATCATATGTAAATCAAAGTATAATCATACGTATCCTTCAATCCTTCATATAGTTTGCTACTTGATCTTCCTCACATCGTTTCGTTTGGATTTTTCTTCGCCTGTGTATCGATTTGGGGCCTTTAAGGATAAATGTGAGTCTTCTTTTCTATTTTTTATTATTACATTCAATCAAACATACTAAACACCACTAACTGACGTAGATTCTAACCCACTTCCGTTTTGCGGTGTTCGAATCTTATATTTTTGTGGTAATTTATGTTATTCTATCAAGTTAGATGTTATTTGGTTGTCAATAGAACTAGCACTACACATAAATTGAATCTTTTTGGGCTTAAATGTACTAACTTTGCAGATTTTGATGAAACCCATTGAAGGGTTATGCAATTTAACCTAATTCTGCATAAAATGGTTTGCCTGTAAGATTCTTATGCAAGTGTACATAATGTTGTGATTAATTTTGTGTGTGTACCAGCATCTATATAAGAAATTAGGTTTTCTTTTATTGAATTTACTATATTCAAATATGATAAACCAAGCATTAGATTTGAGGGTAGTAGCCCAATGCCATATAAGCAATATTTGTTCAACACAGAGGTTGATTTGGGACCAATGGCTACATATATGGAAGAGTTGGAAAAGAAGATGGAGATCAAAATCGAGGATTTGCGAGCTATGATGGTAGACGGATTTTCTAAGGTGGACCATAAATTGACAGCCATTGAAGAACTTTTGAAGAAGATAGTAGATACACAAAATCAAATTGGAAACCTACCAGAGAAAAGGAATGGGAATGTGACTGAAAAGAACATGCGAGAAGGAGGAACTCAGTCGCGTATACACCAAGATGATGGAAAGATGGTGACAATAAGGGGAAGTGATGGCGGGTCATCGCATGAATCTGGGCTAGAAAAACCATGGAGGGCTGAAATTTTGAGGGATGGCGATGAGTATGACCAGAAAACCAATGGTCGTATCTGGAGTACACGAGGATGGCTTCATCATGGTGACCGCGATAGTCATGGGATGCCAATCAGACCATGGGATGCTGGCAGCGCACATGGATGGGTCGGTTTGTATAGTCACCATTATGGCAAAGATGGTCCACAAGGGACTATTTTGGTAGGGTAAAGGATTTTTGTGGGCCTTTTGGGGGCTTGCATGTAGATACAGTTAAACGGGAATTGTAGATAATTGCTTTGAAGGTTTGCCTAGAACCCAAAGAGGCATGGAGCCGGTGGGGTTTGGAAAGAAGGTGGTGGAAGCTTATGAAACTGGATGGGCTGGAAAGAAACCTGAAAATGACATTGAAAAAGTATGGAGTTCTTTGGGTAAAGATGTTGTAAAAACGAGTCAAGATGAAAATTTTAAAGATCATTTAAAGTTTGACTGTCGGAGAAAAAAAGAATCTTGGGTGGGTTCATCAGATAAAGTGAGAGATAAAACAGATACAACTAAAGAAGAAGAAGAGCAAACAGGCTCGTGGGCCTCTTGGGGGAACAAAATGGCTGACAAAACTGATGTTTCGTTACAAGATTCTTTGAATTCTGATCAGTGTGATAAAAAAGATTCTGATTCGTGGTCCAAAACAATGCATAATGTAGTAAAGTATGATAGGGGTTCTGTGGTATTTGATGAAGGTCGTGATTGGAGTAAAATAATTGAAGAAAAAACCGATTCAAAACATGGTTGGGGTGCTTGGGGTGAGAAAGGAAACAATAAACCTCTAGCACAAGTAACCAATGAAGAGTCAAATGAAAAGGACCAGGAAGAGAGTCATAAACCAAGGTCATGGGGGCTGAAGGGGGAAGGCTTGGGCCCTAAAAGAAAACAACCAGATAGCTCAGTTGAGGGCCAAAATGACGGTCCTATATCAAGTGGCCCGTTAACTGCAACAAGACAACGTTTGGATGTTTTCACAACTGATGAGCAAGAGATTCTCAATGAGATCGAACCTATTATGCAATCAATCAGCAGCATCATGCATCAGGGCGGGTAATCTCTATAACCATTGCTAAAGGTTGTAAAATTGGTGGGTCAGGTTGGGTGATGGTCAACACAGGCTGTGTTGGCTGACCTAGATGCTTTTTGTTCAAATGTTATTTTTTCCTCGTGTATTAGTGTCAGATAAGCTTACAAAAAGTTACTTTTTTTCTGATAATAGTTATCTCCTTTTTAAAATTAAACCAATTAGGAGGTTTTATGCTTTAAAACAAAATTCGGATGACTTTTAACTTGTTTCTTTTATAAGTTAATCTTTTGTATTTGACTTCTTTTCCTTGTTAGAGTACTTAATATCTTGAATCAACCCGATTTTTAAATTGGTAAAATGTGCAGGGTTTTGATACTTGGATTGACCTGGACCCTTGACCAGATGTTTTAATTTTTTTTGTATCAAATGCGCTTACAAAATTTGTATTAGTTTATAAGAGTCTGGTTCTAAAACATCATAATATAGGTGGTTTTATGCATTTAATTCACTTAAGGGAATTTTTACCCTTTTTCTTTTAATCTGTTTTTTCTCTATTTGACCTGTTTTGCCTTCTAGAGATGAAACATAGATGGTGTAGATTTAAAGATTATCTTTTCTAGTAATCACCATCACTTCGCTCATGCACGACAATGATTTATTTGCTAAATGCAAGTTTTTTATTTAACTCAAGATTTGGAACATGATTGTGAAGGTACACTGATGGTGATCCTTTATCTGCTGATCATCAAACTTATATTATTGATAATGTCTTCATTCACCATCCAAAAAAAACTCAGAAATCGGGTGCTGGAGTCGATTACATCATGGTAATTCGTAAACCTGCTAGACTACTAGATCTCTTAGGACTGTTTCTCAATCTTTGTTTGATCCCTTAACACATAAATGGGTCAGTGTTAATGGCAGAATGCCATTCTTAATTATGGATCGATTGAAATGATACAGCAAGCAATGTTCTTTATGCCCATATCTGTTTTTAGTCTCGTACATTTCAAAACTATCATTCAGCAATAATACTTTCTCTGAAATAGTCATGATAATAAGTGTAGTGTGGTGTATGGAAGAATTACAATAATAACATATAGTGTTGAATAGAAACAGAACTAAAGTTATAATGTTTTATGTCTATAACAGTTACAAAATGTGATTGTTGGCTGTTTGGTAACATTGTCTCTCAACAAAAACTAATGTATGGTCCTTTAAGATTTTTAAAAGTGCCTGGATTAAAATACAAATGAAGAAATTCTTTTTTTTATTGCAATTATCCTTTTGGTTACCAAGTAAAAATTCACCAATATACTTATGGAATATTGGACAAGATATTAGCTTACTTAAATTAAATAGCAGTTTATCAATAATAGAAGGCACCTAGTGTAATATCTCATCCTATATATAGGATTCATTGTAATCGACTTATTCAATCAATAATAACAAAATCATTCCCCGGTTTAATTTGGTATCACAGCCAGAAAACCCTAGCTGTCGTTCTTCTTTTTTTTTCTCTTCTTCTCTAACCACCAACATTCCGCGTACATCCATGGCAATGATCACTGCCTTCTCAGCTGTGGAGAAAACAACTCATAACTCTCATAAATTCGCTTTCAAGCTTTCACCCACCAACTATGGATACCGGAAGGCAATGATTCACCCCTTCTTAGTCACCAACAATCTTTTCGGCTATATAGATGGTACGATCCAGTGTCCATTACCGAGGACAGCAGCAACAACCGAAACTGCCATGTCGATAACCCTAGTTATCTTCACTGGATCTCCAATGATGCACACATCAAAATGCTTGTTCTCTCAACCATCTCAGAAGCATTTTTTCAACATGTCCAAGGAACAACCTCCATGGATCTATGGCTTGCGCTAGAAAGAGCTTATGCACCGAAAAATTCATCCACGGAGTACACACTCAAAACTCAACTTTTAAAAATTGAGATGAAAGAAGATGAAACTCCAATCTCCTATCTAACCCGGGCGCAGGAGTATGCAACTGCTCTAGCCAATATAGGTGAACCAATTAAAGACAAGGATTTAGTCTTGCTTGCAATATCTGGTCTCCGGGAGGAATATAATGGTTTGAAAGCAAATCTTCTTGCCCGTTCACCACCCATCACCTTCAATGAACTGCATGGTCTTCTTAATGATCATGATTTTATGATAAACCGATCTGTCAAAGCACCACCACAAGCATTCTCAACCTCGGTTGCTGATCCATTAATAAGACCCAACTCTCTGCCACAATCTCAATTACAAAATCTGCACCAGCTTGCTTCACGACTTGGGTATCAACTTCAACCTATTGTTTCTCCAAATCCCCAACCCCAGACTTTCTATGCAAATCGCCCTTCGAACAACAATCGTGGCAATCGACGTGGCAATTCTTGTGGCAGTTCTCGGGGGCAGAACTATCGACGAATCAGCAGTAGTACAAACCGCCAGCAATTCGCATGGGCATCTACACAAAACACTGTATATGGGCACTGCAATCGCTGTGGTATTGGTCATATACCTTCTCAATGCCCAAATCAATCTACTCTTCCTGCTGGTCATACGCTTTCACAAGCGAATTATGTAAATTTTTCAGATACTGGGTCACACTCTGCTTCAACTTGGTTTCCTGACACTGGGTCCAATAGCCATGTTACACCTGACTTAACAAGTTTAGACAACTCTGAAGCTTATTATGGCAATGACTCGCTTCACGTTGGCGACGGTAATCCTCTACCTATCTTTCATATTGGTTCTTCCACAATCTACTCTCCACACAAAACCTTTACTTTGTCCAATATTCTTCACGTACCTGACATAAAAAAGAATCTCTTGTCTGTTCAACAATTTTGTACTGACAATCATGTTTATTTTGAATTTCATTCATCTTTTTTTGTCGTGAAGGACGAGTCTACACGAGCTACCCTTCTCACGGGTCCTAGTGATCGTGGTTTATATTCTCTCCGCCTTCCACAATTGAAGTCTCTCCCACGTGTTACCTTCACAGCCACAAAAGCCTCCTCAAGCACTTGGCATCAACGTCTTGGCCATCCTCATGATCGTATTTTTCAGCTTATTGTTTCTAAGTTTTCTTTACCAGTTTCTACAAAACTTTTTCCATCTTTATGTTCGTCCTGTCAATTGGGCAAATCTTCAAAATTATCTTTGAACAGTTCCATTTTTCGTAGTAAGAATATTTTGGATTTGGTTTATTGTGATGTTTGGGTCCGGCTCCCTCACTATCTTTTGATGGACACCGGTATTTTATGTTATGTGTAGATCATCATTCTCGATATATGTGGTTTTATCCTTTAGTTCAAAAATCAGATGTTTATCATATGTTTAAATCGTTTGTAACAATGGTAGAAAGACAATCTAACACAAAACTTAAAAATGTGCAAACAGATTGGGGAGGGGAATTTCGTAACCTTGCACCATTTTTCACCTCCCTTGGCATCATCCATCACCGGTCTTGTCCACACACAAGTGAACAAAACGGTATTGTGGAGCGTCGCCATCGACATGTTGTGGAAACAGGTCTAGCTCTAATGGCTCAATCTAACCTTCCCCAACGCTTTTGGAACTTTGCATTCGAAACCGCGGTTTATCTCATCAATAGGTTGCCTTCTCGAACTTATTCCAACAAATCACCTTTTGAGCACCTTTTCAAACGGCCCCCTGATTACTCATTTCTACGAGTATTTGGCTACCAATGTTTTCCTTATTTGCGTCCTTACAACCGACACAAAATGGACTTCAGATCAACTCCATGTGCTTTTCTAGGATATAGTCCTATTCACCATGGTTACCGGTGTTTAGACTTGTCTAATGACCGGGTGTATATTGTGCGCCATGTTTGCTTTAATGAACAACTTTTTCCATTTAAACCTCCCTCGGTCAAACCAAACCCTCAAACCAGTCCTTATTATTCCACTTTTCCTGACCCACCTCTTAACCCTACAACCACATCTTCCTCTACTCCCGAACCTCCTCCTATGTCTGAACCCGCACCTACACCACCTGACCAACCTAACTCCCCTTCTAACAGCCCCCTTTCTACCCCTTCTACTCCTTCAACTACTCAGCTCCCTCAACCAGCCCGCTCTCGTCCACCTCACCTTCGCCAAAACCCAAAACCACCAGCTCGCTATAACCCTTCCTCCTACCATACTACCACCACCTCATCTCCTCTTGACCCTCCTCCTTTACTGTTGCCAACAATTCTCCGGAGTGGCGTCAAGCCATGGCTGACGATTTGATGCTCTTGTTAAGAATGGAACATGGACTCTTGTCCCTTATGTCGAAAACACTAATGTTATGACTCAAAGTGGGTGTACAGATGAAGAAGGATCAACATGGTAATGTAACCCGTCATAAAGCACGTCTTGTTGCAAAAGGCTTTCGTCAACAACCAGGCATTGATTATCAAGAAACTTTCAGCCCCGTTATTAAAGCTACACAATTCGGGTACTTTTATCTCTTGCGGTTACCAATCAGTGGCCTCTTCGTCAACTTGATATCCAACTTTGCTAACCGGTGACTTGAATGAAACTGTTTATCTTGGACAACCTCCTGGTTTACACTAAACCACATCATGTGTGTTTTCTCCACAAGTCTCTATACGGCCTTAACAAGCACCTCGGGCCTGGTTCATCGTCTCTCTACCTCTCTGCAGGAAATTGGTTTCCATGGCTCTAAAACTGATCCATCATTATTTATTCTGCAATCTCATGGCACATTGTGTATGTGCTTGTTTATGTGGATGACATAATCGTCACGGGAAACAATACCAAGGCAATCAATGATGTTATCACTCGGTTGAACACCTCCTTTGCAGTTAAAGACCTAGGCAATCTTCACTATTTTCTGGGTATAGAGATTGTTCCTCATGGTAAAAACATCATTTTGTCTCAACGCAAGTATATCACTGATTTGCTCACGCGTGCTGGTCTTTCAGATTGCAATTCTGTTTCTTCACCAATGAGCAGCTCTCAACTATTAACTCTTGGTGATAGTCCCCTGCTGGCCGATCCGACTAAATATCGCCAAACAGTTGGTGCTCTTCAATACATTTGCCTTTCGAGGCCTGACATCTCTTTTGCTGTCTATAAAGTTTGTCAATTTATGCATGCTCCAACCGAGAACCACTGGTGAGCTGTTAAAAGAATCCTTCGTTATCTTAAAGGCACCTCTCATTTTGGCTTTTTTATTCGTCATGACTCAGGATCGACCCTTCATGCTTTCACAGATGCTTATTGGCCACAAACACTAACCGCATACTCGGATGCAGATTGGGCCGGCTCTCCTGACGACCGCAGGTCCACGGGAGGATTCGCTATCTATTTTGGATCGAACCTAATCTCATGGAGTGCACGTAAACAACGCACAGTTTCTCGATCTTCAACTGAATCAGAGTACAAAGCTCTTGCAGACACGGTTGCAGAAATAACTTGGGTGGAAGCTCTCCTAAATGAACTTGGCATTGTCACAAAGTCTTCACCCACGCTCTGGTGTGACAACTTAGGGGCCACTTATCTTTCTGCTAATCCTGTTTTCCATGCTCGCACAAAACATGTGGAGGTTGATTTTCATTTTGTCAGGGAAAAAGTGGCTCAAGGCAAGTTAAATGTTCAGTTCATCTCCACGAATGATCAAGTTGCAGATGTTTTTACAAAGCCTTTATCATCTCAAAGGTTTCTACTCTAAGGTCCAAGTTGCAGGTCGTTCCCGCCCTCAACTTGCGGGGGAATATTAGACAAGATATTAGCTTACTTAAATTAAATAGCAGTTTATCAATAATAGAAGGCACCTAAGTGTAATATCTCATCCTATATATAGGATTCATTGTAATCGACTTATTCAATCAATAATAACAAAATCATTCCCTGGTTTAAGAGTCACTCTTGACCAATATGGGTTGTGTTTATTTCTAAAGGAAGGGGTCAAACGGGTTGAATGTTCACATATTTTTCTCTTTTTGTCTACTGTCTTCACTACCATTAGATTACCAACTATGTGATTCTTTTTTCATATAATTAATTATGACATTACAGATAAGCAAGTATAAGAACATCCAAGGAACTCGGTGTTTCTACGTTGTGTCCGTGGATGGTCGAAAAGAAGACTTTTCTTACCATAAATGTATGCAGAATTTTGTAAGGGGAAAATATCCCGACAAAGCGGATGAATTCATCCCCAAATATTTCAAGAATTCCAAACCATGTAGGAAGATGGACCGTGGCTCTGGTCCAGATGAAGCGGGGTCCCTCGTTCGTGGTCTGGGTGGAACCATGTGACCAGGGTGCCACGCTTGGCTAACGAGGACAGGACAAGGAGTCTAGCATGGCAGCCGAGGAGGGCAGTGGTTGGAACGAAGCAAAAAAAAGCGTGTTGGCGACCGAAGGTGTCACCCAGATGATCTTAGATTTCTAGTGTTAAACTTGGAGTGTTGGTTCTTTCATCAGCTTTTTGGTCATCTATTTTCTTTCTAGCACAAGTAGTGTGGTGATCTTGTTATATTTTATAGGTTTTGGAGGGGTTTGAGCTATTTTTCTTGTATATTTTCTTCTCTAGATGTTAGTGCAAGTTTGCATGGCAATAGTAAAGGGGTTAACACAAGAGCTTTTTGTAAACCTTAAAAATATAGACTAGCTTTCTTTATCTCAAAGTTGAATGATTAGTGGCATAATATTAATTCGTGCTATTAGTCCTTTTTGTACGCATAAGCAGAAAAAACTATATATTATGGTTTCACTCATCACCTTTTGTTACTATTCATTCAATCACCTTATGTTACTAGTACCTTCTGGATTGATGTTTGTTTTGATCGTCTTCGCTACGCTTTTGTATTAGGAGACATAATTTTTGTTGTTTTTGTGTATAAAGAAGACTCTAATATAAAGAATATGTAATCTATAGTTTAAAAAGTAAACTGTGTAAAGATTGATTTCTTACTAAAAGTAAGAGTATAATAATTATTTAATAAGTTAATTTAGTGAAATGAATAAATATTTAATATATATGTTTAAGAAAAATAAATATAAATTTTTGTGGAGCGGCTAAAGGAACACTGACTAGGTTATTATTCCACCTAATAATCTTTATTATTTAAATACGAAACCCGATATCACTACCACAAGAAAATTCATATTAGATGAGAAAAAACTCACTGGATTAAAATGAAATCTCTTTTTATATTATAGGTAGACTTGAAACTAAAACATTTATTTAGTTTAATGAAGTATTTGAATATTTTATATCAACCAGTTGACGGTTCAGTTAAGAATCATTGGTAGAAGAAGAAATATATAATTGATTTGTTTATTAGTGAAATATGTAATTAACAACGGTAGAAAAAAGAAATCTATATCAATGATATTTAATTCAAATGATTAAAATAAATTACTTAAAATATATTTAAAATATGAAAATCTTTGGTTCAACTTGGTATACTCCTAAGGGATTTGAAAGTGTGATTCTAACTGAAAAACGAATAGATGAGTTTGACTAAGTTAAAACTTATTATTCGAATGTGTTACATTTATCAAATAAAAAGCAAAAAAATATGTAAATAATAAAAACATAGATAGAATCCATCTTGATTCCAACAGTAGTCGATGTCGCTGAATCTTTAAAACATTGGCGACAAGATCCACCTTTGGAGTGTATCATCATCATCCCCATGAATACTTGTGTCTTCTTCTCTGCTTCACTCGTTATTCTTCTTTCACTCCTAATTTCACTCAATAATATCCACAACATTCATGGTCAAATATCATTTCAATTCTATCAATTACACCCACCTGTGATGTCTTTCAATTTCAGTTCATATTACCAACACTTGTTCTTGCAGATGTATCAAGCTGGAGCAACCAATTATGGTGGTTTTCATCAACATCATCATCTCTTTCTTCTTCTTCTTCTTCTTCTTCTTCGGGATTGCTGCTGATTTGTTGGTGACGAATGGGATCATTTACACCAGTGATTCTTCTCTTCCTTTTGCTGATTCAATGGCTATTCGTGAAGGGAGAATCATCCGCATTGGGAATTATTCGTTTGTTCAGGTGTTTTATTTGTATTCAATTTGATGTTAGAGCGGTGTTTGAATGATCATATAGTTTGTTTTTTAGGGTTTTTGAGCAGGGTAGGGTATGAAATTTATGAACTTTTATTATCTGTGTTCATAGTTGAGCTAATGATCATCTTATTTCCAATTTAGTAAGTTTATATACTGTAGCTCTAAGTAGGACATGATTAGGTTAAGTCCCTGTTTATATATAACATATTAAAAACATGGACCATATTGGCATCGAGTCCGATGTCGGTTGTCATAAGATTTTCTTCTCTGCTACAAAAGCTAACTATAACTAAGGGTTCAAGTCATGTTTTTCCTAAGTAAAACTCACATTTTATATACAAAAAACAGACAAATTTAGTTTTAATCACCAATAAATCTTGTGAATATTTATCAGACTTCAATTTTAATAAAGGTTTATTACATTTGAGCTTTGTGTGATCTATATGTGTATGCAGGAAGTTAGTGGATATGGAACAAAAGAGTTAAATCTTGAGGGGAAAATTGTGGTTCCTGGATTCATTGATTCTCATGTCCATTTACTATCTGGAGGAATCCAGGTTCTGCAGTTATTCAGCTTTTTCCTGTATTTTTTAATTGAAAGTTCTTGATTTTCTTTGCAACTGATATGCTAAACGAGTGAGAAATGAAAACAGATGGCGCGAGTGGAAGTGCGAGGTGTGAACACAAAGGATGGCTTCATTCGAAAGGTTAAAGAAGCAGTTAAAGGTAAGTGCTCCAATCACACCATGTTGTGTCGTATTGCATTTTGATTTATTTCATTCTGTGATGTTTTTCAATTAGAAAAACAGTAATGAAATCTATACATGATATGCATTATAAATTGTTTGTAGACATGAAAGAAGGTACTTGGTTCTTGGGTGGTGGATGGAATAATGATCTTTGGGGAGGAGAATTGCCATCAGCCTCTTGGATTGATGATATTACACCTCATCATCCTGTAAGAAACACTGCACACGGTTTATATAAACTCGGTTTGGCACAAGTCTTTTTGATCTTGAATTATGTGATACGCAGGTATGGCTTTCAAGGATGGATGGTCACATGGGTTTGGCTAACTCTTTGGCTCTGAAAATAGCTGGAGTCACCAGTAATATGCAAGATCCAGTTGGTGGAACTATTAGCAGAAATGAAGATGGAGGTAATTTGAACTTGCGGCCTACTGTGAACGATCAGTAGTGAGTAGATGCCAGGTCAGCTTGCTGACTCGTGTATTGGAATCTTTGTATGCAGAACCTACAGGACTGATGATTGATTCTGCTATGAAGGTTATCCTTTCCTGCATTCCAGAAGTTTCTGTAGAAGAAAGAAGAGAGGCATTGCACCGCGCTAGTAGGCATGCCTTAACGAGGGGTGTGACTACAGTTGTTGATTTTGGAAGATATTTTCCTGGTGCACCGATAGAACATTCATGGGAAGATTTTTCAGGTTTTTAGTTTGTATGTGCCATCATTTGATATCTTCTTGAATTCATGTTTTCGTTGAACTACGATTGACCAAGTTTTGACCTTCTTGGTAACTTACAGAAGTTTACAAATGGGCCGACTCATCTGGAAGAATGATGATTAGGGTTTGCCTTTTCTTTCCAATGCCGACATGGTCACGTCTCGTTGTATGACTCTCCTGATTATCTATATTAAACCAATATGTTTTCTATTCTTCGTTTATTTACACATCAAATATTTGCTTGCATTTGCTAATGAATTGCTGATTAACACTAAATTTGATTTTCTTTTCTTAGGATATAGTTCAAACAACAGGCCGAAGGCTGAGCCAGTGGATATCCATAGGCGGCGTTAAAGCTTTTGCTGATGGATCCTTGGGGTCCAACAGTGCGCTTTTCCATGAGGTATGAATAACTCTAACTGATAAGTCAAAATAATTCTTATATAACAACTAACATGTGCTACTTGTAGCCGTATGCTGATGAGCCATGGAATCTTGGCCTCCAAGTTACAGATGTAGAAAGTTTATATAACATGGCCATGCAATCTGACAAATCTGGCCTCCAGGTATTTACATTTTAATGTTTTTATCATTGAAACTTGAAAGTGTGCTTCATTGTTTATATGTATAAACTTATCAATTGACGAAAGAATGCATCAGGTTGCTATTCATGCTATTGGAGACAAGGCCAATGATTTGGTTTTGGATATATACAAATCAGTTGTTTCAACAAATGGGATGAGAGATCGGAGATTTCGGGTATATTTTATTTAAAGTTATAATTAGGGATAACCAATAACTGTCGTTGCCTAATGGAATGTGGAATCCTTTTGTATGTGAGTAATGGTAGTTCATAGATGTTTACATGAATTCATAATAAGCCTGTTATTACAGATTGAACATGCCCAACATTTGACCCTTGAAAGTGTAGCAAAGTTTGGTGAACAAGGGATTGTTGCTTCAGTGCAGGTGATTGAAGTATTTTATTTATGACTTAAATCTGCACATATATGATCTTGAAGTGAGTGCTTAATGTTAATCGAGATCAGTGGTATAAAAAATCTTGACAGCCAGATCATATGTTGGACGATGCTGACTCAGCAGTTAAAAAAATTGGGGTAGAGAGGACGCAGAAAGGATCGTATCTGTTTCAATCACTCGTTGATAGCAATGCACGCGTGGCATTTGGTTCTGATTGGCCTGTGAGAACACTTTTCATTGGTCACCTTTTAGGCCTAGAACTTAAAGGTCGTTGACATCTTTTGTGATCGTTATAAATAATTTGTATTGATGGTAAAATTTCAGGTGGTAGACATTAATCCATTAAATAGTATAAGGACTGCAATCACAAGGATACCTCCTGGTTGGGATAAAGCTTGGAATTCAGCAGAGTGCATGAAGCTAACTGATGCGTTAAACGCGTAAGTACACTTGAGATCATATCATATTATGCTATTCAAACTATGATTCAACATGTACCTTAATCATGTTGGATACATCAATTAATTGAAAATATTATCAAAAGGGACCAGAAAGTGTCGTGGGCTGGAAGCCTGGACCAACAATAAAATTATCCAATATCCATTTAAACCCAAATCTGTTTTGACCCGTTTTCAAACCTGAATGATTCACCATCTCTAATGATATGCTTATGTCTCTTAAGAGTTTAACCACCTTCACAGGCACACTATTTCTGCCGCACAAGCATGCTTTCTTGATGAGGATATAGGCTCATTATCTGCTGGCAAGGTAGCCGATTTTGTCATATTGACCACTCGTACGTGGGACCACTTGGCACAAAAATCCACTTCAGTTGCAGCTACGTATGTCGGTGGCGTGCAGGCTTATCCTTGAGATCTATGAGCCAAGAAGAGTTATAGTTAAAATACACAGATGTAAGAAGATCACTAGGTGAGAGTATAATAAGTAGGTAGTTTGATATCATTGTCCAATGGGGGTTAGCGCCAATTTCATTCACTGTATTTATCATTTTTCATGCACTTCTATAGCAAATAAGCAAAGTAGTTGTGTATCTTGATTAGCTTTAGGCATAACTAGAAAATTGCAAAGGCCATTTTGAATATATGTATTTTAAGAATAAAGCATTAAGGAAAGTTACTAAAAATGTTATTTGAAAATAGCTTTGTAACTATTAGTGGTCCGGCTCGGACTTCTGGTCTGTTTTTGGCTAAACCATAAACCAAACCGATGACCATTTATAATGACGGTGGAGCTTCACCCCCCCCCCCCCCCCCCCTCTTTTTTTCGTCAATAGTGATAATTTTTGGTTCGGCAGTGTAAACTTTTTTTTGTCGGTAATTAAACTTTTTAATACATATAGCACTCGCCCCCCTCCAAAAAAAATAATTTACTTTCGCCCCGGCCCCCTTTAAGGCGTGGTTCAAGCTCCGCCACTGATAAGTCAACCACTAGATTTTTTTTAGAAAAAGCCGAATGTGAATCAATCTAATAGGTAGATAAAGCATTTTTTAAAGTTTAAAGCGAATCATAAACACCCTTAAACTATATTAATATGTATTAATCCAATGCTTTCTTCAAATAAACGGCTTATGGTATTGCAGTAATTGTAACGCGTATAAGTTGAAACCGGTTCATCAGCTCGTTAATTCATTTAACCCGTCTTACTTTTATTTAACTTTGCTCCTCTATTATCAATAAAACAAAACATGAATTAACCTAGCACTTTAACTTCCTCTATCTCAAGTTAGTCCAAAACATTTAGTTTAGATTCAACTTTTTCTTAAACTTAATTTTAATCCTTTTATATTATATTTTCTTTTATGCCAGTTCAATGAATACTTATGCACAATTCTTAGTTTTTATTTTATTTAATATTAAAGGAGATTTAGATGCCATTAACTATAATATGTTGATTACGTGCGTGCATATACTTGTGATAATAGTGATGGTCATGTCAATAGCCCATGAATTTTGATTTACAACCTTTTTTGTCTTCTTTATCTTTTGTTATTTTCTTCTCTCACAAATGTATCATTTTGTATTTATTCTTTGTTGAATCCAAGAATGTGCAATTAAATGCAATACATAGGGGGGAAATAAATTACACTAAAATGTAGCAAACTTGAAACTTTGAGGACTCGACTAAAATTGTAACTCTGGAGCTTCCCAATTGTGTTTTTGAGAAATATGTTTTTTTAAGAGGATGATATATTTTTCGTTATAAGTTGAAATTGAGTGATTATTTTTGGAGCGCAAATTTCTAGCATGACTTGAGAAAACAAGAAAATCATAAGAATTTAAGTTATCATATCTAACTAGCGTTAAACATGTAGAATTTAGGTTTGCATATTTAATTTGTTTAATAAAACATGTCAACCTGTTTATGACATTTTGTAACCGAATTATTACAACCTTCTAAGCTATCAACCTGTTTGACTTGTTTAGTCTAGGTTAATGGGATCGTGTCCAAGTTATACGAATTTAAAATATGTCCGGCTAGTTAACGTATTTCACTTGTGTGTGTGTGTGTATATATATATGTGTGTGTATGTATGTAGGTGAGGGATCAAATGAAAACCATGTTTATAATTAAAACCCGTGAAACCCACCACTACCCAATCACATAATTTATAATTGATGTAACTTTCTAATTGTTTAAAGTATATTTAAGTAAAATACAATCATATTATTCGAATTCATTATATATATTTTCATATAAACTCCGGGTAACGTCAGAGATGACGAAACGACTTACGTATACGTAAGTTGTAGGAGTTACATATACGTAACACTTAGTTGTACACTTGGTAGCACGTACTTACATATACATAACCCATACATGTATGTAACTCTTAGTTGTACACTTTATAACACGTACTTACATATGTGTAACCCAAATTTTCATTTATATATGGTTTTCAATGGATCTTCGAAATTCATGTGATGACTCATCTTAACCACTTCGTATCATTGGTAATGATGTATAAAAAGTAACTACTTTATACGGAAACAGAAAACAGAAAAGTGTTATAATGATGTATCTTCTCAAAAAATCAAACGTTCAAGTCAGATAATGAATACATAGAAAGACATGATGGAAACAATACCTCGACAGCACACTCACGCCGACCTCATTTTCTGCATTCATTTTTTGCTCAATTAATGCTCTCTCTCTTTTTTTAACCAAACATATTCACCTATACCTAAAAGTAAATTAACAATCATTCAATTTTTAACTTCTAAATCCTATTAAAATATGAAAAATATTCATACAAAGTAGACCATTTGATAAAATCTTTTGCTTTTAAATAAAGAGGTTTTGAGTTTATCTTTTGCTTTTAGATAAAGAGGTTTTGAGTTTAAATCTAGACATGTGATTGAATAGTTTGAAGTAGTTTAGGATTACTACCGGGATAGATTTGACGATTAAAAAAGTCTTATTTTCAAAAGAAATTATTTGATATGAAATATACATGACTTAATATTAGTATATGCAAAGGCATTGATTTTTTTCTTTTAACTTTCAATTCATCTGCATTGGTTGCAGGATATTTATAAGATCTTGTTTGCGATTTTTTTTGGAAAAAAATGTGTTTGAAGAATTAAAGAAACAGATAATGGTATAAAGTATTATTTTATAAAATCCTGATTGTTATTTATTATATCCGTAACATGTTGGGGCTCCAAGAACAACATTGGACACACGTTTCATTCGTACATGAGAAATGGTCTATAGGATACTTCTTCCCTTCACATACCCATGTTGTCTTGTCTTTGTCTTCTTTTATCAGGCCTTCATAAATGCACCATATTTATTCATACATTTAAAAGATACTTCACATGTATTTTTATTTTAGCATTGCCATTAGAGTGTTCTTAAGACCGACATAACCGCTTAAACTAGAGCTAATCAACATATTTGTTGGGTCGGTTAGACGATTTGAAAACATAATTTCATAGTTCAATACATGGTTTGGAATTTAAAACGAGTCGTGTAAAGCTAACCAAACATTATCTTTACTTCTTTATTATATATATGTTTTTTAAAATTTTAAATTGTTCAGTTATGCATGTGTATAACATTAATGAGTTGTAGTTATTATTTTTTTCGACTTTAATATTAACATAAAGATTTTAATCACATACAGCTTCAAGCCAAAAAAAACACACCAAAAGAACCAGTCCTCAATCTTTGAGTGAAAAAAACAGTACTATAAAATGTGGTACATCTTGAACTCATTCATCATTGACAAATATAAACCATTTACACCTTCAAAAACTTCTAAACACTAACCTAACTTACAACTGGAATCAGTAAAAAAATATGAATCAAAATCGGCCCGAAAGACTGTTGTATGTATGTATACATTATATCATCAATTGTTGAACCAGATCATGGTTAAGAATGGTCAATCTCTGATCGCAAGGGCTGTACATTTTTTAGGCTCGCTGAAAAAATTGAGTCCAATCCTGTAGCTTTTAACTGTCTTCTTTAAAAACACTAAATATGAAATCTCGAAAGCGTTTCGAGTACTGTATGGGGTCCACAGCAGAATGGAAGTCGGGTCGTATTGGAATGACTTATAGGCATGTTCAAGTTTTTTATTGATGTCATAATCTTGTAATATGTCGATTATACCGAAGAAGAGGATGGCATTATATAATTCTTGTGTTGGTTCACCAACCAACTGATTCTCGTGACTTCTAACCGTGAGTTGGACCCGAGCTGGCATGTTAAGGCCGAGCCTTACAGGGGCCCACCTGCAGAATGGTAGTTGTAAAAATATTAAAGATGTGGTCACAAATAATGTGGGTCAGGTAACGGGTCAAAACATGTTTGGATTGAAAGATGTCACTTCTAGTTATGGTTGAAACATGGTAAATATTACTACTACAATGAATCTTAATCATTGAATGAAAATAATCTAGGAGGTTGTATGCATTAAAAGTAAATTTAAACGACTTTTATCATGTTTAACTCCTTCAAACTGTTTTCTTCTACCTAAGCTTCTTGATTTGACCTGTTTCGAATAAAACACAACCAAATCGACCCATTTTATACAAATGGAGTAAAAAATACCAACTGATAATTTACCGTGTAGGGTCAAGAGAAGCATCTGTATCTACTGAAGAAACCCTCCGGCTTGACCCGCTGCTAACCAGTTCAGTGTTCCCTATGAGAGAAACGAAGACAATTATTACTTCAGGCTCATGAATTTGCAGATATAAGAGAGAGGGAGCATAAGATCTAGACAACCACCTTCATCTGCGGATAACTCCTGATTGCATTCTTGAACGCTAATACCAACTAAAAGACTGTAATCCATAATTCTTTCCTTTTCAAGAAACTCACAGTCCCTATTGATCTGCCTGCATCAACACAAACTACTAGTTAAAACTGTGTCTGCATTATGGTTGTAGTATTAGATTTTATTAGACCCTGCAAAATCAACTAAGGGTTGTTAAGAAGTTCACCTATAGAACTCCTGAAAATGATCTTCTTGCAATCGGAAGATACAATTGAGATCAAGATCTTTGAGGGTGGTGTTTGCATCAATTACAGACTCAGGTTTATCTGTCACTCGACCATGAGAAGACCCTTTTAAGTCAAACCGCCTATTAATTGGTACATCGGTACAGAACAAATTTCCCATAACAACAAAGCGCACCTACTCGTGAGTCGTGAACCAAAAATATAATCAGCAACTAATTGTAACAAAATGTCAAAAAAAGTTCAATTCTGTTTTACTTTCATGCGTACCTTCCGTTGTGAAGATCCACTCAACTTTACACAATGTAATCCAAAAAATTTGGTGATGAGTGTATTTTCAAAGGATTTCATATGCTCAAAATATGCTGGAAGCATCCTCCTTAGTACCTAAAATGGTTATTAACAAAATCATGTCAAACAAGCATTATAATTATTGATATCAAGTATAAAAAAATTGAATTAGATTGGAAAATCAACTCACTTTTACTTCTGCCTTTTTCATTGTTTTTATCATATACTTATCATCAGATGTCATGTAAAAGAAACTGCCACTTTTTCCAGGAGATGAGAGCTCCCGAAGAGCCTCACTCCCGCATATTGATAACATGTAATCCACTGGATCCACATTAAACAAATCCCTAAGCATCCTGAAACCGATATATATCCTTTAAGATCAGCTACAACCAGCCAAAATATACTATGATATATGCAAATGACATAAAAGTGTCAGCTAACCTGAAAATAGACGGACAATAGTCTTTAAATTTGAAATCACATGATTGGTGAGGCGGAGTATGTTTGGATCCGTCAGGAGGAAATCTGGTCCATAATTTTTCCTTGGTATCAAAAGATGCAGGTTTCGAATCAGGTGGTTTAATTGGAGTAGGCCTCCCTACAGAATATCTGGAATTGCACCATAGGTTAATAAGCAGTACAACAATCAACACTAGAGAAATTCAGAAACATACAAAAAACTTTACAACTATATACAGATTAAATTGAGCTACATATGAATGAGACATGGTTATCTAATATATACCTTATTCCAAGCTGTAGATTGAGCATGAGCTCATAATTCTTATGGCCTTTGCATATTGTGACCCCTTGCCTCTCTGTTGGTTCTTGGTTAAATCCCAATCCACGAATATGTCCATTCTCGAGCCCATCGAAGCCCAAAGCATCAATAGATTGTCTCCTATCCTTGTTCTCATTTTTAGAACTCTTCCTTACAAGTTGTTTTTGATGTTTTCCTTCGCTATTTGACCAACTAAACATCTTATCTGAAGGGAACACCGAAAGGGAATCAACCTCATAAATCACACATTGACTCATCTCAAAAAAGAACAGTTGATTAGGATTCCAATCATCATGAGAAACAGCTGAATACGATGGATAATACTTCACGTGTTGCTCCCTTTGATCCTTACCCCAAACACCGGAATAGAAACTCCCATCTTCAAACCAAAAGTACCATTTCCTTTTGGGAATCCACATTCCCAACTCCCATCAAACCGATTCCATTAGCCCAAATCAAGATACCATTCCCACTCATCTTTCCTTTCTTCCATTGCCCTGTATACTGATGACCACTATTCCATTGATATGTCCCTTGACCATCATATAACCCCTTCCTCCAATCACCTTCATAGTGATCACCATTTGCATAACTCATGCTCCCTTTACCATGCTTTCTATTCATAACCCAACAACCTTTATAAGTATGATTCAAAGACCCTGTAAAAGTACCCTCACCATCCATATAACAATTCTTGAATTGACCCTCATAAGTAGCACCTGAGGGCCAGCTAAACATCCCTTTACCATCCATCCTCCCTTTACACCACTCACCAAAATACATACACCCATCAGCCCACAAGTATTTTCCGGCACCATGAGGGCAGTTTTCAGCCACCCACTGACCCATATAAATATCACCATTAGAAAAGATCTTTTCCACATGAAAAGCCTCAGTTTCACCACTTTCTTCATCCACATGGCTACAGACATTGTAGTAAACATGCTCACAGCCCTTTTCTTAGCAGATGCTTGTGATTTCTTAACTTTCACTTCCCATGACTTCAAAATGCCAGCAAGTTCTTTACTCATTGTCCCAACCCCAATCACACAAATTCACACCCAATTCACATACAAAAGAGTGATGCAATTAGCCCAAATCAAGCTCACCTTGCATCATCAACATAACTCTTAGACGCATTACAACAAACACCTGTAATGCAACACAAGAAAGACACAATTCTAGGGGAAAACGAAACAAACCCAGATCACGGAGACACCAATGGGGCTAATGACAATGATGAAAGGCCGAGTGGAAACAAAAAGGAATTTCTTGTGATGGGTGTGTTAGATTTGGGGGAAAGTGGGGTACCCGTGCTTCCAAATTTGAGATGAATGTGCCGAGCTGTTCCATTCCATTGAAAACGAAAGCTAAAAAGCTGTAAATGGAATCGAACAAAGACTTTTTCTGCAAATGATTTTTTATTGGGTAGTAATTCTTGCTGGTGATGTCAGACTAGGGTTTAATGTTTTACTCGAGGTAGTAGATTGAAGGGGGTAAACTAGCTTTCATCATCATATGTTTTACATAAGAAATGAATATTGCGGTACTAATGCAAATAGACATATACAACCTTATATACGTTATTCGTACGTTATACATCTTATGCAGATTTATATGATGAGTATAATAAATGTTGACACTGAAATAAAAAAAATTTAAAGGCTATCAGATA
The DNA here is from genome assembly GCA_025506515.1 of Flaveria trinervia. Classification (NCBI taxonomy): domain Eukaryota; kingdom Viridiplantae; phylum Streptophyta; class Magnoliopsida; order Asterales; family Asteraceae; genus Flaveria; species Flaveria trinervia. The sequence goes on along the minus strand of CM046444.1, from coordinate 4,904,145 downwards.
CTTAATTCACCTTGTATAAAACTATACAAGACATATAAAAATAAGATGGTATTGATTTATATTAAAACACTTCTCAATACGGCTCATAAATAATAATATATTTTTTCCCCGTTAAAAATTATGATAGTTTACTTGGTCAAACTATTGATAACCATAACTATAAATATATAATAAGTAAGTTATCTTTTTAGTTTACTTGATATTATATACATTATAATAATAATTTGTAATTTATTGACAACCATAACTATAAATATATAATAAGTTATCGTTTTAGTTTATTTGATATTATATACATAATAATAAATGATTTGTAAGATATTGACACTTGGTGTTGTGTCGTGCTTCCCTCTTCGTTATATGTTATTCATACATAAAATATGTATGGAAAGATAAAATAATATATACCGGTGGTCCTTAAATAAATATATATGTATTTAAATTGTATTTTTATATCATGCGTTTTTAAGGAAGGATGAGCAAACTCAAATGTCTTAAAACTTTTAAAAAGTATAATTAAGCACGATTGATGGTATGGTTTAAATATTATTTACATAGTCAAAGTCTGCTTAAGATAAAGATTTATTGTGAATTTGGATCCATTGATTTATTATAAATTTAATAATATATTAGTTTATACTTACCCCGTAAATATCATTTACATCCTATATTTTTCTCAAACAAATTCCTGCCAATAAAAAGTTTTAGATCATTTAAAAGTGCTAGATCACGATCGCCTAAAATAATAAAAACCACAATGTATGTGTATATCATATCACCTAATATGACTTTTAGAGGACGTAGATCAGGTATTTTATGAGAATGAACAAGATAATATTAAATGACTATTTATTGAAATCAAGTTTTTGAATTATATAACTGACATATATATAACTGGCTTTGAAATAATAAGGTATTTTATGAGTATGAACAAAAGGATAGGGGTGTGCATAGTCGGTTTGGTTTGGTTTTGTCCTAAAACCGAAACCAAAAACTGATATTCGGTTTCTAGGTTTTTAAAACCGTTCGGTTTTGGTTTTTTCGTTTTTTGGTTTTTTATTTTTTGGTTTTCGGTTTTAACTTCGGTTTCGGTTCGGTTTTTGGTTTTTTTTTGTTTTACCATTTGTGCTTCAAGTTTTAGAAATAATTGCTTTAAAGTAATGAATTTAAGCCAAAAACTTTGACCTTACATTATTTTGTTGATATCTAAATATAATCTATATATTTTTGTAATTTAGTTGACATTAAAATTAAATACAATACATAAAATATAAGAGCAATATATTCAATAAAACATTTTAATCTATCAATTGATATAAAAAAAATTAAATATTATTCTTGAAGCCTAAATATTTAATCTCTTTTAGATAAGTTAAATAAGTAACTAATAGATTAATAATTTTATAAGTATATGATTACACCTTTAAATTTACAAGTTTGATTATATGGTTTCGGTTAGATTTTTTCGGTTTTTGTTACAACCAAAAGCAAAACCCAACCTAAAAATTCGGTCTTTAAAAAATCATCAAACCAAACCGTCGATTTTCTAGCGGTTTCGGTTTTATCGGTTCGGTTGCATCGGTTATTTTGGTTACGATTCGGTTATTTTGGTTTTTTGCTCACCCCTACAAAATGATATTAAATGGCCATCTATTAAAATCAATATGTAACGAAGATAAGCATAAAAAATTGAATTATATAAGTGACATATATATACACGACTAGCTTCAGAATGACATATCAGAGCATGTCTTTGCAATCTTGGCACCCATTGAAGACGAAGATGACGACAACACATACAAAGCAGAAGAGGTGAACGATGATAGCGGCGGAGATGAAAAGTAGTTTTTATTTTTTATATATGTTTCAACATTACTTGATGTTTTTTTATTAATAATGACCGTGAGTTTTATTTTTAAATGATTTATACTTAAAAAATAAAATAAAAGAATCTTAATAATACAGTGTCATATGATGTGACATGATGAAAACATTAAGGGGCGGAGAGGGGAATTTGTGATGTGCTCATTTCACGCTGAGTTGCATTGTTGCGTATGATGTTGTGATGTGGCTAAGACATTAAGGATAACATTATATGAATTTGTCAGTTATTATTTGGTGGATCGTAGCACAATTCTTGTACTATTAGACATTGATGGATGTGGTCAAGCGTTGTCAATTGATCATAGCTTACCACTGACGGGCTACAATAAGCTGTTGTTGCTCGGATACTGTTACGGACTGAAACATAAGAGATTATTGGTTTCAGTTAAAACATTAAACCTTATTACTCTAATGCAACATATTTATACAAAACAAATATTTCCTTAGTTTAATTTACATTGAGCGGTTTCATATTTGTTTCAATATAAAACTAAGATGATAGTTTGTTGAAAACACACAACTCACGAGTTCATAGCAAGAACAGATACATCGATTTGCAGTAATCTAGAGGTCGGTCCTACTGCTTAATTTATGTACACATTTGGGTGGCACTAGATATTGTTCCCGTAATCAAACCTTGAGAAACATATGTATTTTCTTGAAAAACTTGTAATTTCTTTTAAAAATATATGTAGATCACGAATCCTAGGCCACCTAAATCTTCCTCATACTTGTTCTAAGTTCTCGAAAATTTATTAAACTATAGTTTATAACCAAACTTATTTCAGAATTATTTGTAAAAATTAAATTCGATAACTAAGTTTATTTCAAATATATATAAACTACGTTAGTCCACGTGTAACATAAAATTGAACAAATAAAAGATTAAATAGTTATTAAAAAATTTTATGTATTATAAAATCATGCTTGGAGATAAAATATGATTATAAGTACATATAAATAGCTACTTTAAGCAAATAAACAATAATATATTTTCTCAAACTTTTATTTTATAAAAAAATGTGAATTTTTGTTTTTAAAGAGTGTGTTTTTAATAAAAAAAGGTTTTTAATTTATTAAATTATATATTTTTTAATATGAAAATGGTATAAGTAATATTATTAGTGTTCAGTATTATTATTAATAACATAGATAAATAAGAAAGTAAGTATAATGAGATCTACAATAGTTTCATGCTTATTTTAGTTTTTTTTAAAGATAGATGGATAAGCTAAATACTCATTAAGTAAACGGGTTAAATTTTAATATAAAATATATATGTAAAATAAACATGAATAGTTATAGTATAATATTATAATATAAAATATAATTAAATTATATATAGATAATAGTTCAAAAAATAAAATAGTTATACCATTTTTAACTCTCTTGTGTAAATAGTTTTTTAAACATTCAGTTTAAGATTTTTCATAAAAAAGTATTTTTTGTAAAAATATTGTTTTAAAAAAATGTGATTTGTACTTATTTTATTTGTTTTAATAAGATTGTTTTATAAATATTTCACCTTTTTATACTTTTTTTAAAAGCAAAACTATTTTAAAATATATTTTTTTAAAATGTTTAATGTTTTAGAAAATTTCATATTATATAAAACTTTAGTTTTTTGTTATTTAGATTTTAGTTAAAAGTTGTTATTTTTAATTTCCTTCACAAAATCTATTTAAAAAAAACTAGTTTAATTTTAAAAAAAGAATAGATAAGAGAGAGAAACATAACAATTAATAAAATTTATAAAATTTATTGTTAATAATAGAGAGAAACTTATTTGAGTATTTAAATTATTATAAAATATTTTTGAAGGGAAAATTAACGTGTGGATATCTTAAAAAATAACAAGTGATAAAAATATAGGTTAAGAGAATGATAAATGATAAAAAAAATATTTATATTATTAGAGATTATAGATCTTAAATAGAGCTGTTTTAAGCCCACTAAAATGGCAAAGAGTTGACATACAACTTACAAGAGCCCAAAACCCCTGAGTTAGAAAATACGGATGTGAGGCCCAACATTGAACTAAATAGGCTGATAACATGAACAAGTTTCAGAATTATTGAATTTAATACTATAAAAGTAGAATTGTTGAAAATAAATATAAAGGGAAATATTCAAATAAAAAGATTGTGAAAACTAAAAATATAATAAGTAATCTCAACCATTCAATTTCTTAATCAATGGTTGAGATGAGAATAAGTTTGTGAGATGGCTATTTTAAAAATAATAACTTTTGTTGACTTTTTGCAAATTTCTAAATTTTATTAAAAGTTCATAACTTCTATGTCCAATGATATTTTGTTATAATAATTACAAAATAAAATCAATATTTTATTACGTTTTCAAGCTCATATCATTTCATTGTGTCTTTTTTTAGTTATTATATTTTTCAAAATACTATTGTGATTTTTAAATGATGAATTTTTAAAAAATATAACGGTGAAGTCTTTAATATGTAAAACACAATAATAAATTAACAACTAATTTATATAAAATATTAAAAAATAACAAAATAACATAATGTTTTATTATATTTTTTGATCGTTATTGTGTATCTTGAACATTATGAGTTAAGAAAAATACATCTATAAACTACGATTATTATGTACTTTTAATTTTAAAACATAATTATAGATAACAACTAATTATAATGTATAAAACAATAACAAAATAACACGTTTTGTTATTATATTGTGTTACATTCAATATTATGAGTTTTGAAAAATACATTAATGAAGGTATATCATTGTGAACTTCTAATTGTAAAATACAGTGATAAATAACAAGTTTATATAATCTATATAAATAATAACAAAAATAATCTAAAAATTATCTAAAACATAAAACACAATAATAATATATATAACAAATGATGTAAAATATATGACATAATAAACTGATATCCGACACAATGGGCGTACATGACACAATGAGTTGATATATTTGACACAATGATCAAAATGTCATCTTTTAAAAAAAAAAAAATGACACATGTCCCATAATTCTTCTCAAGCTTTTTAGATTAAATATCATATTTACTATAAATCTACCCAGATATAATTAATGTTATATAGGGTAGATAACTCATAACTTATTCGTTTTATCATAAAACCTATTTTGGAAGTATTGATTTTTCTACAATTGCTAAGCCGTTCATTCGAGGACCGGAGCTATCATCTGAATTCCCTTACGTTCACCATTCACAGTTTGATCTACCTTAATTTGTAATTTATTAGTTGGTTGCTAAACGAGTAAATTCTCATGATTTTTGTTTTGATTCAATTTAATAATTTTTTTGTTTGTTCTTGCCCTTTATTTAGAGATTGTTTAGAGTCTTAATAAGCTAAACGCAATATAAAATAACCGATACCATGAATCAGTAAAATATCAAACAATGAAGCTTAGGTGATCTCAATCATAATAAACAAAACAATAACGATCATATACGATGAGTGTTGAAACTTTATCTTTTAATAAACCCTCTAATGTTTGATCTTATAGGTGTAGATCCCCTTATATATTTGCTAATGGTTTCCACACATGATTCTAGTGCTTCTTTTGTGTTTTGGAACTATTTCATGTAAAGTTACAAGAACAAAAAACCTTTTTGTTCAAGTAATTTATAATATCTAAAATTATTAGTTTACTTCTACGAGTACTTTTAAAGCATAATATCTTGAATTTTTTATATCTTAAAACAAAGATTTTAATAATTCCATATTAATTCCATATCATCTGTCAAATATGTTTATTAGGTTTTGATCGTATATACAAGCCTTATGGTTTTATACTTTTATTACTCTCACACCATCGTCAATTAGTTATTGTACTTATTTGTATGCGAACGCATCATAACAAAATATATAAAAATTATGTTTTTTGCATTTTTTTAATTAAATAATCGTTTCATTTAAGATTGAGTTTGGTAATGTTAAGAGTGTACAAATACCTCTAAGCTTTTAAGAACTTTTGAAATGTTGTGTGCAATCATTGAATGAAAGTTTAAAGTCGTATACTCTTATGTGTTTTGAAAAACTTCACAAGAAAATTAATGAGATATAATATTGATATAAATGGCTTACATGTGGAGTTAAAGTGATATATTTATTAATTTTTATTAGAATAAATACATTTGTTGATATTATATATATTTAGTTTTCAAGGAAAACCAAATAATCGTATCAAACCAAAATAGCTTAACCAATTAAGAAACCGATAGTTTAATTATGGATTTTTCAAAAACCATTTTTATGGTTCAGTTATGGTTATATTTGTATGAATAACTGGATTATGACATTCAAACTAGATTATATACCTTTTGTAAATATTATATTATATTTCAGAAAAACTTTTGTTATAATTTTTTTCGAAATAACATATTAGATGTCACTTGTAAGTTTGTATAAATTAAGCGGATTGTTAATATTTTTTACCTAATATATAATTGAAGATTAAATCAGCTTGGACCCATCCACATCTCACGTCGATGGTTAACTGAATTAACTGACTCATCTTTTATAATAATCGGTTCAATCAAAATGCTTATAGCCAAAAACGAGCAGCAATAAAAATCTAAAATTATAACATCTTTGCATATTTTGTTTTAGCCCATAATCAAAATGAACCAACCCACATTCATCCCTTGAGTTATTGAATCTATACTCTTTTCTTAATACAAATATATAACTTTGAAGTATAATTTATTTTCTACTCATGTAACTGATTATAACGTAAAAGAAGTGTTTTTTAGATCAGAGATATTAAAATCTCATCTAGATTCTGTAAATTAGAAAACAACCTCAACATGCTAGGAGATATATTTACTGAACATAATATCATCTTGAAAATGACATGTAAAGTTAAAAGTATTTAGTTAGAGTTTCGAAAAGAAATACTATAGGAATGATAATTCTTGTATCTTTGTATCTTTAATAGGTTAGTATATATGTATTACACGTATTGAATAAACTAAATATTAAATAATTAGTAATATAATTTTAGTTTTTTTTTACTTTCTTATAAAAGAATAATTTTTCAAAGTAAAAAAGTTATTTTTAACGGGCAAACAAGTAAGGGGTTGTTTGAAATTCAAGTCTTGGTCAGAAGAGGCTGACCGAGTAAGAGTTTGTTCCAAAATTATTTGGGGTAAAGAAAAAAATATGCATACATCAATGGTGTCAGACGAGATCAGACGTGAAAGACTGAGAATCAAATACGCGAAAGAGTAAAAAGCAAATCAAACTGCCCTAAATGGGTTTAGACGGTAAAACTTTTATGAAGTGAAACCTGATGATAACGAGTGTCCAAAAACGCAATCACGTATGCTCACTAGGATGTAACTATTGTCTTGTTTTCAATAAATATATAACTTTTACTACATTAGGGACTACGTGAATGCTGCTATCATTTAAATTAATTTTAAGTCGTGTATAATGTAAAACCAACAAGGTATGTTAGGTAACTCATGTACATATAACGTGGAGTGTCTTGAAAAGGAAAAAAAGGTATGTCAAACGTTTCATTTTTTGCTTGCCCATGTGTCTATTGTTACACATTATTTTCAATCATATCCGTGTTAATATTCATAAGTCACATGAAAACAGAAAACATTAGGATGCATTAAAATGATCACGTTGTTTGTTAATCAAAGTGAAATAGTGGTAACATGTATAGTGTAAGCACTAAATACGAATTTTGTTTTCTTAATTGGGACCATTGATCAAGTTTTTCGGAAAATATGGAGCGATAACAACATCGGAAACAATAACAAAATAAAAAACACTGAAAATACAAAAAAAGACAAAAACCTCATTTGTTGCATTGTTAGAGTTAAATATGCTTTCATCAAATTTATTTTAATGTAAATAACTTTTATACCATGCATTGTTTTTTTTCTTAACTTACGTCTAAAAATTCATAACTTTATTATCTTTAATTCAAGTATGATATTATTTTTTTCTCAAATGAAGTTTATTAAAAGAATGTTTGACATCTAGTAATATAACATACGTACTTGTATATATCATATATGTTGCGTAATTACATAGGACTATTAATTAGATTAGTACTAAGGCTGTTAGATTAGTGTGTGATCATAAATATATGTTTATTTGATTATATGTATGATTTGTGTAATTGTGTGTGGTTATATATGTGAAACTGCAACTCTATGTTGTTATATATACAAGTTGCAGAATCTATGTTTGGTTATGCATACAAAATACCACATTTCCGTAATTTTTAGCGCATAATCATATAAACACATATAAAAACGTGTTGCATTATTGTCTAAAACAGACGTGTTGTATACTCTTATCTTATTATATAGTATAAATCATAGTGTATGGTTATATACTATATAACAAGTATTCACTTACGGCGTGTTATTGAAGCTATGTTTTAAATAAATTTAATAGCGCAACGCAAGCACATCGTAACAATATCTTTATAATTCTGATATACATCTGACTCATGTGAGTTTAAATAAAATTTAGATTGATACATACATAAAAATAAACACGTCATAACGGATTGTTTGGAATTTTGTAAAATATTATATTGAATAGTTATAAAAGAAAAAGCAAAATATGTTAAGTAAAAATTATAGTATTAAAATAATAGTAAGTTTAACAAGTTATACATCGGTGTTTCATAGACTTGTACATGATTAGAGTTCCATTATTTATTAGTTCCTAGTTGTACATGATTGAAATAGAAATGCTAAAGACTTAATAATCTGCATCTATATCTAAAGTCTAACTAATAATCTAACTAAGCTTTTTATAAACCACTTGTCATAAATTTAAATCTTCTAAATTTTATTTTTCTATTTTTCTCTTTTTATTAAATATCATATTTACTATAAATAATATTATTTAATTCTTTTCATATTAAAAATATTTTTTTATTAAATTATAAAAGTGATCTTTCTACAAATGAAATTTTTAGAGAAAAAATTGAATAATTTTTTCAAAATAAATATCATACTTTTGAAAGACACAATATATCTTAAAACATGTGGCTTTTAGAAAAATAAATTATTATGAAACAAACATAATTAAATTTCAAATTTATAATAAAGAAAATATTAAAAGTGAGACTATTTTAAAAATGGTATGTTTTGAAACCAACTTTTTTGAAAAAAAAATAAAAAAAGTAAATCAAGTTTAAAAAATGATATCATCATTTTATCTCTCGTACGTGATGTCGGTGATATCTTATATCAAAAAAACGTTTTATAAATCATTATTTTTATTAATAATTATTTAATATTGTATTTATTTAACTCGTATAATACACAATATATTAACCTCTTATATAATAAAAATAAACAGCGTGCCACATGTTACCATGTGACGTATTTCACCCTTGTTTTTCTGCCCAAAATTATTACCTATTTAATTTGATACTTTCATTACATTTTATTTTATTTAGGCAAGGAGATTAATTTTTTATTTTAATCGACTTGGTTATTTTAGGCAATTAAATTAATAATTTATTTTTATCTTTATTTACATATTTTTTAAATCAAATATTTTTAGTCATCAACTAAATTGTTGATTCATATATCTAGTAAGTCTACGTACCAAAAACGATTTATAGGCAAAAGGGATAAAAAGAACTTCAATCATATATTTACATATTCAAATATTTAAATATCTAATATGTGTTATGATTTGTTTAATCACATGCTATTTTTATCATATTATTGTAGCCACGAAAGTATTCAAATAATTTATTTTGTTTCATTCCCATTTTATAAATTAACTAAATTAAGGTTATAAAATTTATTTCAATATATAATTAATATTTGGTCCTAATTTAAAAAAAATTGTTACTATCAAAGATGATAGATATTTTATAATTATCTTTTAGTCCTAATTATTTAATGTTATATTTTTATTTAACATGTGTAATACACGTGTTTTTAATCTAATGCGTTTATACAACAGGAACTTGTTACATCCAAGACCATACTTAAAATACTTTACAAACAAAAATACAATGTTAATGTTAACAAGAATTAGAAGTTCCCTTATAAATTTAGGGTGTACTAGTTGAACACGTGATATGTTTGAATGAAACTTGTTGTCATACACATATTACAATGCACATGTCAAGTTTCACCTTCGATGTGTATTTCAAACCACATCATACAAGTGTAACATTGTTAAATAAAAGTTCACAACCCAAAATAACTAAAGTACAAACTTTAAATGTTTAGAAAATACTTTTGATTATTTTCCTAAAGCCCAAAACTAGCCTATTTTAACATTTCAATTTCAAGTGCCGATACATTCAAAATACTTCTTTTACTTGTACAATTCATTATACACTATAACCGAAGCTTAGGCTCAGTGACGGAATAAATTGAAAATAAAGGTTTCTCTCTTCATCTAAGTGAACACATAAGTGTAATCAGGTGTCAAGTCACACAAATATCAATAAAATTCAAATCAATTTTTAATAAGATACAATTAGCTCTTTTCATTTTTTAAACATCTATTTTCAATGAATTACTCAATTAACTATTAAACTCATTCGTTAGCCAACCCAAATCATGCCACGTTATGCTCAGCGACATGCAACTCGCAAAACATATTTGTTGAGTCCTAAGATAATGTATCAACCTCTCAAGTAGGGGTTGTTTGGCAGACTTTTAATCAGCCTATTAATGATTCAAATGTTTGAATGATTCAACATTTAATGGTTTAAACTGTTTGTTTCACAAGCAGATGTCTGAATGGTTTAGGCATTTGCCTCTGAATGATTAAACATTATACTAGTATTGAATAGTTAAGAGGTCTAATGCTGAATGATTAAGACTTTTTATCTGAATTGGTCAGACATTTGCATTTGAATAGTTAAACAATATACTACCTTTTAATGATTTAGTCATCTTAATGGTTCATCACTTAATGGTTCAACACTTAATGGTTCAGACCTTTTATTGATTCAGCATTTAATCATTTAAAAATTATCAAACAGCCTTTTAATTTACTACATATACAATTATAAAACAATTCAATAAGACATACCAACAACTATAAGTATGCTCCGGTGATGATGACTAACTTATACAAGCCCATACATACATTATTAGATCTCTAGTAATTTTATGTCAATTTCTAATTCTTTAAATTAAACACTTACCCTAGTAAATATAATTGATTTCCTTTCAAGTGAATACCATAATATTAGAGGTGAATTTAGATATCATGTTTCATGGTTTGAAATTGTTATGATTTCGAATCAATTATGTTTCAAACGATCAGAACCCGATTCGAATTTACTTGAATCGTGAAAAAGTTTAATAAGAAATAAAAAATTTAATAAATAATATATTAAACTTGACATTTATTTAAAAAACAAAAAGAACATACATTTGATATTTAAAACCATCCAATTATGATTTTTCTAGCGTGAATCAAACACAAGAAAAAAAAAGAAACCTAAGAATATTCACATCATGCCCAATTTTTACTTATATTATATATATATTCACTTGATGCAGACGATCTCTATAGTCTACAGTCCCTTTTGTCGCTCATGGATCTCAACTCTCAACAACATTTCAGCGTTGAATTCCTTTGATCATTCTTCAAATACACACATCCAGATTCATAACAACCTTTAAACCTCAAGATTCTTCTTCTTGATTTTGCTGCTTCATTACGACTTTCCTTTTGTGCGTTAACGTCTCGATTCGTGCCTTGTGCTCCAAGTTTCTCGTGCTTTTTCGGCTACCCATTTCGTCAATTAAGGTAAATAAGCCAAGATTATTGGTGGGTTAGTTTATGATTTGGGCTTTATCGTAGCAAGTAGTTGTAATCTGTGTGTTCTTGGAGTAAATTTTAGATTCAGATGATGATCGTTTGTGTGTTCGTGTAAATACCTGTTGATTTTGTTTGTGAAAATCGGGTTTATTCGGCGATTACCACATTTATCATCGATTTTTGGGGAAGTTTATCCATTTTGATCTTTACTTTTGGGATTCAATTTGAGAGCTTATGTTTAGGATGTTGTAGCTGCATTATACTTAGGGTTCATCAATCGAAGTTCAAATTTGGGATCATTTGATTTAATATATACATTGGTACCAATCTATTGGTTTTAATGATTGAGTTGACCAAATATACTTCTAGAAATTATTGGGATTTTAGGGCACTCTGTGTTTAGTTTTGATGTTCACATGCTACTGCTTACAAATACTACTAGTATTTGATTAAATTCCACCTTTAAATTCAAGTATCTATGGTTTTTATCTCTCAAAATTAAGCATATACCATTACTTTGGAAAGATTGAAATATTCTCCGTAAATATCATGAGCACACTGTGTTTGTGGGAAGCTAACCCAAGTGACATAGTGTTTTTGAATCCTAAAGCCACGAACAATGATTACAATTGTTCTGCACTCATTTATTTATGTTGCTAATATGTAAATCTGATTGTGTTACTGGTAAAGAATTGAACTAATGTGTTGATAAGTTTTGATTCCTGTGCATATTGAATTTGTATTATATAGTTGTGTGGATAACTTTGGTAGCAGTATCCTCATGTTGAGTATCATATTTAATGTTTTGGTTTGGTAATGTATCTATATGATCAATGTCAACTGGTTGACTTACATACATTGACTTTGATTGTGTGTAATGCAGATTGATTTATAGGTTTTGCACCAATCCTGCCTTGTTCTGGAACAAATTAAGAGGTCCTGCATACAGATTTTGGTAGCTTATTCAAAGTGGTAATTTGTAGGTTCATGTTTCTGGTATAGACTATAGAAGCTATTCCAATGGCAAGGAAAAATTTCAGTTGTTCGTCGACGTTGTTTCTTGTTCTTTTGGCTGTTGGGTCATTCTTTGCAACATATAATTTGTTAACAATGGTAGTTCACTACAAAACTGCAAATTCTCAAGGGTTATCTTATGATCCTATTGTTGAGATGCCTGATAATATGAAAAGATCAAAGGGTACCAGGGCATTATTCCATGTAGCACTTACAGCCACGGATGCTCCTTATAGCAAATGGCAATGCCGAATCATGTATTATTGGTACAAAAAAACAAAAGACAAGGCTGGATCAGATATGGGGAAGTTCACCAGGATTTTGCACTCAGGCCAACCTGATAATCTGATGGATGAGATCCCAACTTTTGTTGTTGACCCCCTTCCATCTGGTTTGGATCGAGTAAGAGATCTAATCATCTGTTATTTGTTTTTCCCATCTATCTATCGTAATTTGTGTTGGTAAGCTCTTATTAGAGTTGGTAAAATGGGTAGGTCATGGGTCAAAAGGGGTCATCTATGGGTGGGGGTTAAAGCAGGTCAAGTTCGGTTGGGTTGAACCCTTTTAATTTTTTGTGAAAAATTGTTTGTCGTATATGATTGCACACACACATACACACTCAATAATAAACTAAGTTTTTGAACAAAATGATTTAGAAAACACTAGGTTTTATGGATTAAGCATACTTGGATTAGCATTGACCCGTGCTCTTTTTAGCTCTTCTTTTCTATTTTACCTGTTGTAGATAAAAAAATATAAATCGAATGGACCCTTTCATAAACAAAGGATTGGTGAAATTGCAACATAGAAAGCTGTTACACATTTTTAACAACCAGGAGCTGCAGGATTTTGATTAACTTCTTACATATTTACCACTATTATTACCATGAATTAGTGATCTTGGTATGAGTCCACAAGATTCTTCTATTATGTCATTATGGGACTAAGGACCAAGACAAAAGCATATTGCTTATATACAGAAATAATCAAACCAATTATTTATAAAATAAGTAAATTAAGATTATAAAACGTCTATATATTTAAGTAAATCAGGGTGTGGGAGTCCCTATGATGATGATCCATGCTGACTTACTCAAACATATAGTAAGTAGCCCCACCTCGTTCTCAACCATCTTATTTGTAAACTCACTGGAATATGCCAGTACCAAAACTACCCTTCACTAACTAAATCTAACCTGTCATTATTAAAGGGTAGGTAGTTAAATACTTCGACTATGTGACCAGCCTTTTCACTGTAATTTTCATGGAACAAAGGTAGTAGCACGTATTTTAACCTGAAAAATATGGAACTTTCTAGCTTGTGTTGATATCAGTTGGGAGAAAGGATCACGTGTGCTCAGTTCATATCAGTTGCATTTTATTTATTGATACAAGATTCTATTCTTTTGGTGTACTTTCTACGAGCCTTTTAAGATGTAATGATTGTATCTAAAGGTTAAAGGGTTGTTTATAAGTCTCAGAATGGGCAGGCTGGGTGGGTTGGGTAATGGCTTACAGTGGGTAATTAGTAAGGGCAAGTGGCAACATGTTGGGTCAGGTTTGGCACTTGGCAGAATGATACAACTTTGATCCCCTTCGAATATTGTAAATACACAATGTGCTAATATATTCACAAAAACTATTTTATTATAAAAGCAATTAACCTTTTTGATAAAACAGTATGACCTTTTTAGCAAATCCAGTAGCTTAAGGATTTGCCTGTTATAAATTAAACCCAACTGAAACCAACACTTTTATAAATAAAACCATTTGCCTGTTATAAATAAAACCTAACTGAAACCAACCTATTTTTAGATTAATGGATTGAAATTGTCACCCTTAATTTATTTGAATTCTCGAACAAAATATCCAGAAGAATGCCTATTCAGGAGGATGCCAAGAAACAACCATGAATCAGGCGTTCTAGTAGCTGTTTAAAGGAGCACTCTTGTAGCAATGGGTGACAAAACGAGTTAGTAGGAGATTGAAAGATACAGTTAGGCTTATTTGAACTAGAATTGAAGCCAAAATTGCATAAAATAAACACTCTCTTTCTCTCTCCCTCTCTCTCTCTTGTTCTAAATTAAAAAGTAGCGTCGCAGTGTCGCTCTAAATCCTTATCACATTTATCTCTTTCTTGTACTTGTTTTTTGATTTCTTTGAGTCATTTCTGGTTCAGGATAGTTTAATTGTGAAGGTAAGCTTGGAGAAGTATGAAAAGTTACAGAAGATTGATTAATGGAGGTCCAGTTAGTTGGTCAGCTAGGTTTGAACCAAGTTATGACTTTTGTGGTGTAACATCTGACCAATTGGATATAAAAGTTAACCCAGTTCTTGGTGTGACATGAAATTGCCACTTCTAGAAACCATCTTCCATGTTTCCTAGGAATCATGTCTATATGTTTTTCTCAATATATCTGTGTATGTTTGTAAGATATTTCGAGGTATCATACTATCATGTCTATATATGAATCTATTGTGGCTCCAACTGCTTAGACCTTTGTGGTGCATATGCATGCTTGTTTCTCTTATGACATACGCTTATTTGTGCATGTTGAAAGTTTTATATGTCCGAGTATGCTGCCCTTTTAAATTATTCTGCTATTAATAACTTTCATCATAATCTATGTAGATTTATTTTTCTCTTCTTTTATGACACGGATTTCATTTGGTAAACAGGGTTACATAGTTTTGAATAGACCTTGGGCCTTTGTGCAATGGCTGGAGAGGGCGACTATTGAAGAGGAGTTAGTATTCTTAATTTCTTATGCTGATCATAGATTCTTAATCATGTTTTATTTAACAAAAGTTAAATGACTGTTTTGCCCCTTGTAGATACATATTGATGGCAGAGCCAGACCACATATTTGTAAACCGCTGCCTAATTTGGCCCGTGGAGAATTTCCTGCTGGATATCCATTTTTCTACATCAAGCCTGCTGAAAACGAAAAAATAATCAGGAAATATTTTCCCAAGGAGAACGGGCCTGTGAATAATGTAGATCCAATTGGTAATTCCCCTGTTATTATAAGAAAGGTACTACTAAAATATTATCCATAGATTTACATACCTTCAAAACTTCTTGAAATGATCTCTGTATAAGAGCAGAGATTGCAAAATTTGGCATAATGGATTAAAATATATGTTTTTGTTAGAAACTTAACAGCGAGTTAAATATTACAAATATTATGTTATTTCAATAATACACTTGGGGCAATTTTCTACTTTCTTTTCTTTTTAACTAAACGTTTTGATTTTACCCATTTGACTTGTTAAAGATAACACATACCCTGATTCAAATCATTCATAACAAAAATTTATACAGAATCTACTTGAAAATTGTCACCGTACTCTGGAAATGTAATAAAGCGACTAAAGTAAAATTTATGCAGGATCTGCTTGAAAAAATTGCTCCCACTTGGATGAATGTTTCTTTAAGAATGAAGGATGATCCCGAGACCGATAAAACTTTTGGATGGGTACTAGAAATGTGAGTTAAAGTTCATGACAATTGTTTACCCTTTTGCTATTGTGTATTTTGTCCACAAATTTGACTTTTATTTTGGCTTTCATGTCAGGTATGCATATGCGGTGGCCTCTGCTTTGCATGGTGTACAACACATTCTTCGAAAAGATTTTATGCTCCAGGTATTTAAATCTACTGATAATTCTGTACTAATCACAAGTCTTAGCTATTAGTCTAGTATAATAAAACTAACGGTTGATACCATAAAAACCAACATGTTCATTTTGCACAAAAAAACCCATCAACCTAATTCTGGTGTATTAAAATCCCTATATTTGTTTAAACTACACAAACCTGTGAAGTTAATGGTAAGATGTTTGTTATTAGCACAATCATCACACATGTGGAGGCTATGTATGTGATTCTTTTGCTAGTGTGGATGTCATGTAGGCTATGTTGCCTATGTGGATTGCCAACGTATAATATATGTGATTTTGTGCTGCTGTGGATGTCATGTAGTCTCTGGAGCATTCTTCAAAATCTGATCAGTTTATTAGGGTAACACATCATTTTTTATAAAAATTCACGAGTACGTTTATGTTAACTAAGCTTTAGAACTTTGGTATACAAAAACTGGGTTGTAGGCGCTTTTCCTACAATATGTTGGTTTTTTGTGGTATCGAGCCAAGGGTCTCCGCGGGAGCTATGAGTGAGATTTTACTAGGGTGTATGTTTGTTTGTTTAGCGCTATATTAAATTTGTTATTAAAATTTTGACCTTAATTTATCAGCCCCCATGGGACTTGGAAACCGGAAAAAGGTTTATCATTCATTACACCTATGGCTGTGACTACAACATGAAGGTAATTTGCTAATATAAGTCGATTTACTTATAAGTGGATTGATCTGGTTTGGTTGCATCTCAAACAAGTCAAATCTCAGGTTTTAGTGCTTTCAGTTGGAATATGGTGTAACTTGTTAATTTTGCAGGGTGAGCTAACATATGGAAAGATCGGGGAATGGCGGTTTGACAAGAGATCACACCTACGTGGACCGCCACCAAGAAATCTGCCGTTGCCTCCACCCGGGGTTCCTGAAAGTGTGGTAAGTGTAGTTTTAACAAATCAGTTATGAGATTCTCATACATTTTTTACTTCAATACTCAAGTTTTCTTTATATGCATGATGCAGGTGACTCTTGTAAAGATGGTGAATGAAGCTACTGCCAACATTCCGAATTGGGACACCGAATAACATATTATCATATACAAAAAAACAACGGATGATGAATTATACAATGACTCTTCGTGATTAAAGTAGTGCCTAAAATGAACTAAACGCCTTGAGAGCATACTTTGAGGAGCTAACACAAAGGAAAAACAAGATCATCGTTTTGTTCTTCTAGTTCTAGATAAGCGTTTTTGGTTTGTGACTAGTATGTCGAGCTTTTACTATGCTTTTTATACGAACGGTATATGTCTAGCTTATGTTTTATGTCATTACAGGGCTATAAAAACTCTCTTTAAGAATCTACTTGACATGTGTTTCAAGTGTTATCACTTCCTTCAAAGCATTGGTTTTCTGTTTTCATTACAACCCAGATTATATATATTTTAAAAATACAGACAACCTTCGCCACCTATGTAAAATCACACTTATGTATACCTTGTATTTCAGATGATAAAGATGTTGCTCTCAAAGAGATTGTTCGTTAATAAAACCTATTTTTTGTTTTCTTTTAAGAAGATGCAAAAGTAAACGTGTCACAATAGTGTTGGCCAGTGGTGGAAAATGTAAAGAATAGACTAAAGTCAAACCTAGAAAATAATAAGCTACACTAAACCTTAGGGTTTAAGACAAACTTAAGTGAATCGCAAAACAAACCTAGAAGTAATTAACACCGACACGAAAGACTATAGGCAAACCTAAACGATGTAGGGGCAAGATACGAAGCCGTAACAAAGACCAAATCTATACACTTTTGTAAAATTCTTTGAACTTATTCATCGTCTCATAGATCTGAAAGATAAAAAGTTAAACAAAAAATGGTTTAGATTAACTGACAGGTCAATGGGTGAGACAAAGAAAGTTGAATAGACGGTGGTGGTGAAGCACATGATGAAGTGGTGAACTCACAGTTCTCCCTACACTATGCCCATCACTGGACCTTTTGACTTTTTCTCCACCATTATCTGTTTTCTACATGTTACCATTTTCACACAACTTTACCCTTCACAATACTACCAATTAATCATACTATTGTTAAACTTTACAAGGGCAAACATGTAATATGACATGGGATGTGGGCAAAATGCAGCTACATTCTGTGTCTCGCATGGACTATACACGTGGTCCAAAAGGCCTGCAACAGATGTCAGTCTCAAATGTGTTGGGAAAACCACACGACAAGGGTTTATTGCTCGGACCAGCTAATTTTTTCTGCAGTAAAATGCTTATGGTCTACGGAACACGTCTGCACGGAACACATCTGCAGACATTTGCACGAGAAGAGGTAGATCAAACCTCTATAGTCTGCAACAAAAAAAATATCTTTTTTAATATCTACGAACTGCTAAAATCAACTGGTCGTGGTAAAAAAGCTTTTTTACCATTGATATTCCATAATATTAGTAATCAACTGGTAGTGGTAAAAAAGCTTTTTTACCATTGATATTCCATAATATTAAAAAATATCTTTTTTAATATCTGCGCGGCGCAAACAAAATATGCTAAAAAAGCTTTTCTAGAAAAAACAATCACCCCTTTAATAAAGGTCCTAAGTTTGAATAACGAGAATCAAACGGTCAAAGGCCCTGTTACTCGTTTCAACCGGTCCGGTTCTGATTTGAAAACCATTGATATTCCATAATATTAGTAAGCAACCGGAGCCAATATTTAATTTCTTTAGGCTATATTTGTTTACGTATTCTTCGTAGTTATTATTATTATTGTTACTTTGCAAACAAACATATATACAGAGAAAAACTAACAATGAATTATGAAGAGTATTTAAAACGTAAAGTTTATAACCTTTTACAGAAGAATTACTTTTAGATTCTCTTTGGAACCATAAAAATAGGGGCTTTACTTTTTCTGTCAACTTGGCTTTTACGAATATACAATCCATCAAGAATATGAGCAAATTTAGTTTTTAAAGTGTAGTAGGAATATCTATAATGTTGAATCGTTACAAACGTATCGAGTCACCAACCAAATTACTTATATCACCCTAATTCGGAAAATTCAATATTTTAGTATAAGTCTCTAGCGAAATGAAACAAATAAGGTCTTTAAGGTACATATGATATTTCTTTTAGTCTTATTGAAAAGACAAATAATATATGTAAAAACTAAAAAATACAGATTTCTACATCTTATTATGTAATTTTATAAATTTCAATGGTAGTGTCAAGATAAGATAACATTTGTTTTATAAAACTCATTTATATTACATATTGCTACTTTAGTTGCTTCTTTATTTTGTTTTTCTTTTTTTAATTGCTTTATATTGTATATAAAACGATTAATTTATTTTTCTATGTACACCAAGTTGAATGCTAAATTGGTCATGATGTCATTTTGCAGAAATATTTTAATATGTTAAACACTTAAACTAATTAAATTTTAATTAGATTTAAATGTTTCATTGGATTTCATTTCACTGATTGTGCAACTTTTCACATCATGATACAATATTACTATATATCAAAAAAGATTTAAAATATATTCATTTATTTTAACATTTAACGCGAGTTATGACTATGTTAGATGTCTTAGAAAAGTAACCATAATTCATTCTTAAACAATTGTGTCACATGAACTAAAAGTATAAACATTTTAGATCTATTAAAGGAAGACTATTATAGATCTATTAAACGAAGACTATTTAATAATTTAAATTTGTCTTTGTTAGAATATAATAATGAATATATGATAGGAATAGTGTAACTAGACAATATTTCTTCTCATAACATCCATTAGAGGAAAGATTATACAATAATTAGTATTATTTTTACGTGATACTAAATATATAAATTTAAGCTTCCCATATTAGTAAACTAATTTTACCCTAAAAGGATTACTTCAGACACAACATGGGTCCGTACTATACAAAATAAGTAATAATCATTAAGAATTAAAAACCAGACGATGTAGACCCACCAATTAATTGAAAAAGATTTATTGGATCTATGTTTATACCTACTCATTAGTGATATCACTTTATTTAAATGTCACATTCTTTTTGTTCTATTTCTAAAAGCAGAATAATTAGTAAAAGTATTATAATGAATATATATATATTTTAACTGCAATTTTTTAAGAGAAGAATAATCGTTTTCTGTACATTTTAAGATTCAAACTTATAGCTATTTGATGAAAGAGTACATTATTTGCCATAAAATTATCCTTTTAAAAACAGTATAATAAATAATATACTAAATAAGTCTTCATTTTTTTAAGAAACGTAAACAAACCAGAAAATGTACACCTAGGTAACACATGCAATGTTTATCAATTATTCCTAAACCACTAATGTTTTTGTAGGAAAATATATTTGGAATGGTTATTAAACTTGTTTTGTTTTGTTTCAATTGGCGATCTTGCCAATTTAAAAACTACATAAAGTATTATTAAATAATTTAAAATTACAACTATATATACATATAATCAGTTAAAACAAAATATGAAACTGATTTATGTTTTTAGTTGTGACAACATTGCTTCACGACTATGTTTCCGGTTATCAATACAACCGTCCCGTCTGATTGTGACAACATTAAAGACCATACAATTATATTTCTATTTCTTTGTGTCAAAATATCTAAATAAGATCTTTGTATCAAAAATTTTATTCAAAAATGCTCATATTCTAAAGTACACAGTTCTTTTGATATTTGTAAACTGAAATCAAACAATTAAAAATCAATATTGAACTAAAGAAACAAAAATTTTACTAATAGTTTGATTTTAAGATTCATGCATATTTGACATTTGCAATAAAAATGCATAAATTACAATTAAAGAAGTTTTTTTGTTCCGGTAGTAAAAACTTAAAAAGACCAACTACCTTACGTATTACTAATAAAAATCAAATGTGTATGATCAAATTTAAAATAATTGAAGCATCAATTAAAATATAAAAGTTACTTAGCCAAAATACTACTACCAGTTTCGAAACTTCCAAACAATTTCAAGTATAAAATGTTAATTAAACCATTTACCTTTTTGGTATAGTTTAATATTCCTAATCGACCGGCCAAATAAGGAAATAGTTACATAAAACTTAACCGATAATCAGGTTAGACAATTTCACTATTTCAAAAGTCAAAACAAATAACTTAACACTCATACAGCATGAAGGTAAAAACATCGTATGATTGCCATGAATTAAAGAACATATTCCATAAATTATACAAGTCAACTTCTACCATAAGGGGTAATCACATGTGAATGCAGATACCCTTAATTGCAGGTAGTTTGACTCTCACTTCTTTTTTTTAACCGGTATGTAAACAGTTAGTAGTTGGTAACATCTAGTTACTAATTATTCGTTAATATCAAAGATTTAAACATTAGATTCTTAAGAAAAACAAAATCTTTCATCTTCTCTTAAACCATTAGATCAAAAGATTATTGTTACTTGATTGTTATACACCATAAAGGTATAACTCCTTAGTTAGTGATTAAATCTAACTTAACCAAAACTAGATAAAGTTCAAATTGAATCTTAATTAAGGTTATAACATAGTTCTTTTTGTTTTCTAGTAAAACTAAAAATTTACTTACAACTATTTGAAGACTTGACGCACGGGTAAAAAAACAAAGTCGTAAGCTAATGAAAAAGATTGGTTGTAACACTTTAGGT
Organism: Flaveria trinervia; assembly: GCA_025506515.1. Classification (NCBI taxonomy): domain Eukaryota; kingdom Viridiplantae; phylum Streptophyta; class Magnoliopsida; order Asterales; family Asteraceae; genus Flaveria; species Flaveria trinervia. The sequence continues at coordinate 4,882,126 of CM046444.1, read as the reverse complement.
ACATATTCTGTTGACAATAGAAAATAAAAGATGTCGTGTCATAATGTAGTGAATCAAATTTTCTTTTTCTTTTTGTTTTACAAATGCGATACAAACATTGATCTTTTTAAGTTAAAAATCTCATGGCTTAGACATCATAAATCTCGTGTTTATGGTTGAAAACCACTATATAAATTACAAATTAAAATTGCTAACACTCGCACTCTATACCATATATGCACCCAGTATACAATCTATTCGTTTTCTTCAAGTTTTATGGTGTCTTTTTAACTGTAAGGTATTAGACCAAAATCAATATTTATATAGCATGAAATTTGATTTCCTATAAAATTTCAAGGTGTTATACTACTAATCATTTTTATTGAAACCACACGTTTCGTCTCATGTTTGCATTTCGTTTTTGACTTGCGTCATGATGAAGGCACATTAATAATAGTGGTCCATGATATTCATGTTTGTTTGTAGTTTGTACAACTTTAAGCCTATTTTTCATCGATTCAATATTTCAATTGTTAAAAGTAAAGTCAATATACTTACTCAAATAGTTGTTGTAATGTACATTGTTTTTTGAATTCTACAGTTGTTCAAATCGAATACTTAAAGACCAAGTATAGTGCGCTATAGCGGTTTATGCATTCGAGCAACATAGGGTATTATGCATTGATCAGATTTGCTCATAACAACTATTAAAAAGGCGCGTCATAAGCTAAAACATTAAGAAATAAATAATTAAAAGCACAAGAGTGGGAAAAATCTTATGTTATTAGGTAAATATATTTGTTATTGGTTTAATTTACAAGTAAAAGCAGATTATTATCGGAAGATGCATTGATGAAATTTTATCTTCAAACATTTGGTTATAAACTTAAATACGAGGTCGGGTTATAGATTAATTCATGTCATATATCGTACGTTTAATCCGAGTTACACATTAACACCAACCTTTTAGATGTTTAGATAACATAGACGTGTTATCCCGACACATGAGTATGTGTACAATGCACAATTTCATTTGATTTTATGTTATTACATTATCCAAATAATTAAACGGTGTTTAATATCAACATATGAAACATATATAATTGAAAAGAACAAATGAAACCACCTTTGGTTGATCTGTTTCAGTTCAATTTGTCTATGAAGAAACATTTCACATGTATATCCAAACCAATTATATCTTGCTCATTTGTAAACACATTTGCACACCACCAATGCACGAAACATGCCATGTTATTATCGGTTATCACTATATTATTGAGAAATTTGTGCTTCAAAATACGTCCATGATTATGGTTTTATACTTAAAAAAATCAAGATTTAAGCCGGAATATCTATAAGTTAGAGTGTGAGATGTTTACTCGCGTAACAACGTGGATTTTCAATCAATTTGTTCTTTACTACATATTGCTACTACTGGTGTTTGTTCTCGTGCATTATTTCCGTATTTGTTAATGTGTATGTGTTCGTGCTTGTTCGCGTCCTTGTTTTTTTTATGTATATATGTTCATATAAAAAGATAGATTTTATTAATCATATGTTTTACTCACAAATCTTTTAAAATGAACATAATTTTTTATCTAACCTTCTGAAGAACACTATGTTAGTTATATTAAGGACCGAACATGCTCGCATACATACATACATACATATATATATACATATATATATATATAATATATATATATATACATACATACATATATATACATACATACATATATATATATACATACATATATATATACATATATATGTATATATAGGGGATGGTTCCTGAGAAAATCAATAGTTATGTGAAAACCAAAGAAAACCAAGGAAAACAATTACATAATTCATAAATTTTATGTTATTTTAATTGTTAAAAAGTTATTTAAGCATATTTTACATATATGTTGAACATAAATACGAGAACCAAGAGTCTTACGTATACATAACACTATGGCGAATGAAAAATAGTTACGTATACGTAACCTATATGTGACGTATGTGTAAAACCATGCTATGATTTTTCATTTGATCCATACCCTTATTTATATATACACACACATAAATATAAGGGGTGGTGATAAAAAAATTATAAGTTATGTGATCAATTTTATTGGTTTTCTTTAGTTTTCATATAACTTTGTGGTTTTCTTAAGATCTCTCCTATATATATATATATATATATATATATATATATATATATATATATATATAATATATATATATATATATATATATATATATATATATATATATATATATATATCGGAGGATATTAGCAAACTCGTAGCCATTTCATAACAATTTTTTTACTGAAATAATTATAAATTCATTTTAATTAGGTTATCTATCAAATTATCCGGATATTTGTTTGATATTCAATTATTGTAGGTATCCTATGTAACTCAACTTTTTTACATAATAGTTGGTGATACCGGCGGATTCCAAAGCCCATAAAGGTGAGATGATAAACGATGGACTATCAACACCGGTATTTCAATTTTTATCTTTAATTATCTGTACATAACGTACTTTCGACTGACAGATTATTCGTAACATTTAGAATATTAGGATAGAATTTTGGATAAGAATTTCGTCCAGACTTTTCAGTCGTGTGTTGGCGAGACTAAGCCGCGAAGAATAACTATATGTCTGTAATTTATCGCCAGAGAGATCATTATATAAACATATCACTCCTCTTGCTTCAAACATTACATTCTTACTGTTTTCAAACACACAAGTCTCATAATATGTATTCTTCTTGAATACCAATTATTATATAGTACACATACCATATTTTCAATCGTAAGCGGTGAATTAGAAGATTATATATGGCATATTTATCGTTAAATTTATAATCTGAGATAGTTAATACAATGATAACGGAAAGGCTGGTCACGTAATTAATCACCAAACACACCTTTTAAAATATTAGTGAAAGCATTTTCTTATACCAACTCATACTATAAAGGATAATTGTTGCATTTTCTTACGTCAGTTTTGAAAAAAACAACGAACATTAAATATAAATGATGGGCAAGGGGACAAATTAAATGAAATGATGAAAAAAATAGTAACATCTAGTAATAATAAAAGTTTGACAAAAACAGTGTAATTTCTTTTTCTGTACATAATAAAACAAATAAGTATAAAAGATGTCTTTCAACTAGCTAGCCATGGACCTACTAAACTACTTATTAAGTAATTACTTAAAATTCTATAAATATACTCCTCGAACTATTAATAAAAATATCAATATTGACGTTTCATCGTCTAGTTTTTGTAATATCGTCATAAAATATATAACGAACTATGAAAATAGAATTCAACATATTATATTACTTAAAACCCGTTTTCTATAATTTTGTAAATGTGTTCTCTATATTATAAAAAAATGGTTATTAGTGGTTGTTAGTGGATGATAGAGAATATTTTAACTATTCATCTTTATATATGGTAAAGCACTGTCCATCTTTATTAATTTTTTAATATTTGTTGAAAGTGGTTGTGAGTGAATGAGAAAAAAATATAATGATAAAAGTATAAAAATATTGTTTTATTAAAGAAAAATAAAAAATAATAATTTTTAATGTAATTATAGAGATAAAGATGAATTGATTGTAAATGATTTTATATGTTTTATAATGCCTTTAAATATCAATATTGACATTTCATTATAATGTCTAATTTTGTAGTCTCATCTTAAAATAACCACACGTATTGCTAAAATTATTAAGTATTTTCGTATTTTTAAAATCGTTTAATAGAATTAAAAATTAATGTTTTCACACATGCTCAGATTTTGGAAATTTTATCTATAGATATAAAATTAACCCTTTAATTTATTATCCTGATTATATATGATTAGGTAGATTAATGTGTTGTTTGATTATGCTGACTCAGTATAAGCTGACTGAGTCAAAATCTGATCTAGTCAGAAGTTCTGATTGAGTTTACATCTGACTGAAACTTGGTTGTTTGATTATGTATCTGATTGACTCTGCTGACTGAAACTTGCCTTTGTATTTTAACTTGTGTTGTTTAATCAATAGAAATTACCAAACTTTCAAATGAACATGATAGCTTAAAGTTCAAAATGTCATACAAAATACAAGTTAAACATAAATCACACATAATCCGAATAAAACGCACCGAAATTCAAACATATTGCAAGAGTTTGCATACAAATCAAGAACTAATATCAAAATCGATTTCTTACCCAATCATGAAGAACCAATACACACATCTAAACACCGCCTCAAGTATACAACTAATAACTAGAAATTGAGCAAATCAACAACTAACAAATCAGCAACTAACAAATCAATACAACCTAATCATAAAATCATATCACCAACAAACAGATCATATCAACCACTAACATGCCTAATCATAAGATCAAATCAGCAACTAACAAATCAATACAGCTTAATCATAAGATCATATCACCAACGAACAGATCAAATCAACCACTAATAACTTCTACCTAATCATAAGATCATGTAGTATAATCAAACGTAACAACAAAGATGGCGGTTCAATAATTAAGTAGTAGCACTTGTGCCTCGGTTCGTCAATCGTGGCGGCTGAAACACGACGAAGAAACGAAGCCGGCAGAGGGAGGGCGGCGAATTGGGAGGCGGCCGATGGAGGAATGGAAAGTGTGGAGAAGAAGGGGGAAGGGTTTGGTCAGCTATGTCAAAGAGGAGGACTCGGTCAGAGGTCTTTCCGGGTCAGCCACAACAAATGCATTGACTGGCTGACTGAGTCTGTCAGTCAGTGATCAGACGTGTGGTCAGGCGCATCAGACAGGGCGTAAGTTGTTTGTAATTTACGTTTGAATACTATTCGAAGTATAAATATCCATTTACCTATTTATCCATTTCATGTTTCTTAATTGCTTTTATAAAGTCCAAAATAACAACTTTGATTTAGTTCCTATCAAATATTTTATTTTCTAGAAACTCTCTTCTTTAATTTGATTACTAGACTAAGATAACAATATTTATAATAGAAATAGTTGTTTTAATGTTAACAACAGATGCAATAATAAAATAATAAATATTTGTATTAATTTTTTATTATAATAATAAAAGGTGTGGTTGTAAAGTAATATTATTGTGTGACCACCGGAATGGAAGTATCTCCATTGGACATGAGTGCTTATCATTCCTCCACAAAGAAATGGAATACAGTCTGTTACTTTCTTTACTTAATTTTTCTTAAAAAGTTAGGTTAAAGAAATCAAGAGTTCAAGATCTTTTGTTTATATTTTAGTCCTTGTTTGGTAACTATCGCAAAAGAAATAATCTATATAAACATATACCTATGAGTTTGTTTGAACACATAATCGATTTCAAGTAGAAAACTGGATCAATAAACTCTTATACATAACGTTAAAAATATATAATACGAGAAATAAAAATATACAAGTATATAATGTTTTTATATATTACAATTAAAACAGCTTTCACAATTTTTACTATCATTATTTTGAAATAAACTATCTATCAAATAACTCTATATATTGTTGGAAAAGAAAAACGGACCTTGTGATTCAAAATTTACTTATGATGAAAACAAGGGCGCACATACCCAGGGCCCAAGGATAGCGCGGGCTATACCCCTCAACTATCGTCCCGAATTGCATTTTTGTATTTTTTGTCGTTTTATGTATCTGGATACCTTTAAATGAAAATTACGATGCCTCGGGTCTATTTCAACCCTTCAAATGTCAAGAGAAGAGATTTGAGATTATATAATTGGTATTTATGGAACTTCACTTTTTACGTGTTTTATTTTTTTATTTTCATTTATATTAACGTATGGTAAAATTTATATTGAGATACCCCTGAAATAATGTTATGGATCTACCACTAGATTAAAGAATATATTATATAATGCGAATATACTATTCTTCCTAATAGTACAAAGATCAAACAAAGATATCGATCGAATTATATTAATTCCAAGTTGTCATGTGATGGGAACCTAGTGACAACAAATGAAAAGTTGAGGGGTGAAAATGTTAATAGTTCTAAGACAAAGGCAAGAAAGTGTAATTACACCAAATATATATACACACCAACTCACAAGCACACATCACACCCAAACTTCACTCCACAACCAACATACTAATGGAGGCTTTACACCTCACCCTCCTCTTCCTTGTCTCCTTGAGTGTGGTTCACTCACTTAACCCAAATTGTGAGTCAACTAGCCATGGGTCAACCCTAAGGGTCTACCATGTGTCTAGCCCATGCTCACCATTTAGGCCTAAGACCTCACTCTCCTGGGAGGAGAGTGTACTCCAAATGCAGGCCGACGACAAGACCAGACTTGTGTATCTCACAAGTCTGGTCGCTGGTCGGTCTTTTGTGCCCATTGGGTCCGCTAGACAAATCATACAAAGCCCGACCTACATTGTCAAGGCCAACATTGGGACACCGGCTCAAAGCTTGCTTATGGCTTTGGATACTAGCACCGATATGGCGTTAGTTCCTTGTGCTGGTGTGTTGGTTGTTCGTCTTCGACCTTCAATTCGGCTAAGTCGGTTAGCTTCTCATCACTTGCCTGTGGTGCGGAACAATGCAAACAAGTAAGTATAGTTTTTCTACCGCAAAATTTAAATAAGTTTGTGAATTTAATCCCATTACTATATTAACTCGTGCATTTTGTCTTTTGTTGCACAAATTCTCCCTAGACCCTACTTTTTTGGTTTATTAGGTATTAATGGGATCCGTGAGTTTTCCGACAAGAAGCATTTTGGTGGCCCTAGAAAGATTACTAGGATGACAAAATAACTTTGATTTTTAAGTATGTAAGACGTTGTAGCATGTTGATAGATGGTTAGAGATAACGATCGTTTTCATAATGAAAACGATTCATATACCTATTATATCATTCTAAGCCGTTTGTTAACGGTTAAATATGTTAGACTTATTTTCAGAATACGTTGAATACATCAAAGTTCTTAACACTTACTGGAGCATTCATGAGTGGTTTAAACCTAACCTTAGCCTCCTATTTAATGAGATGCCTCTTAGTTTTTACTTTTCTACATTGAAACAGAAGGTAAAAAGTTACGCCACTAGCCTTTTCTAGATAGCAAAACTAAGTCGGGCTTATATGTGTTATTTGTTTTATTTCTTTTTAAACAACAAATATATTATACTTCTAAACAAAAGTATCAAAAGTATGAGGTTTGAGCTTAAGTTTCTCAGCAAGAAACACATGTCTCTGATCACCTGGCAACAGTGCCACATTTATGTATTATGTGGCCATGTAAGTAAGACCTACTGTTGTGGACTTGTGGTGCTCTTAATTATCAAATATATTACCTTTATAGAAATCCTTTCATTAAAAGTTATAAATGCTACAAAATTTAAAACCGAAGAGATCCAATGCTGATATATGCAATTTCTCCCTTATTATATAATATAGATTATACTTATCCTGCACAAATTGAAATCTGATAATAGTGACGGATATTAATAATTAATATATTGTGGGTAAAAAAAGTGACAAAATGTTATGAGTATTATTCCATAGGATATAAACAAAAAAGTATGAGGAAAATCAAGGCAAACCCGTGAAGCGGTTTTGTGGGTCTACCCCACCCCCACCCCCACCCGTGACTTCTGCTTCATATCTGTCTTTCTTTTTACACCGCTTTCTATTAATATAAAATAATCTTGAAAGCATCCAAATTCCAAAGGACATTTTATGTTATATCTTATGTTAACTGGCGTACTCTCTAATTTAAATGTCGCAAGTTATTTAAATGTTGTAAGTTATAGTATGTTCTGTAGAGTGTAGAGCGTAGGATGTGATGATTTTATTTTTAAAAATGTTAGGTATTGTCTTTCAGAAAAATACTAATTGGAAAGTTGTTGGCTGATAATTGTGTGTCACATACAAGAACAACAAAATATGTTGCTTAAACTCAAGTCATGACTCTAATGATTTTATTAGACAAGACGAGTAAACCATCTCTTTTTCCTTGTTGTCTTGGTCGCGAAACAGATCATTACACCCTTCACGGGCTTGCATCCTCCGCATTTACCTCGATCTTGAACCACGCAGGTCGATCGATGCTTTTGTTCTTTCCTTGTTCTTTGTCTTCGATGGCTGATTCTTGATCGTCCTCTTCTCGGGACTCGATCAAAGTATTCTTGTTCTTTGATCAAAAGTATAACTTTTGATGCAGCACCTTATTAGTTATTACTTATTAGAAGAATTAAAACTATAAATTCGAAACTGAATAAGCATCTTATTAACTTGAAACGACATTCACATATTATTTGAAATAACGACCATGTTAAATAAGTTAATATTGCAAGTCCAATAGGACCATATCTTCACCTAACATTGCATACTCTTGAATAAACCATATATTTTCCAAGATGCACATAATAATAACAACTTGTCATACATTTTCCTAAGATAATAGGGTAGGTGACATGTTCAATGATTGGGTCCGGTTATAAAAACACTGGTTACATTTAGTTAACTAGGCCATTGTTGTTTGTAGGTCCAAAGTTCAAGTTGTCCCGGGACAACATGCTCCGTGAACATGACATATGGAGGTTCCACCATCGCGGCTAACTTGGCTCAAGACAACCTAACCCTCGCCACAGACTCTGTCAAAGGCTACTCTTTCAGCTGCATACAAAAGATCGTTGGAGGTTCGTTCCCCCCACAAGGCGTTTTAGGCCTTGGTCGTGGCCCACTATCGTTCGTGTCTCAATCTAAGTCCCTTTACACATCCACATTCTCGTACTGCCTGCCTAGTTTCAAATCTTCTAGCTTTTCCGGAACTCTAAGATTAGGTCTAAACGGACAACCTAAAAACATCAAATTTACACCATTACTTGTAAACCCAAGAAGAACTTCACTTTACTACGTGAATTTGATCGGGATCAAAGTTGGCGCCAAGCTTGTCAACATCCCCCCGAGCGCATTAGCTTTCAACCCTAACACTGGTGGTGGCACCATCATCGATTCAGGTAATTATTTCAAGATTCATATAATTTTTATATATAAATACACACTAAAAACGAATATTTGTCACGATCAAATCCGTAGGAAAAGGCCCGCAAAGGCAACTTTTTATATATAAATACAACTTTTTTCTATCCCTCATCCTTTTTCTTAAAAACGAATATTTGTCACTTTACTACGTTACATCGTAATATTACTTTCCACAGGCACTGTGTTCACCAGGCTGGTAGACGCCGCCTACGTCGCGGTGAGAAACGAGTTCAGGCGTCGGATGGGTAAAGCCGTGGTGTCATCACTAGGCGGCTTTGACACATGTTACACCGTCCCCATCGGGAAACATGTCCCGACGATGACGTTTATGTTCCCAGGGCTCAACATGTCGTTGCCACAGGACAACTTCTTGATCCACAGCTCCTCAGGGTCCACCACCTGCCTTGCCATGTCATCATCTCCCGCTCTCAACGTCATTGCAAACATGCAGCAGCAGAACCACCGTGTCCTGTTCGATATTCCGAATCAAAGGCTGGGGATATCACGTGAGATCTGCTCGTGAGGCACGTGAGCTAGATGTGGCTTCTTGTATCTTGTCTTGTTGTTTTCATAATATTATGCTTGAATTAATGTACTAGTATTAAGTATTATTATTGTTGTGCACTATGATAGTGATAAGTGACTTTCTTATATATGCCAGAATTATCACGGGGTTTTTCATATTAAGTGGTTTTTCATAATCTCTTGCATGTGATCATTATATTATAATGTTCTTTATAAAGTAGTTATTTTATTTTATATTTACTCAATTATTTTTTTCAAGGAATATGATTACTTAGGAAATCCAATTAATTTAAATAATCCATTTAAAGTTTAACAAAAAAGAAGTAACCATTTCGTTAATAGAAAAATATGTGACTTGTGTGACCAAATTATGTACTTTAATCATTGTTACATTTTTTTTTTTTTTGCCTTTTTAATTTCTCTTACTTTTATATTAATCATTGTGGTCAAAAAGCAATTCCTTTGAATAATCACACAATAATAACATGTTGTCGCAAGTTAAGCCATGTGTTAATCACATAATCTACTGTTATTAACTATCACTGATATTGATGAACGAAATATAGTTATGTTACATTGCTACATTAGAACTCTCACCGGTTGATGAAGAAAAATATAAACATCTATTATCAGCATGTCCCATGGGAAGATCTCATTCTTGGTTTATTTTTTTGTAACATCTATAATTTTGTACATAAATGTTCATTATCATGTCAAATGAGCTTTAAATGAGATGTTGTTAAGCAGTGGGTTCATTGAATTATAATCTTATCAGGTGTTTGCTTACAATTATATGATACAAACGACCATCAGTGTGACATAACAAGCTTTTACATCTACATTACATTACATAGATGTAATTTGCTTTCTTGTGATAGTTAAAATATATAAATATGCATAAATGGTCGGAAATAATACTTTCCGAACCTCGTCTCAATTTCGCCCGATCTTCAAAGCCGGGTCAACGGATTTTCCCAAACATGACGTGAAGAGCCTTGCGATCTCCAACTGAGTGTGCGCAATTATTTCGGTTCTTTTTAGGTCAAGTTCGCCTCTCTTAACCTCAGCATCCGCTCTCATTTTCTCTATTTCTCGCATTGTATCCACTTTCGCTTGCTCGGACCTCATCATTACTTTTGCCAACCATCGTATACTCTTGGCAACGTCCCAGTTTTCTCCTTTTCTTCGTCTTTTTCTACTATCGCTTATCCTCGTCTTGTGATTTTTCTTCCGTATCTTTTCCTTGTCGTTGCTATACAATGCTGGCGTGCTACAATCGGTCTCGATTTCCATTTTTTCGGATAGTTGGTTTTCGGGCATTTTTGTAACGACTACTTCTTCCTGTTAGAAGTTTAAAAGTAAGATATATAGACCTAAAATATAATAAAACAATGTAATTAATCAGAGATGTTACAAATAAGAAGAAAAAGAAATTTAGCTGTAAAAATAACATGTCAAGGGGGCCAAAAGATTAAAAGTTATTTAATACTTGTTTTAAGTAGTTATGACCTTCTAACTATTTTTTCCTTAAAGAGTATAGTGCTATTTTATCTACTCGAGTTTCGCTTATTAAAATTATATACATTATACATTATTTATCTATATAACTAAACAAACAAGAAAAGTTGGTGATGGGCCAACCATTCCGGTTTAATCAACCTTAAAATTTACGCTTTTAACCCTCACTTGTTTTTTTAACGGCACATATACGACTCTACTTCGGAGTATAGGTGTTATCTTAATCGGGCTCACCTATCCGTTTTCCAGCCGGGACCGCACCCCCAACTCCCTCAGAAGAAAACTTATTGTTATAAAAACCTATGGGCTTAACTCTAAGCATTATTACTCGGAATACTTATTTACATATTACAGATACTTCACGTTAACCAACCCTCACTTGTTTTAATAAGGTACCCAACCGATGGTCACATTTACCTCTTTAGAAAATAAGAGGAAATCCATTAGTGACATTTATTGGGGGCAAATAGATGGTAGTTCTAGAAAAAATAAATAGCAACGGCCCATGTATTTACATTGGATTATTGGCTAACGGGCCCATATGTTTTAGTAGGTGTATACTTTATGGAATGGTCACAACCCACTATCCGGAAATTCAATTATTGGTAACCATCATCCAATGAAAAAGTGCCAAATGTAACTCCGACAAAGACATTCAAACCCAATTATTGCATCATTGTCATCTAGCCCGTAAAAGAACCGATAAAACCAATGATCTTTAGTTTAACTGAATAATATGAATCGATGAGGTATTTAAAAACATAACTATAAGTAGTTTTTAAGTTTGAGTCTCACTCTTAATAAAAATGCTTAGGATTAAATCAGAAGGTATTTTCAACTATATGTTCTTTTTAAATGGTTGAGGGTGCGGTCTCAACTGAAAAACGAATAATATAACCGATTAATATAACACGTATCCTCTGAAACAGTGTTGCATATTTATCGTTCAAAAAATAAAAATGAGATAGTTTGGAGGTGTACAATTTAAAGACCACCTAAATGCCCATTAGCCCATTGATTTTTAATCATTATTATTAATAAATATTATAGAAATGATACATATTTGTAAAGTTAATATGACATGACTGGTCAGTACAATAGCATTACATATGCACTTGATAAACCTTGTATCGTGCGTTATGTGGTCACTAAATCATATTTATTAAACGGGTGAGTGCAACACAAAACATCACATGATATTAAAACCAAATCAAATCAAAGTTAGATCAAATTAGCTCTTGATTTATTCTATATAGCCCAAATCATAACTTAATAGGGATTAGATGCTTACTTTTTGTTAATTTTATGATAATCAATCATTTTTTTTTTTGCAATTTAAGTTTATATTCTATAACAAATACAACTTTTTAAAATCGATACTATTGAAATTTAATATTTTTAATTGAAGTCATACACTCAATAAAAAAATATCATGTCTACTCAAATAAAAATACGTAAATAACCCTTATAGTGTAAATGTATTTGAATTTTCTCAAGGTTTAGTCATTAATAAAAACTAAAGTGAATTATGTACATCTATTTATCAGTAATACATCACAAAAAATTGTGCTTTCACCCATGAAGACGATATTTGTGGAATTATTAGGAACCATGCGTTTCGATTTGTAAATTTTAAAAGGCTTCCAATAATAATTAAATTTATATATAATTTAATAAATAATAATAAAAATAAATATTTAGCTATTACTTTTTGTTAACCAATCACGCATACGTATCTACATCTACACAAATAGAGTATACGTATGCTTCACCAAAATACTAAAAATAAATTTTCAAAACAAATATAAAATAAAATTATAAAATTAAGAAAAAGAAATAAAAAAACAGAGAGAACTCCTCTGACCTTATTATTCTCCCGATCAACACCATTCGAATCAACCGAATTCCGTCCGGTTCCCTGCCCTACCGGAATCACAACCGTCACCGGCGCCGGCGACGGTGCCGCCACACTCACCGGCACAACTGCCGACTGAACCACCGCCATCGCCGTCGCCTTCGCCGTCGTCAGCGGTGGTATCGTCACCGCCGCATGATCAAACGCAATCATCGGAGGACAACTCGCCACCGGAACCGCCGAAGATGACGGATCGCCACCGGACACCGCGGCGGTCCTCACCGCCGGACCACCGCTACCTCGCAGCAACATATCCAACCGCGGAAACAACGGCCACGACGACACATCGGCGGTTGCGGACTCCGAACGGTACCGTTTCTTCATCGACTCGATCTTATTCTTACACTGCGTTTGCGTTTTAACCGATTTGGTTGAATTAGCTCGTGACGACACGAATTTCGCCACATCTTCCCAATCGTGACCTTTAAGTTTCGCACGGTTACGTAGAATCCATTTGGTTTCGTAAGCCTCAAGCAGGCTCGAAACCGCGCCTTCGCTCCACTCATCGCGCTTCATGCGGTCTCCGGTGGAGACCGCGGTGGGCGCGACGACGGAGGGGAGGGGTTTAGAGGGGGAATCATTGTGTTTAGTGTTGATTTGGTTGTTATCATCCATTGTGAGAAGACTTCATGCTATGTTTTGAGGGTAAGCTGCTAACATGAAAGGTGAGTGGAGGGTATGTGTCATTTTTGCAATGTTAGGGGGGAGACTAAAGACTAAAGAGTGGGGAAAAGCCACTAGCATTTACATTTCTTAAAAGTTAACAAAAGCTACTTTTGGTTAGATTACCAAATTCTCACACATTTTCATTTTTCTTTTTTGTTTTTTCTTTTGTTTTTAGTTTAGATATCAATATATCACTAGTGTAGTGCTTTAAGGAGCGTTATAATTTCCGTTTTAATTAGAGCATTATCTGTCGACCATTAAGAATTCAACAATTCAACGGGAATAAAGATGTAGATGTGAAAGAGAGAGGATGAGTCTAGGTCAGGAAGTATCGATTATCAAAGATTATAGGTTTGTGCGAGAAGAAGAAAGAAAAGAAAATGATAACGTATGACCCCTTGCATTGTGAAAGCTAGTTTTTTTTGTAGTTTTCGAAGCCTGTGATGTAACTATACAATGACATTTGCATGGCATAAGCTCAGTTTTTTCATCATGTTTTTGGAGTTAATATGGATGAAAACAAAGGGTGTTAATTTAGATGTGTTTAATGACTTTAAAAGGTATTAAAAGTATATTGCCAAACCTCATGGTAAGGTTTGAAATTTTGAACCATGTAGATGAAAAATCAAGCATTATTTTGGAATATGGAAATTACATGGTTTTGTACTTTCGTTATTTTGAACGTTAAAATCATCGTGTTTTTAAAATTGGATCGGATCATCCGATTGGACCGGTCATTAACAAAATGGTAAGGCGTAAATCATGTATATACTTTATAATTTGACATGATCAAGTTTAGGAGTAAATAAAAAACTGTTTATTAAAAAAACAAGGAGTGTAATACACTAAATAAAGAAGAAATAGTTAAGACGGCTTAGTGGAAAAAGAAGAGATCCTAGTATTCAGGTATTGGACGCGTATGAGATTAAGTGATCGCAGTTTGGTTTACTAGTTACTTGAATAAAATAATATATATTATGTAATTTCAATAGTAATTTAAGCATGATCAAAACCTATCTTACAACGACAATGAGATATAATTTTTTTTTAAATGTTCTCTTTAAAGCAAATAAGTGTTTAAACTATTTTCATATAAGAACCTAATGCAAAGTTTATTGTAGACCATAGCTGTTTGATTAGTATACATACCTTTCTCTCAAAGTCATCATGCAAAAGAATCAGAAACTTATGCATTGTCACTACAACTACTTTGCAATTGTGATGTGGATTGTTGATTGGATCAACTTGATCCACTTTACATTATAATTGATCACCATTTTGTATCTATCACCCTATCCGTAACGAAGGTATGTTGACCCGCCTAGTTGGCCCTTAGCTGACGTTAGAGGTTCTAAAACATTGTATGTTCTAGAGATAGAAGTCTTTCTTCACGGACCATCCGAGGGGAAGGAAAGAAGAAACTAAAGGGAGTGGAAGGAGATGGTATGTCCGGTTCATTAAGGTCTTTATGTTTGTCGGTAAATTTTCCTGAAAAAACCTGAGGTGATATTCCATGAGTTCTTTTGGTGATTAAATTTGTTTTTACATAATCTTAATTAAAAATATATAGTTGATCACTTTGTAGTCTCTGTTGTTTATTATTTTATTAGGGCAGCTTTTTGAGGATCTTATATGACCTTTTTCTGTGATGCTATATGATTAAATATTAATTAATTACTAAAAAAATGAGACCAGTCATCACATCGAATGAGAATACGGTTCTATCAAAAAATAACTTAAAATTACGTTGATGTACTTATGTACAATAGTGATTTAAATAACTTTAGTTTATTTTAATGCTGTTAACTCGTTAAACTTTTATAAGTGGAAATAACTTTATATGAAACTTGAATCGTGATAAGTGGAAATAAAGTCAAAAGGTAGTAGACAATGACTCAAACCTATCGTCTATTGTAGAATGATTGTCTATTATAGAATGATTGAGTATTTTTCTTTTCTTAAACTATTTATAATGTGTATGCCCTAGATATGACAAAATATAATATTATCATATAGTGATAACATTTTTAAATCAGTAATTGTAAAAGATATTACACATTTTGAGTTAAATAGTGATTTTTAACATCAATCCCGTCTAATACGTCAAAAGTGGTTTAAACTAGTTTAGGTAAAAAGAATAAAAAACAAAAAAATGTCGCTTTTATAAGTGAAATATATTGGATCAACTCAAGTTAACGTTGTAACAAATCTGAAATCATTATTATTGTATGTGAATTTGTGGTTGGTTTAAAAGGAGTGTTTTGTAGCAATAATGATAAAAGAGATCTGATGTTTGACCCCAGTCAACATCCTCCATCACGGTGCCCTTGAGTGATTGAGTCACTCCAATTCACCTCTAACGTGTTGGATGGGGTCAGGTGTGGTTCGCTTTACGTCTTAGGATGTGTTACTCTGTTAGTTTAAGGTAGAGTGCTTTGTAGCATTAATGGACAAGAGATCTGGTGTTCGACCATGGTTGGCGTCGCTTCATCGCCTTGCCTGTAAGTCCGTCCAATTTACTTCTCATGTGTTAGGCCTGGGGTGGTATGGCGTGGACCAATTAGTGTCTTTAACATCATACATTTTTACGGCCTTAACAAATAAATATTACTATTGTAGTTTCTAATAAAATATTACATAAATAACGGTTGTAAAATGTGTTACTAAGAATCATATAGTTCTTTTTATTAGATTTTATTAAGATTGTAAGAATTCTTACCGGATCTTTTACCCCGTGAACAAATAGGTGCACATCCGAATTAGATCATGATCTAAAACAGGTTTGAAACCAATTCGGTCTATTTGAATTCAGTTTGAGACCCTATTCGTTGTAATTGGTTAAAACCGTCATGATTTGTATTTGAGCTGGTTTCAAAACAAACGAATTTTCATTTTGATTCTTATTTCCCCTTTGAAACTAGATTATAAGTTGATCTAGTTAGATTTTGACTAATGTTGTCTCGATATGAACCAGTTTTTTAAATTGGTTTGGTTTGGCCTTAAAATCGATTTTGTGTGCTTAGTACTACTCTTGTAACCCGTTTTCTCCGATTACTTTTAACTCGACTTTCTCCTTGTTACTAATATACAACTCAATTCATACTATTTTTACGAAGAATGGTGTAACACAAATCGATTCAAGTTACAAAACTATGAGAACACATAAATCTTATGTATTATTATAAACTATGATAACACAAGAAGATTATGTAATCGTTTACTTCACTCTCTTTGTAATTTACACTATATCCATCAAACATCAGTTACAAGTTTATCATCTTATTTGTATGTTTCAATACTTCAAATTTGTTTATATACTAAATATGGTAGTGTAAACTTATTAGAATTATCACTTTGTATATAATTTAACTGTACAAATCTATCTATAAATTAATAAAAATTATTAAGTGTAAGGATTAAAAATGAGAAGAAAAAAACTTAGGACAAGTTTCAATCCTCTGACCTCTGTTAAGGATTATAGGCGAAACTTAAACTTTTAATGTCAATAAAAGTTTTTATCTAAATAACTTCCGGCCCTGATTATGGGTTATTATTAAGTGGTAAAAGTGATTAATGGGAAGTGGGGTATAATGTTTAATGGAACAAAATAATGGGGAATATTGGTTGCTTTATAATTATAATAAAAAAGAAAAGATGAGTGGGTGATTTTTGGCATTGGCTGTTAGCGTCGAAATGAAGCCAAAGGTTGAATTCCAGGGACGCGTGTTCACGTGACAGTGTCACCCACTCACACCCAACGGTTTAGTGCGTTCCGTCACTCATCCCATTTGTCGTCACCACCTTTTATTATTCCGAATAATAAACCGTGTGGTTTATTTATAACTATTATAACAGAGACAAAGATAAAATCATTAAACAATACCCTAAGTTTTGATATTATTTTGAGTGAATTGAATTATATTTGTTATTTTCATCCAAATATAAATTTTCATTTGACTTCCCAAAGTTTGAGAAAATTATCATTTTCATCCGGAAACATTAATTCCACTGTAAAAATTTTTATTAACAATACGTAAACATAAATTAAGATTTTGTTTTTATATAAAAATTTACGTAAGTATCATTTTAACAATGAATATTTTACATTTTAAAATAATGTAGCTAAGATTTTTGGATGAAAACAGTAACTTTTTCAAAACCTTGAGGTGCCAAATGCAATAAAAATATTTTTGGATGAAAATTACAAATGTAATTAAACCATAAGTAGGAAAATGACAATTCACTTTAATATTTTCATAAATCCTTTCACATAAATCCTTTCACATTCAAACATATGTAAAAGCATATATGTAAAATCGAGAATAAGTGAATAACTAAGCCCTTAAATAAACAAAATATAAATATACGTATAGTGTGCTTATATAATATATTAGCTTGAAATCCGTTGATATGGTGCTTCATAAGCTCGATATTTGATTACTTGTTACTTTTTAATAGTTTATACAAACAAAGCAAAATGAAAGAGACCTCTTTACTCGGATCGTATCATGAAAAGTAGCTTGTTGATGTAAAAGCAACCGTATAAAAATAACGGTTGCCACCAGCTTCAAATCACCAGTGTTTCTCATTGAGAGAGAATTTGGTACACCCCCCAAGCGGACCAGTTACGAAATAATGGTTATACGATGTACTAAGTCTGGCAAAACAAATATATCGTGTCGGGTAAAAGAACATAATAGGTTCTTGTTAAGACATCTTTCTTTGAAAAGAATAAATTTACTTAACGATAAAATGGGTTCTAATCCCTGTAAAGCTACCCAAAAGATTAGTTACCTTGTACATCTAGTGGAATTAAAGGTGGTTTAAATTTATTTATATAATGTACGTTAAAAATAAAAACAAAAGAAAAAGACAAACGCAATCGGTCAATTATTTGGAAATATGTAGAATTGAATTCATATGGAATTTGATAACCCAAATTACCTCTTCACTATAGAATGTGACAAAAGAAAATATATACTTAACAATGCAAGTTTGAACAAAAAGGTAAACTAAGCCGCATTGACCCGTTTTCATGTTTAAATATTTCTAACTTGGTATGTATGGATCCATTTAAAATAACTTATGGCGTAGAATAATCAAATAAGCACGCACCTAATGCTTAATTTAGCTTATATACACAGTAATATTCTACACTGTGTTTTTATACATGAAATTGTTTGTAAAGAGCTTGAATTCATGACCTCAATGTTACAAAACACCACCTTAGTGGTTGCCTGAGGTTCGCACACATAGAATAACCAAATATGTTATGAACTTATGATAAACACCCGTAATGATCCATGATTAATGTCGGGTTTTGTTTTGCCCGAACTAGATCATATAAACGGATATGGGCTTCGGTTTTTCTAACGATGGCTTGGTCTTCTAGTTCCATAGCAGAAGATGCATAGGAGATAAATAGATAATAGTACCGCATTAAATATATAAAAAGACTATATAAGGGCTAAGATAGATGTAACGGAGTAGTTTTTAAGTTGATTTCAAAATATGTATTAATCTCCATATTTTATATCTTATTAAGGGAGTAAGAGCCAATACTAGTTTAAAGAAAAAGGTACTGACCGGCTAGCGACAGGTTTGCCTCGAACCCAAGACACCGGAGGTAACGCATGCTTGTCAGGAACAAGATGCCGCGTCGCATCGAACATGCATAAGAAGTTAGGCTACGGGGTTCGAACCGTGGTTCTTTACCCCACGTCTGAATTATACTCAATCTCACCCTCCTACCACTTGTGCCACGCCCAGAGACGACTAATACTAGTACTAATTTAAACCAATAGATGACATATCGACGTATAAACATGATCTATTATTATGGTTTGAGAATTTTTACAGAAAAAAATTATAGAATAAAATTGATCTATTTTAAAAGTTTGATTTACTCTATATATGATCTGAATTCAAATCTCAAGATTTATGTAGTTTTTGAAAAATTACCTTCTTCCTGTGATTTCTTGGACCATCAAGTAACTTTGTGAACCAATAATAAATCATGGTAACTCCAGTAATGTTAAAACAGAGTCAAATAGGTAAGATGAATTGTGATCTTATTTAAAGCAACAAACTTTACAGTGGAAAATGAATGTATAAACTAAAAGCTGTGAATACTTACAGAAATACAAGAGAACATTGAAATATAGGTGATGAAGAATCCAAGACCAAAACGGCCACTGAGTTCTGCATCAAGAATTCCGTGAATTCCATACAAATCGAGATCGGTGACGAAGAATTGAGTTCTGCATCAAGAACTCCATACAAATCGAGACAGGTGACGAAGAGTAGAGTTCTGCATCAAGAACTCCACACCAATCAAGACAGGTGACCAAGAAACCAAAAGTGTCACTGAGTTCAGCATCAAGTATTCCGCACCAGCCGAGATAGGTTATGAAGAAACCAAAAGGGTCACTGAATATGCTGCATCAAGAACTCCATACTAATCCAAACAAGTATGACACTCAAATAACACAAGAGTAAGATTATGAACAGCTTCTTAGATTGCCCACAGATCGTGTATATATATATATATATATAAACTACACTACAGTATCTAAAAACAAACATGTAAGCAGCGATAATCGAACAAAAAGATTCAAGAAGAATGAGTAATTACATTGTCAACTTGCAGCTCCTGATCTTCATTCATTCCTGAACCAGTGTCAATTAACTTCAACAACTCTGCAGCTTTCTTCTTCCCCTTTGAGCTCCCATTCTCAGCAACATCAGCAATCCCACTACACACAATTGAAGCCATCTCCTTCGCATACTCCCCAACCTCCTTCTTCCCACACTGCACCATATTCAACAACCCCGAAACCGCATTCTCCTTCGTTCGTCCACTCGACCCCGTCGACAAATCCAACAAATCCACCAACACCCCACCCCAGACACCTTCCTGAACGCATCCCCCCCCTCCTCACACCCCGCGAGCTGCGCGATCACCGCCGTAGCATCCTCCACAATCCCCACCCTCCCATCCTTCACCACCAGCGAAAACAACGCCGGCACCGCCCCTAACTCAATCACCGTCGCACGGTTCAACGGATACAACGAAACCCCAAACAACGCCTTCAACGCATCCTTAATCGACCTAGGGTGCGAATTAGGGTTTCGAATCATATCAATCAACGCGTACAGAATATCACGCTTCGATCCGATTATCGGGCGGTAGGGTTCCACCGTGAGGAGGCTGAAGACCGTCGCCGCGGCGGATTGGGCGGTGGACGGAGACTCAGGGTTCCGGAGAGCGTGAGATAGCGCGTCGAGTAAACCGCGAGTGGACATCAACGGCTCACGAGATGAGATTGATATATTCAGCAGTGTTGCAGTGGCGTTCTCCTGTGCGATTGCTGATGGCGAATATAGAATCTCCGATAGGTATGGGATCGCACCGGCTTCGGCGATTAGGGCTCGGCTTTCGGGATCGTTTCTGGAGATGATACGAAGCTCGCATAGCGACTCGGTTCGTGTTTGTTCCGATACGGAGCTCAGTTTCGCCACTAGGGTTTTCGCCGTACGGCGTTTGACCTCCATTGATGCAGAAGATGTTCTTGTTCTTTGTGAGATGATTAACTGTGAGCTGCAATAGAGTGATGAATTATGAATGAATTGATGAAATGAAAGCTGTGAATACAACGATGATCGGTGATCGTAATGTCTGTTTGTGGTGGTTTTATGGGTTGAAAATTGTCGCCGGAGATGAGCGGCGGTGGGGTTTACGTGGTTGAATGGTGAATTGATGAATGGTGAATTGATGAATGGTGAATTGATGAATGGTGGCGGTTTGTCAAACCGATGCACCTAACTAACGTCTTTTTCTTGGACCGGGTAACGGCCCGACCCGTGTTGTGTCTTTTCATCATGATAGTTGGACGTGAACATTTCGGATTTTTCAAGAACCGGGTTCGGGTTGTATCAGGTATGGGTATGGGTATGAAATTAGGTATTGAACTTTTCTAGGTGTTGAATTGTATCCAGTCTATGGGAAAAAAATTCTTTAACTAAAATAATATATATAATCTCTACTAACAGAAAGTTTGTTTTCCATTCATTGCTTTAACTAAAAATTATAATATTATAATTTTAAACACAATAAGAACGATATAAAGATTAGCATACATTTAAATTTTTTGTCTTTAAAATATAAAAAAATTACTTGCATAGTTACGTGGTTGGTTCTTGTAATATAAATTTTGCATGACTGGTCTTGGCTTTTGAGATTTAAATCATTGGTGTAAAATGTGTGGTCCTTAGAGTTGATGAACATTAGTTTTCGAAGTTAGTATTTCTAAAATAACCATTGTATTATTATAGGGATGAGCATATTGTACCAAACAGTAAAACCGCACCGGTACCAATACGAAAGTTCTCGTATTGAATTATTTTCGGTAACAATTCAGTACTCACTATTGGTGTTTTTGATTCAGTGCTGACCGGTATTGTACTAAGCATTTTCGATACCAACACTTAATTTTTATGATTTCCGGATCAGTACTTTCGGTTCGGTACTGGTTTGATAAGGTACCATTATCGATCTTATCCCTGTATGATTGCATCCCTCTTAGAAAAAGTTATGATTATCATCATAATCATCATCGTTATTATTATTTATCTCAAAGCCCCCAGTCCCCCACCACCAGAGGAACACCAACACCTAACCACCATCATACAACCATCGTCACCATATGATTATCATCACCTAACCACCATCGTCACCATACGACCACCGTCATCGAACCATCACCATACAATGACCATCATCATGGGATCACCAAAACCTAAGCACCTCACCACCACTACCACCATATGACCACCGACATATTACCACCGTTGTCACCATATGACCACCAACGCCTAACGACCAAAATACCACCACCATCAACGTACAACCTCCACCACGTAATGACCACCATCCCTGCCATCATCACAATCCCTTAACTACAATTATCGTCATCGCTAGGCAAATCATATGTCATGTTCAAATCCCCATAGCCGCACACACCTTTGTTTATCTGCAACCACCACCTAAATTCCCGTATAGCCATAGCCATCGTCAACCACCACCTAAATTTCTAATTATGTGTTGTGTGTTACAATTTGACAAATGTTTTGGATCAATGATGTAATTTTTTGAAAATTAGGATAATTTTTGCAGTATAAACATACCATAAGTACTATCCATTTAATTAGATTTATAAAAAAATAATGAAATATGTAGTCATCATCTTGTATGTATTTATTAAACTAACTCTTATTTCTAAAGTCGAGTATTTTACGTGCCATGATTTTTTACAACAGTGTATCAAGTCGTTAAGAGGTTTGAGCGAATAATATATAACATCCGCAATCAATGAGTATGCTTCTAGAACTTACCAACCAAGAGGTGAGTGAACTATGAATATGTATATTTTATACGTACCAAACAAAATCTACATCTGCCTAATACAAATGTAGTCTATTAGTGAAAACCATCAACAGGCTATCAAACAAACGTACATTCTCACTATCTTTGAAGTGAGTTTTGTTCTTTCTAATAATAATAACTCCGCCACTAACAGAAAAACAAAATCTAAAGCTACCGGCAAAGCTTGAACAACCAATATATCATGAGCCATAACATAACATGTGGGATCAAAACAATAAAGTTTTTAAAACCCTGTGAAGTAATAATGAATACAAATTAAGCAATCTAGTCTCAAATCGACTTGTATTTCTCTTGATTTCATCATAGTAAGTGACTATGATAATCAAAATCACCCAGTTACTGTATCATTGCTAGTTGTTGGGCCAAACCCATGTTTAATGTTAGCGGCAAATATGTACACAATAATTTACAACCATGACTATTTAAATATATCCTTAAGGTATTTTTTGATTATTGTATGAACATATGTACATACTAGAAAAAAAGTTGGATACAAACGTATAGAAAATAGCTCAAACCATACATAATATTTTAATGAGTTACGTTGAATTTTATTTATTCCGGTCTTTATAATTATACCACTGATAAATGTTTGGAAAAGACAATGGGATTACTATCAAAACACATATCAAACAAAATGAAACACGATAGCAATGTGAATTTAACAACATACATATTCAATGACAAATCTATAGTTAAATATTTAAACGAAACTTCAGCAACACAGTGAGATTAAAATGAGATGGAATACAAAAACAAGATGAATAATAGGCAAACCAAATTGAATAATATGATAAAACATACACATTAAAATCGACAAACAAAAAAATAACGATATCAAGAAGACAAACAAACGATACATGCTAACTTCATGCCACATGATGAATGCTAAATCCCAAACTAGGAAGATGAAGATAAATCGTAGATCAAGACTAACAGAGTAACAAGTGGGACTGTTTGTGTGCTGATGGTCAAAGGGTGAGCAACCATCACGAAATTAACCGAATACGAGGGATTGTTTAGGGAATTTGAATCCCAGTATAGAAAAGATGGATACGATAACCCGATGTATTGATACTATGGCTGAATCATCAACATCCTTCCCTCTATACTCTTTATCTATATAACAAGCTAAGGCCCAGATGGTCCACAAACAAACATTGCACGAACAAATCAAACCAGCTCTGCAGCTTAACAAAACAATCTATTCGTATGTCATTTTTTAACATATAAAAAATAAACAATATCATATAGTAAAATAATACTATAACAATATGTTATTGATTTGTATTATATTCATATATTTCAGCAAATACATGAAAACCGAAATAATCCATTCAAACCTACAACATAATTTTCTGATTTTACAAATCTTTATCAATCTTTTCATATCTTTGACTTTAAAACCTAATATTTGGGTATTCATTAGGACGCATATTTGATCATTTCAGTGATGAAACCAAATCTTGTTATAAGACCATAATTAGATAACCTAAACATGTAACTAATAACAAAACACAGTAAATTATGGTATCGACTCGTGATAATATTCCTCCATCTTGTAACTCGTACTTTCCAACGTTGTGCCTGTTGAAACATGTTTCAAGATTCAACAAAACCAGAAGAAAAACACTAACCCATAAAAAAAACCAAATAAAACCCTCAAGAAAACCTTCGTGTGTGTGTGCGTGTGTGCTCTACAGCTATCTCCCCAAATCAAATCAACCCATCACCAAATCACCAATCTTTAATGGATCTACAACTCCCGATTCAATCACTGTAAGATCTTCAACCAACAACTGCATCATCAATCACCCAACTTTCGAACAAACGATCACTCGATTCAAGATTCACAATCTTTATGAAGATACCCTGCTGCACAGTGTGTCAAACGCGCTACAACGAAGACGACAGGTGCCCTTTGTTGCTCCAGTGCGGCCATGGGTTTTGTAAGGAGTGTTTATCTCGTATGTTCTCATCGGCTCATTCCGACACTTCGCTTTCATGCCCACGGTGTCGGCATGTGTCTGTTGTCGGGAACTCCGTACACGCGTTACGGAAGAATTACGCGATTTTGGGGTTGATTTCTTCAGCCTCTAATGGCGATTTCACCGATGAGGAGGATGAAGAGGATGAAGACGATGAAGGGTTGACGATGGCGGCGGCGGTGGGCGGAGACCGGCGGGGGTGTGGGTCGAATGCCTCGAGTTCTAATGGGTTGATTGAATTAGGGTTACATCATGATTTGAAAATGGTGAAGCGATTTGGGGATGAATTGGGGCGGAAGGGGGGTGGGGTTGGGGGTGGGGTTGAGATGTGGTCTGCGGTGGTTTCGGGGAAATCGGGGCGGTGCCGCCACCGTGTGGCGGTGAAGAAGCTGGTGGTGGTGGGGGAGGATACTGATTTGGTGTGGGTGCAGAGTGAGCTTGAGGATTTGAGGAGGAAGAGTATGTGGTGTAGGAATGTGTGCAAGTTTCATGGTGTTATGAAGGTTGATGGGTGTATTGGGTTGGTTATGGATAAATGTAATGGGTCTGTTGAGACTGAGATGCAGAAGAATGAAGGGAGGCTTACCCTTGAGCAAATCTTGAGGTATGTTGTTGATCTTGAATCTTGATTTACAGCTGCATGATGAGTAATCTTTATGTTGAATGGAGTTGATTTTGCCCTAGAAATCGGTTTACTAACCTGTAAGACATATCATTTTGGGTAGTTGTAGGGGATTGAACCTTATTAGGGTGTATATAAACATTAGCCCATATAGTTGAATGATCATATATTTTTACCTTAAGGTGAGTAGGTTGTAACTGGAATCACAGAACTACAGAAGCATGATTGAATTGTGGATGTTTCTAGATGGAAACTGGTAGTCTGGTAGTGATGATTTATGCCCCTAAGGTGCGAGCCGAATTGTTGATTTATCAGTTTATGCTAATCTTACTGTCGTCCTGTACTCCTGTTTGATATGTGATCTGGCATGCATGAAGACAGGTGAATAAAATAAACGGGTAGATTACAAGACAACAAATAGAAAATGTTATCTTGATATATTGTAGTGTTATTAATCGACTTTTAAACGCTGACCTACTTTTGTGATTTAGATGAATCACACAAGGAAGACACGTTAATCAGATAAAGAATCTATTCTAATTTTGTTACCAAATGAATCAAAGAATAATTGCATTCATGCTAGAGTACTGTAACTGCAGTATGACTAATGGATTTGTGAAAAGTTTGATGGTCAACCCTCTAAAACTAAGATTATATCTGTTATAAAGTGTAAGACATCCGAACTCTTTGTATTCATTATCCTGGGGAAGAGATAAAATGTTACTACCAAATGTTAGAGATAAAATGATTGGATTTGGGCCCACTCACAATACATGAGTTACCGATCACTAATAAAGAAGAATAACATAAGGCTACATGCCGAAAATGATAATTTAATGTCAAGATAGCCTATATATTTAAATGTATGGAACATGCCATGTAGTTAGATATTATCATGAATCCTTTGTCTTGAGACTTCGTTTTTAATGCAAATATAACATGTCAGCTAACAAATCTTCTTTCTTTCGTTCCTAATAGATACGGTGCAGATGTTGCTCGAGGGGTGGCTGAACTTCATGCAGCAGGTGTGGTTTGTATGAACCTTAAACCATCAAATCTTCTTTTGGACGAAGATGGTCGTGCATTAGTTTCTGATTACGGGCTTCCAGCCATTCTAAAGAAGCCTTCTTGTCGAAGAATTCGTGCAGAGTGTGATTCCTCTAAAACTCATTCATGCATGGATTGCACAATGCTGAGTCCAAACTACACAGCTCCAGAGGCATGGGAGCCCGAAAAGAAATCACTAAATATATTTTGGGACGGCGCCCTTGGTATATCTCCGGAATCAGATGCTTGGAGCTTTGGCTGTACTTTGGTGGAAATGTGCACTGGTTCTGTTCCGTATGGCTGCTCTCTTATTCTAACATATATATATATATTTAGATTTCTTGTGTGATTACTTCTAATAAGTTTATATTCCTTTTGTAGGTGGGCTGGTATGAATGCTGAGGAAATATATCGGGCAGTTGTCAAGGCAAAGAGACAACCTCCACAATATGCAAGCGTAGTAGGTGTTGGAATACCGAGGGATCTGTGGAAAATGATTGGGGATTGCTTGCAGTTCAAGGCACCTAAAAGACCCACTTTTAGTGCTATGCTGGCGATATTTCTCCGGCACCTACAAGAAATACCTCGTGGGTCTCCTGCAAGCCCAGATAAGTAAGGATTAGGGCTAGAAATACCCATTTACCCTTTCTTTTAACTTAACTTGAGGGTTTTTACTTTCATTTCACAAAATTTACTTTTGTTTTGATGAAAGTGTAATTTTCTTTTGCTGTTTATCAATTAGTTTCTTTTGATAATCAGAATTGGTGGAACGTTCAAATGTATGATTTTATAGTTATTACAACACACATTACAGCAGAAGCCCCTAGTCCGTTTTGTTACAACTGGTTATCTGATTCTGATTATTCAGCATCACAGAATTGCTTTTAATTGCTTGTTGCTTACGAGCATTAAGCATACGTTTACATATTTCTCTTAAAAATGCAGTGACGTAAATGTATTACCAAAAGCAAATGGATTGCCACCTTCTCCTTCAATTGGCTTAGAAGTTGTCCATGATTACCAAAGTCTCCTACATAAAATGATTTGCGAAGGCAATGTTCCTGGTGTGAGGTCAGTAGCCCTTTGTACGTGCTTTATAATTATAGTTCATACTTTTTATACATTTATTCTTTAAATATGTAATTTACAGTTTCTCCTATGTTAATATACAGTGAGTTGCTGAAAAGGGCTTCATTGAAAAATGATGGCAACTCATTTCATTCTCTGCTTGAAGCACAAAATGCCGATGGCCAAACTGCCCTTCATTTGGCGTGCAGACGGGGTTGTGCTGAACTTGTTGAGGCTATTTTAAGTTATCCAGAGGCCAATGTTGATGTTCTTGATAAAGACGGGGACCCACCACTTGTCTTTGCTCTTGCAGCTGGATCCCCAGAATGTGTTCGGGCCCTTCTCAGTAGATATGCTAATGTCCGGTCTAGATTAAGGGACGGGTTTGGCCCATCTGTAGCTCATGTTTGTGCGTATCATGGCCAACCCGATTGTATGCGTGTAAGTTTTTGACCAGCTTTACATGGGAATGGAACAGTTTGGGTTGTGTTTTACTTCAAACGGGCCAAATAAAACATTAAATTAAAGGTGGAACGGGTCAAACGGGCTGAAACCCAACCAAAGTCTATTTTTAGTGTATACAAACGCATAGCTAGTTTTATCTTAATATTTAGCTTAGTATCATAATAAAATATTCTATAAATGACAACAGGAATTGCTATTGGCTGGTGCTGATCCAAATGCAGTTGATGATGAAGGTGAATCTGTACTACATAGAGCCGTGACAAAGAAGTACACAGAGTGTGCTCTTGTTATACTAGAAAATGGGGGCTGTAAATCTATGGGAATCTCAAACTCAAAGAATCTAACGTAAGTACAGGTTTATTTTCCGTCATTTTTGAGAATCTAGTCTAAATTAAAGCCATCAAGAAAACTCAACATTACATTAAAATTTGTAAAGACAGTCATACATGCCCTAATACTTGCACAATTGGACAGGCCTCTACACTTATGTGTGACAACATGGAATGTAGCTGTTGTTAAAAGATGGATAGAAGTTGCATCTTCTGAAGATATAGCTGATGCCATAGATGTACCTAGTCCTGTTGGCACTGCATTAAGTATGGCAGCGGCTCTAAAGAAAGACCATGAAGCTGGTATGTTTTAAATCTCATTTCTTTTGATTAGATTGCTTATCTCCTGTTATATAGGGGAATTTGGGGCATGAAAAAGAGCATCCTTTTCGATTTTGTACCCTATGTAGGCTTGCTTCTATCTATAGAAAGAGATTCCTAATAACCTGAAGTATTTATATACTTATATTTAACAGAAAACAATATTTTTTTTGTTGCAGATGGTCGGGAACTGGTGCAGATACTGCTTGCTGCTGGAGCTGATGCTACGGCCCAAGACACCCAGCATGGACGGACAGCTTTGCATACTGCTGCTATGACTAATGATGTTGAGTTAGTTAAGGTAGGACAGATGGCAACGCTGGCACATTTTATTATAAATGGATCAACTTAAGTAATGATCTTTCCCTGAATGGGTAAAATAGGCCAAGTAATAAAATATAAGCTGAAAAAGAGACGGATCGGATTCCCAAAACTGTAATTTTATACATGCAACTTCATAATTATGTAGATAGTGCAATTAGTTAGATTGTTATTGTAATTTGTAGCTTTTGTAATCATTTTTAACACATTAGTTATTTATGTAAAAAGACATTAAAACTTGTTGGAACAGATTATTCTTGATGCTGGAGTTGATGTGAATATAAGGGATGTTCAAAACACAATTCCTCTACATGTGGCATTGGCAACAGGAGCAAAATCATGTGTTGGAATGCTTCTTTCTGCAGGAGCAAATTGTAATTTGCGGGTATCGATCTCTCTCTATCAAAGCTGAAAATAGCATAAAAACCTATGAAACAAATAGCAATTAAGAACTGGATTTAGTTACAAAAAGGATTTGCTTTTATGCCTCTAACCCGTGTGCTGCCTGTTTTAACTCCTTTTTTTAGGATGATGAAGGCAACAACGCTTTCCATATAGCTGCTGATACAGCAAAGAATATTCGTGAAAATCTCGACTGGATCATTGTGATGCTTAAATATCCTGGGGCTGCTGTAGAAGTTAGGAATCACAGGTAATATCCACCTTATAAAATTGTCTTTAAAATTTGATTAAAGTTTTCATTTTTGAATGATAAGTTTTCTGTTTAGAATTACTATTTTTATCTATATTTGTGATGGATGCAGTGGCATGACGCTGCGTGACTTCTTGGAGGCCCTTCCTCGGGAATGGATTTCAGAAGATCTGATGGAAGCACTTGCAAACAAAGGGATTCATTTGTTCCCTACAATGTTAGTCTATGTTTGTTAACTTGTATTTCTTTGAGTTTCTTGACTATTTTTCATTTAAAGACTTAATTTTTTTACTTCCATATCATTTTTAGATATCAAGTAGGTGACTGGGTGAAATTCAAAAGTACAGTTGACAGTCCAACATACGGGTGGCAAGGTGCAACACACAAGAGTGTTGGTTTTGTTCAGAGTGTCCCTGACAAAGATACCCTGTTTGTATCATTTTGTTCTGGTGAAGCTCGTGTTCTTGCCAATGAAGTTATGAAAGTCATACCGTTGGATCGTGGTCAACACGTGCAACTCAAACCAGATGTCAATGAACCAAGGTTTGACTACAATCCTACTGGCTTGTAGTTTCGACCCGTCTACTTATGGATGAGTTTATTTGTGATTGTGTTTTATTTCTAACGGTCAAATGTGTTGTCACTTCGAGAAGGTGATGGTTTTCTGCATATCCATGCCATTCGATTGAGATATATAAGCACAAGATTGATTCATATAAAATTTATTATATTAATCTTTAAATGAATGAGATCAGTTGTAAAGTTTACTCCGCTTTTGTATGTAATTATTATAGTTAATACATGATTGCATTAAACATATTACTTTTACAGGTTTGGTTGGCGCGGTCAGTCACGAGAGAGTATCGGAACCGTACTCTGTGTTGATGATGATGGGATCTTGCGGGTCGGGTTTCCTGGAGCATCCAGAGGATGGAAGGCAGATCCTGCAGAAATGGAACGGGTTGAGGAATTCAAAGTCGGAGATTGGGTCCGGGTCCGCCCCGCTCTTACCACAGCTAAGCATGGATTAGGATCAGTCACACCAGGAAGCATTGGTATTGTATGTTGCATTCGACCTGATAATAGTTTATTATTGGAACTCAGCTATCTTTCAAATCCATGGCATTGTGAACCCGAGGAAGTTGAACCCGTTGAGCCATTCAGGGTAATCTAAATATATGTTCATTGCTATAATATATTTCACTTCTAGTAAATAAATCCTTAACATAGAATAATAATGTCTACAGATTGGTGATCGGGTTTGTGTAAAACGATCGGTTGCAGAACCCAGGTATGCTTGGGGTGGTGAAACACATCATAGTGTTGGAAGAATTATTGAGATAGAAAGTGATGGTCTTTTAATAATTGAAATCCCAAATCGGCCCATACCATGGCAAGCCGATCCTTCTGACATGGAAAAGGTGGAAGACTTCAAGGTATATTATAAATCTTGTACTAAAGGCACTAGAGGTGACAAAAGTGACGGGTTGGGTAACATGTCAAAATTGATTTGGAATTTTGGATCAAAACAAATAATTTATGTGATTACTAAAGTCATGTTATCTCAATAATAATAATAATATTCTATTTTTTTTGTAAAAGCAATTTACAAGGTATTACACATGTTGGGTAATTATCCTTTTCAATCTTTTTGATCCTTTTCTCTTAAAGCTACATAATAATTTTTTATATTGTTTTTTCGGTTTGACCCGTTAGAGATAAAACATAACCCAAAATGAATCGACCCATTTATTTGACAAATTTCTGGTGATGTGACAGGTCAGGGATTGGGTCAGAATTAAAGCTTCCGTGTCATCCCCTAAATATGGGTGGGAGGATGTCACCAGAAACAGCATCGGGTTGATCCATAGTTTGGAGGAAGATGGTGATATGGGAATCGCCTTTTGCTTCAGGAGCAAACCCTTTACTTGTTCTGTGACAGATGTCGAAAAAGTGCCACCTTTTGAATTGGGTCAAGAAATTCGTGTGATTTCTTCGGTCAGTCAACCACGACTTGGGTGGTCAAATGAAAGTCCAGCCACCGTTGGTAAAGTTGTTAGAATCGACATGGATGGAACTTTAAATGTAAAAAACACTCTTCCCCTACTTGCATTTTGTTTCAATGGTGATGGGTCTAAATGCATAATTTTTTATACGGGCTAACACTTTTTTAAAATTGTTTTTTTAATCAGGCTAAAGTGGCTGGAAGGCACGGCTTGTGGAAAGTATCTCCTGGTGATGCAGAAGTGCTTTCAGGGTTTGAAGTAGGTGATTGGGTCCGTTCAAAACCGAGTGTTGGGACCAGACCAAGTTATGATTGGTTAAGTATTGGAAAAGAAAGTTTAGCAGTTGTTCATAGTGTACAAGATACCGGTTATTTAGAATTAGCATGTTGTTTCCGTAAAGGTAAATGGATGACTCACCACACAGACATCGAGAAAGTTTGTGGCTTTAAAGTCGGTCAGCACGTTAGATTCCGGGCTGATCTACAAGAGCCCAGATGGGGTTGGAGAGGGGCCCAGCCTAATTCACGAGGTGTAATAATCAGCGTGAACTCTGATGGTGAACTACGAGTCGCGTTTTTCGGGTTAACAGGTTTGTGGAGAGGCGATCCTGCAGATTTTGAGATGGAACCGACATTTGAAGTAGGAGAATGGGTTCGGTTGACGGATGATTCGAGTACTTGGAAATCAATCGGGCCAGGTAGTATTGGAGTTGTACAAGGTATAGTGTATGAAGACGATAAATGGGAGGGGAATATATCGGTTGGTTTCTGTGGAGAACAAGACCAATGGGTCGGGCCAAGCACGCATCTTGAAAAAGTCAACAAGCTGACAAATGGTCAACGTGTGCGAGTCAAGTCTTCTGTGACTCAGCCTAGGTTTGGGTGGTCAGGACACACACACTCGAGTATCGGTGTAATTTCAGCCATTGATGCTGACGGGAAACTAAGAATATACACACCCTCGGGTTCAAAATCATGGATGCTTGATCCGTTTGAGGTGGAAGTAGTGGAGCAAGAAGAGCTTCATATCGGAGACTGGGTCCGGGTGAAGCCATCCATCTCAAACCCAACCCACCATTGGGGAGAAGTGACTCATTCAAGCATGGGGGTGGTGCACCGCATTGAAGACGAGGATCTTTGGGTCGCGTTTTGTTTCTTGGAAAGATTATGGCTTTGCAAGAACTGGGAAGTGGAGCGGGTCAGACCGTTTGAAGTGGGCGACAAAGTGAAGATAAAAAAGGGTTTGGTTAACCCGAGATGGGGTTGGGGCATGGAGACACACGCGAGCAAAGGTCAAGTGGTCGGGGTGGATGCAAACGGAAAGTTAAGGATCAAGTTTCAATGGAGGGAAGGAAAGCCATGGATTGGTGATCCTGCTGATATCGTTCTTGATGAAATCGACAACCTGTGACCCGTATCATGAAAACAGAGCACCCGGGCCGAATTTTGTAGGCGTTGGGGTGTCTGGATACAAGTAATGTGGATAGAAACACCATGAGAGGTGAGAAGATTGCAGACAGATAACAGTGAGGTGAGTAAGCTATTTAGGTAAATAGTCTACATATGAATTGGTGTTGAAATTTATATTATTACAGAGGAATAACATCATTTGATTATCTGTTGTTTTGTTAGACACATTGTGGTTTTCTTTTATGTAACTTTGAACTCATATGTCTTGTTCATATTATTGCTATACCACTTTTTGTGCTTTCATATTTCTCTCTAGATTGTTGAAAATGTGGGTTATAGAGTTCCCACTTTCTTCTCTTGTTTATTTCCTCTAAAACAAACAATATTGTAAGCATATATCTGAAAAATTGAAGCATATGGACACCTTATCTAAAATACAGTGGTAGTATGGTGAAACTTTTTGACAATGGAACTAAAAAAATCTAAGTGTTTCATATAAGTCAATCAATCTAACAAGTTATAAGAAATTTAATAAATAAGAAAACAATATTAAATTGAGTGTTTCATACAAGTCAATCAATCTAACAAGTTATATTAAAATTGGTGTTTTAGAGTTCTGAAATTTTTTTAGGGATCATGGGTTATCATTTAATGGTTTCCTCTCAATGCTTAGGGTCAAAAGGAGTAATGAGTTCGAACCATTTCATTTACGTAGTAAAAAAGCATAGCATGATAACAAAAGGTACACTCATAAGTATTTAGTAAAAACATTATTATTGTGAAAGATATTTGAGTAATTATATTTTTAAAAGCTTCAAACTTACAATTTTATGGTTATTTTTAAACAACTTATTTTAAGGGTATTATTTTTTTTCAACGAAGTAATTTTGAAGTTATTAAACAACTTATTTTTGTAGATTATTAAAAGAGATAGGACACACCCTAAGAGCATTCATAATGGCTTCTTTATATTATTTCTTATCTTTTAAAAAAACACATAAAATTTTTATTTTTCACTATACATTAACATCTTTATCTTTATATTTTGTCTCTAAAATTTCATGATTTGCTATAGTGAATCAATATAAATAAAAATTCATTATTGGTTCATATTAGTGAAACTCTGAACCAAATCCCATGAATGTGATTAAGTTAGCATTCTATCAATATGTAATTAGCAATAAGTTTATGTGCTTCTATGTGTGTCTTTCTTTTAATTAACCTTAGCATCCTATCATTTTGCATTAGTAATATTTGATATGAACCTTCCTTTTAATCGAGGTTTATGGTTTTGACTGGCATAGTAGTAAACACTCATAAATTAATTTTTATTTAAAAAGTATTAGAAATCAACTTCAAGAGTAAATTATAATTTAGTAAATTATAATAAGTGACGATGGAAGAAAGAAAAGTATAATAATAACGAAAGAATACAAAGGCAAGGATAAGAAACGATACATGGTAGGTTTTGTAAAAATAAAATATAAATGTAAAGGATAATGATTTTTGATAAATTATATGAAAATGGATAAAAAATCTCTTATGAATGAACCACTTAAATACTTTTTCAAAATATCTTTCTTTTTTGAGGATAAAATTTTAAGCTATCAAAAGTTACTAAAAAATGAATGTTATGTATACGAATTTGTCTAGTAGAGCATTATAATGGTTATTGGTTTACTGATCGACGAAAATTCTGAAACTGACATACATAAGAGATGCTAGATTTTTTTAAAACTCAGATGGGAAAAAGAAAACACTTAAGAGATGAAAGGAAAAAAAAACTTGTCCGTAAATAATATTGTAGATTTGTAGTTTTATTTTATTTATTTAGTTTTTGTAGATTTATAGATACGCTTAGCATATTTTCTCATAGTTTTGTAGATACTCTAAGATCTTTTCTAATAATGACCAACTTAAGGGACTGAAGTATCAACACGCTAAACATACG
The DNA here is from genome assembly GCA_025506515.1 of Flaveria trinervia. Lineage (NCBI taxonomy): Eukaryota > Viridiplantae > Streptophyta > Magnoliopsida > Asterales > Asteraceae > Flaveria > Flaveria trinervia. The sequence continues at coordinate 4,846,860 of CM046444.1, read as the reverse complement.
TGCCAAAATGGACAATGCGTCAACGCTCAAAAACCCCAATTCTAAAACCCTAAACCTAAAATCCTCAAACTCTTAAATCTTGATCTCCCTCCACCATCAACCCATTTTCTGCATCACAATCACCGATTCAATCACGAGAAACAATCAATCACCATGAAAGAAGAAGCTAGGGTTTCAGGTGCACAAAGAATGACACCACATTTACCCAACGATCCCGATTACGAGCCGTTGAGGGAGCTTTTCAGCCACCATATTCATTCATTCGATCACTTTGTGGAATATGGTCTGGAGAAGGCACTCATGAGCATCAAGCCGATTGAGGTCGTTGATCCTGACTCGCAGTTGAAGCTGAGAAATATCCTTTTTTGTTGTTGTTGAAGTATTAATTGTGTTAATAACTGGTTTGGATAAGCAATTTTGACGCTGGATTGAAATTGGGATCATTTCAGTCTATGTTCTTGCAGTTTTGTTAAATCAGAAAGGTAAAATTGGGGTTTGTGTTGTTTTTTATTCAAATTTGTTTACAATCAACTGTAAGTTTATAAATTAATAGCTGTTAGAGCGTTATAGAGATTTTTTTGATTGTTTAGTTAATCCAGATGTTATTTGCAGCTAAAATTGTATATAATTGGTTTAATTCTTGACCTACATGATACTTTGGTTTGAAAAACCTGAGTTATATCCTCCTCAAAAGGAACGCATGTCCAAGCAAGTTCGTGAGGCCCTATATCCTTTCGAGGTAACTTGTGTACATCATTAGTCAATTTAGTATTTTTTCAGTGAAAATGGAACATGTGAATTTATTAGATTATTGGTGTTTTAAATTACAGTGTAGACAAGCTAAAATTTCGTATACGGGTAGATTTTTGGTGGATGTCTGCTTCAAGTACGGTGATGGTCCCGGTGGAGCTGTTATAAGAGAGAAATTCAGTTTTGGGCAGTTGCCTATTATGTTGAAGGTAAGGGAATGTGGAATGTGTGTTTTGAGTCTTTTAAAGTTATATCATTCTGCACTATTGGATTGTCTCGTATATGTGTTTATCAGGTTTATAGTGTGACTGTGTATGGTTTAATATTTCTAAACATGTATTAATAAGGAGCAGTGCTCTTATGGTCTGTTATGCATTTTGTTTTGGTTTGTTGTTTTTGCTTGATATTTTAAAGGTTCTCTGAAACTTGTTGCAGTCAAAACTTTGTCACCTCAGAAATGCTGATCATCATAAACTGGTGTCCTGTAGAGAAGAACCATCAGAAATGGGCGGGTTAGTAACTTTTGTATTTTTTAACTTCTTATATTTCATTTATGAGAACTTCAATTCTTCAGAGTCTGAACTAAAGAATGTTAATACATCACTTTCTTATAGCAACATTAGAGTGCTTATCATATAACATCATGCAGGTACTTTATATTAAATGGGCTTGAGAGAGTTGTCAGATTATTAATTGTGCCAAAGAGAAACTATGTAAGTTACCATCTAGAGTTTACATAGTTTTTTTTTGAATTTTAGTGGTGAATATTTTTGACAAGTAAGCATTGCATCATTGCATATATGCAGCCTACTAGTATGGCTAGAAGTGCCTTTCGCAACCGAAGAGAAGGATTCACTGATAAAGCTGTGGTTATAAGGTAATTTTTTTTTCTTAATGTTTTTACTCTTTTTTATATATTAACAATATCCTCAATGATTATTATCTCTACTTCTGTACATTTAACAACAAAAAAATAATTTGTTGTTTGGTTCCTTCTGCTATCTTCTCAGATGCGTTAGAGAAGATCAATCAGCTGTAACCCTCAATTTGTACTATCTTAGTAATGGGAGTGCAAGGGTTGGATTTCGGTTAGTAATTACTGACTGTAATAAAGTTCTATGCTACTTTAATTACTTCTCGCCAATTCTTACTTCGTAACATCTGTAGGATACGAGGGAGGGAAAACCTATTACCCATAGGGCTTGTTTTGAAGGTACAAAAATGCACATTTTCTAGTAGAAATTAAACAGGATGCTAGTGTATTCATGTTTTTCTTGTTCAACAGGCTCTAATTGATACTACAGATCATGAAATATTCCTGAGTTTGACATCTGTGTACAATGATAAATATGAGAAGGCAAAAGGTTCTGTTGGCACTCAAATTTTGAATGAAAGAGCAATGATTATTCTTAATGAAGTTAAAGATCTGTCTCTATATACTCGCATCCAGTGTTTGGAGTACATCGGTAATTATTATTCTGTTATCAATTTCTGTTACTCTTCATATTTTATTAGCCAACTCTGATTAGATGCATAAACTTCATTTATTGTTCTATTTTAATTAGGAGAGTACTTCAAACCTTTTATGGATGGTATGGAACACGATAGTCACTCCGTGGTAAGTCTCATTTTTTACTTTTTTTAGTGTGTGTGTGTGTGTGTTGGTATATGGATCTTACTTTCTCTTTTGTTATCTTACGCCAACATTTATTTTCCTGTAGGTTGTTTTGTTATCTTACGTCAACATTTATTTTCCTGTAGGTTGCTGATGCTGTTCTGAGAGACTTTGTTTTAGTCCATCTTGATAACAATCATGATAAATTTAATCTGTTAATGTAAGCAGTTTTTGCATTTATTTTTATTTTTGGATTTGAAAGTATTGACATACCTTTTTATTCAGTTTTATGGTGCAGAAACTTTTCTCATATATTGATCAAACCTCTATACCCGACAATCCTGATTCATTGCAAACTCAGGAAGTTCTGCTGCCTGGTCAATTGGTTACAATATATATTAAGGTAAAATAAAACTTGATTATAAAATGAGTTAAAAGTACTGATGTTTACTAAATGATCAATAAAGCTAATGATGGGAAAGCAGGGCTGTAAGCCTGTAACTATTATTTTATTAAACTTAACAAGATGTTCATGTATTAACATTTTTTTACTTATTTTCAGGAAAGGCTACAGGAATGGCTGCTAAAATCTAAACGACTACTTCAAGATGAAGCTAATAACAGAAAGAAAAACTTCGAGTTTGGCAGCTGTATGCTCAATTCCATGTATGACTTATGAAGACGACAAACTTTTCATTAACTTAACATGTTTTATGTCTTTTTGGTTTGGATTATTGCAGTAACTGACATAAAGAAAGCATTGGATAAAAATCCTGCAAAACAAGTTGGTTTAGCTATTGAAAATATGTTAAAAACTGGAAGATTAGTTTCACAGTTAACACTTGATCTGAAAGAGGTACTTGTATACTTGTTTTCTATATAATTAATTATGTAAAAAAAGTATTAAGTTCAATTCTAAACTAATCCCGGATATCATTTTGTTTGGTAGAAAGCTGGTATGACTGTGCAAGCAGAAAGGCTTAATTTTCTTCGTTTTTTGTCACACTTCAGAGCTGTTCATAGAGGTTCATCACTTGCTGGACTTCGCACCACTAGTGTGCGTAAGTTGTTGCCAGAGTATGTAAATATTTATATTTCTATAATATTATGTAATCTATATTATTTTTTGTTCTCTTATTATCTCCCTTACTCTGTTCTTATTCTCTTTTTTCTTGACATATATATAGGTCATGGGGTTTTGTATGCCCTGTTCACACACCAGATGGCTCTCCATGTGGACTGCTAAACCATTTGACCGCCTCATGTCGTAAGTTTATAGCAAACAACTTTTTAAATCATTTCATTCCAAATATATATTAGTATTGTGATAATTTAGGTTTTGTAATTTTTTAGTCATTAATTTTCGATAGAAATAGCTTTAGAAGTGAACAAAAGTGTTGCTGGTAATCTTAGCCAACTGTTTTTACCTGCATTAAAAAGCACTTTTTGACCAATTTTCCAGACCTGCTCTTTTTGCCATCTCTTTTTATCTAACCTTTTACTGATTTTTATTACCTTTATTGCTTTAATACTCATTTGTAGGTATCACATCCTATTATGATTCTGAAGGAAACATAAAAGATTTCTCGAAAATACACAAATCTATTCTGAGTGTTTTGGTTGCCGCGGGTATGACCCCTTCACTTCCAAAACTTGTCAAAGCTGGTCCCCCTGAAGTCCTTCATGTTTTACTTGATGGACGTGTTGTTGGGGCTATGCCAACTGATAGAATCGAGAAAGTTGTCAGCCACTTACGGAAATTAAAACTATCAGCCACATCAATGGTTTGTTTCTGCTCAAACAAAAATATTTTTTATTCCTTACTATCCTCCTTGGATAAATTATATTGTTTAACAGATCCCTGAAGATTTGGAGGTGGGATATATACCTATTAGCATGGGGGGAGCATTTCCTGGTCTCTATCTTTTCACAAATCCTTCTAGATTTGTCCGGCCCGTAAGACAGAAATTTACACCACCTGAAGTTAATAACAGTATCGAACTGATTGGACCTTTTGAACAAGTAAGTATACGAGTATTTGCTTGGGCTTTAACTTATAATAGGAAGATGCTTTGCATCAATTCATGATCCTCACAACCAACCACCAAAAGTACCAGAATAGCAACCAACTTCCACTTTATTTTTTTTCTTTTTGTAAAAATAACAACATTTGACCTGATAGATTTAGCATTTCTTTCAGGATTTTTTTTCTGAGCAGTTTTTTTTTTCTTTATCATTTAAAAGCAAGTACTTGTTATTGGTACTTAAAAACAAAAAAAAATGCAGAAAAAGATATAAATGGCTTGCTAAGCTGCTAATCAGGTAGAATATGCTAGTTCTGCAAAAGCTTAAAAGTTGATTGCTATTTTTGGTAGTTGCCAATATTTATATTTATTTGAGATCAATACTTTTATCAATATCTAAAGCCGTGTTTTAATTTTGTATTGGTAGGTTTATATGGAAATAGAGTGTCCAGATGGAGGAAATGGTGGAAGATTAAATGAGTTTCCTGCAACTCATGAAGAAATTCATCCAACTGGAATACTTAGTGTTGTTGGCAATCTTACCCCTTGGTCTGATCATAATCAAAGCCCTAGAAATATGTATCAGTGTCAGGTATTTATCTTGTTATTTAAAATATTTTCTGGGTATATTATATTATATCCTTACCAAAGTTATCACTATTTGTGTTGATTAACTTTTGAATTGCTTTTGAACTTGTAGATGGCAAAACAGACAATGGGTTTCTCTTCACAAGGATTAAATTGTCGTGCAGATCAAAAGGTGTATCACCTTCAGGTTTGTATAGTTTTGATTAAATATAAATTATAACCAGACCCCTCAAACCCCAATTGTAATTGTATTTAACTAGCTTTATATTTTATTTTATTTTTACCAATTGGTTGTTGCAGACCCCTCAAACCCCAATTGTGCGCACTGCTACTTATGAAAAATATAGGATTGATGACTCGCCACTAGGGACGAATGCAATTGTGGCAGTGCTGGCTTATTCAGGGCAAGTGTTTTGTAGAATATGCTAATATATTCTTGTTGGTTTTTTTCATGGTTGTTTATCGGTTCAATATATGCAGATACGATATGGAAGATGCCATGGTTTTAAATAAATCATCTGTTGACCGTGGGTTTGCTCATGGTCACATATACCAGGTAATTTAATGTAGCTATTTATAGGTTCAAGGAAAAAAAAGAAAATTTTGGTGGAAATTAATATACTAAATGCTATTTGCAGACAGAAACTATTGATTTGGCTGATGAAAAGTTTAAAAATAATACAAGTAGAATATTTAGAAGAAGCAATACAGATAAGGAATCACATTCATTTATTGATGCAGACGGCCTCCCATATGTTGGACAGGTTCACCTTTCTATTCTTTTATCTTTTTGTTTTGTGATGTAACTTTCTGTTAAAATGTTAACTATCAACTACCAATTTTCAGAGGATAAAACCATGGGAACCATATTTTGCCACATATAAGGAAGAGTCAGGCACTTCATACAATCAAAAACTGAAGGGTTCAGAAGCTGTTACAGTGGATTACGTTGCAGTTGATGTGAAAAACAAAAAGCAGCTTCAAAAGGTGTGCTTTTAAAATCTTCAGTTTTGTCGGTTACAGATACCGACATCGCGCATTGAGATTGATTTTTTGAATGTATTACATTTTGTGAATTTACCACAGGCAAACATAAGATTACGCCGAAGCAGAAATCCTATAATTGGTGATAAGTTTAGCAGTAGACATGGGCAAAAAGGTGTGTGCTCTCAACTATGGCCTGATGTCGATATGCCATTTTCGGGAGTTACTGGAATGCGACCTGATCTTATTATCAATCCTCACGCATTTCCTTCTAGAATGACAATTGCAATGCTTCTAGAATCTATTGCTGCAAAGGTATCAGAATCACCATTACTTTATCATTGGTATGTATAATGTGCATGTACATAATTTGTTTGATTATACATAGGGAGGTTCATTACATGGGAAATTTGTGGACGCGACACCATTTTCTAGCTCGGTTAAGAAGCCGGATGGAAGTGATGGTGATTCACTTGTGGATGAACTTGGTTCCATGTTAACAGCTCGTGGGTTTAACCATTATGGTGTTGAAGTTTTGTACAGTGGAGTTTATGGCACAGAATTAACATGTGAGATTTTCATTGGTCCTGTTTATTATCAAAGACTAAGGCATATGGTTTCTGATAAATTTCAGGTGCGTTTTCTTCTTATTAATATTAGCTCCTGGGTTTCAAAAGCGCGCTTGTGGCAGCGCCTCATACACATGTGGGTCAAAACTTTCGAATTTTAGAGTCCGTAGGAGACTGATGTGTAAAAACAAACAAACTATAGATGAAATTTTGAATAGTCAACTTGATAAAGACTTTAGACTTTTGGTGTTACCTAGAGCTAATGCCTTGCTTACATGAATTCATCACGTCTAAGTTCAGTATCTAAACGCGAGCCACTTTTTAAACTAAAATGTATATTGTTATTTCAGGTTAGATCAACTGGAACTGTGGATCAAGTGACACGTCAGCCAATAAAAGGAAGAAAAAAAGGAGGTGGTATTAGATTTGGTGAGATGGAACGTGACTCACTGCTTGCACACGGGGCAGCTTATTTGTTACATGACAGGCTGCACACAAGTTCAGATCATCACATTGCTGACGTGTGCTCAATATGTGGAAGCATACTGACCACGTCGTTGATTCAAAACCAGAAGAAAGCAATGAGGGAAATTGCTGGGCTGCCACCGGGCCGAGTCCCCAAAAAAGTAAAATGTGTTGCTTGCGAGACTAGTAAAGGTATGGAAACTGTTGCAATGCCTTATGTTTTTAGATATCTTGCTGCTGAGCTGGCGGCCATGAACATACGTGTCACACTCCAGCTAAGCAATGGAGCAGGTGCTTGAGACTTGAAGTTAATTTTGACATTATTTTAGGATTTTATTTAAATCTTTTTTGATAGTGGTGAGAATGAAAGGGTTGTATTTTTTTTATGTTGATGGTAGGTCATTTTTGTTGACAAGATGTACCAGAATGTCTATAGTGTTGTCTATCATATGATATTATTGTCTGTTTTCATGTTTTTGTTATGTATTTTTAACTGTTTACATACACATGTTCATAGATGGTTTAATGAAACCATAAACAATGCTAGAATTGTGAAAATTGATCCTGAACATTCATTTATTTGTGTAATTATTTAATGTTTTATCACAAGTATAAAACTATTACCATTGTGTATTTTTTCAATATTTAACAAGTATAAAACTATTACCATGATATATGTATGTGCCATGTGTTCGCATATTATAAACTGACTGATTCATAGAGAAATTAATTAGTTAATTAACAAAAAATTAGTTAATCTTGTATAATTATGCATTTTTATCTAATTTTTAATAGAAAATGATATGTTTAAATTATTTATTGTAGTTTTTGCATTATTTCGTTTATCATTGTTTTGTATTGGAACTTTATTATAGACATCTTACTATATATTCTCGGAGTTGATTTGTGACCATCAAAGTGTATATTACTATACATTCTCATAACAGTTATGTTCCAATCATATATTGCATACTGCTATAAAAATTTGGTCGAAGTGTTTTATTGTGTAGTGTATACTAATTTTGTTTATCAACTTTGTATTCGATACAATATGATGTCTGTGAATCCAAATCTAAACTTAATACTTAAAAAGACAAGAAAGTTAATAACTAAATTTCAATGAATCATCAACTAAAAACTAAACTTTCAATGAATCACCAACTATTAAAACAACTTGTATATCTTAATATTAACAACTCTATCTTCTTTAATCGCCTCTTCATTTTATCTTCTCCAGCTTTTTCCACTTTCTTCTTCATCTTCTTCAACGGCATCATCGTTTTCTTCAAAGACACCATAACCTTCTTTGCAGGGCTCTCTTTCAGACCATAATGGGTTTCAACCTTCGATTCTCGTACAAGTTTGTTATCGATTTTAGCTTCCACAAAGAATGGCATCGACACGCCATTAAACGACAAACTCTTCCTCAAATATCTCTTCATCTTCACTTCTTCAAAATCCTGCATTCAATAGCAAGATTGAATAAATTTGCAGTAAAGATTGTAGCTTTAATGAAAAACATTAAAAGTAGCAGTACTCTTGGCTCTTCTAACGGTGGGGGTGCAATGTGGATGATGGAGTTCATGATGTCAGTTGACGCTTCTACTTCACATGTGAAATGAACAATTCATCAGTTATATGTTTGAAAACCGAATTAGTAAAGATAAAATTATTGTTATTTTTGCATGCATGGAGACCTTGAGATTTTGGTGAGTGATTGTTGATGGTGTATCTTGATGGAAGTATGAAATATTGACGCCAATAGCTAAAAATGGATTGAATCAGATGATTGTAAACGTGTGTTAGAAGATATGAAGTGAAGATGCAAATGACACCACTAGAAATGGTTGCTTGAGCAGCAAGAAATGCAGCAAACATGGAGACAAGAGCAACAGCACAGAGGAAGATGTTGGAAGACATTTTTATTTGATTTCAGAGAAATAGAATAAGAAGTGGTAATTGGTTGCAGCAGCAGTGGTGGTGGTGGTGGTTGTATAAGCACTTATTGCTTTCCATTTGCATTTAAGGCAACTGATTTTTCTAAGTAAATTGGTTCAATCTGTTTCAATTAGACCCAAAATAATTTAATTTACATTTAATTGTCGTGTTTCACTCGTTTTTTAATTGACCTCTAAATACCTGTAATTTGGTAGATTAATAGTTGTTAGAACAAAATGGATATAATTTCCTGAGCAAGTTTTTATATAAATTACAAGGAAGTTATATTTTTGAGTGAAGTGTTCGAATAAAAAGTAATGTATTTTAGTTTGTGACGCTTAAAGATACATAGGAAAGATAAACATAACAAGTATATTAGGACAACCATTCTCTCGTCATATGTACATGTGCATATCAGCTTTGGTAACTCGTGTAATACACGAGTTGAATAAATAAAATACTAAATAAGGTAAAAAGTTATTAATTATAATACCACATTAAGACAATATATAATTGAAATTATGTATGAGTAATAATTATAAGTAATAAAGCAATGATATCAACTTTTTAAATTTTTTTTGTCTATTTCTAAAAAATACACATTTTGTTTCATTTTTAAAATTTCCCTTATTTTTTAAAATATTTGTATTCTTGAAAGTTTTTTATGTTTTAGAAAAAAATCTTTTATAAACTTTGTTTCCCTAGAATAATTTAATTAAAAAATGTAATCTAAAAAAAATTGATAATTAGTAATTAATATAATTATTAATAGAAGAAATATGAAATTTTTTTAATGAGAATACATATGATGCTGTCATGTGTCCTTTCTAAAACACGAATTTATATATAACTAACCTAGTAGTATTAAAACAACTTAAATTAAGATGTAATTAGAGGGTAATTAGTGTATATATGATTATTATAAACCTAATTGAAGCATTAGGTAATACGTGTTAAATCCATTCTAATGGTCCTAAACATATTGTTAGAACTTTAGAAGCAGATTTGTTACTTTTAAAGCAAGTCAAATCTTGAAGAAAATATTTACTATCAACAATTAAACAATGCATCAATTCCCAAGGGTTTATGATTATGCTTGCTAAAGTATCAAATGAATAGCTACATTACCATGTAAATTATTCAAATACCTAAACAAAAAAGTGAATGAGTTAAACAAATATCAGTCATGTCTTTATATAACATGTACATCACTCTGTGACTCCACTAGAATACACAAATTATTGCATATACTAAAAGAGCCCATGACTTCCTGCAAATAAGCTGTTTGGATTTATCCTGCTGCAAATGCTCAACGCGTGTGATAAATAAGTCGCTTTGAATCATCACCGCTATATACCTGCATAAAGCATGTTTAATTGAGTCTATATGTACGAATGTATTTGTGTGCGTGTATATAGATGCACATTCAAGGGTTACCTCATGGTCGGTCTCCATCCGGGCACTAAATAAATGTTGTGATCTAGTACGATTATGTTGTTGGCATAGTCATAGTGTGGGACCCTCGACCTACAGGCATAACACCATGAAGGCCACCTACATCATATTCTTCCTCTTGTAAAGAACCTGCATGACAAAAAGGTGTTAATCTAAAATATTTCGTTGATATCTTGGTTTTAAAAAACACTAAGTGCTCGGAGGCTTTTAGGTCCCAAATAAGCTTTATGTACAACTAAAAGTTGCACCTCTTATCTTTTTTACATATAGCCCCTCCAGGCCCTATGTTTGATCAATTTCGACCCACATGTACATGAAGCGTCCCATCAAGACCTGAGGCATTTTTCAATTGCCTCACGCCTGAGGCATGCTTTTTAAAACAAAGGTTGATATAATCTAAAAGTTAGGATTGACTTTTGAAGCCTCATAAATAGTGAAACTTTGCTCTTTTTCCAACCAAACAAGCTTTGTGTACAACCGTAACTTGCATCTCTTATGTTTTTACATTTCAGCCCTTCCAGACCCTATATTTGATCAATTTTGACCCACACATATACATGGAGCGGCCCATCAAGGCCCAAAGACATTATTCCATCACCTTGCACCTGAGGCACGCTTTTTAAAACAAAGGTTGATATAATCTGAAGTTAGGATTGAGTTTGAAGCCTTATAAATAGCGAATCTTTGTGCAGGGGAGAAAACAAAAAAGTTAATAATAGAACTTTTGAGAATCAGTTTGCTTTAACCTGAAACTGTGTCATCACCAGCCTGAGCACCAGCAATGCCAATACAACAGTACAAGGATTGTTCGTCAATTTTCAACTGCTCATATGCCAAGTAAACATCCTCAATAGTGGCAGCTCCGTATAGCATTGTCAAATCGCTAATGCATGAAATATCCTGAAAAATGAACACAGAGAACAGTTGAGAAGACAAAGAAGGATACTGAAAGATGAACTTTAATTTTGAAAGGTAAAATGGTCTATTAAGCACGGTTAAAACATTCTCTACCAAGTCCAATAGTTTACCTTCCTATGTACAGAAGCTGCCTGCAAATGAGCTACCAACCCCAGCCAGTAGGCATTCGACTTGGTTTCTGCATCATGTTTCATCAACAGAGTTCGTTTGGCCTGTGGCAACATACAAAATTTTGCCTCATTTTTAGCTAATTTTACCCCATCTGAACCGTTACAGAAAGAAACATAAACTGAAGCAGGAAAAAGAGCAGATTATTTTGAATCAGTAAACTTAAGGGAGAACGTTATAAAACACGTAAAGTAAAGACTTTATGAAGAACGAACCCGGTCCAGTTCATGTTCGGCTATCTTTTTACTATGCAAGCCTCTTAGAACACTCTTGCAAGCATCAACAGCCCTATGTACCTGAAGTAAATCCAACTAGTTAGAAAAAAAACACTTTCAATAAGAGAAAGTACTTCTAGAGACTAATTAACGCACCTTGCTCGGTGTAGATGTTACTGAGATGACATACCAACCAAGATTTAATCGGTCAAATAGGTTTAACTCGAAGGATACATCATATGTTAACCCTTGAGAGTCTCTGACTTCAGTGAAAAGCCTGTAACATTTGAACCGTAAGTTTATGTAAAATTTATTCAATATTAGAAGAAACAAATATTAAAACAGTGCTGAAAAATGATATGGTAACAAAATAAAACTACTTCAAATATTACGTACAAACGTATATCAATTAGCAGCACACTAAAAATACCTTGAATTAATTATCTCTGCCAACAACCCAACTGAAATTGCAAAGAATAGTGGGTGATTTCTGGATCTTCTTTGCAGGTCAAAATTGATGTTCTCTGCCTTCGCAAGCTCTCCTTCAGTTTCTGCACATAATAGAAATATATTTGGTAGATGATATACAATCTCTACAAGCTAAACTATATATCGGGAATGTTTACCTTTATTAACTGTCAAATTCCTTACAGACTCAAGAAAGTCTGTTCCATCAACTGTATATCCCCATCGGTTAGGTGCAGGGCCCGCAATGTAAGCACATGCTCTCTCATCAGTGTCCTTCAAGAACACCTATCAAATGGAAACAAGTGATGTGACCACATGCAATCTATAATAAATATTCAAAAAATCACATATTAGCGGAAGAAACTGTCTGCTCACTTGCTGAAAGTTCAAATCGTTAGGAGACGGTCTAAAGATGATAGGATTATAACTAAGAGCCTTCTCAGCACCTTTGGTGGGTCTAACTGTGCCCAGGTAATCCATTACACAAGACTCAATATCCTCTTCTGAAAAATCCCCAACAATGCTCACCTATAATAAACGATTAAAATTTGGTATCAATACTAAAGTTAGAGCTATAAACAAATAATTATAAAGAAATAACTCGCACCTCCATGTTATCAGTGACAAACTGATTCATAACTGCATCTTTTACGGTCTGTAATGTTAAATTTTCTAATGAATGTGGTGTCGGTTCCACAAACCGTTCGTCTTCATTCAACATAGCTGTCATGAGCTTGTGAGCAGTTGACCGTTCCAAGCTTTTTGGAATAGACCGATAATATGATAAATATAGCTGTCTTGCTCTATCAAATGCATCATCAAGCCAAACACTATGCTGCATAATGGTCACAAAAGTCAAACCTTGGTTGACCATAGAATACTAACAAGTTGTGTACTACAAGAGTAAGATGTAAAATTAAGCGGTAGGTGAATTTTAGTATTTACCTCAAGTACCATATGAAGCAACTGAAAAGCAGCACGCATTCCATTATCTCGTGTAGTAAAACGGAACTCCATGCAGAGAAATTCTTCTGTTGACTCTAGTGAACAGTTAATTAAATGATTCACGCAAAATAGCTCCACCTGAAAAAAAAAAAGATTTATGCATATTGTGATAGATAAAATCATAAGATTATTTAGTACCAGAATGTTGATAGTTGAGTGACAAACATATTACCTGTTCCCTTGTAAAATTACCAACACGGCCCCCTTCACTCAAAGTTCTAACACCCAATACAACTGCACCCTTTGTTTCTAGTGTTTCTGCCGCCCGTCCACCACCTACTATAAGCCGCATCACCCCGCCACATTTTTCGGTATTGGATATCTTGTTAAGATAAAAACAAAAACTCATGTCAAGTAAGGCAAAGAAGAATGAATCTGAGAAATTATAAGTAAAAAGATAATATATACCTTGTAGTTGATAGAAATCCCATTTGAGAGACGACATTGGGTGATTCCTGTTTCTATGTCATGAAATCTAATAGCATTCGAATATACTGAACCAGTAGGTACGAATGATGGTTTAAGTTGTAACTTCAATTCATCCACCTGTGTGGAAGTTATTAATTCCGTTGGTACCTCAAACTGCATACAAAAGAACATAAATCAGTAAATATATAGAGTTATAATTGTCACAAATCTTTAATTTTTAAAATAAAATAAAATAAAAAATAATATACCTCTGCTTCAGGCTCTATGGGTTCCTTCAAACCTTCTTCGATTGCAGCAGTTATCTCATCTGGGGATATCTTGAAATCAATTTCACCTACTCCATCAACATGTACTTTTCTTGGAACACAAGCAACGATGGCTGCAGGTACTGGTGCAGATTCTTTTCCAAAATCTGATATGTACTCCAATACTTGTGCACCAATGAAATTCACCTACATAAATCATGTTGAAAAAAATCATTCCACCGTGTGAAAACACAAGCGCTATAGATTCAGGATTTGCTTGTATAAAAAACAGCATACTTCTTCAAGAGTGATTGTTCCAGCAACATTAATCAAACTTTCATAACTTTGTTTATGATCCATAACCGTATGGCCAAGTGCATCACTCTCCATAACAAAATCCAAATTATCAACTGATGATATGTTATCACACATTGCAGCTAACTGTTCACTATCTTTTAGTAATGCATCAAGATAACGAGCCAATTCTCCATTTGTGACACCGAATTCCTTAAGCCTGCGAACCTGCATCAGATTGGATATCGTGAAATAAGAACCATATCATACAAAGACATTTATATGTGCCCATCCAACGGTCATAATTCAATACCTCTTGTGTAGCCACTTTAATTGCACCTTGCCAGCTCTTAGGTTCAGCAGTTACTGTAAGAGTGGTGACTGTGCATCCCTCTCTTCCCGAGTCACTATGATCCAACTCAATCGATGTAAATGGCGGGCTAGAACTCTACATTCGTACCTTTAGTTAGCAATATATTTACACATACAACAAAAAAAACAAATCAAAATGCTTGATAAACACATCACCTTATATCTTGAGTTAATGCGAAAATGCAAAGCCGAAAGGAATATTCTTTTCATGAGAACATTACGCAGATCACCATACGTTTGGACCTTGTTCACAGGAATCTACAATATAATTCTCATGTTAAAACTTTTGACTATGTATATTTTTTGTGTACACAAATTACAAGTATCGTTAGAAACTTCCTACCTTACAGAACATGTTGACTGAAAAATTTTGAAGTAGTTCATGCTGAAATATCTGGGGAGACTTCAAATTCCCATGTTTCCCAGGAAGGGACCAATTATGCTCAACAGGAGGGCGAATTGCATGCCTTTCTTTTTTAGGAAGCTTTGATTGGTTTGATGGAAGCGATCTGTCATGTGATGAATCAGCAGATATCCCTCCTGTGAACTTAGGAACAAGAAAATTAGCCATTGCACCAAATGCACTAGTTTTAGGCGCTACGGGAGGCTCGTTGTCAACATGTTTCTGTCCAAATACACCCTGCACATAAATTTATTATTTTAATGTACTTCTTTAAAATCAATGTCAAATGTTATTTAAGGCAGAAAATAAGCATACTTCAATGTGTTGAACAATTGCTGCAATATTATCAATATCTCCCACGATATACAAAGTTGCATTTGCTGGGAAGTACCATCGTTCATGGAACTTCCTAATTTTTTCTGCATCCCACTTCTTAATTTGATCTTCAAGTCCAATCGGGAATCTTCTACTCAGCTTGTTCTCAGAATGCAAATGCTGCAACAACTGTAAATAGAAAATAACAGAAGGATTACATATACTGACAACCTAAGAAGACGTGTGCATTAGTTTCAATATATTAGTAACTACACGTAAAAGATAAGAAAAATAGTTAAACTGATATACCTGGCAATCCACACGGTACTCAATAGTGTTCATCATTTGCAGCTCTGATAGTATGGCACGTCTTTCTTTTTCAACCCGAGAAGCGAGGAACTTTGGGTAAAAAGCTATCTACAGCATTAAAAAAAGTAATAGCCTTTAGTGAAGAATTTAGCAACCATTAGGATGCAAAAGACAAGAGGATTACATTTCAAAACAGACATTAAAATGGGAAATTATATTTTTAAACTGGCTCTTACCTCATTTAAGGCATCCAAAACAGACGGAAGTAGATCCTCATCAGAATCCTATTAACAAGAAGCAGAAACAATTGCGTAAATGAGGGAAAGCTACAGAGGTTTGTTTGCTCAAAGATGCACAAAAAAGCTCTCAAAATCATATTTTTGGTAAAAACTAGCCATGTTCTGCATCTAAATACAGTAACTAGAGATCAAGAACAAAATCTGTAGTTACAAACCTGCATGGAAGTTGGTGAATGGATATGAAAAACCGTATGATGAAAATCCGTATAAGCATTTGAGCGTGCACCGGTTCTTAAAAGCTTTTCACGCTTCTTACTTCCAAGAAATGCAACATGCTCAATCATATGTGCAATGCCTTGCTCATCATCGTCCTCATCAATTGACCCCACATGTACCTCCATGTGAGCTTCAAATCTTTACATAACAAATGTTAAGTATGTTAATGAACAGGAAAGCAAAAGAAACGAAAAATCTTTAGAGTCACAGATGGTAAATACAAAATTAAACCTGTTTTGTGGAACTTTGTTGGGCAAGATGAGGTAGCGAAGACCATTTTCCAGTTGTCCCCTAACCAGCTTTGGGTGGGATGGAAGTTGAGCATTTAAAAACCCCTGTAACTCCCGCCATTCACTGTTTTCTGAGTCAATTGTATAATTATCAGAGGATTGCTGCTCCAAAACACCCTCTGGCCAGGCTGTACTTGCTGCATGTGGCTCATCAGGACCCACAGCTGCACATGGAACTCGAACACGTTTTTCCTAACAGTTTACAAAACAGATCAGATACATAAACTACAGGTGCAAGGAAAACTTTCACTTGATTATAAAATAAGCATACAAAACCTTTTCAAGAATAACTAACAAAACTTTCCAGTCATATATGTATAAACAATTCTATAACATAATCCAAGGTTTGGTAATTCCCTTTCTATTCTTGCTCTAGTAACCATAGTTCAAATAAAAGAAGTTTAATCTTGTAGCAATACAAGAAGTAAAAAGATAAGAAGAGGTATTAATAGATCATAAACGGGCATATGAGATGAAAAAACATATACCAAAAGGTTTCATGAACCAATGTAATTAATCAAAATTAGAGAACTTACGAATACATTGCCTACTCCATGCTTTGACAGATGAAATACGGATTTGTCAGAGAATGCACTTGGGGTAGATTTGCATATAGAAAACTGTTTTCTCCGCCCATGATGAAAGCAAGAGAACCGAGTACATTGATCTACCAATGGCCTTTGAGTCACTGGTTTATCCAATGGAAAAACACATCTATCCCCAGCAATCTATTGCCATGAACATAAGAATATACAATACAGTCAGATAAAGAAACTAGACAAACCTCTCCAAATAACCAGTCCCCAAAGAAAAACAACTACATAATTCAAAGAAAAACCAAAAAAGACAAACATACGCATTTGGTGGTGTCAAACTACTAATTTCATACATGTACATACTAATAAAATGTTGCACATCCATCTTCAAAATTTATTTCAACTTCACGATCATGTAACAAAATGCAACCCAACTAAAACTTATCCTATAACCAGCTACCAACATCCATTATCCCCTTTGATCCCATCAAAATTCTGTAGCTTTGACCTACCCAGTACCCATAATCAGTCAAAGTTCTTAATCACTCCTCAATCATTACAACCAACAGAACTGTGTATACTATAATCAATAACCTGTAACCATGCCCCAACAAGAAAAATCACAGCTTAAACCAACCAACCCACCCACAACACAATCAATTGCACTCAAGAAACGATAAAACAGCAACAACCCCCAAACAAAATCCCACTAAATTCGACAATTTCTTCATTTACCAAGATACCCAGTTCAAATAAAGACGAATAACGACCTTGGTGGCGGAGTATCGCGGCGGAGCAGCGGTGGTCCGGCGGCTGTGTGTACGGAAACACCGGAAAGTTACAGACTTGTTCTTGCAAGGTATGAATCGATTGGATGATAAAGAATTAGGGTTTTTTTTAGAGGATGAAGAGGTGTTAGAGTTGAGTTGTAATGGGGGCGAAACTGAAAGACGTATGATGGATGATGAAGCTTCCATTGTTAATGGTGACCTGAGGAAATCAAGAACGGAGAGATATAAATTGGGGAGTGGGCGACTTTTATCCTCAAGCACAAAAAATCGTATTGCATAAAGGTTTGATTTTTATTCTTTTTTCTTTATTTTTTGTGGTTTTTGTTTTGTTTTCGATTGATTTTGTGGTGATTTGGGTCGGTTTATAGGCAGATATTGATTTCGTTGCATTTGTTCGTTTAAGGACCATCTGCCCACTAATGTATTGGGCCTCTAAGATTTGGAAGAATTTTGCATTATTTATGATGGGTCAGAGTTTAATAACTAATAAAATGAAACTTTCCGATCAAAAAACTGTAAAAGGTTGAGAATCTTCGTGTGCTCGGTAGGGATGTTCAAAATCAAATATCCGAGTTTTTCGGATAGGGATAGTGATTTTGATATTCGAAATTTTTTTTATTTTTTTATTTTTTATTTTCTTACAAGTATATGCTATTGTAAAAATAATGTAAAAAACCAACTTGTATTACAAAAATTCTAATATACACTAAAAATCTCAACCTAAAAATAATAATTTGTTTAAAATTTTTCGGATATCTAAATATCCAAAACTTTTGAGAATCATTATTCGAATCTGAATCCAACTTTTTTATATTTTGGATTTAGATATTTTTGAACATCTCTTTTGCCGACTTGCTATTTACTCACTCCATCTCACGAGACCCATAAGTTTTGGTCATTGATGGTTTGTTGCCACCAAAATTACAAAATGAACCACCCTCTCTCTTCTTACCTCTTTTTTATGCCCATTTTTTTTATTTAACGTTGTAGTTTTTAAGAGTCGACGAGCCATTGTGGCAGCTGCTATCCATGGCCACCAATCAACCATCGTCTCTCTACCCATTCTTTTTCTTTCACGTATGCATTTCTTTTTCATGTTTAAGTTTTATGAGTTAACATGCTACCGTTGTAAATGATTTGTGAAACCAGAATCAAGTGCATCTCTCTTACCTAGGTCATTGCCCTCTTTCTTTAAGGTTTTTGTTTCTCTTGCATGCTAGCAATTTCTAGGTTGGCAAACCGCATTACATGTGTTAATATTATCGTAATGAAAAAATAGGATTACTTAAAGTTTATGTATGTTTTATTATTACAAATATGGCATGGTAACTTATCTACTTATCAGAATAAGCTCATTTTGCAAGTTTTAACCGCAAATAAATAAATAAAACTAAAAATTCTCTTGGATCTTAAAAGTTGGTTTTAATGTCAAAAGTTTTATGGTTGGATTGGGACTGGTTAAGTAACTAATTTTAAAAACCACTTCAAAGTGGTCCAGCGTTAGGTGCTTGTTTTGAAAACAAGACATGACTGGGCGGTTCGGGAATCGGATTACAATTCGATCCGGTTCGATGCTTAAAACTATTTTGACACGAACCGGTTGAACAGACGGTCGACCAAGAACCGAACCGGTTGAACCAGGGGGTTTGACCAGTCGAATTGATATATATATATATATATATATATATATATATATTATATATATATATATATATCAATGTTTTATTGCATGTATTGATTAAAATAATTATACATTTTATGATTTTTATATTCACTCTGACTAGCGAACCGGTAAAACGTATTGTTCACGGTCCGATAAGGTTCTGAAAACATTAATTATGGCTTAGGGTTTTCAACGATGACCTACTGTCATCATCCATAAGTAAACACCCTGGGGTTGGCAACCAGCGATGATGATTCAGTAGTCCATACCAAGGTCTAAGCATAATATGTGTTGATGTAAAGATAATAGTTTAAACCTTACTGTTTGGCTCTGTTATGTCTTTTTTAGACTTATTGAATGAAGATGTCACGTACTGGTTAGTGATTATGGTAACACTTAGATTTTTTAAGAATAATTTATTCCAAACTATTAATTACTACAAGTTATAACGAAACCTTTTATCGAAGGACAAAATCCAATATATTTTAATAGCAAAAACAACTTGTTATTATTTATTTCTCTTTTTTACTATTATTTTCCACAGCTCACTTTTCGTGACCAATCTTATTATTATTAGGCAAGGCAATAATTTTTAAATCAGAGAAGTAACCGAGTTTAACAATTTATACAAAAGTATTGTTAAACAAGTTAAAATAAAGAAAAATACTTTAAATATTATTAACATAGAGAGATTATAATGTGAAAACTAGTTTTAATTTAAGAACTTGATAATTCACCCCATTTATTCTTTAAATGCTTGTAACTTTTTACATGTTATTGTTTTAAAAAACACCATATAATCAATAATTGTTTTATTTTAACTTTAAATATAATATTCCTATATTACATATATGTTGCATATATATATTTTATCATCTATACGATATATAAATCATATGATAAAGGTATTTTAAGATATCATTAAATTAAAAACACTTAGCTCACTCAATGCATAAGATACAATTATTTTTAAGGGTAAAATAATATTTTTAACAATATTTACAAATTACCCTTTACAATTAGTTACATAATAACTTTATAATTACTATACATTTAATAACATTTTACATCATCTACCCATAAACCAAAAAGAACCTAATTTGTTTTAAGATTTTTGTTATATCAATTTATCATGTTTTAAAACTTTTTGATACTATAATCGTAAATGTGGATTTTTTAAAACGTTTTTGTGTAAATTATTTGCTAAACCGATATTTATTTTATAAGGTACAATAAGTTAATGCATAAGTGTGCAAGTTGTGATTCAAAATCTATTAATTTGGTGTTTCAAAATTTAACTTAGGAAAATATATAATAAACTTTTGTAAAATTGCTATAAGATTAACAAAAATTAAAAACTCGTGTCGGATGTAAAATATTGTCCCGCCTCATTACACGGGCACCCTTCTAGTACTACATACATGTAGTACATCATTTTATATGTATGTTGTATCATAATACTACATATATGTAATATTTACGTGTAAAAGTTTTTTATATGGTAAAATTATACTTAAAATAAAGACAAAAAATTGTGATTTAATTGTATGTTTTTTTTCTAAATAATAACATGTGAAAACACTATGAACGTTTAAATTCAAAAATAGTAAAGTTCTCAACCTCTCAAATTGAAACTAATTCTCAAATGAACCCTATCTTATTAATACTAGGTTAGTATCTCGTGTATTACACGGGTTGAATAAATAAAATATTAAATAGTTATTAATAAAAAATAATGAATTATAAAACAATATTTTGATAGAAGATATAATTGACAATACGTACGAGTGATAAAAGGAGGACATCATTTTTTTAACTTTTGTTTAAAGTTGCTTTTTAATCTTTTAATAATTCATTTATTATAACTTTGAAATTTAATTATTTTTGTTTCATAAGAATTTTATTTTTTAAAAGCCACAGGTTTTAAAATATATTGTGTTTTTTAAAAGTTTGATTTTGTTTAATAATATTATTTTATAAAAAAATTGAAAACTTGCATTTGTGGAAAGATCTCTTTTAAAAAAATATATATTGTAATATAAAAAATATTTAATAATATCATTTGTAGTTAATGTGATATTTATTAAGAAAGATAAACGGGAAAATAAAAGTTAAAAGTTCTAGAATTGTGACAAGTGACATATAAAACCCTTCTTTTATTAGTATTGATATATTAGTATTGATAGATATATTAAAGAATTGTACTCCGGTAATATTATATAGTATTTTCTAAAATAACTTGAATTTTTATACACTAATAGCAAGATGAATATCTTATTAGAATAAACTTAGCAACATAAGCATATTAAAAAAATAACTAATATATATATACACACACATACATACCATTTTAATTGCAATATATGCTCATAGACTTGTAGTATAGTTATATATACATATGTATTAGATGTATTAGATATCTATGAGTAGCCGAGGTGAACCTCAGATCTAGCATTTTTAATATACTTTTGTAATAATCATATAATTCTCACTTACACGCGTATTCTATGATATAACTTCAATACAACATTTGTAATATAAACATACCATCGGAAATCACGATCATATTGGTTATAGTATATTTTTCCTAAGTGTTAAAACATGACATTATCCATTTAAGATGATACAACTAGGGATGACGAGGAGCCGGATTCAAGCCAAGTATTGGTAATTATAGTCTAATTCCCGGTTCTGAAATCTTGTCCCCATACCCGGCCCCCAACGCGTATTGGTCGGGTAATTACCCATTGGGTATCAAGAATACCCATGAGCTCCAGGTATACTCGTTAGCATTGGATGACGGGCATGCTCATGGGTGTTGACCAACGGATCGGGTATACAATTATACTTTTATATTTTTAAATGTACTATTTTAAATATCAAATACGATCAACTTTATAATTTTTCTTATCGTAAAAAGTAAGGCAACATCTTCATTTGAAAATGTTTTACATAAAAAATAACTACAACAAAATACTTAAAACCTTTATTCAAATTCCAAACTAACTACAACATTTGAAGTATCTGGAAATTTCACGTCCAAAATACAAGTATCCTAAAGTGCTTCTAAAATTTCATGTCATAAAGTTTCATATCCAATACATAAAAAATCAATCCATTTTGCTTCATATCAAAATAATAAATCACATCGGGTCTATGTTCGGGTAAACAGGTATGTGGTTTTGGGTAATCGGGTCGGGTATCACCTAATCCCGTACGCGTCCCATACCCACGAAAAAAAGTAAAACTAATTCCATACCCGGCTCAATACCCGTCGGGCTTCGGGTAAAGCCGTCCCGTATGTTATGGGTTTCGGGTATACCCATTGGGTTTGGCT
This sequence comes from Flaveria trinervia, assembly GCA_025506515.1. NCBI lineage: Eukaryota > Viridiplantae > Streptophyta > Magnoliopsida > Asterales > Asteraceae > Flaveria > Flaveria trinervia. Next base: position 4,824,199 of record CM046444.1, on the reverse strand, counting down.
TTTTTTGTCATCCCTAAATATAACGAACTTGTAATAAGGAAAAAATCTCAAAATCTCCCTTTTGTTTTTTCGCTCTGAATATGTCATCTCAAATTTTTTTCTTACAATGTCTCCATTTAACAAGGCATCGACGCCCACATAACCACCCTCTTAAAAACTGATACGTGACCAACAGACAGATGCTTGCAAAATAGAGGTGTGCGCCTCCAAATCACGTCACCCCCCTCTTGCCATTTGAGATTCAGTTTTGAGTAGAATTTTATATTATAATAATTAATTTTACTCATATCTTGTTGTTATCTTATAATTTTCAAAATATAACTATTTATAAAATTTCAAACATACCACTGGGACGTGTATATTTTTATCCAAGTACTGATGTAAATTTCATTTAAAGAAAGATTCGACACGTTATATGATGACGTTTTATGTATTCCATGCATTAGGGTTAATCAAATTGAGTATTCAAAAACTTCACACAACATTTTCATGTTATATATAAGTGTGTAATGTGAAACTAAATAGTTAGTGCCCCTATAAGATGTATAATTCTTAATCGTTTTTGGTTTTGTTTCATTGTCTTACCCCAACCCCAACCCCTGCCCTCTCCCCCTCCCTAGACATATTACAGATCAAAACGAGAATGTAGAAATCCTCAACGTGAAGAAAAAAAAGAATAGAATCAGATCTAATTATTATAAGATACGTAAATTATACAAGATTTACTTGACTTATACCTTCAGAGCATAAAGTTATTGAAAACTTCATACAAAATGAGTTAGTATAATATATTTTTCAGGCCTATATTAATAGTTATAATTTATGTTGTTGTAAACCTAAAATTGGAAGAAAAAATGAGTTGTATTATGGCCTATGCCAGACTGGCTACCGTTATCTCACGAGCATCTGCTGCTTGTGATTCCAAAGATGCCTACATATAATCCAACACAAAAACAACCCTTTGATTCATATTCATTCACATTCATTCAAATATCTACAACTCTCTTTTCTTCTTTTTCTTCTTCTCCACCACAGCTACTGATACACCCACAACAAGACCATCATTCTTATCAACATCATCATTATTATTATTGTCATCCATCGGTAGATCTGTAAATCGTTTTCTTCAAGGTGAGGTTGTGTTTACTCTTTAGATCCAGTCTTGTTTCTACTTCTTTTGATGTGGGTCTGTTGGTTTGTGGCGTTTAGTGTCGGCATTGTGGGTTTTCGATTCGTGTGTGTTCGATTTCTTGATTGTAAATGGATAATTCTGTCATGGGTGTTCTTCAAGATTCATCTTTTGAGCGATTTGGGGGTGGGGATAACTGTGGTTCTAGTGGTTAAACGTTGTAAAGTGTTTGGCGTTGTTATTTGTTGATTTGCGGATTTTAGGGTTTTTTCGAGTCGATATCGTTTGATGATGATTTAATATTTGTCGGGTGTGTTTTAATTTCATGGGTCGAATTGATAATTTTGATTAATATGTTTTGATTCTTTCAATTTTCAGGGGTGTAAATTGATAGTACGTGTACAATTCCACCTATATCTGTAGTGTTTTTTTTGAAAAATCTGTGAAATTTGAATCTTTTGGCACACAAAAGTTGATGTGGAAAAGTTTACTTTGACTGAAGCATGAAATTATGTTTTGTTGTAAAGCTGATTAGGTCATAAGAAACTAGTATAATTATTATTACTTTATTGATCAAAAGTGATGTCAGTTTTTGCCTTTATGACAGTAAGTGCTACAGAATCATGATTATGGTGCTGATGATAGTTTTATAATCCTTGAATATTCATATGCATATAATAATTGAATGGAGATGGAGGGAATATTATTATGTTTGTAAAGGGATACTTATGCACCTTTTGTGGTCAAAACATGTTACTTATTTTGTATTGTTCGAGATACTTATGCACATTTTGTGGTTAAACAGATGTTACTTGTTTGTATTGTTTGGCTTGTGAATTACTGGCTTCTTATATTTCTAATGTTGTTTGAAATCTTTAGGTTTTGAGATGGTTGCACAAGAATTTACTGTGGATTTAGATAAGCCTCTTGTCTTCCAGGTGATCATTTCCACTTTACTTGTTAGTTATTTGTAGTTCCATGGTCTTGCACATTTGCCACTACAGTAATCGTTGTAAGTTATGATACTTAAAGAAAGAAGCAAAGCAATCTTTCTTTCACATGCTATTTTGTTATAAAAGTTGTATTCGAAGGCATGGAATTTATAAATTATGCTTATATTCGCCATTTTTGTCATTTACTCAACCGCAGCCGTCATCATCATCATCATCACCATTCTCCTTCACAATTGATTTCATTGTTTTGATCTGATCCACAAGATTTTTGTATCTGTCCTTGTTAAAGGATATTTAGATATAAGAAAATAATTGAACCTTGCAATTAGCATGGACGGCTAAAGTATATACTTTCCTTTTTTACATTTTCTAATTTCTTCTTGTTTTTTTACGTCTTTTGTTTCCTAATTGTTAAATTTACAGGTTGGCCATCTTGGAGAAGCTTATCAAGAATGGGTTCACCAACCTATTGTTAGCAAGGAAGGCCCTAGGTTTTTTAAAAGTGACTTTTGGGAGGTACTTTGCATCTTTCTGTTCTAAGCCTTATGTACAATATATAATAATATATGTGTATGTATTATATATATATGACACACAAATGACACAATTCATGAGAATGTTTGGAGAAATAGCCTGGGGTGCCTCAACAGACGGTGCTGGGGCAGTGCGGGCTCTTGCTCACAATCTGTTTTTAATAGTTATCTTTTTGGAAAGTAGATCACTAATAGGCGCAGCTAAATTTCTAGCAGTATATCCTCAGAAATTTGTGGAACAACAAAACTAACCTTAATTGCACGTTCCATCAAATTTCAAGCCTGAGCGTACCTATTTTGCTAGTTAAAGTTCATAGGCAATATAATAAGAGTACAATGTATAGTTCATACCTTTTGCACTTATGAATGCCCGATTTTAAGTTATATTCTATCACTAATGGGTCAAGCCGGTAAAATAGAAATCTTTGCTAACGGGCCTATATTTATTTCCCCCCAAATGAAGAGTTTTTTGGCGCTGCCCTTTGTATATCTAAAATAATTATCACAACAATGACAAAGTTGAGTGAACTTAGGGACCATACTCATTAATATCTGTATTTTGTAGTTATTATCGATAGGTAAACAAGGTGGCAAAATTGTACGGGCCCGGCAACTTGGGTAACGGGCCAAATTATGTAACCTATTTTTAGCGCGTCTCGACTCCAGAGTGGGTTCAGGTTGTCCGCAAACTGTTTTCGTCCATTTGTTGAACCATCTGGAAATAATTGAGGTATTAAATATGCTTAAAAAACGATATAAAATGCTTATCTAATAGTTTGCAGTTTTGAGCTATTCAAAAGGTTGTATGCAGAAATAATACACTCTCAGTGACTTTTAATCCATTTTGGCTTGTTCCCTTGTTAGTTATTTTATTTAAACGTTACCAGTTGAAGATAATACATAACTCGGATTAACCCAATCATTAGTAAACGGGTTGCAATTGCTACCTCTAGTAAATAACTAACTTGGAATAAAGATTTGATCTAATTGCATCCATTATAAGATATCCACCAAAGAAATGGTTGCATTTGTATTAATTTGGGGGAGTATTATTATTATGGAGGATGATATACTGATTTATTTTTGTATGTTACAGTCTCTTACACGCAACGAGTGGTATGTAATTCCAATTGTTTGGCTCCCTGTAGTATGCTGGTATACCACCAAGTCATTCAAGTTGGGTCATTCACCTCCTCAGATTGTAATGATTCTTCTTTTGGGTATTTTTGTTTGGTCATTGCTGGAATACACTCTGCACCGGTTTCTTTTTCATATTAAAACCAAGAGCTATTGGTGTGTTATCTATCTTTTCTTTTTTTCTTTTTATTTATGTTTATACGCACTGCTGTTTTATATGGTTTTATTCACTTTGATTATGTTAAATATTATGTCTAGGGGGAACACCCTTCATTATCTTCTTCATGGTTGTCATCACAAACATCCTCAGGATGGATTACGCCTTGTTTTCCCTCCTACTGCAACAGCCATTCTTTTGGTGCCCGTATGTTCTGTCTTCTCCCCCTTTTATATGATTTAAGAATCTCGTTTTTAGCCATTTAATGTTTTGAGATTTATCAAAATTATGTATCCAATTATACAGAGCTTCAAACAGCAAAAACATATCCAAACACTATCGTTTATAGTTTGTCATGTTACAACTGATTATCTGATTATGATTAAAACCACACTCTTTTTAATATAATCACTCCCGTGCCATTTGAAAAGTCAATGAAATTTTAAGTTTTGATCTAAATACCAGCTGATACTAGATAGTGAAAAGAGATAAATTTTGTGAACGCATATCAATGCCTACCAGTTATTTTAATGCTTACTAGTGGCAAAAGAGGTCATTTCGGTTTGAAATTTGAAATTAAGTTATTGCATTTCATGATTGACAGTTCTGGAACCTTGTGAAACTGATATCAACCCCAAGTGTTGCTCCTGCTTTGTTTGCTGGTGGTTTGTTAGGTTATGTGATGTATGATGTCACCCATTACTACCTGCATCATGGCCAGCCAAGAAGTGAAGTTCCTAAAAATCTCAAGGTAAATTAACCACTTCGTTTGTTAAAAGTTTGCTGTGTTTTCTATTTGACAAGTGTTCAACAATTTTAAAAAATATTCTTGTCATTTTTTGAAAAGTCAAGCTGACATCACCTATTCATCCTTTTTCATAATTAAAAAAATTTGTGTTACTTTTTTGACCCAAAGATATTTTTGTTTTGTCATATTGGAGATGCTTACTCTTCTAGAGAGACATTTATAAATCCAAGTTAATAGTGCTATAATAAAGTTGGTATTCATTTCAAATTATTACCTTTGCCTCTTTGCATTTGAATAGATTTTATATCCGGCCCTTGGATTTATATAAATTATATTTTAACCTCACAATAGCTACTTTGGCCCTTGGATTTATATAAGTATCATCTTTTGTCCAACAATTTTGATTTAATCCTTCCTTCTAACAAACAAAATATTAACTCTTTTTTGATCGAAATGTTTCCTTTTGATCATTCTATCTTTTAACTAAGAATAGCAATCTGTTACTGATTTCTTCCATTTTAGCCAATTCTTTTCGGTACTTTTATGGTTAGCAGTTTGAACTTACAATGATGAATCTGTTTCCATGTGTTTTTATGCAGAAATACCACTTAAACCATCACTTCCGAATCCAAAACAAAGGATTTGGGATAACATCATCTCTTTGGGATAAGGTGTTTGGAACATTGCCTCAAACCAAATCACTTGATAAAGAGAGAATGCAGTGATCAATCAAGTCAAGACTTGATTGTGTGTTAGGTTGGATCATTTAGTAGCATGTTAGCAATGTTTCGATTGTCGGGTGAGATTGTATACTAGCTTGATATTTATGTCCATTCCATTTCTCACCAAACGTGTTTGGCTTCAAATTCTATTTATTTGTTTATTGTAGTGTCATGTTTTTGTATTGTTCGGGTCTAGGTAAGTGGTGCCATCAAAAATAAAACTGTACTCCAGTTTGGTTGCAGTTAGGGAAAGCGGTCCAAACTCAAAAGCATGTAGTGTATATTCTCAAGTTGCTTGATGAAAAATTTCTTATTACTGGAAAAATCAGTATTTTTTATGTATGGTTTGTGGTTATATGTTCGGTTTGTGGTTGTATGTTCATTGGTTTAATGTTAGGGGTGACAATTATGTACTAAATCAATAAAGTTGGATACAACCAATATAAATATTCATGTCAAATACATCAATCATAATATGAATATACTTAAATTCATATAACCTGGATGCAACTTTTTATCCTATCTATCTAAATGATCCGCTTAAAAGAAATGCTTCCCTTTAATTGACCCGCAAACTTTCTTTTGTCTGGTAATTAAAAAGTTAAACATGGTTACAGAAACTTAAGTGTAATAATGATATAGAAAAACTATGAATAAATGAATATGAATTTTGAAAGAAAACTTTGCGTTAAAGTTGTGGGTTGCGGATCAACTGTTCAACAACTGCTGGATCAGATGGGATTTAACATTATTTTAGATATGCTCAAACAGCAACTTGGACAAAATGACATCATCCAAAACAGAACATTTGATTCCGTTTGATTCCTAGGTTAATTTTAAATCATGTCGCTATCACTTGTGCTTAAGATCCAACCAAAAGCTGCCATCAATAAGAATCAAATAGTCATTTTCTCCACCTGTAAGAATCTCATGTCCTCTCCCTATGTGGCATAACCGTATCGATTCATGTCTTGAATTAAATCATCGATGACGTGCTAACGGATAAAACATAAAAACTACAGATAAAAGTGGTCAAACGGGTCAAAAGTCACCTGTTGTAGAGTCAAGTCTTGCAATCTCTTTGATTGTCATTCTGGGGGAAAAATCAGATTATTATTTTGTCAATATACTTCTGTTAATCATATTTATACCACCCAAAACTTGGAAAAAAATGCTGGTACAGGTCAGTGTAGTCCGACCTTTAATTCAAAAAATTAATTAATATACATTTAATATAACTTTCGTAATCATATTCTAAACACTAACTGTTTATAAAATAAATCTGGACAAAAGGTATTTCAAGTTAACCATATCCAAGTTGATTAACACAAAAAACTACTAGTCTTGACTTGTTAGCCAACTCGCTCATATGACACCTTAAACGAACAATCAACTACCAGTAACAAATGCCCCTACACGACACAAACAAAAGTGGCTGGAATTGATTCTCATTTGCATGAAACAACATTGTCATCACCATATTCGAGGAATCAATGTACAGAAACAATACAACCATACATCATTACAAATGAAAGTTTTCAATTGAAAAAACAAGCTTTGTTATCATCAGTTGCAGACATCAGCATAGTTGTCTGTTTACCGAAGAAACAAGAATAATATTAGCATAAGCTGTGAAAAAAATGCAACTTAAATACGCGATCTTTTCTTGTACCTAACAATGATAAAGATTCTAGGCCCGGATATGCGAAGGAATGAACTCACACTAGGTTGCTTCTATAAGAGGAACTTCAACTTTCAGGGTGTGAATTTTAGTGAGCACATGTACCATCCTTTTCTTGTTTCTGGTTAACAGTCCTACTTTTGTTAAATTTGAACTCAACTTACCTATGTATATGCATATGACCTAAGTGCAACAATTTTCATGGCCTTTATGTCAAAGATAGGTTTTTTCTTTATTGCCATTCGGTTTTAAGATGGAAACCTTACGAATTCTCCGAGGTACTCATGGGCACGATACTAAACTAATATATGCCTCAATGGCTCAAAAGCTATGGCAATTCTGACCCGTTTCAATTTGGGTTTTGCATCATCTCAGATGGGTCAAATCAAAAAATCAACTAAATGGGAATGGGACAAATGGGTTAAACAGCTTGAATATCACCCTAGGTCTATTATTAATTATTACAACCTCAATCATTGTTTTTATTCGTAGTTTAGGTTTTTTATCATATTAAGATTATTTTTGTAACCATAATTAACACATTACAATCTATTAAAAAGTAAAAACGAATAAATGTTTGTGGGTCATTGCCAACTTACCATAAATCTATCATATTGCAGTTCATACAAATTAGAAGAACATCATGTCTACAGGAACACAAACATTAATGGTAATTCATGATGCATCAAGAAATGATGGTTTAAGTGCAATCATATCAGCTTTTGAAAGCTTACCGATTAAATCAGGGGATGATCTCACACTCCTTGGAGTTATTCAACAGCATCCTAGTCCATGTGTGGAACCTTTCATTCATCATTACAATTCTATAACAAATATAACAATTTCAAATTTTATATTGCAAGATATAATTATACATTTTTTAAAATAAAAAAATTATTAATTATCAAATTTATATTTCCTAACTTCTATGTAGTGAAAATCAAGAGCAAAACCAACGGCAGTGGATCGCACACCAAGAGTAAAGATGATGAACAGATGAGAAAGGAGTATCTTAATCGAGAGGACGTGATCAAACTGTCTACCATGTGTGCAAACGAAAAGGTTCATATGCTAACCAAATTCCTACTTAAACGATTTAACATGATTGTATATTCGTTATACAAGTCCAATAAATGCATTCTCCAGATAAAGTTCAACATAGATGTACAAGCTGGATCTTCTCCAAAGAAAGTTGCTGCAAAAGCTGCAAAAAGTTCAAGTGTAACATGGGTGGTACTTGACAGGTACATGAAAGTTAACATTTTATGATATTATTCAAGGTTATTACTAATTACTAATCTTAGTTTTATTATTTTCTTCAGGCAGATGAAGAAGGACAGAAAGTACTTTATGGAGAAGCTGGCATGTGGCATACTAAGGATGAAACGTGATAACACAATCGAAAAGCTTAGAGAGCCAATATTGATTGATGAAAAGAAACAAAAACTGGTTAGAAGGACTATAAGCAGTGATCATGTTTCTTATGGTGAAATGATACCCGTAATGTCAAAACAAGAAGTCTCACCAAAGAGTGAGTAGCTAACTAAATACAGCTCGAATCAAAGTTAGTCGGCTAAATTATTTGATTTTACCTATATGACCCGTTAGCAATACAATATAGTTCAATTTGTTTCATTTTAACATAAAATGTAGCTACTGTGTCTCTCTATATTCTAGGTTCCATTTTAAGTTCCTTTAACTTGTTTATAATCTTTTGCCATCTTTTTTTTCTCCAGAATCTTCAAATACTCAAAAGGCAAAGAATTTGCACAAAACAGAAGGTAGAATCCCATCTTACACATCATCTGCGTCTGTGGTTTCCACCTCAAGCTTCACGACTTCTGAAGTTTCATATTACCGATCATCTGCATCTATGGTTTCCACTTCAAGCTTCACAACTTCTGAATTTGCGAGCTCTATAGAGACGAGAAACTTTTCCACTATGCATTTTCATCAGGATGAAAATGATTTCAAAAGCATACAACCCACAAATCTTATTCCTAAAAGTAAAGATCGGAATGAGGTAGAACCGTTCGATGAACAAGATAAAGAACATAAACTTAGTGATACCTTTGCAGAAGTGTATCAAGAAGACGAAACATTTGAATATTCTGTTTGTACAATTTGTGAAAACAAACGTCCCAATATTCGGTTAAATCAAGATTTCACTTATACTGAGCTGCAACAAGCTACTAATGGTTTCTCTTCAGACAATTTTTTATCAGAAGGTGGGTTCGGTTCTGTTTATGAAGGAAAACTGAGATGTGGGTTAAAAGTTGCTGTTAAACAGCATAAGGATGCAAGTTTTCAAGGTGAAAAAGAGTTTAAATCTGAAGTTAATGTACTCAGTAAAGCCAGACACCCGAATTTGGTCATGTTGTTGGGATCATGCTCAGAAGGAACACACAGGCTGCTTGTTTATGAATATGTGTGCAATGGTTCATTAGATCAACATTTATCAAGTAAGAAGAAACAGATTAGGTGATAAGTGATATTTACTTGAATACTGATTAATTATATTTATTTATAATTTGCAGGCCATGAACTTACTTGGGACAAGAGAATAAAAATTGCACTTGGAGCTGCAAGAGGGTTAGATTATCTTCACAGCATAAACATCATACACAGAGACATGAGGCCAAATAACATTCTTGTAACACATGACTATGAACCTCTGGTAACATTCAAACTTTATCATTGTTTCTCAAAATGATTTAAGATTTTAAACGTCATCTTATTTATCCCCTTAGTGAGTAACTTTTATTTGAATGTAAATCAGCTAGGTGATTTTGGTTTAGCAAGAACTGTATGTGTTGATACTGACGAAACTGGTGTGGTTGGGACCCTTGGATATGTAGCACCTGAGTACGCAGAGTGTGGGAAGGTGTCAACAAAGACAGATGTTTACTCGTTTGGTGTGGTTCTATTACAGCTCCTCACTGGATGTAAGACAAAAGAAGAAAAATTTAAAGATAAAACCTTAGTAGAATGGGTAAGGGAATAGTTTTTTTTACATCAAAGTGTATCAAATTATAAAAAATTGACTTTCCTAAAGCTTTGAAGTTGAAATTGAAACCGACTGTAACATGGTATTTTGTCACATACTTGCAGGCAAGACCACTTCTTGAAGAAAAGAATTATCCAGATTTAATTGATGAAAAGATTCTTGATTCCCAAGATGTTCATGTCTTTCAGCTTTATCTCATGGTAAAATTAGCAGAAGGTTGTCTCAAGAAAGATCCTACCAAGAGAGAAACAATGCAAGATGTAAGTTTTACTGACCCAATTACTAATGATTAGATTTCAGACAAATTATGATGTTGTTAGTTTGTTGTCAGTTGTTTAAGTAGAATATATTGTCTTATCTATTCTGACAATGTAGGAAACTGATGATTCGTAATGTTTATACAGGTGGTGCAGGAATTAGAATGCATTAAGGAAGGAACTACTAGGTACAGAGAAGCAAAGAGATGACAAACAGATTGATATAAACTGGTTTACAGCCAAGACCAGTTAACATGTTGGATGTTCGAATTTGTATATGGTTCATCATAAGAAAATATTCAAATGTGCCATCCATTTCTGTATCTACATGATCTTTAATGCATATGGATTTCGCGTTCGTTCTAGTTATTAAAAAAATTCTGGTCATGGAGGATTATTATAATGTTTGTACATGTATATCAAAGAAGTTTCAGAAAAAAAGATGTAATAAACACTAGATATAAATTAAGGAAACGAACCAAACCCTTTACAATCATTCTCAAGAGGGTTCAAAGCACACTCTTAAGATTATTGGGGTGAAGCATCCATGTTGGGTTCATCATTCTTGTAATTTAACTGGAATTTCATATTATATTAAATCAATCTCTAAATTTTGTTCATAACCAACCATTTTGTCTTTACTTTTTTTCTTCAACTATAGATTTCTAATAGATTTTTATAGAAATTTACTCTCTTTTTTTAAAACGGCAAAAAACCTACAGTACTGCCAAACACGATAGAATACTTGCTATTAGGTTTAAAACCGGATTTACTCTAATAGATTTTGCCTCTTACCATTGGACTACAACCCAAGTGCTAGAGTTTAATGTAGCTATCCAAAGCGGCAAAGCATAAGGTCAAAGATCAACTAAAATACCCAACACGAATTATTAATAAGCTTAAAAGTCCAACATTGATTCAGAAGCAACTACACAGCATACGGGAAGCACACAACATTCATAATAGCAAACTCTATTATATTGCGACAGGAGTTTCTTCTTCACACTCAATGTAGAACATTTGCTTCAAAAAGAAACAATATAAAATCCAGTAATTACTAGCATTAGGTTCTACTTCGTTTCAACGATTGTTCTAATATAGGTTTGATTACATATTGTATGCTAAAATGCTCAGGAAAAGAAAAACAAATAATTTCAGGTGTTCGTTATACTAACATTCATAGAGACAAATACACGACTATACACAAAAATACTAAAGGCTTCCAATCCTCGTCTGCATGCAATGTTTCCTCCATCAAATGCGTCGAAGAGAAGCGAGTCTCTTTTCAAGATCATCAACATCATTCGACACAGAACTGCACAGTAACGGTTATTTGCAATAATTTCTTATAAAAAACAAGTACAGTAAAACCTTTATAAACGAGGTTATTCATTTATCAAACATATTAATAAGGTTTTCTACTTATGAAACACTTATTTATTTAGTGAGGTTATTCATTTATCAAACATTTATTTACTGAGGTTACAATTTATATGAATCCTTAGAGTGATTATACACTGTTTTGATCATGTGAAAATGAAGTGTTAGTTGCCAAAATTGCTAAAAATTAATGACTGACACTTCAGTGCCAAGTAGTATGTTCACTTCTCGCTAAAATCGACATACCTGGGGACAGTATTGTCAACTTTCTTGGGTCCAAGGCGGCCTTTTGGTGCAGAAGATAACTGTAAAAATACCAATGTTAAGGAGGTAGCATGCATTAAAAAATACAACTGTTAGACTTTTAACCTGTTCAAAACACCAAACCAAAATTGCCATAGATCTCTATTCCCAAGAGTAAAATAGCAATTCATATAGAAACTAACCTGTGATGCAATGCCTACACCAATCTCATCAAGCACCTACACAACAAATAGACTCAAATGTTAGATTTTTTGTACTCTGATGCTAAAAAGTGAAAATCTTAAATAGAGTTTCACAAATTCTACCTGGTTTGTAAGCTCCTCGGTTTCCTCTTCAGCCTCATCTTTGTCTAAGGTTTCATCAATGGACTCAGACATCATCTCAATCTGTCAACAAATAAATAACGATAAGCTGCAAATTATGTTGTTTAGAGATGCCTTATGCTTGTGCAGTTTGAAGTTTTTTGGGGAAATTCTATCTAATAAATTAATCAACACAATTAAGTGTTTAGTTGTAGCTGATATGAAACTGATCATCCAAAACTGTTAGGTATAATCAAACAAGCATATGCAGAATCTGTTTATCCAAAATGCAGAACATTAAAATCTGATTGATGGGACTTCAAAGTTGCAATAATCAGATAATCAATTGCAATACTATGATGAAACTTACCGTCATATCAAGCTGAGCTGACTCCTTCTGGAAGTTTTTGATCACTTTAGCTTGTTTTGCCGGGGCCATTTCCTGGAAAGAAAATTATGGGGCATTTTAAAAAAGATTAATCATGCAAGGAATCAATAAAGCTACATTGTGGTGGTTGAATCTAAAATTGTAAGTTTCTATTTGTACCTTATTCATGGCAACCATTGCTTTTGTTGCACCTTTCATTCCAGTAGAGATAGATGTGTTGGCATACAGAGCCTACAAAAAGAACAATAATAATGCAAAAAAAAAATCAGTAAGCATGTACAAATGCAGGGGATAAATGTCCTTGTGAATGTTGAAAATTAAGCATGGTGAAATAGTTTGAGATGAAGAGGTTGTTCAGATAATGCCCAATTCTGATAGCATTTCAGTGGTTGGTTGTGTGAGTTTAAAGTGATTAAGTGATACTTAATCAGATAATCAATTGTAATAAAACCTTAACTAGTTCCATTTCAACCATTATGAAACGATTTATTTGACCCCCTGAATAATCAGATAACCAGAAGCATAATTGTCTATCCAAACGAATAATCAGTTTGTAAACACATATTCAAACAGTCCTTAAGCATAGAAGTATAGTTTTGTGTAGATTTTAAACCGCAAGTGATGAGCTCCAATTATTAGTTTATGTAATACCTGCGTATGAGTTGCTACACCTCTAATCTGCGCACGGCTCCCCTGCAAATTTGTTATTTGTTGTCGAAGACGAACAAGCTGGCGAGCTAATATCTTGGTGGCAGCCTGATCATATAAAAGTATCATAATTGCATAACTTGTTCTTATACTAAAAAATATGTTATATCAATGATATCACAATTGTAAGAGATGCAAAAACCTCCAGATTCTAGATATGTCTATCCTTTAAGCAAAAACACACAGTCCATGTAAATACACATATATCTAGAACCAGAAAATATGCACTAACCTCATTCCCAATTTTAGCTGTTTTTTTAATCTCTGCAACTAATTTCTTCTCCTGAAAATCCAATTCATGAGTGAACTTGTTGAAAATGAAGAAATCACATGTAGCATAACATAACCTAGATGTTATAATATACCTCCATCTGCAAGGATGCGATTTCACGTTCAATACCTGCAATTGCACCATATCAAGTTTGATGAAGAGGGGAAAAACATGTGTATGAAAGTATAAGACCCATTTACTGGTGGCGGATCAATTTAGGTTGTGTTTTATTTCACACGAGCCAAATATAATTTAGCTAAAAGGAGACCGGGTCAGATTTTGGTGAAGGTCAAGCAGCTTCAAAGTCACCCAAACTCTACTTCAAATGCATAATTTCGTATACATGGATATGCATGTCCATTTTAATAATCCTGTTCTTGTAACAATACTTAAGGCATTACTTATTTATAAACAAAACAAATGAAAAAAATACACCTAAACCCATAGTTAAAGTAGGCTAGTTCATCATGAACCCATTTTGACTAGCTCTTATGGGAAAGAAGATAAGCACTAAATAAGAAGATTAGATAAGCACGAACCAGATACAAATAGGATTGTAAGAAGGCAGCCATTACATACATGTGAAAACAGATATGGTGCAAGGAAATGCTACTATTAACTCAATAACAAACATACACCGGGCAACTCGTAAAATGTTAACAATTAATTATTCTTCCACTTTTAAAGCATTTTACCCTAGAAAGTAGAAACACATAGTTGCATGTAAGGTTTATATATTAATACACCTTATACATTACAACTAATACACCTATGTTTCTTTATTCTATGAACTAATATTGTGTTAATACTGACATAATTTCTTTACAAAACTACTGTTATAGAACTTGCACATAAAAACAAACTATACAAAGAAAGAAACTTTACCGCGTGTGGCGACAGCCATTTCCCTTTTGCTCTCCCTCAATGCATCTACAGATTGACAACAAAACAAAACAATTCGTCACAAAATGGTTAAAATCAAAAGGTATACTCCCTCCTTATTCATCAAAATCTGAACTTTATATAACTGTTGACCATAAAACAAAATACAACACAACTATTCCCACCCAAAACTTCAACTAGATAAACGCAGTTTTAGAATCTTTAAACCCAAATACTGCAAAATAAAGCAACATCACCCATAAAACTACGTTGATAACTACAAAAACTGACACCATCAATACAATCCTTGTAAGTTGTAACCCTAATTTCGGATAATTAGGATTTAACACACAAACATTAAACATCATCAGAAAAACATTGACGATGATAACAAAAACTGATGAAGGGTCAGCTAATTTAAGAAAAAGGGTAAAAAAAACCCCAATAAAAGCTTACATTCATCTCAAAGCAACTAAATTTTCCAACAAACACTCCACCACTGACAGTTTCATGAACATTAGCCCTAAACCCATGTCGAAATTAAAGATTCAAGACTGTAATTAGGGTACATTTGGGAAATCTTGAAACATCAAGAGGGAGATCAAGCAAAAAGTGAAGAAATTTATGCAAGAAAGTGAGAAACTGAAAGAACCTTTGGGTGAAGTCTTCTTCTTGAAGATGTTCATGGCTGAAGGCTGTGCAGATCTGAAGTCATGAGAGCGTGGAGGCTGCTTAAGCTTTTACAGGGTCGGCATCCATGTAGCCGTTGTAGATGTGAAATTACGATTGTACCCATGCTCTATGAGTCAACTTTTTCTCACTATGCGACAAATTGCTCTTCCCGTTGATCATGTTTCTCGCTTTCTTGGGATGTGAAGTTTAAGAATGATTTTATGAAAAAAGAAATATTTACTACAGTCGGTCACTATATTGATCTTTTTTATTCTTTTTAACATAAGCATGGAGGTTTTCTTGCGTTTCTTAATAATCTTTTTCTTGTGGGGCGAGTTATTCTTTTAATGACAAATTTATACTTCTTTTGCTTCTAAACTACAATTCGGAATTTTTTTTATTAATAGGGTAAAATTTTAAAATATATCAACTTATGGGGTTAAAAAAAAAATTTCGCGACATCAAGGGTACCCGCCGGTGCCACCGGCGGGTTCTCCCTCTTAAAAACCGAGCCTGCCAAGGCTGCCAAGTAGTTTTGTCTTCTTCTTCAGAACCCGCCGGTGCCACCGGCGAGTTCTGGGATTTTGACTTGACCAAAGAACCCGCCAATGGGACCGGCGAGTTCTTGGTTAATTTAGGGCACCGTTCGCATATAAACCCATCAACCCCAAGTTAAACGAAAACATCTTTCTACCAACAAATTATCTTCACTTCAAAAACCCAATTCTCAAACAATTTAAACGAAAACCTCTTCATAGCAACAAATTTCATCATGTCTAGACCTTATTTTATCCAAATATACTGGGGTGGTGATGTTTCTTTTGTGAACAGAAATGTTAATGTTATGTGTGATTCTTCTACCAGAAGTACCACTATTGTTCTTCAAAAAATTTCGTATGAAGCGTTTGTTGATTTCATTTACGATCATCTTCAACTTTCACGAGAATCTTATAATCTGAGGTTCAAACTATTTTACACGTACGGTGGTTTTTCTCAAACATCGGAAATTTTTAATGACTCGAGTCTTGAAGTATTGTATCAATTGGCAGATTATGTGGAAAATTTCATTGGAAATATTCACGTAATTTTGGATCCAATAATGTCACTCCAACAATCAAATTGTATGGATCTCCTACGAGGGTTTTCTGTATCCGAATCACCTACACAAACAATTACTACCTTTCCAGGCAATGCAAGTTCACGTGATCATCAAGCCGGTCCGTCAAACAATTTTAACATGGGGTATATTTCAACTCATCAATCAAATGTTGATCTAAATGATGATGAACACGAAGGGTTTGATAACTCGGATGATGATGGTTCACAAAGAAGTGAAGATTCCGAATCTGTTCCGTCACGTGATGAATCAACCGATAATGAAGATGGGTATGAAATTAGTGAGCACCATAGTTTTGTGGTTAATCAAGGAATCTCTTACGGGGAGATCACCTATTCTGAAGATCCCCGAGAATTAAGAGATTATGAAGCTACTGATTTTGATGATGAAGACTACATGGATGTATGGAATGAAGAAACAAAAGAAATCCATGTCGGCATGTTCTTTAAATCAAAATATGATCTAACGCATGCGGTGCGATTATGGAATGTTGCACGTAACCGGGAAATGTTTGTTGTTGAAAGTAAAAGTGATGCGTATAGAGCAAAATGCTACACAACTAGCCCCAATTATAGCAGTGATCTTCCCATTGGTCCTCAATGTAGTTGGTTTGTGTACGCTACCAAGCCTAAACATCACAACATGTGGAGAATATCTAGATGGGTCAATGCACACAATTGCTTTGGTAGTGTTATTGGCAACAACAACAGAGGTTTGAAATCTAGAGATATTGTAAATCGCATCGTACACTTTATTCGCCAAGACCTTACTTTTCCAGTCAAGCAAATTCAGGCACACATTAAAGACACGTTGAATGTTGATGTTTCGTATAATAAGGCGTGGAGAGCTCGAAAGGCTGCCATTGAGATAATATACGGTACTTGGGATAGTAATTTTGAAGAACTTCCAAGGTACGTCAATGCTCTACAAGAAACAAACCAAGTTATTGTGGAATGGTTACATCATCCGATTAGTTCATCTCAATATCATATGTTTAAGTATGTGTTTTGGGCATTTGGTCCGGTAATCAACACATTCAAGCATAGTCAACCTGTGATATCTGTTGATGGTACGTTTTTGAAGGGATCGTATCGAGCTAAGATGTTAATTGCAGTTTTTAAAAATGCAAACAACTACGTAGTGCCTGTAGCTTATGCCATCGTTGACGAAGAAACGACAGATAGTTGGAGTTGGTTTTTGCAGCACTTGTGGTCCCATATTAGAGTTCATCATGAGTTGGTTGGAAGGGGGAAAAAATTGTGTGTTTTTTCTGATAGACATAAAGGTATTATCACCGCTATGCACAATGTTGAAGATATGGTAAACAATGTGGTTCATCGATTTTGTCTTCGACATGTGCGTAGTAACATGATGCACAAGTTCAAGGTGTCTAGTTTAAAAAAGATCTGTTGGTTGATTGGATGCACCTCCCAACAAAGGAAGTATGATTTATTTGTAGCTGAAATGCAAAGTCTTAAGCCTGAAGCTTGGGAATATTTAAAAGCTATCAAAGAAAGAAAATGGACGATTGTACATGATAAAAATCAACGTCGTTGGGGTAACCTAACGACAAACATTTCTGAAAGTTTTAACAACACACTACGGGGAGTAAGGCTTATGCCAATTAAAGCCATTATTAATTGCATGTTTGAGAAAACAGTTGAGCAATATAGAAAACACCAGGAAATTGCAACAACTTGCAACACAGGTTTACCCCCCCCCCCCCCCGTTTATGGCGTTTGTTTGAATCCCGTGATCTTATTGGGCAGCAACATATCATAACAGATTTTGATCTCCACGAGGCAAGATACATGGTGTTGTCAAAGATAAATAATAATCAAGCTGGTGGAAATGTTTATACTGTGGAGTTCAATAATAGAACATGCACTTGTGGTAATTGGCAAATGCTGAGATTCTCGTGCTCACATGCGATTGTGTTTGCCGACACAAGGGTGTGTCACCTTTTTACACTGTGCATGAGGTGTACACTGCTGCAGCTTATCAAAAACAGTATAGTGGACATTTTTACCCACTTCGTCATCCTGATTACTGGACAGACCCAGGTTGGAGGATTAGAGCTGACCCATCAAAGATTACAACAAAACGAGGTAGGAGACGCACCCGTAGGATACATAATGAGATGGATGTTCGTCCCATCCAGATGAACCCATTGTACGTAAATGTTCCATATGTAGACAACCGGTTCATAACATGAGTACGTGTCAAAACTCACAACTGTAGAATACATGTTATTGTTATTGTGTTTGATCTTTTTTATTAAGTACTTGTTATTGTTTGATCTTTTTTATTAACTACTTATTATTGTTTATTGTGTTTATTGTGTTTATTGTGTTTGTCGTTATATAATACATGAGTAATTGGATAAAATATTTGATAGATAAAACTTGCATCCATACAATAATTATAACATTAATACAATAATTAAAATCCTTGTGAAGGCTGAGTAGGATTAGGAGCATTGGATTCTTCATCTGTCTCGGTTGCTTCATCATTTAAGTCGAATCGGTTTGACGGATTATTTGAAAACCGATCTACAACATCACTAGTCTCTTGGAAGTGAGGGTAATATGGTAATGGACTAGCAGTGTCAAAAAGGTTTAAAAAATTTGTTTCAGTGGATGAGTAATTAGACGAGGGACCCGCCTCACCAAAATGACTGCTTGAATTACCCTCATAAAAAAAGTTATGTTGAAAGGGAGGGGTAAATTGTGGTGATCCAAAGTCTTGCCCCACGTGAAAATTTTGGTTCTCTATATTTTGTGGGCTCATATTTTGTTGTTCCTCTACATGAAGTGGATTTTCCATCATTCCTCGTCCTTGTCCTCTACCCCTCCTACGTAAACGTTGAGTGACAGGTGGAAGTTGAACATGAACTGGATTTTCCATCACATGAGCTGGCAGATAACCTCCATAATCAACATGCGATAAATTCAAATACTGGCTAGCCAAGTTGCTAACCGTTTCATTGCCAACCATTTGAGAAAACTGGCTCATTCCTTGCATCTACAAAAGTTAATAATAATAATAATAATAATAATAATAATAATAATAATAATAATAATAATACCATCATTGTCAAATTTTGTCCATCGTTTTGGAACCCATGCGGATTTGGGGCTTGATGGGCCGGGTTCGTTACAAATCTAACTGTACGATCCATATACCACCGCATGTATTCTTCTGAAGCAACTGTAGAATTTGTGTAGGTTCCATTCACAACAGTAGCATGTCGATTATGCCACGCTTGGATATACACAATATGTTTCTGTGCCCAATTACTATTTCTCCCCCTTTATGTGATATATTGTGAAGTCGAATATGTTCCTGCTGTGAAATTGGTAAACTTCTAGGGATCATTTGAATCATCCCAAATTGCCTCATTACCCTGCTAGCATTGTGTGGCTCAATATATTCCCACAATATGAGGAATGTATCACTATTCCAACATAAATTACCACTTCTACAAATCTCAGGTAGACAGTGTATAATTTCATCATAAGGCCTCTAGTTAAACTAATACAAAAACAAAATTTAAATTGTTAAACTTTTCATGATATACATTTTGTGATTAATAATAATAAAAAATAATACCATGTTATTATTTATCGAATGTAATGATGATCTATATGCGCTCAAGCAACTCGGAGTGGTTGAAATATAGCTAAGTTTTCCTCCCTGCCATCTTTAAATATAATTCAAAACAAATATCGATTAAACAAAATTAATAAATATAATTCAAAAAATAGAATAAACATGATTGTAACATACCTTGCACCATATGGTAATGCGAATGGTGTATTAGGGTCAAGACTACGGTCATTAATTGGAGAAAGGGTAGGTAGCATTTCCCAAGCCCATAATTGTAACAAAAATAACAGTCCACTAACATCAGTAGCTGATATTTTTGTTGCCTTGCATAGCTGTCTGTACAACCATGCTAAAGTGGCACTCCCCCAACTTAGTTGGCCACACTCCTCTAAATCTTCTACATGTGTTAAAAAATTAACATGGAGCCACTTGAAAGATGAATCAGGGAATAAAGTCGCCCCAATCATGTATAATATTATTAATCGAGCACGCTGCTTGCATTGCTCAATAGAGGCATTTGTAGGGAAATCTTTTTCTATTTCTTTTAAAATGGCAACCAAGTTTATTTTAAAGCCTTCTATATGATGGGGATCAAGAAAACAACCTGTCAAACGCCCGAACAAATCTATTATTGCAGTTTTGTTCATCGCCACATCAGTGCCAGTAATTGCATCACCATCAACTTGCAAACCCCATAAGACTTGAACATCTTGAAGGGTTACCGTGCATTCTCCCACAGGTAAATGAAACGTGTGGGTTTCAGGCCGCCATCTCTCCACCAAAGCCGTAATCAAACCACCATCAAGCTTACGATAACCGCAATCAATAATACCACCAAAACCCGCCATCCTTATATAAGGCATAACATTACTGGGTATAGGCTTGTGTTTGATGAGTCTCCAAAAATTGGTATCCCCCGTCTAGGACTCAAGACACCGGCATCGCTCGTTGGATTTTGAAAATAATGAGCAGCTCTATGCTCACCAACCAAAAATAACAATTCCGTGTTCAAAGGACCCGATGTAACACCCCAATTAGCCATTGAATCAAATACGTGGGGTTGTTGCAAAACAAAGAAAGAATATTATGTTGAAAATGTTTGTTTTGTGAAATGAAGTTGTGGGTTTTGAAAGGAAATGGGGGATTCACATAGCACATCGGGTTGTAAAAGAAGGGAACCCTAAATTCCCAAGAACTCGCCGATCCCATTGGCGGGTTCTTGGGTGGTCAAACCGATGCCAGAACTCGCCGGTGCCACCGGCGGGTTCTGAAGAAGAAGACAAACAACGTTGGCAGCCTTCGCAGGCTCGGTTTTTAAGAGGGAGAACCCGCCGGTGGCACCGGCGGGTACCCTTGATGTCGCGAAAATTTTTTTTAACCCCCTAAGTTGATATATTTTAAAATTTTACCCTATTAATAAAAAAATTCCTACAATTCGTGTAGACATTACAAACATTGAACATTGAAACTATTCCTTTGAGCATTTACGGTTTATTCTTTAAAATTATATGATTAAAAGTTCTTAAAATATATAATATTTTAAGTGGTTGTGAGTAGATAATAGATAAAATGTTACTATTCATCTGTAAATTTAAAGATTTATTGTTCAGCCCTTATAAATTTTTTAATATTTTTAAAAGTGGTGTGAGTTAATGAGTGAAAAAAAGTAATAAAAAATGTATAAAAATATATTATTTTTTGAAGGAAGATAAAATAATTAAAATTTTGTAATGTAATTATAATGATGAAAATAATGAATGGGAAGTGAGTGCTCTTATAGGTTTTATTTATGTCACTATACCGCCAATATTACTCGTGTAAGGGAAATGCCTTGTGTCTCATCCCGATCGACGGCGGAATCATCGGGGCGGAATCATCGGGGCGGACGAGTGTAAAACGATTGTTCATAGCACATGGAACTAATAAGTTAAAATAATATTAAATATCATTTTTATTGAACATTACAAGACAATTAAATCATTACAAAACAATCAAGATATAAACAATAACATAAGATTTTCAATTAAACTAAGTCCAAGTCATATATGAGCATAAAAAGATCCTCAAATATCAAACCTGAAACATGTTAAAAATAAAGGGTCAACTTTGAAAGTTTGTGAGTTTCCATGGGTTAAACGTACATATATATAAAAAGTTTTACAAGTATCAATTCATGTCAATGGTTATCAAATATGCAAGTTAATAGAACACATACAACTACAATCAAAACTTGACTTAATTACAAGTTTATAAGATTGGCTAAGTGTACTTGGTTTCCATGATTAACAAGTCATACGTCATCAGGAGACGACAATACATCGGCTTTGTCGGCTCTAGCACCAAATAGGCTTGTCAGGCCTAAAGATCTAAGACGTCGTCAGGCTAGCAATAGTTAATGAGTGTAAACAAAATATGTATCTCATATAAGATTTACAACAGTACCAATAACCATGACAAAAAGTAAAGATGAATTGCAGGTGCTTTACAAGTTTAAACGTTTACAAGTGTATGTTGATAAGGTAACATGTTTCACCTTAAAATAGTGTGAGATAATATAAATAGGGGCAAAGAAACTCATATGGAAAACTCACGTGTTATAGTTGCACTTAAGATAACAATAAGAATATAATATGGTTCCAATGATTTCTTCACGAATCAACCTAATGGTTGATGTCTCAGAATTAGAATAAAGATAAGATTCAATAGTAAACATGAACTAGGGTTTCATTTGGAATTTGGGAGTTTTTAATAACTAAATCAAGTAAAATCAATCGATTATGTTTTCGTTCAATAAAGTTGGAATAAACAAATAAAAATAAGAATTTAATAATTTAATTTATTGAATTTATAAAGATTAGATATAATGTGTGAAAAAAAATATTAATTTAATTATTTATTTTCAACAATAGAAATTCATAACTACTAATTGTCACACCCTCAAAATCCACGTGCGGAGTTTTACCGCGAGGCGTGTGAACAAACCAGTATCACAGTCAATAGTTACTCAGAACGACTCTATATGCTTTTATTAAAAATAATATCAACCAAATCATAAACTTTAAACTGTGCGGAAGCGTTTTGAAATACAACCCAAAGAAATAAAAGTGTAACTATGGCAAAACATGTGCCAACCCAAAAGAGTAAACATTATTCATTAAAATACTAAAAAAAGTGTCTTGGAGACCGAGTCTTAGAATGCAAGTGAACCATGTAGTGCTCCTATAACAAGCAAGCTAATGACCTAAGAATAGCATACTAAAATGTCAACACAATGGTTGGTAAGTTCAAGAGTGATAATCAAACATAAACAGTTTAACAACATAGATATAAAAGTAGTGCATTGTAACAGATAGCTAGTCCATTAACAATAAATATTATTTCATAGTGATTTTGCAATTGAAGCTGACTGTGTTACGTTGTTGCCTCCTGTCACGACTTAACAGGTCGTGACAATGTTCAATATGACAAATTGCACCCGGTTGACCTCGAGTCACATAGGTGGGGCTCGTCAGACCCAGCAGTACTACCCAAATTTCCCCGCTATTCAATATTAACAATTCAAAAGTGTGAGGACTTTTTCATGATATCAACACTATATAATATTATACACAGCTTGAATATATAAAACGTTTGTGATTTACCAGTATGCTATCTCCCCCAAAAGAGATTAAATAAAGAGTGGGGCATGAACTCACCTGATACGCGTAATAGACACTTAGAGTTCTACTTGACAAACAGAATGGACAGACAACCTTCAGTGGTTACCTAGATCATATAAGTACGTGAGTGAGTGTAAATAGAGAACACGTGAAACCCTAAGTACACTACAACCAAGAACTCGGGATTTCAAAAAAACAGACATGTTTGACCCAGTTGACCCGTTTGACCCGTTGGTGACTTTATGTGTTGTAAACCATTCAAGTAATCATACACATATATCATACATAGTTAACATTCAAATATATCATATGTATGCTATATTATCCAGGTGTATCACTTAGATCATCATACAACCAAGTATCATACAAGTCATGCGAATCTAGAACCTTAACATATCCACTAGTTATAACACAACTAACATGTCACACAAAGATCAAACCACTCACCACATTCCATATGAAGCCACTCACGACTTCACATCCTAAACCCTGCCAATCCTACTAAGTAGGGGCCTTAGATTCGCACGCGTGTATGATGATCATAATCATATTCATTAGCCATGTACATTGCATTCCCAAACATGATGTCCTAACCACTAGTCAACATCAACATCAAACATGATCATCAAAGTCCAAACATCACCCATGATTATCCAAACATCCCATACAACTAATTTAACATGTTCTATCACATTAGAATTCATCCATGAACTTACTAACATGCTCCTAACATCCCAAACATGTTCAAACTATCATCCATCAAACTTTGTGCAAATAAAGTTTCCCTTTTGGGAAAGTACATTCCAACATCTATCAAACACTCAATGTATTCATGAATTCATCATAATTATACCATTTCAAGCTCATAACAACATCTAGACATGATCAACAATGCCTAATCACCATAATCTAACAATTATCATGAGCAAAAGTTTCCACTTTTGGCAAGATATGAACAACAACATTCATTCTAAGGTTTCTAGCATTCAAATCAACAATCTAGCATCTAATTAACATCATGAACCCATCAACAACGTCAATCTATCATTAGATCATCATGTCATGAAAATAAAGTTACTATTATTAGTAACCTATGAACACCAACTTCAATTCATCAATTTCTTGCAAGATCAATGTATCCTAACATTCATACAACCTACTAATCATCATACATTCATCAAACAATCATCAATCATCCATAATCACACTAATTTCAAATTAGAGTTTGCATAAAACTAAAGTTCATGATCAATCCACTAAAAACATACAATTCATACATAATCAACGTTAAACAACATGTATTCAATCCAACTAACATCCTAACATCATCAATTAACATCAATTTCGACCCCATGATGATACAAAATCGAATTAGGGTTCGGCCCTAACAAGAACTCCATAAAAACTTGTAAAATCTAACCTTTAAACGTGTGTTAACTTGCAATTGATGATTCCAACGTGTTCTATAGCTTTAGATCGACCAAAATCGAAGCACAATGATGGTTTGAAGGCTGAAATTTGAAGTGGAGAGGGTTTGGAATGGAGCTTGCGGCCGAAATAAGATGAGGATTAGGGTTAGGAGTGTTTTGTTTAATTTTATTTTCTATATTTACCCTTTAAGCCCTTGTAATTTGTATTTTATAAAAACTAGGTTTTAAACTCTTTGTAAAGTGCTTTTAACTTAATAATATAAATATATAAACTAATGAAAGTCATTATATCTTTTATCTTTATAAAAACACAAGACATACGAATAAATAGGCACGTTTCCGCGTTACGCGATTAATTTTCTAATTAACATTTAAAACATGCAAACACATAAACATAACACAATAATCACATAATCAATTAGATTAACATTAACTGTAACATTATTCATTATTATTAGATCACCAACGTTAAACGACAACTAGTGTGTGTTTACGACACGTGTATGCAAGACTTAACGGAACTAACGGAGTTTGGTAACGGAAATTTACCGGATGTCACACTAATGAAACTGTATAAGTTTATTAGAAGTCATTTTATAACTAAACAAATTTTAATAAAACTTTTCCCTTTAGTTATTTATCGTAAAATGCTTAATAAATTGTTATAACTTTATGAAAATATTTACTTCTAAATCAATAAGTTTTTTTACAAGTTGTTTAGATTATGAATAATTCGTAATAATAAATTTGCACATTTAGTGTATTTGATCTATTAAAATTATTATAATAGTTTAATAATAGAACTAAAAAAATATGGGTTCGGGTTTATGACTTGAAAATGGTGGATGTCACACATTGCAAGAAGAATCCAACCTTTCATCTCAAGCCAGTCGCTATATGTGATCGGCTCCTGGAGGTAGGTAGATGGATTCACCATGTTGTACGTATTACATTACAACGTATAAGCTTAGAAACATTCAAAATACATAGATTCCTCGTTTAAGGTTTATGTTATTTGTTTTATTTGATATTTTGGATTTAATTCCTCAACAATTCCTTCCATAAAGATGTTGGTTTGTTGAAAATTTTATCATTTTGTACTCGTCATATGAACCAACATGTTCATACGAAGATCGTTGACAACTGTCGTTTATGGGATGAATATGCCAATAAAGAGTTGAGGAATAGTGTGATCTCTTTAACCATCGTTTTGTGAGAATTAAGGACTTTACACCATGATTCAAGATTTAACCGTATCAACCAAGAGTAGTTGCATGACACGAGTAAGTGAATAATCATCTAAGAATTTCTAGAGATTGTGTCCGAAACATCTAATTTTGTAAAGTTCCGTCTTTATGTATCTATCTAAAGATATTATCCAATTGAAAAGTCAACTTTTTAAAGGTCTATCGCTTATAACTTGTCTAATAACTTTTTAAAGGAACGAACTAACAAAATATCGGACTCATTTGTCTCTTACGTGTCCAACATAATCCTCCTCTAATGCCATGTGCACTACAAAATTTTGTCATTTATGTACAACTTGTTGCGTATTTTGCATCGTTGAAATTAGGGAATAGATCTCTTGGTGTAGCACTGTTAGCCTAAGCGTCAAGCTAGAAGCAAGGGCATTCAACAGTTTAATTAATGTTTTATTCGATTATGAAATTTAATTGAGAGCTAATCTATAAGCAAACTAACTCTGCATTGATAATAGATTGAATTGAGTTGAACTATTTATATAGTTTAGACCAATTTATTTTGTTCGGGTACCTTATTAAATCAATTGGTTATTATTCAGAGAGCTATACACCCATATAGTTTTTTTCTTGCAGACTGCAGACATTTGGTCCATCTCTTCTGCTGTAAATGTCTGCAGATGTGGTTCGCAGACTGCAGACGTTTTCCTGCAGAAAAAACAAACGACACTTCATACTCACTCAAAGATGTGATGTTTACACGTATGTAAAACGTAAGATACACGTAACGTACACCACAACTCACCACATTGTTATAATCACTCGATTCAAGTCTATCATACGCGATTTCATTATTTATCTCAACATATAATCCAAACTCCTAAAAGGCTAAAACTGAAATGGGCCTGTATTATCATCTGAAAATTGTTGCCCTAATTACAGACCATTGAACAACGAAGAAGAAGCTATAAATTCCCATCACAAATCTTTCAATCCCGAAACTCACATCACCATGGAAATCACAACAATGGCACAAGCCACACAACTACACGCACAACTGCTAAAAAACACTCAATCAGACCCTCAAAACCTAAGCAAAATCTTCATTTTACAGCTTTATCACCCTCCGGCAACCTCACATACGCACGTCACATTCTCAACTCCCTCAAGACCCCAATGAACTCCTACTTCCACAACACCATGATACGGGCTTACTCCGACTCACCCGACCCGTTTCAATCCATATCCTTCTTCCTCTTTTGGCATAATTGTGATGACCCATATGCCCCTTCACCCGATAGGTTCACTTACCCGTTTGTACTCAAAGCATGCTCCAAATTGAAGCAAAAAAGATTCGGTAAACAGATCCATGGGCTGATATTCAAGTCGGGTTTTGCCCCGGATATGTAT
The DNA here is from genome assembly GCA_025506515.1 of Flaveria trinervia. NCBI lineage: Eukaryota > Viridiplantae > Streptophyta > Magnoliopsida > Asterales > Asteraceae > Flaveria > Flaveria trinervia. The sequence continues at coordinate 4,796,584 of CM046444.1, read as the reverse complement.
ATTCAGAACGCATTGATACATTTTTACTCGGGTTGTGACCAAATGGGGCATGCGTATAAGGTGTTTGATAAAATGCCTGAGAGAGATGTGGTTTCTTGGACTTCGGTTATTGATGGGTTTGTTGATAATAAGAGGCCCCTCGAGGGCTTACGAATGTTTAAAGAAATGGGGATGGCGGTTTTGAGCCGAATGATGTTACTGTGATTTCGGTGCTTAGAGCCTGTGCTGAAACTGGAGCTTTGAGTGTGGGGAAGAAGTTGGATGAGTTTGTTAGTGGTAAAGGGGTTAAGTTGAAAAAGAATGTTGTTACTGCGTTAATTGATATGTATTCGAAGTGCGGTGTATAGATAGCGCGATGCGAGTTTTTGATGAAGCTGTTAATAGAGATGTTTATGTTTGGACAACGATGATAGCGGGTCTTGCTAGTCATGGGCGGTGTAAGGAAGCTATTGAATTGTTTGAGCAAATGTTAAGTGTTGGTTTGAGGCCTGATGAGAAGACAATGACTGCTGTGTTATCGGCTTGCAGGAATATGGGATGGGTTGATGAAGGTTTAACATATTTCAAGAATATCAAGAAAGTGTATAAACTAAGACCAACGGTACAACATTATGGGTGTGTGGTAGATTTGCTTGCTCGAGCTGGGCGACTAGATGATGCTCAAAAGTTCACTAAATCCATGCCCATTGAGCCTGATGCCGTCATGTGGAGATCTTTGATATGGGGTTGTAAAGTTCATGGGGATGCCGAGCGAGTGGAGCATTGATGAAACACCTTGAAGGCGGAAAGATGGATTCTTGTGATGATTGTGGAACTTATGTGCTGCTTGGTAATGTGTATGCATCTAATGGGAAATGGAAGAATAAAGCAAATGTTAGGAGGTTAATGAATCAAAAAGGGCTTGTAAAGCCATCAGGGCATAGCAGAATTGAAATCAATGGTGTCATTTATGAGTTTACAGCTGGAAGTACTTGTCATGATGAGTCAGCAAGCATTTATAAGAAGTTGGATGAGATAGAGGAGACATTAAGGGATGATGGTTATGATCCTAAATTATCAGAAGTGTTGCTTGAAATCGACGATGAAGAGAAAGCGTCACAGTTACTTCATCACAGTGAGAAGCTTGCAGTCGCGTTTGGACTGATAAAAACCGAGCCTGGGACCATGATTAGGATTGTAAAGAACTTAAGATCTTGTGAGGATTGTCATTCTTTCATGAAACACATTTCAAGTGTTTATCAACGAGAGATATTAATTAGGGATCGCATACGCTTCCATCATTTCAGGAATGGGGAGTGTTCTTGTGGGGATTATTGGTAACAGGACCAATAAAAATAGAAAATATCATTTGTTTCTGATAAAATTATAGACGCAACATGAACTCCAAAGTGATATTTTTTTCCAATTATTTTGGATGATGCAGCTTTTAATCTTAAATTGAATTTTGGCAGTAATTAAGATTAGTGGAATAGATATTGCATTTCTGGGAGGTTTTGGAAATGAAAGTTGACTATTGTCATTCACAATAAACTCCTTTTGCTTCGGATAATGTGTTCTGCATCTTGCAAATGGACCTGCAAGGTTGAGCTAATTAGTAATTACTTTGATCAATGGCTTAGAAAGAGAGAGAAAGGTACTTACTTTCTTTATGCCATTTGTTTTATGTTTGAGAAATAATTAAATTCTATATTGTGATAATTGGTTGTTATTTAAGTTTGTAAAATTAAGCTGATTTCTAAAAATCTTGAGAAAAAAGAACACTGCGCATTAGGTTATCAACAAGGGTTTGGTTATTTACGCCCGATAATTATAAATCAACAACTCAAATTTTTATACGTGTCGTATAGCCCCCCATACGCGTCGTATAGGGGGCGGGTCGTATAGGGCTATATGTGTCGTATGGGGCTATATGTGTCATATGGGGCTATATGTGTCGTATAACAATGTGACAACCCCTGATTTTTCCTAGTAGTAAGTGTCGAAATTCGCCATACGCGTCGTATAGCTCTATATGTGTCGTATAGGGCTATATGTGGCGTATAACAATCTGACAACACCCATGAATTTTCCTCGTTTTCAATGTTTCGAGCTTATACGCCACGTATGATACCATACGCGGGAGTGTTAAATTATCCAAATGAGTGTCTTTTTATTTCTACCCATTCAACAAATAGCGTTTAGATTAGTGGATGTCATGTCAGTATGTCACTAGTTTGGTTCTAAAGCTGTTTTGGTGGAGGCCCTTGAAGGAAAAGTCAGAATATGGGCCCAGCCTATATGGATATATTAGCTCCAATATTCGATTATGAATAATGCATTGTATGAATTTAAAAGACCAAAGTGAAATTTAATAAGTGGAAATCTTATTGAGAAATGAGAAACCGCTGCCGGAAAAGTCAAGGGATCTAGACAATATCATGCTAACTTTAACTTATTGAGAAATGAGAAACCGTTGAATGAGGTTTAAAAAACACTAAAGGAAGTTGAATTCAACCATGCTATGTAATTTTAATAACTTTCTTACTTTTAAATACTATCTGAACAACTTGTACTTGCACGACTTTGAAGTTACATAATGGGCCAACCACACGTATTTCTATTACCTTAATGTTGCATCTTAGAAATTACTAATCATCCACGGACCAAAACCAATATTCTTTTAAACTTTTGTAACTTTATAAATAATCTTTAATGCATTCAGTTCGTTTGATTGGAATTCTACTTCTACATAACTATTTTAATTCTACTATGGTCGTTCTGTATATTATTTTTCAATTTTGATTTTTATACGTTAAACCCTCACAACCCGTATTTTATAAGCCTTTGATATTTTATAAATATTTGTTATACATGATATTTTGGTTGTTTTTTAAAGATGTAGTAATTTTTAAGTAATCTCAAGCTTAATAAATACACAAGTCATTAGTCCCTAAATTGATTTGACATGTATACCAAATGATGTGCAGGTATTTTATTGACTAGATAAATTAAAACATGAATTTTTTTTGATTGGCTCATTATAATTTGTTCAACATTTGACCTCGATTTCATATCCATCTTCTACTGTTAACGCATACGATAGCATGGTATGATCATAGCATCTACGTCAGTGATCATGTTTGTCGATATATGTAGCATTTTGACCGCGGTTGATCAAACGGTTCGGTTTGTACACCTCTAGCTTGAACGCTACTTAATTTTGTTGATGAGAGTAGAGGTGTACAAACCGGTTTGGGGGCCCAAACGGTTCGGTCCCAAACCGAAACCGGTTTGGTCAAACTCGGTCAAAACCGGTTTGGCCCCAAACCGGTTCGGGTTCAAACCGGTTTCAAAACCGTAAAAACCCAAACCTATCAAACCGGTTTGGGTCGGTTTGGAACCGGTTCGGGCCCAAACCGGTTTTTTTTTTTTTTTGTTATATTCAAACGAAATTTTAAACTTTTAATTAAAACATAAATATTTATAACATTTTATATAATTTATATAATTAAAAGAATTTATATAATTTAAACAATTTATAACATTTATAAACATTATAACATTTAAACAATTTAAACATTTAAACGATTTAAACAATTAAAAATTTAAACGATTTAAACAATTAAACAATTATAACATTTATAAACATATATATATATATACTATTTATTAACATTTATAAACAATTTAAGCATTTTAACAATTAATAACATTTATAAACAATTATATCATTTATAAACAATTTAAACATTTTAACAATTCGTAACATTTAAATAATTTAAACATTTAAAACTAAACATTTAACATAGTCGTTTCTTCGTTCGTATTATACTTGTACGTTTATTCCTCGTCACCAGAACCGGAACTGTTACGAAGGTAGTCATCATATGCCGCTTCATCATCAGTCATTCCTGGTGTCAATCCGCTCTCTACCTCGTCCTCGTATAATTCTGCTTCGTATTCCAGTTCTCCTTCAAGCGATCGTTTGTCTTGTACTCTTTCCGCGGCATCCAAATAATCTTTCAAGCAAATTGACATTTCAACTGCTTGTGGAGTGAGTCGAGTTCGTCTTATTGATATAATCCTGCCACTAACAGAAAAAGCAGATTCCGAAGCTACCGTAGAAGCTTGGACGGTTAGTAAATCTCGGGCCATGGTGGATAGGATGGGAAATTGATCTTCCTACCTTTCCACCAAGCCAACAAGTCAAAATTTTTAATTCATGTGGAGTCATGGTCGATAAAAAGTTTGTAAGACCATACCTCCCGAGTTCACTACTCGGAGTGTTACCACGTTGACGTTTATTACATTCATCCCTTAAAGTATTATATAAATCAAACATTGGATCATTCGAACATTCGGCATTTGCCGCATGCCTTAAAGCATCATGGATTTGTGATGTTCCCCGTATTTTAATAAAAATAAACATCATACATTTGTTGTAATTGTTTGTTGAAAGTCGCTTTTAAAGTTTTATACATTGGTTTACAACTTCTAAATCCAAATTAAAAGTAATTTTATCAAGTAAAGTTTCAACCCCGACAAATTTAAACAAGGGTTTAAAGCAGCGGCACATGTAATAACGGGTGGCATTTCTTCAAAATATTTTTTAAGTTTTTCTTTCATTGGGGGTATCATATCGGAATAAGGTCTACCCCTACACGACAATCATTTAATTTTGAAGTCATTAAATAAATTTGGTGTAGTACCAACGGACTCGTTGGGTAATAAACTCCAGAAAGACATGTAGTTGCATTTTTAAAAACTTGAAGCATTTTTGTTACTTCTTCGATGATGGCCCAACCGATGGATGGTAAGAATTTGCCTTTCCCCGACTTACCAAACTATTATGAAAGGCTATTAAACTTTCTTTTTGTTCAATAGCCTTTTCAAACATGTTACATGTGGAATTCCATCGTGTTGGTACGTCCCAATTCGGACCTAAACATTTAGTATTTGCGTCTTTACAAAACTTGCGATATTTAGTATATCTTTGGTTGTTACTAAAAATATCACGTAACATTCTTTTAAAACAATCTTTAATTGTTTCAATCGTTTTTAAACCGTCTTGCACGGCTAAGTTTATGATGTGCGCAACACATCGACTATGAAAAACACACCCTCACATATGGTTTATATTTTAATTTCAAATGATCTATCGCAAGAGTGTTGTTTGAAGCATTATCAAAAGATATAGAAAATTTTTGTTTCTAATTTATACGTTTGAATAACTTTATCAATAGATAAAAAATGTTTTGGCCGTGTGAGGATAATCAAACAATTCAAACGCAATCGTACGTTTCATCATTTGCCACGAATCGGGTTCAACCCAATGGGCGGTGACACAAATGTACGAGTCCGGTGAACCGTGAGTGTCGACCAAACATCACTAGTTAAGTTAACACCGGTTTGTAAATTTTCAAAATAAGATATTAATTCATTTTTAGCTTTTTCCCACATTTTAAACAATCTCTTCGAAGAGTAGCACGACTTACATTTGTGTAACGAGGTTGGAGAGTTCGTTGAATGAGTCGAGTCAAACGTTCGTTGTCGAAATGTTTGAATGGCAAGCTTTCTTGAATTACAAATTGCGCCATTTGCTCCCGAACCGCATCAACGTTATAAGCCCAAATATTTCCTTCGTTTGTCATCGAAGCTTGACCTGAGAAGGTTCACCTTTTAACGCTCTACAATATTTATTTGCAATATGGTTTTTCAACGTTGTGTTGCATCTTTTTTAAAAACTTATGACAAAACTTGCAACGAGCCTTGTTTGGACCGCTAGCCATTTGACAAATCGTAATTGCACCATACTTCGGGGTTCCTATTCGTAGGAAGGATTGCTATCACCACGTTGCTTGAAGACGCTTCACAACCAACGGATGATTGAGCACTTGTTGAAGCCATTTCAGAGATTTTTGTGAGAGCGTTTTTGAGAGCGTTTTAAACGAAAGTATTTGTGGAGAGCGTTTTTGAGAGCGTTTTTGAGATTTTTGAGAGTAGAGAGTGTTATAAGTTGTTGTGATTCAACCAAAACATCAAATACATATATATAGTAACCTAGTGGGGGTATAATGGTAAAAAAACATCAAAAAAACGGTCAAAAATTGCAAAAAACGGCTATATAGCCGTTGGGTAACGGTAACCGGTTTGAAAACCGGTTTGGGAAACCGGTTTGGGAACCGGTTTGGGACCGGTTTGAAAACCGGTTCGGTTTGAAACCGGTTTGGAACGTCGAAGTGATAAACCGGTCAAGAACCGGCGGTTCGGGCCCGGTTTGAAACCGGTTTGGGCCAAACCGGTTTGGGTCTCAAACCGGTTCCGGTTTTTTTGGCCGAACCGGTTCCCAAACGGTTTTTTTGGCCACCTCTAGATGAGAGCACCTGTTTTCAAAACCCTACTAATTTGTTTCTAAAGAGGAAGTAACTTGAGATTTAGGATTTACGTTATAAACTAGGGTAAGTTTTGCTTAGTTTTTTTAGTAAATATGAATTTTTATAAGTTTATTTACTACGGGATAAGATCATTTGAGAACTAATAATATATTAAGAACCGTGAAAACTAATATAAATATGTCATGTTTTTCAAATCTTTGTTTATAAAACATTAAATACTATACAAAAAACATAAAAACTCATAAACTAATGTTTGCTTGTGTTCTTTATATTTTTATTTGTTTAGTTACGCATGCGTAGATAGTAAAAACCTTTGTGATTTGCACAAGTGCAGATTACAAATTCATTTGTTTTTTTTTACTTTAAGAGAGACGCATGTATATTATAGTTCAGTTACTTTTTTATATAAAACACAAAACAAGTTGCATGTTGATATAAGCTCTTCCAGAGTTCTCAAATCATTATAGCGTTATATTATTTATTTATTATTATTAGTATTGTTATTATTATTTTAAATATCACGCACAACACATCATTAAATTAATAAGATTCATCTTAAATTCACCTATTGCTTACTTTGTAGGACTTGAACGTGTGATAGTTGTTGAGAAATCCATCTCTATATCTGTATATATGAAGTCTATTTCATGTATAAATGTAATGTTTTATTCTTTTTTTGTTTGTTTTTATGTGTCAACTAGTAGCGTCAATTCATTAAAATTTGTAAATAGTATTGGGTGTCTTTGTACTCCTCTTATAGTGCGATACAACCTCAATGTGACACTAACAAGTTGCAAGATGCTTGTTGTTTGTCTGCTTTTCATATGGTGTCTAGGGATTCTTGGTATTATTTATGGATATAAAAATATTATAGTGTTCACTAGATTCTGTCATTTTCTCTTTTTCTATTTAATATGTCAATGAATTTGATTCTTGAAATACTTGATTTAATTTTTTTTATTTAAGATGTAATTTTTTATCTAAGCACAAAATCATAAAATGACAACTCGGTATGATTATTGTTCTAGTAACGTTATCCATATTTCCTTTTCACTAGTAGAATCACTATGTGCCGTTTTTTTTGTTAGATTTTTTAAAACAAGTGTCATAAATGCAACATATATAAATTATTATTATTATTATTAGTTAGTGATTATATATATATATATATATATATATTTGAAATTAACTTCTTTTAAAAAAGAATTAAAAAAACTCGTTACATAACACATATAGATGATTCAAATCACAAATTTTGTGAAAACCATACGTTTTTTATAATACACAAACACAATATATATATATACACACACACACACATGTGAATATCTTCATATATTTCATGATTACAAAAGCTTATCTAACATGAATAATAACAACTTATAAATTTCCCCTAGTAAAAATAAGAGCAATATATTTATTTAATTGAAATTAATATATAAAAATATATAAGTTTCGGAAAGAAGAAATATATAATTAATATTTTGGTTTGGGAAAATATATAATTAATTGTCTTAGAAAAAGAATATACGTAATTTTTTTAATTCAAGTATGCCACAACATTTTACAATAATATAACTATATATAACCTAAAATAAAATAGTGTTTTATTCTTCTAAACCACTTAATTTATGTCCATTGGATTCCTTGTCTTTTTCATCATTATTTTTTATTTTTATTCCAAAATCGGATTCTGTTTGTTTCTAAAGCTGCATTGTTTCCTTACCAAAAGATAAACAAGTGTCGTCAAACGATTTATTTTCAATTAGAAGAACAACATTTTATTTGTAATTGACATTTTAAATACATTAAATAAGAAAACAATTTTGTAAACGTCATACATTGAGTATATTTTATAAGTGATTGTATTTTCATAAACATGAAAACACGTTTTTAGTCGTGAAACAATGAATTATTAAAAACTATTAATGTTAAATCTGTTAATAGATTTAACCTTAACAATGAGACCTGCTAAAATACAACACTAGACTTTCAGGTTGTTCATTCTGCTAGCAACGAGGTCCGTTTAAACATCATTTGTACAGGACCGGATAAATGATGTTAAAAAAATTACAACATAAAATGGATAAAAACATGACTTGAACATGTTCACTAGAAATGTTAAAATTATTATTTTATTATATATAAAATCAATAACCTCCCAAAAACAAGAATGAGGACATACATGATACATGAGATATGTTCTAATGTTCTATCATTGTGTATATCTTAAGTGTTTATTAAACATTTTTTTATTTGAACGACCAACGAATAATTTTTATGTCGGGTCATCGGGGTAAATCCATTGGAGAAAGACTACCCACACTCGCGAACACAGACAACGCGAGTGACCCGACTTGCCCAACATTCCAAAAGAAAACCACCACTCAAAGACCCACTGATAAAACCTTGACTCATTTGAAATATATTATACTAAACGAGATTTCAACACATGATCTTCATTTTAAAAATCATAAGATGACTCATTATAAATTAGTTGACTTAAGATTAAACTACCTTAATCCCTTGTTTTAAACACAAACAAAAACAAAATCAAGAATATTATTAACACACCGCGCGCGAAAACACACTTGTTGGAAAATTTGGCTACTTTCCCCCGTCGGGCCATACATCACTTTCACTTTCCTCTTTTTTAATCCAATTTTGTGCAATAATTATGCCCTAATTCATCTCCATTCGTCAAATGTCTGCTCAACTGTAATCACTCACTATCTCTGCTTCATCAGATCTGCTCTGACATTCTGGTAAACGCAACTATCAACCCACATTACCATTTCCTTTTCTTTTTTGCTCAAGAATCACCACAGTTCTTGCAATCGATCATTGCATATGTTCAATTGTTCTTTCTGGTGGTAGCTGGTGTAAGTTTTGACCTTTTATGCTTACGAATCGTGGGGTTTACTTGCAGTTTGTGCTCCCACTTTCCCTTTAGGTGTTCTTGAATCAAACCCACTTTTTAATTTGCCTTTTTTAGTCAAGAATTATTGTGATTATTGGCATGGGTTGTTGTTTGTGTTCAGGGTAGTGATGATTGTTGTAATTTGTTACATTTTATGCATATGCAAGTTGTTTTTAACTTGCAATTTGTGCTCCTGCTCTATCTTTAGGTATGCAGGTGTTAAACCTACATTATGCTGGCGAAGGATTAGTGCAAGTTTTGTTATGAATTTAAGTTTGCTGTATAATTGTAGTGGTAAATGTTGTAATATTTGCCTTTTTATGTGTATGGTGTGTGCTTACTTGTAATTTATACTCCTACTGCCCCTTTAGGCAGGTAAGTTTTTAAACACACATTGTTCTTTATTAATTTTGGTGAAGAACTAGCTTCTATATTCTCATGGGCGTTGTTTACGCTCTTTGTAGTAGTACATTTTTAAATTTTATATATTTTTTGCTTTTACTTGCACTTTATACTCTCCCCTGCCCTTTTAGGGACTCTTGTGGCTAACCCACATTTCTATAAGTTTTTCTGGTAAAAAGTTAGCATGATCAGCTTCTAGATCGTGAGTTATGTTCATTGTAGTGATAGCTGTTGTAACTTTTTACTTTTTTATGTATATGGATTGTATTTGCAGTCATGTCCCTTTAGTTTAGCAGGTATTAAATTCACACTGTTATTATTATTTTGCTCTAGAATTAGCATCATTGTTTCATGGGTAGTGGTGTATGTTCATGTAGAGATAATTGCTGTACTTTGTTTTCTTTTCTGTTACACAAGGTGTGTTTCTACTTGTAATGTATACTCCCAATGTTTCACATTTTCTTTTGCATGTTTTCCTCATGACTTGGCATAGGTAGGTAAAATGTGTTTTACTTGCAATTTTTACTCCCACTGTCCCAAATAGTCACATTTTCATATGATTTTAATCACAAAGTCAAGGAATTAAAGTGCATCTCGTTGTTCATTTGATGTTTTCTTGACCAGCAGGTAACAAATTCTGGCCTAACTGGCAGTGGTCAAGTTTGTTAATTCACGAGTGAAATGGAAGAGAAAGAGGGATCCTTAGGCAAGGTCCCGACTTCTGAGAATGTCAAAGCAACAACAAGAAGTGTTATCAAACCAACCGTTTCATCATCGTTGAAGTCATCGGGGTCTAGTACTGGACCCACACGAAAGAGGATTGAACCCAAGAGTGTTTCTAATGCGGTCAAACCGAATCCTAGAAAACCAACCATAGATCAAGGTTCCACTAATGATGCTCCTGCAATTAGAAGGAATAGCACTGGAAGTTCACAAGAAAAACAAGTTTCAGTTAAGAAACAGACTAGCAGTGTTAGTTCAGCCACAAAAGAGCCATTAAGGCGGTCTCTTCCTGAGCTCCGTAGGAGTTCATTACCTTCGCCAGCCGACAAAGCTTCGAGTCCTTCTTCTCCTATTGTTAGAACTCCTAGAACCATGGGCAGTAATGCCAAATCTTCTTCATCACTTTCTTCATCAAGAGTTCCTACAAAATCTATTGACAGCACGGAGAACAACATGGAGAGGAAGTCAAAGTCAAACCTCTCTTCTTCATCTGCAGTTTCCAGTGGATCAAGATCTGGATCCTTATCATCTTCCCGAGAAAGAATGTCAACTGCATCAAGTCTGAGGAAAGCAGTCACTCCTACATTTAAGGTTTCTCGTTTGATCATGCTTCCACAAGTTGAGACCAAAGCTGGTGATGATGTGGTAAGAATTTGCTTCTATTAATCACATCCTCTATTCACAGAATATTTCAACTTTTGTGATTAGAAGTTTGTTTAGCATTTTGTTTGCTTATCCATATGAAAGACATCTTTGAATCAAAGTAAAATTTTACTTGCTATCTCCCTGTCATACAAAGTATGCTAACCATGATGCCCATTATGTTTAAAATCTATATTGTCATGGTGATCTCACCCTTTTCTCCCGTGATGTTAGAGGTTGGATCTTAGGGGTCACAGAATCCGTAGTCTGAAAGCTAATGGTCTGAACCTGTCTCCTAATTTGGAGGTAAGCTTACATCTACAACATAATTTATTACCCTTTTTATTATGTTCAATATCTGCTCATGGATATTTATTTATTTTTATAGGATAAGATGATAGTGATAATATTTTATAGTTGATATAACTTACATTTATGACTTTTTGATGCCTTTTTATTTATTCTGTGAACATGTTCTTTCAACTATCGTATTGTAAATATAACGAGAAATGGCCAACTGTTGTTCTTTTGTAACAGTTTGTTTATCTCAGAGACAACCTGCTATCATCATTAGAAGGCATTGAAATACTGAAGCGGGTGAAGGTTTGTACATAAATTTTCTTTTGAGCCCCCTAAGCAATTAGGATGTTTGATCTATTTAATTCTTTTTTGATCAATATCTTTTGTACATTTTTCTGTTTCATGTATTTGATTATAAGTTTTTAAGTTCTATATTTGATGAAAATCACCTATAAGTGTTACCTACCGCCAGTTTAATTTTGAGTTGTGCTATATATGTTAATATGAGTCCATTACTGGTGTGACATTGTATTCAACACCTTAATTATTCATTGATTTTGATTGAAAGAAATCAAAACAATTTCTTAAACAACAAGAAGTTGTCTTTTTGAAAATCAAAATATAAAACTAAACAGAAGTTGAATGAGAGCTGTGGAATCACTGAAAAATCTTTATATGTTAAATTTGTGTTGGTTTGATATTTATAAAATGGTGCCATTTTTATGATCTAAACCGTACTTTAAAGTTGGAAGTAGTGAGTTGATTGTTCAGGAAGATATTGGTGGGGGAGGTCAGAAGGGTTGATTACTTGTAATTTCTAAAGAATTTTGATTTCATTGCTTAAACTATGGAGTCATTTTTAGTTTGATCCAAACCATACTTCAAAGTTGGAAGTAGCAAGTTGATTGTTCAGGAAGAAATTGGTGGGGGAGGGTTGGTTACTTGTAATTTCCAAGGAATTTTAATTTCATTGTTTATAGAAGTAGAATTCTAGATTCTTTTTTTTTTGTGTGCATATTGCCAATTTCACACCAAGTTGGTGTATGTTTCTTGTTTGAGGGAGTGTTGGTGTTCTAGAATTATGCAAGGAATGAAATCAGCAGAATGAACTGCAGTTGAGATGATTTTGAGCTGTTTTTTTAAAATGATGTTTCTATAAGGCGAATTATTTTCTTATCATCTAACTGGTCGTTATTGCTTTTTATACTTCGTTATATATTGTTCGTCGTAAATGAAAATGCTATTATGATTATCAACATATTGCCTTTATTAATAAATCGGCTCTTGATGTTGTCTATGGTTTCCCTCAAGCTTGGTAAATGACTGTTGTGGCCTATTTGTAGGTTCTTGATTTGAGCTTTAATGATTTCAAAGGGCCTGGGTTTGAACCACTTGAAGCCTGTAAAATGTTGCAGGTTATTTCCTCACATTTTGTACGTCTCCTAAATGGTGTATATACAATGAATGGTTTCAAACTAACATATAATTTCCTTTTTAAACTTTTGTAGCAACTCTACCTTGCCGGGAATCAAATCACATCACTTAAGACTCTTCCCGCACTTCCAAATTTGGAGGTAATGCATTTGGTCCATGTTATTATTATATCAAACATGGTAAGATGTATGGGCCAGGTGCCATGCCAAAGCAGGTTTGGGTTGAAACAAGTCACTTTTAGTATGGGTCAAACAGGTCGTATTGGGTTGACTAATAAAGTTTTTTGTCCATTTAATATTTTTTCTAATTACATGTGTCTTTTATGATAAAAAAACAATATAATTACAAAATTATTTGAATAGAACAACTAGGAGGTGTTATGCACTACAATAGACTCTAGAGGACTTTCAGTATGTTTGACCTGTTCCCCTGTAGTCATAACTTCTGATATGACCCTTTGATCTGTTTGAAATATAACTAATCCCAAATCAACCCATTCATAAGTAAATGGTTGAAATTGCCATCTCCAGCTGTATCCATCTTTGATATATAGCAAAGGTTAGTTTTGTAACATTTTATGTGCCTGTAAATTTCTTTTCTTGTTCCAGTTCCTATCGGTTGCACAAAATAAGTTAAAGTCTCTTGCAATGGCAAGTCAGCCGCGATTACAGGTTTTTCTTTTTCATTTCTTATTAGTTTTTTGTATGTGATTTTGTTTATGTTATTCGTTAACCTTCTGGTTATATAGGTATTAGCTGCTAGCAAGAATAAAGTATCAACACTGAAGGGTTTTCCATGTTTACCATCACTTGAGGCAAGCTCACTTTTATCTTTCACACCCATCTGTGTAAATTAAACAAATTTGAGGTCCATTGGACTGACATTAGTTGAGAAATCACTTATAGTTATTTGTTCCACTTGTGATCATCAGTTCATCACAATTGTCAATATCATATGATGTCCTAAGATCATACATGAGCTCTATCTTTATTTTGCAACTGTCTTATAAATACTTCTAGACACATTTGTACTTTCATAAAAGATGATGTGATATAATATGAAATTTGAAACTGTACAAAGATATGAAAGCTTATCATGAGTGATATGTCATGTTACAAAACACCATACTGTATAAATAATGAAAGCAGTGCGAAACAGTTTTAAACAATACAAAAAAGGGTCCATACCTGTTCGAATTGTTACATAATACTTTATGACAGTGTGTAATATACTACGGAATGGTATGACACAACACAAAATGAATGATATGATACAAAGGTGATGATACAAGCTGTATGATCTTAGAATGCTTAATAAAGTACTACCTTTATAAATTATTATATTCAGTTTTCTATTTAGTGACATATAGTACCTTGATACGAGCCCACTGTTGGGTCAAACCGGGTTGGGTCAGCTGTTATTGGAGGGAATCAGGGTGGAGGGAAAGTGAATGGAGGGAAAACATTTGAAAATTTGGGAGGTGGGGGGTAACCCATGAATTTAGGGAGTGGGGTTGCAGATTTGTAACTGTTCCCACTGCTTTTAGTTTTAAGTATTGTGTTCTTGTATTTTCTTAGGTGTTTATGTGTGTTTTGTTTTATCAAGATTAAGGTATTAACATCTTGTAATTGGAGACTAGCCCCTCTCGAATCGGGCTGACTATCTTTTAATTAAGTGTCTTAGTTAATCACAGTTTTAGTTTTTATCATTTGGTTCCATTGCTGGGAACAAATATCGATGGCATCATCTACCCGGAGCAATCTCGAAGACAGCAGCACTCACCCTGACCATGTTGCTGCACAATTAGCCATAATTGCATCCCGAATTGAGTCCATAGCGTCACAATTGAAGAGTGATGTTGCAGAAATCAAGGAGGCTTGGATGGATGACATGGAACTTGAGGATGAATCTTCCAGCAACAATTCTAGTGATACTGACGATAGGTCAGAGCATGTTTTGGATGATGTACAATTGACGCCTAGGGCCTATCCAGAATTTCAGATTCAAGAGGTTAGGCGCCCTCAACTGGTTGTGAATGTATATCCCAGGAACATGGCTCGTGCCATGCAAACAGCTCACAAATCAACTGGTAGTAAAGCTCTGCAGAAGCAATTGACAACAACAGTCCCTCCAGAATTCAAAACAGATTTGAGGTTTCACATTAGTGCGGTGATTGCAATTAAGGAGGTTCACAGTAGTGCGGTGACTGCAATTCAGGAGGTTCACAGTAGTGCGGTGGCTGCAATTCATGAGGCATTAGAAGCTGATTTGGTCGGATCTTTTGAAGCTTTCAAACACAAGGAAATCATCCATCAGCCTCCAATCGAATGGCTTATTGCTTGGCACAATAATTCCCCTCCTTTCGACTTGAGGACAAGTCGATTTTCCAGGGCGGAAGTATTGATACGAGCCCACTGTTGGGTCAAACCGGGTTGGGTCAAACCGGTTGGGTCAGCTGTTATTGGAGGGAATCAGGGTGGAGGGAAAGTGAATGGAGGGAAAACATTTGAAAATTTGGGAGGTGGGGGTAACCCATGAATTTAGGGAGTGGGGTTGCAGATTTGTAACTGTTCCCACTGCTTTTAGTTTTAAGTATTGTGTTCTTGTATTTTCTTAGGTGTTTATGTGTGTTTTGTTTTATCAAGATTAAGGTATTAACATCTTGTAATTGGAGACTAGCCCCTCTCGAATCGGGCTGACTATCTTTTAATTAAGTGTCTTAGTTAATCACAGTTTTAGTTTTTATCATTTGGTTCCATTGCTGGGAACAAATATCGATGGCATCATCTACCCGGAGCAATCTCGAAGACAGCAGCACTCACCCTGACCATGTTGCTGCACAATTAGCCATAATTGCATCCCGAATTGAGTCCATAGCGTCACAATTGAAGAGTGATGTTGCAGAAATCAAGGAGGCTTGGATGGATGACATGGAACTTGAGGATGAATCTTCCAGCAACAATTCTAGTGATACTGACGATAGGTCAGAGCATGTTTTGGATGATGTACAATTGACGCCTAGGGCCTATCCAGAATTTCAGATTCAAGAGGTTAGGCGCCCTCAACTGGTTGTGAATGTATATCCCAGGAACATGGCTCGTGCCATGCAAACAGCTCACAAATCAACTGGTAGTAAAGCTCTGCAGAAGCAATTGACAACAACAGTCCCTCCAGAATTCAAAACAGATTTGAGGTTTCACATTAGTGCGGTGATTGCAATTAAGGAGGTTCACAGTAGTGCGGTGACTGCAATTCAGGAGGTTCACAGTAGTGCGGTGGCTGCAATTCATGAGGCATTAGAAGCTGATTTGGTCGGATCTTTTGAAGCTTTCAAACACAAGGAAATCATCCATCAGCCTCCAATCGAATGGCTTATTGCTTGGCACAATAATTCCCCTCCTTTCGACTTGAGGACAAGTCGATTTTCCAGGGCGGAAGTATTGATACGAGCCCACTGTTGGGTCAAACCGGGTTGGGTCAAACCGGGTTGGGTCAGCTGTTATTGGAGGGAATCAGGGTGGAGGGAAAGTGAATGGTGGGAAAACATTTGAAAATTTGGGAGGTGGGGGTAACCCATGAATTTAGGGAGTGGGGTTGCAGATTTGTAACTGTTCCCACTGCTTTTAGTTTTAAGTATTGTGTTCTTGTATTTTCTTAGGTTTTTATGTGTGTTTTGTTTTATCAAGATTAAGGTATTAACATCTTGTAATCGGAGACTAGCCCCTCTCGAATCGGGCTGACTATCTTGTAATTAAGTGTCTTAGTTAATCACAGTTTTAGTTCTTATCATACCTATTGTGGATACATTTCAGATACAGTTAAGTTTAATTATATTTTTATGAATAAGTAGTAACCTTTTTTGTTTGAGTATCTATGAACGCAGTTAATTTAGGCTTCATGTTAGAGTGTGGGTTTATCTGATATATCTGCTATTGGTATATGGTGCAGCATTTACGGTTAGAGGAGAATCCTATTCTTGAGATGGCACATGTAGAAGCAGCTTCTATTTTGCTTGTTGGCCCAAGCCTGAAAAAGTTCAATGATAGAGGTATGTAATGATCTTTAGATATTAAATTTCACTGCCTTAATTTAATTTTTTGTGGTTTTTGTAATTTAATCTGGTTCTCGTTCCAATCTTATTGATAGATATTTCGGCAACCTCATAACTATTCAATTAGAGTTTGTGGTATTTTAAATTGTATTTTCAACCTGATGATCATATATTATGTATTTATGTTTATTAGAAAGCACGAGCATAGTCATTCTGGTAATTATTTACTGTGTTTCTTAGTATTAGTCTGATGATTATTTTAGTTAACATAGGCTTTGTTCTTCAAATATAGTGTAACATGCAATCTTTTAAATATAATTTTTTATTGTTTCTTATATGCAAGTAATATATTTCTAACAATTGTCACCTAACATGCATCTGCAATGCAAATTTTTATAGATCTTTCTCCTAAAGAAATCACAATTGCAAAACATTATCCAGCACATACAGCAGTTTGCATTGCAGGAGGTTGGGAGTTTTGTAGCTCTAAACAAGCCCCAGGTGAGTTATGTCATTTTTTTTGTTTGTTGAATAATGTCATTGATGAATTATTCAAATTCTGATTATGCTTTTGGAGGTTAAGTTGTATTATGTCAACTAAATCAGCTTGAAAAATTACATTTGTTGGAAGACAGGCATCATCTATGTTATCTAATTAATCAGATTTGTTAACTCTCTTTTATGGCTGTCCTATCTTACTAAAAATTTATTAATCAATTAAATGAAATTCACCTTTAACTAACAATGATCTGTTTACTGATTGACCAGAGTCGACTTTTAATTTTCTGGTTGAACAATGGAAAGACCATTTCCCTCATGGTTACATGCTCATGGAAGCCTCAGTTGATCAACCATTTGAAGATGATGCTTGTAACTGCCACTTTCTTTTCACCAAAGATAAAACCATAGATGAAAATTCAGAATTAGTCTTGAATTATCAATGGTTCATTGGAAGCACAGCCCTTTCAAACTTCACCCCAATTCCAGATGCTACTGCTGAGGTAACAGGTGTTTTCACTTATCATTAATAGGATTTTTTTATGCAAATGTGTTTCATTTTGTGAACTTATTATTTGCAAGGTGTACTGGCCAAAACATGATGATGTGGGCAAAATTTTAAGGGTTGAGTGTACACCTGTACTGGGAGATACTAAATATTCCTCTATTTTTGCCATATCTGCACCTGTTTCTCGAGGTACATTACTCCTTACAAAAATATATATAGTTGACTAAAGTTCGAAGCTCAATATTCAGTTTTAACTTTTGTATAGGAACTGGATGCCCAAAGGTTCTGAAGCTTGACGTGCGTGGAGAATTGGTGGAGGGAAATATAATTACAGGCTACCCAGAGCTTGCATGGTGTGGTGGGACCCCAGCAAAAGGCATTTCTAGGTAACCATTTTATAGGCTGCGGGAACTTTTTTCTGTAAGTTTTGTTAAAAAGCTGCTTAATAAAATTTTCAATTCCAGTTGGTTAAGGAGAAAATGGAATAGTAGTCCAGTGGTGATCGTAGGAGCAGAAAATGAAGAATATCAATTGACTCTAGAAGACATTGACTCATGTCTGGTTTATATGTACACTCCTGTAACAGAAGAAGGAACCAAAGGAGAACCTCAATATGCGATCACAGATTATATAAAACCTGGTGTGTTCTTCATGGTCTTTAATTAATTACTATGAAACTTTTCAAACAAATAGAATCACATGATTGACTCTCAAGCGGCTTAATTTTCTCTTATTGGCAGCTCCACCATCTGTTAATAATGTCCAAATAGTTGGAGATGTTATTGAAGGAAATACTGTTAGTGGGGTAGGTGTGTACTTCGGTGGAAAAGAAGGACCAAGCAAATTTGAATGGTTGCGTGAGAATAAAGATACAGGGTTTGCACTTTTTTCCAATTATTATAGTTTCTATTATCATCATCATAATTTATCTTTCTTATAAGTTATCATGTGTTTTTAGTATATTCTGGAATTATGTTATCTTGACAGAGACTTCGTTTTGGTGCTAAGTGGTACGAATGAGTATAATCTGTCCAAGGAAGATGTTGGTTTGCGGTTGGCTTTTGTATATCTTCCTGTAAATTTTGAGGGTTAGTCTACATATTAATCCAGCAAAAAATTCTGTTTTGAGGCTTGAACATGGGATAAAGCTTTATTGCATGATTATAAATCTTTATTAATTATTTCATTAAACTGACAGGCCAGGAGGGGAAATCTGTTTCAACACTGTCTCCAATAGTCAAACGAGGTACTTATATACGTCTTATGAATCGATGATTGTTTTTATATATTGGACAAGAATCATTCAACTCATCCATGGTCTTTGGTTTTTTCTTGATTAAAATTTCAGCTCCACCAAAAGTAACTAATCTAAAGATGGTCGGTGATATAAAGGAGGGAAGTAAGATTACAGTAACTGCTAATGTAACTGGAGCTACAGAAGGATCTAGCAGAGTT
Source organism: Flaveria trinervia (assembly GCA_025506515.1). Taxonomy (NCBI): domain Eukaryota; kingdom Viridiplantae; phylum Streptophyta; class Magnoliopsida; order Asterales; family Asteraceae; genus Flaveria; species Flaveria trinervia. The sequence goes on along the minus strand of CM046444.1, from coordinate 4,777,277 downwards.
CAATGGTTCAAAACATCTTCCTCAGTTCTTGATGGTGAAAATGGTCTTGAAGCAGTAAGCACTTCCAAGTTGGCCAAGGTTGGTTGTCTAATCATAAGTAATTTTCCTTATGACATTTTATTAACACATGATCCTTGTTAAAAGAATATTTTTTTCCATGTCAGGCATTTCGTATACCTTTAGGAGCTGTTGGATACTACATTGTTGCCAAATTCATTCCTGTGAACACAGATGGTGAATCTGGTGAACCAGCGCACGTTATATCAGACAGAGCAGTTGAAAGTAAGCTAATTTTTTCAAAAAAAATCTAACCTGTTTTGGTAATAGATGGTTCTTAACATCACTATTTATTCTTTGCAGCTCTTCCCCCAAATTTAAATTTCTTATCCATAACTGGCGACTACACTGAAGGTGGTCTACTGACAGCATCTTATGGGTACATAGGAGGTCATGAAGGAAAGAGTATTTACAATTGGTATCTTCATGAGGTATATCTATATTCATTCTTTATAATATTAAACTACTTATCATCCCCATATCTTTTCTTTTTATTCATATTGCACGGGCTATCTGCAGGTTGAAACTGATCCTGGTATATTGATAACTGAGGTTTCGGGTCATCTTCAGTACAATGTCACTAAAGATGCAATTGGTAAATTTATCTCATTTAAATGTACTCCATTACGTGATGATGGGATTATGGGGGAATCCAGAACTTGCATGGGTCAAGAACGTGTTCAGCCAGGTAATTAATAATATTTATACTTTCTTAAGTTGTAGAGACACACATCCGAGAGCTCTTTTGTGTGTAAAAACTATGGTATACACCTAAAAGTTATATCTACAACTTAATTATTTTTTATGATAAAAAATTTAATATCTAATGTTGGTTTGTATCATAATTATTTTTTATCAGGAAACCCTAGATTGCTGTCTCTACAAGTGGTTGGGACTGCAGTTGAAGGCACAACATTATATGTTAACAAACAATATTGGGGTGGTGAAGAGGGAGACTCTGTTTTCCGCTGGTTCAGGGTATCTTTGTGACATACACATATTGTGTTCATTTCACAATAGTTTCTTGTATATGGTTTTGTTCTAAGCCTATGTGTAATAATTAGGGTTCAAGTTGTTTACAGTTTGTATTATCATCATTTTGTACATTACATTAATAGTTAATTATATGTGCAGACTAGCTCAGATGGCATGCAAAAGGAAGTTGCAGATGCTACCTCATCATCGTACTTGCTTTCAGCCGATGATATTGGGTATTTTATATCCGTTTCATGTGAACCGGTGAGAAAGGATCGGGCCCGTGGGCCTATTGTATTATCTGAACAGATTGGACCAATATCTCCAGGTATTCTGCAGAATCCTACTTATTCTATTTTTATACAAAACCTTGTGAATCAACATATAGTCACTACTGAACACTCTAAACTGAACAATCTTGAACAAGACATGACCAAATACTTTTCATCAGTAAAAAATTGGAAACTATTCAAGAGAATGATGACATCAAATAACCCTAATTTATAGTTTAGACCTGTATGCTAAGTTTCTTTGAATGATGACATGACTGTAGTCAAACAACGATTACAAAAATTCTGAATGCTTTAATATTCAGGGCCACCAACTTGCCAATCACTCGAGTTTCATGGGTCATTGGTGGAAGGAGGGCGCTTAACCTTTATTGCATCTTATAGCGGAGGGTAAGCAAATTTCCTTATTTTATTAAAGATGTTCAGGGTAGGAATATCTTATCCATAAAACATATATTTAAATATATATTGTATTCTTTTTAGGGGGAAAGGAGCTTGCTTCTTCGAATGGTTCAGAGTGAAGGATAACGGTTGCAAGGAGAAACTTCATTCTGGTGGTGAGGTTTTAAATAATATTTTTGCATGACTTAGAAGTGCAGTTGGCTACCCTGATTACTTGCTTAACAAGTAAGGTAAAATCTTAGCAGAGCATTTAGATTTGACTTTAGAAGATGTGGGAGAGTGTGTGGAGCTTGTTTATACGCCTGTGCGTGAAGATGGACTTAAAGGGAGTCCAAAGAGCATTGTATCTGGCCCCATTGTTCCAGGTGAGTAGATTCTGCTTTGTTGCATACTAGTATGTATAAATCACAACCTGACTGTGGATATTGTTACTGGGATTTTTCATATTTTAATATCTATAAAATGACAGCTGACCCTATTGGTGTGGAACTTGTAATTCCGGATTGCTGTGAGGACAAGATTGTCATTCCTCTTAAAACATACTTTGGTGGACAAGAAGGAGATGGAAAATATCTTTGGTACAGATGTCTCTCCAAAATTGATGCATCTTCTCTAATGGATGTATCAGATTCTTGTGAAGATGTAACTACATGCGCGAATACGTTGTAAGTTTTGTGAATGTAGTTCAACATAATATATTATAAATTAATCTTTTTATTTGTTTTCTTGTGATATCTTGGCAGAACATACACTCCCTCACTGGAAGATGTGGGTGCTTATTTGGCATTGTATTGGGTCCCCACCCGCGCAGATGGAAAGTCTGGTCAACCGGTGGTGGCCATTTGCAACAATCCAGTGACTCCAGGTAGACTCATGTTTCTTAACTTGTATTTGCGTAATGTCTACTTATGAACATTAATTATTTATAGATATACATGTCAAATGTTCTGGCAGGTTTTCCTGTGGTTTCTGAAGTTAGTGTAAAGGCGTTGTCATTAAACAGCTATGCCAGTGAAGGAAAATACTTTGGTGGTTATGAAGGATCAAGCATCTTTAGTTGGTTTAGAGAAGATATGGAGGGAACAACTGTTTCTATTGATGGTGCTAACTCCAAAACATATGAAGTTACAGATGCGGATTACAATTGCAGATTGTTGTTTGGGTAATAGCTCTATCTTTGTTCTTGGTCACTCTTAAATCTTTATATCTGTACATGTATTCATTAATGGTTTATCAGATCAATTTCAATAATTGTTTTGTGCATTTTGAAGGTATACACCAGTTCGTTCTGATTCAGTTGTTGGAGAGCTGAAGTTGTCTGAGCCAACTGATGTCATTCTCCCGGGTACCCTTTCATGTTACATCTCTGTAGTTTTTTAAGCTTTCTTATAATATTTATCAAGTTATATATCTGTATTTTATCTTATTTTTTTCTTAAAACTCTCAATTTTATTAAATTGGCATCCAGAGCTTCCAAGAATTGAGATGCTTGCTCTTACTGGTAAGGCAGTTGAGGGTGAAGTACTAACTGCTATTGAAGTTATCCCAAAAACTGATGCTCAACAGAACGTTTGGCAAAAATACAAGAAGCATGTCAGATACCAGTGGTATGTTTTTTTTTCCTTTATGCACTTTGTCTTTTTTTTTCTTTTGGAAATTTGTAATGAAGATTACTTTATCATCATATGTCAAATAACAGGTATATTTCTTCTGAAATGGGAAACAAACACTTTGAACCAATACAATCACAATGTTCTTGCTCATACAAGCTTCAATTTAATGACATTGGTTGTCGCTTCAAATGTGAGTGCATCGTAGTGGATACATTTGGAAGATCTAGTGAACCGGCATATTATGAAACTGGCCCTGTTTCTCCAGGTTTTCTATAACTTTCTCTTATTTTGCTTTATGTCTTGGCCCAGTTTTTAGGATCACATTCGGGGAATTAATATTATTAAAATATTCCTGATAAATTTTTATTCTTTTTATTTTAAGGGATTCCTAAAATGGAAAAGATGGAAATTGAAGGCAGAGGGTTCCATACTAACTTATACGCAGTTTGTGGTAATTATAGTGGCGGAAAGGAAGGTAAGAGTAAGATCCAATGGCTGAGATCAATGGTTGGCAGTCCAGATCTTATTTCTATTCCAGGTATCTTCTATCTTGCAATTTAAAAACGGATAGTAAAAATTGTTTTCTTTATTCCATTATAACTTTGTATCTTTTTAATTGCAGGCGAAACAGGAAGGATGTATGAAGCAAATGTTGATGACGTGGCTACCGGTTGGTTGCTATTTATACTCCTATAAGAGAAGACGGGGTTGAGGGCCATCCCGTTTCTGCTTCAACTGAACCCATAACTGTCGGTAAGCCTAAATTATTATTTCCCCCAAACTTATATTTGTTTTCAATATAATTTCTTTGTTAAGTTGCGTTTCTGTTTGTTTAAGTTTCATTTTAATATCTGATTTATTTCATCTCACTGAATCCATCTGCAGAACCTGATGTTCTTAAAGAAGTAAAGCAGAAGCTTGATCTTGGATCTGTGAAGTTTGAGGTATGATGGTTTAATCCAAAAATTTATTATAAACAAAAAAACTTTATACTTCATAAAATCATAACATTTTCATCTTTCCACCAGGCATTATGTGACAAGGACAGATCTTCAAAGAAGGTAAAAAAATTCATTAATACACGAAAGGTCGGGGTAAGGGGCTAAAATTGTCATTTCACAATCATCCTAACTTTGATTTTCATTTATTGTTCAAGGTATCCGGGGCGGGTGGTCTTGAAAGAAGAATACTGGAAGTTAATAGAAAACGGGTTAAAGTCGTGAAACCTGGTTCCAAAACTTCATTCCCGACAACTGAGATTCGTGGAAGCTATACCCCTCCATTCCATGTATGTGACATCGTTCAATGTTTACAACAGTTTAACAAATTTAGTTATAACATATTATCGAGTTTATTAACCTTTTCTTTTATGTAATGAACGTGTGTAGGTGGAGATTTTTGGAAATGATCAACATAGGCTGCGGATTGTAGTGGATAGTGATAATGAAATAGACTTAATGGTTCAGACCCGACACTTACGAGACGTGATTGTGTTAGTGATCCGCGGGTTTGCTCAAAAGTTCAACAGTACATCACTCAATTCCCTCCTCAAGATTGATTCATGATCAAGTGATCAAATCTTTGTACATGTGAAACTGTAGTGATTGCTTTGCCCTTGGTTTCTTGATAAATATCCTACTGGAAAAAGAAAACAGTATATATGTGTTCAGTTATCTAGTGATGGTTGATGGTTGTTGGAAATATGTTTTTATATTATAAATACATGTGTTTTTCTATTTGTTTTCTTGTGTGGTTTGTTTGTGATGGATGTTTATATCCTCTTTTACCCTTTTTGTCTTGTAACATTTGTTGACAGATAACTTTATAAGCAGTGTTGGATCCAGGATTATTTTTATCGGTATTAGTCTTTGAAAATGTTTGATGAATCACTTTCTTAATTTGAACATCGTATGCGTATGCAACACACAAAAAATGAGTATTAGATTTCAAACTTTCCGCGACTTAACTCAATTTAAGGAAATTTCTCAATGACATGAAACGTACACATACATGTTTCATGAGATGCTAAACGTTAAAATTACTTCTGTGGTAGTCGTTTCATATATAACAACCACATAAAAGCATAAAATAACAAAAAAGGAAAATATCACTGTGATGCAATATTAAAGAGGAGAAGATGGTTACTTCACATCTAGATTTCTCACTTCTTATCTTCCAATGGAGGAGAGAAGGTGCATCATCACAATCAAGATTTCATTTTTCTTATCATCTAGATTTAAATTCGTTAAAATTTTCCCTTGAATTTAATGTTTGTTTTTTTTGAAGATATAGATACGCGATTGTGACGGGAGGAAACAGAGGAATTGGATTTGGAATATGTCGTCAACTTGCTTCAAAGGGAATCGAGGTTGTATTAACATCTAGAAATCAAAGTCGTGGGGAAGAAGCTGTCAAGAAACTCAACGATTCTGGTCTTTCTAACGTTGTTTTTCATCAACTTGACATCACTGATCCATCTAGTATCGCGTGTTTGGCCAAATTTGTCCAAACACACTTGGGGAGGCTTGATATCTTGGTGAGCAAAGATAGATCCTTATATATTTTAAAATCTTGGAGTTTTAGTACATTATGTTATACGCTTTTGTATAGAGTCGGCCAAATAAACAAAAGGTCATTTGTAGAGCGTTTGATCCTTCTAAACCTTTTATTTTCACGAACTTCCTAAGTATTTTCAGCTCAAAACTTACATATGTTTTAAGTTGACGCTTTACCATATGTGTTATGATGCTTCTTTCGTTCCCCGTTTTATATTTATGATTTTAAGTTATCAATAAAGTACCGAGGTGATAGTTTTAATTAGATCTAAAACTTGTTTACAGATCAATAATGCAGCAGAACTTGGAATTATCATACATGATAGTAAAGATTTTAGAGACGGAGGAGCGTTTGTAAGTATTTTATACAAATTACTAATCATGTCACTATATAATTTAAGAAATAAATATTATCATTATTGAGGTTTTCAAATATAAGATATTATCATTATAAAGCATATACCTTATATGTATCCTAACAATACATTTTTAGTGTATAAATCACATTCTTATAGTATTAACGGACGTGACATCAGTTATGTATTATTGTTTTAGTTACAATTTGTCGATGAGAATGTGCACCGTTTAAGCAACATTATCGAAGAACCTTACGATTTGGGAGAAAAGTGCCTGAAAATAAATTACTACGGGACCAAAACGGTTACAGAATCGTTGATTCCTCTTCTTCAACTATCTAAATCCCCAAGAATTGTGAATGTGACCTCTAGCGGCGGAGACCTATGTGTAAGTAATTATTTCATGTGCGCATGTAAAATAGGAGTGATAATCTCTGACATGACAAAACCACAATACATATATAAACGAGTTTTGACTCTCATATCTAACTTGTTTTATAACCGGGTCATGTTCAGCTAGTTGGTATACACGTTTAATTAAACTAATCGTGTTTGGATCAATTTGTTTAATTAAATCAGTTCATCAACATGTTTCATTTAACAAGCCAACTATATCACTGTCCATCCACCAGTTTACAACTTAATAACAACCTATCAGCCTGTTTGACTCGTTTAGATAAACAGGATAGATATGTTATTCTTTAACGTGTGTCGGCTGTAGATCAATAAATTTGACACAAAGAAGTATATAGGCTATGTTTTTTTAATATTCAACCCACCAATCCGACTCGATTGCCACCAGTCCCACCACTAGTAATCAAAACAAAGTATATCTACCTATAAGTAACAAAATCTGCTATTATTTTCATGTTTTTAGTGGTTTTACAATGAAAAGTTGAAAGAAGAGTTACAAGACATCAACAACTTGACTGAAGAGAGGATAGATGAGATAATCCAATGGTTTTTAAGTGATTTCAAGGCTGGTCGATTGAAGAACAACGAATGGCCGCTAACAGTCGCTGCTTATAAAGTTTCAAAAGCTACTCTTAATGCTTACACACGACTGTTGGCAAAAAAGTATGAGAATATTCTTGTGAATTGTGTGCATCCGGGGTATGTTATAACAAATATGACATCTCAAACGGGATTTATTACGGCCGAAGAAGGTGCTAAAGGTCCGGTAATGGCTGCTTTGTTACCGGACGATGGGCCATCTGGTGTATACTTTGATAAAACAAAAATTGCTTCTTTTTCATCAACGGGTATAGCATAGAAGCATAAAAACAGTATGTTATAGGAAATGAAATCGACATGTAAGTTTGTTATCTTCATTTTGTTCTTTGAATGTTAAATTCCTATAGATTGTATATGGACAATATCATCATTTATCACCATCAAAACTTTATCTTTTTCAATAAGTAATATTTATATTTATAATCTTTAAAATATTCCCTCGAATTATTATTATTATTTTAAAAAATTAAGACATATATTAATTGTTTTTAGACAACATGAATTAGTCACGTGTCATTATCTACTATATGGGTTATACAAGAACTTGATAGGTTTTTAAACTTTCTTCTTTGTTCTGAAGCTATGAAACATTGATATTGTAACATAAATTCTTTCTTCGTTTAACTAAATATTCAAGAAAGTCGTCTTAACATTTATTTGGTTAACCATGAACGTATTAAATGTTAAGTATTAACGGAAGACAACACAATTAAAATTGTAAAGGTAGATTATAATGGATGAAGGTATGTGAAAGTGGGATATCTTTAGTGTTTTTTTTCTTTCTTCTAAAAATCATAATTCACTTTTAAACACCATCCAAACGTGATACTTTTAATTCAAGTTAGATAAAGTTGTGTGTGTTTTTATTATCTCTAGTCTGTTATTTGCATTTTAAACTTGTTAGAAAAAACTGATGATAATTAATAAAGTTAAAAACGAACAATACCACACACTCTCATGCCATGTTCATGACATACACATACATGTAACATAATATAAAACCGTAAAAGGGGTAGAAATGTAAGCCTCATATCGGTTGAGAAGGATAACGAAACCTTCTTTTTAAGGGGTGGAAATCTTTTCTATCAAAACGTGTTTAGCCTGGACGAGCAAGTCATCAGATGAAAACAAAACCACGAGCTTTTAGATTGGCAACCCATTCGAAACAAAACGGACAATATATTGATACCGTTTACGTGAACTCTTACATTTATAATCTAAAAGTCTAATCCTTATTCACTCAACACAGTTTAGAAGAAAACTTTTTTTATATCATCCTCGTTTACCTTCTTTCTCAGTAGGAACAAAACGATGGTATAAATAAAATATATAAAAATGCAAGTCAAAAAAACACCAATTTAAAGTTTAAACGCTTCAAGACATGTTTAAAGTTTACGTTTTTACTACTAATACATGTATTAAAAGTTACTACAAAATGATAACATATGTCACTTTATAAACCATTACATTATAGCATCCAGCCATCCATAAAGTAAATTACGTTGTCGCTATTGGTACACCAACATTAAGATTTGCATATAGCAAAAAATCAGGGTGGTTGATACTAATAAAAGTTCACTGAAAACCATTTTTTTGTTTTTTTTTCTTTCAAACGACACATCAACGTCACATCATGTTTTTCTATTTTTCCGGTTTTCTCTTGTTAAGTTTCTTCATGTTTTGCACGGAATTGTCCTCGTTTTCCACTATGTCCCCAAATAAATATATTTTCTTTTTTTTTCATTCACATGTTCAACCGGTTTGGGTTTTTTCTTATCACATGATTCAGGTGGTGGTATTTCCATCAGGGGATTAAAATCACGAGGTGCCACCTTATTTCTCATGTTATAATATTAATATATTAATATCATAATTAGATATAGGATTTGATTAAGTGTTTCTACAATTATCCTCCTTTTACTTCTATATTATCAGAGTGTTAGCGTTCTAATATATCTTGTTTCTCGCACATTGCTCTTTGCTGCTTTTCTTGCCTAATCTTGATAGGTTGGCGGTCTTGTTATCCCGTCGTCTTTCTTGTATGATGATTTTGTTTGTCTCTCTCTTCTTCACTCTTGTCTTGTCTAGAGATGCATTGTGCATGTATATAGAATAGGTTTTACTTAACTGTGTTTTGTCCTCTTCAAATTTCAGCTCTTGCCACATAATCATAGATTTGGTCACCTAAGTCTAACATCATCTCTATTATGGCCTTAGATATGTCATCTTCTTATTATTTACATATTTTAAGGATTTTTTCTTCCCCTTATTCTCTTCAAGATTGTATGTTGTTTTTACATGGACACATTCATTACTCTATGATCCATTCTAGGTGTCCGGTTTCCTCATGATCTAGAATATATGATTTGACTAACTTTTATTCTTAATTATCTCCAACGTACTTTTATATATAATTGATAGATAATACATAATATCTACGAAATCTTCATTATTTTATAAAAGAGTGAGGTTAGACTAGGGGTGTGTTTTTTACCCGAACCCGAATATCAAACCCCAAAAAATTAAACCGAACCCAATTAAAAACTAACCCGAGCAACCCAACCCGAATATTACACTACCCCGAACCTGATTTTTATAAATGGTTTGGTCTTTGGGTTGAGTTTGTAGGATTTGGTCAACCCGATTAACCCGAATATTAGTTTTTTATTAATTCCAAGATTTATATGTATGTGTGTGTTATGCTATCATTTACAAGATTTGAAAACATGATTTTTCAAACTTTATATTATATTGTTGTGGTCCAAATTTATTATATAAACTTTAAGGATAATTTATATATAATGTCATTTGATATTTAAATATGCATAATAAAGTGAATGTAAACATGCAAAAATTTTCCGATCAAGATAATAAACAAAATTCTATATTGATAACAATGTTTAATTTCGTACATGCATTTTGATCATATATATTGTTTAAAAAAACATTTGAGATAATAAATAATTTAAAGCTTATTGGTTTAGTCTAACCCGATTACCGATTAACCCGACCCGAATAAACCCGAATATGAAAACCCGAAAACCGATTAAATGTTGTTTATTTGGTTTGGTCTTCGGGTTGATTTACTACACCTAAAAACCCAAGGAACCCGACCCAAATAACCCGAAACCCGATTAAAAAACCCGAATGACACCCCTAGGTTAGACTCGTATGTTCAAGATGGCATTCCAAAGTAAGTGATGGTAACGATTCCGCCTAAAGAAGGGTGTATGATGATAGATGTGAAAACGCACCGAATTAATAGACTTTTTAAAAATATTTGACGGGAAAAGAGTTGCTAATTTGCTAACGAAAAATAAAATTATGGAATACGATATTTAGAGAGAAAATGAGTTGTTGAAAATTTTTCACTCTAATATATGTATATTTCTTCATATCATATAATGAGATATTTGAAATAAATAGAGACTAAAAACCTAATGAACTCAAAATTACGGTATTATCTATTACTATTAAAAGCTTTGGTTGGTGGGTCTTTTTTTTGTTTTTTTTGTTTTGTTGTTTTGTTGTTTTGTAGTGTTTTTTTGTTTTGTTTTGTTTTGTGTGTGTGTTTTTATAGAGTTTGTTTTAGGTGTGGGTTCGAGGTTTGTGGGTGGGGTTTTTCTTGTGAGTTTTTGGTGTCTGGACACGTTTATTTGATGCCTGTTTCGATTATGTTCGTTTATAGGGTTCGTTGGCATTGTCTTTCTCCGGTTCTTACTTTCTTTCTTTCTTTATCGATACGCTGATGATCCTCGCTATTAAGGTTTAGGTTTTTGTTTTGTTTTGATTTTTTTGGGCCTTTGATTTGTGTTTTACTTTGCTTTTATGGTTTTGAACATTCATTTTGTTTTGATTTTGATTTTGATTTTGGTTTAGGGTTAAATTAAAACTCGCATAGTCACGGCAACCCGCGGCTCCAAAACATAATTCATTTAAACAAAAATACTCTAGGAGTCAAACATATCTATGTAACCAAATAAAATGAGTTACCCGTGACAAAGGTGGTTAAATTTTTTTGGTTTTTCTGTATGTATATATAAACGTACGTATTTTAGCATAATGCCAATTAGTATTCCGTTGGGACTTGAGAGTGCTTTCATATGCAACAACATGAATGATAAAACCTATAAATTATTAAATATGAGAATATTATTTTAAAAACTATATAAAGGATGATAGGTGGCTCATTTCTTCATCACATCTCAGTTATCACTTCCTATCTACCAATGGAGGACAAAAGGCACATCATCATTCATTACATCAATATTTTATCTCTCTTTCATAAATTAGTTATATTTATAATCTTTAAAATATTCCCTTGAATTTAATATTTGTTTTTTTGGAAAAGATAGATATGCAATTGTGACGGGAGGAAACAGAGGAATTGGATTTGAAATATGTCGTCAACTTGCTTCCAATGAAGTTGAGGTCATATTAACATCTAGAAATCAAAGTCTAGGGGAAGAAGCTGTTAAAAAACTCAACGATTCAGGTCTTCCTAATATTATTTTCCATCAACTGGACATCAACGATCTATCTAGTATCACGTGTTTGACCAAATTTGTCCATACACAGTTTGGAAAGCTTGATATCTTGGTATGCAAATGCAACTCCTTAAACGTTTTGACGTCTTTAGAGTTTTAGAGCATTGAATATTAGACTTTGGTCTAGAGTCGGACCACACCAACATAAAGTTATTTGCAAGAATGTTTGATCCTTCAAACCTTTTATTCAATCGTTACTAAGCTTCGTAAATATTTCCAGATCAAAAGTTAAATATACTTGTTTGCATACACTATGGTTTTTACTGTGTTCTCTCTTTTATATTTGTGATTGTGAGCTGTTATAAAGTAACAAGGATATCGTTTTAAGTTAAGATCTAAACCTTGTTCACAGATCAATAATGCAGCAGAAGGCGGAATTATAATACATGATAAAGAATTTAGAGCTGGAGGAGGGTTTGTAAGTATTCATGTACACAAACTATTAATCAAAGTTTATGTCTTGACCTGTATTTTTTTTTATGAAAATTGGCCAAACTGTGAACACGCCTACTTTATATGTATACATCACTTTCTTATAATGTTACGTGTTTTTGGATTAGTTGCAAGTGAGCGATAAGAAGGCAGGGCTTTTAACCAACGTCATCGAAGAGCCTTATGAATTGGGAGAAAAGTGCCTCAAAACAAATTACTATGCGACTAAAGCAATAACAGAATCACTTATTCCTCTTCTCCAACTCTCTAAATCCCCAAGAATTGTGAATGTTACCTCTATGTTCGGGGACCTATATGTAAGTAATTAATTCACAGATTTCATGTATTCAAAAGAAAAGAGGGCTAGAATTCTTGTTACAACATGAAAATATAAGGTTTCGGATTATTATATCTAACTCATTTAGTTAAATGAGGTCATGTTCACCTTCAACGATCCAACCACCAACCAACACAATTGTCACCCCTACTAATTAAAACAAAATAAATCTGCATATGATTAACAAAATCGGCTATTATTTTCTTGTTTTAGTGGTTTCACAATGAAAAGTTGAAAGAAGAACTGCAAGATATTGACAACTTAACTGAAGAGAGGATAGATGAGATAATCAAGTGGTTTTTGGTTGATTTTAAGGATGGTAAGTTGGAGAAGAATGGATGGCCACTAACAGTCTCTGCTTACAAAGTTTCAAAAGCTGCTCTTAATGCTTACACAAGGCTAATGGCAAAAAAGTATACGAATATTCTTGTGAATTGTGTGCATCCTGGATATGTTATAACAGATATGACGTCTCAAACAGGATTTGCTACGGTGGAAGAAGGTGCCAAAGGTCCCGTAACGGCTGCTTTGTTGCCGGAAAATGGACCTTCGGGTGTATACTTTTATCAAACACAAATGGCTTCGTTTTCATCAACGAAAATGCCATATGTATAACAGCATTATCCTACACGAAAATGCCATATGTATAACAGCGTTATCCTACAGGAAATGATATCAATATGAATAAAGCTGCTTCCATCTTCAGTTTCTTCTTTAAATCTTAGTTCTTAAATTTGCTATTCTACCTGCTCAGTCCATGTGGGTTTTTTTTTGGTAATAATCAACAAAGTAAAGATGGACAATATCACACACTCTCAGGCCACACACATACGCATACAGCAAAATAACATGATATAAAATGGTTAACAGTTTCGCAAGCATAAAGTCAATTCACAGCAAAAAAGATTTAATTAAGTTTATTTATTATTAAAGTCAAGAAAAGCAACTTATAGGTTAAATTCCAATACAAAACCTTTTTTGAATTCAACTAACCTTCAAACATGAAGCAAGCATCATCCACATAACATGAACATAGGAAAGTTATTGGGAGTTATTGCTTCTTTTCTTCTGCTTTCCTTGGCTACGAAAAAATAAAAAAAAGAGGGAGATGAACATAGGAATAATTGTTCAAAAATAATTGGAATGATTGTGTTGTTAGAGAGAAAACAAACACAAACAAGTTGGTAGAAAACAGAAAAAATTGTTTAAATGAAGTAGAATGACTGTGTTGTTACTTTTGATCCATTAGACATAAATGAATATTTATAAGAATGTTTTATTTTACATGTAATGGGTTGAAAGACGGCTTGGGAGAATTGAGAAAACAAATAACCTCAACCTCCTATGTCCTTTTATACAAAAACCTAATTATTACTGTAATGTTATAGATTTTACAGCTAATATTAATGCAATTATTCAAAATTACTTACTTCCCCATAATTAAAATATCCGGATATTAGCTAATATCAACACAACTATTCAAAATTACTTACTTTTCCATAATCAAAATATCCGGATATGACATCTCAGTTTTGGGTCAGTATTTGGACAACCAAATACTTGCAATTTCAATGAGTTGTGTAACAAGAAGCCCATTGGACTCGACCAAAAGTTGATAGTACTAGGCTATATAACATTTTCCTTATCGTAAATTGTGTCAAGCTAAAGATAGATCAACCAGAAAACTATCATATAACATGTTTGTCTCTAGAGTTGGCATTTTTGGCCCATTTATGTGTGAATAAATCGAGTTGGATTTTGTTTTATCTTTAACAAGTTGAAAAACGAAAGAAAGTGAGTTTAGAATGCATACATTCTCTATCTACTTTGCATTTCGATTCAAAAAACCTAAACTATTATTGTACTATCATAGTGTTAGTAATCAATATCAATACATCAGTTATTCACATAAAAGTTTCAAAACGGACAAAGAAGTGTTTGCAGGACAACCTCAACCACATCAAAGCATTACTCGATTGAGCCCTTGCACAAACCACCCAACCCACCCATATTGCCACTTCTACTGGGGGTTGTCCGTGACTCTGCGCTGCCTTAAACTCCATTGTCGCATATTAATGCAAGATATGCATATAGTTACTTCTTATCCAGATTGATCTTAGACAGTAACATCAAAATAAGTTCTTTTAACACATACATCTGTATTCTTCAAGGCATTGAGTTATAGAGGCATCATATACGATATTGATATCAATACTACCACTAATCAGCAATCAATGTCATTCAAATCCCAATTTCCAAACACGATTTCACTTAATATGAGGATAATTCAATCAGCATTGGGTTTGTGTTGTGGGTTTAGGGTTTACGATTCACACCACCAATAACCAAAATTCAAATCGCAGATGAATGTAAAAAGTAATAATCAACAAAACAACAAACAGTACACAAATTAGTTGAAATTTCTAACCTTGGTACCAGGGAACGACTGCCGGAGCTCTTCCTCCGGTATAATCACCGGCCACTTCTCACCAGCTTCACGGAACATCTGTTCGGTCTCCAGCTGTTGACCTTTCTCTAGAATCATCTTCCTGATGGTTTGTGCGGGGGTTGCGGTGGCGTCAAAGACCTCCTCGACGCCGTTGACGAACGTCACTGAGATCTGCGGTGGGAAGCTATCGGTGCGGCGTTTGACGAGCAGTTGACACGAAGGGTTCGACTCCTTGGCGGTTCGAGCGTTGCACTGAGCCAGAAACTCCATACATGCCGCTGTGCGTGGGTCTAGGGCGTTGAATTCGATCTTCACTTTCGAGAGGAACTTCAACATGGTTAGGGTTTGGTTCGATGCTCAGGGGTGATGGTGTTTTGTGTTTCTCTTTTAGGTGATGAAATGTGAAATATGAAATGTGAAATATGAAATATGAATTATGAAAACCATGTGACAGGCGTGTGTGAATAATAAGATGTGGAGCAATGAGAATCACTAATGGTGATTAAAGCCTTCGTGTACGGGGTGAGTTTAACGATAACTGAGTTTTAGGAGACGGCGAAGTTTGTAACAAGATCATAGTCGGTGATTCGTTTATTAGAAAATTGTAACTATTAGATCTGTGTGGCTTAGTTTTCAAATAGTGGTTCGGTTATTCGGTTTGACTTACATTTGAAGTTATGATCATTTATTGTATGCATGACGTTTTATTTATGGGTGTATGTATGGTCTGGCTAGAAAACTCCAAGCAACTGAACGAAAGAGGCAATGATTCTACTAGGATAGAATTGGTGTCTAGTTTATTTTCACGAGGTGTGAGTTTGAATTTAATTATCTTATAGTGAAATGGATGGACGTGGATTTTTTTCGTGGTTGAGTTGTCATCATCTCACTTGTCTTTGAAATCAAGAAAGAAAAAATGAGTCACTTGGTGTTGGGCACACGAATGAATGAGTGACTAAATTTATAAATAGTAATGTGCACACGTAAAGGGAGAATGGAAAAAACATTTATTACAAAAAGAATCTTAACGAATCATATAAACTTAACCTATTGATACCTATATAACCGCGTAACCATCTAATATTTCGTAAACATCGGTCGAGGGGGAAAACAAAGCCTTCCTAAGGGGGTGGAAACCTTCTCTACCAATACATACGAGCAACCAATCGGGGAGCGAAGCGGTCAATATATTAGTACGGTTTATGTGAGCTGTTACAGATAATACATAGTCAATGGGTGAACCACCGTGCCAGCGAGGACGTTGGGCTTCGTAAGGGGAGTGGAGATGTAAGTCTCACATAGGTTGAGGGGGTGGACCTTTTCGACCAATACGCATTTTGCTTGGGAGAGTAGCTCGTCGGGTGAAACTAAAACCGTGAATTTTTGGATGGGCAACTCATTGGGGGCAGAGCGGATAATATCTTGGTACGATCTACGTGCTGTTATAATAACACTACACCGAGTGTGGGGGGGGGAGATGAATGTCCTGTATCTTGTTCTATATTTCATGTAAGTATTATGCGTATGAATTTATTTACCCTCTTCACGAACATGGCGGTTTCTTAATCATTTATCACGATATTTATATGTAGACCTGGCAAAATGGGCGGGGCGGGTCGGGTTAGGTGTCGGTCAGGATGGGTTCGGGTCAAGACGGGTGCGGGCCAGGATGAGTTCAAGTAAGAAACGGGCCAGGATGGGTTCGGGTCAGGATGGGTCTGTTAGGACGGGTTAAATCCAAAAATATCAAAATTTTTAATTTTCCAACACAAACCATAAAAACATATAAACTACAAATAAAAGTTGTTTCAAATATTAATTCAACATTTAAAACCCCATGTAAACTAGTATGGTCTAAGAACAACATGCAACACATTTTAATTCTTGATAACCACTTGATGAAGGTTGTTGATGCATCACACCCATCTAAAGCTCCATGGACAATACTATAATCAAGAAAATTAATGAAACCTCATGTTCTAGTGAAAGAAAAATATAACTAAGTATAACTCAAAGGCATCCCTTCGGTCAAATGTTTATGGTTTTAACACTGATTATTATCATGACTTCTAGACACAAACCCTTAAATCGGTCGACATCATCATTGATGAAATTATTTGGAATCCTTGGTTCAGAGTCAATTACAATGATCACAAATAATCATCCGATCATTTGGAGATGGAAGACGATCACACGTCGAGAACAGTTATTAAAAAGATTATGAACTCATGTGATAAAATTAACATGAAAAATAATTAATGGTTTAACTACATAAATAAGTATTAACGTAAACAAATTCAATACAAATTGAGTTTTATTTCTCTAATATATGTTTTAAAATAGACAGTTGTATCACACTACTAAAATAAATTTTAAAAACATAAATAAGAGTTATTTTAATTTGAAACAGAGTAATTACACATTCTTCTTCGGTGACGGCCAAATTATAAAGGCTACTTTCTAACCCATGAAAACTTTTGTAGCAAAATCGAAGGAATGCCCCATGGATGTGGTTGGGTCAACATCAGTTGGCGTTGGTGGTTGGTCGTAGTGTCAGTGGTGGTTACGACTCAAGTGGTCGGCGTTGGTGGTTTGTTGTGGTGCTGGTCGATGGTGGTTGTAGTGGCAGTGGTTGGTGGTGGTTGCGGCGACACTGCTTGGTGGTGGTTGCGACGACACTACTTGGTAATGCTAGCTGCAGTGTTGGTTTGTGGTAGTGCGATGATGATGGTCTGTGGTTGGTAGGTGGTGGTCCATCGACAGTGGAGTGACACTGGTGGTCAATAATTTCGAGCTGCATTAGGTGTAAGTCGAAGGTGGTGATTCTTTCTACACCTATATTCAACCATCTCACTTGTTCTTCAAGACAAACGATTACCCGTTCTTGCCCATTCGAGAACTTGTTCTTACCCATTCCAACCCATTCTAAACTCACTACATTATTAGGCAGCCCATTCTGACCCGTTCTCCATGACGATGCTGTCTATTTCGACCCAAACCAGAAAAATTCTTTACCCAAACTAACTCATTTTCACTACTATGGGTTAAGATTGCCAGGTGTATTTATATATGAGTGTTCTTCCTCCCTCTCTTTTTTACCTCGACGTCTAATCTATCACACACAACTACATATGAAGCCCTTAGAAACGCTTAGGCAAACAAACATTATGAAACGACGGTTACCATTTGCGTGAACTATAACATTCATATTATTTTAATATATAAAACACAATAAGTATTGTTTTAATATTTTAGACGAGTTTATGAATTTTAACAAATTCAAATACTTGTTAAAATAACATATTTTTTTCTTCTTCATGTTTTTGATACGTTTAAATATTTTTCATATATGAAAACATGGTTGAGCCTATGGTTTAAAGATTTAATGACATTAAAGACCGTTTATTATAAAAATGATATACGTTCAAATCCTGTAAGTTAAGCATGTTATGTTGAAGAAGAAAAAATGTTGCTAAAAAATCAAAGTATCTTAAAAATTTTAATTTATTTTATTAGGAATAACGACTTGTACATTAATATTTTTCAAAGATATTTTTCCTCTTATAAACGCGTGTGACCGCATGCTAGATAGTCGAGATCCGTTTATTAGTTTTTCACTGAACTCATTTATTGTACTTAATTACAATACGTGCATTATACCGTTACGAATTAAATGCAAATCGAAATAACCCACATCTATCTATTACTTACAATATAGGTTTAGATAACAATTTATTATTCCCAAAATAATTTCACACAGATTTAACTTTGAAGCTTGAAAATGGATCGATGGACATAATTGCAACACAGAGAGATACCCATACCCTACCTACGTCGATTGCAGGTTCTCTCTATGTTTCGATCATCATCTTCATCATCATCATCATCATTTCTCTCTATAAACCTTCAATCGATCAACTATTCTACTTCTAACAACAACAAATCGACACATTTAACATTGTTTTCGCTTCAATTTTGGATTCTAGGGTTTCGCTTCGCAGATTTTGGAGCGTTTTGCGGTGATCTTCGAGATACGTTTCCGGCGGTGTAGATCTGAATTGTGACGGTGCGGATTGAGTTTCAGGATGTTTTGGCGTATGACCGGGCTGTCCACTACGTCTCCGGTAAATTCTGGATTTGTGTTTGTTTGTATGTTAAGATTTGGTTGATGCGTTTGGATATCGGTAGATCCTGGTGTTGATTAGTTACTGATTAGGGTGTTTGTGGTTTTTTTTTCTCTCGATTGGGATGTTTGTTTGTGTGGTTGGAGGGAATGGAAAAGGATTTTTGTGAATATGATGCTGTTTTAATGAAAGCAGTGTTTTAGTATTAGGTTTTGTTGTGTTACAGGGACCTAGATGATGGATAGAGTGTGTTTGAATAGTTGAGTTTATATTTGATGTCTTCAATCGAGTTTTGTAACTCATAAGTCATAACCATAATTAAGATCAAAATACGATTGGTTTGTTTTGTAATCATATGTAAATTTTATGTTTCATTCAAGCCGGAAGTAGATATTGCATATTGATTGTCCTTAGGTAGATAACCTAACAACATGCATACACCACTACACAATTAGAAGCATCAGACATCACATTTTAGCCATGGGACTCTCTTTTAAGCACAGTTGGAGAATCTTACAGCAAGAATTACATGCACTAACAGTCAGTTTTCTAGTCAAATGCAAAGCATTCCCTATTTTGAGGTGAATCCTCAATGGTTTCTGCACATGATTTTTCTAAGCATTTTTGGTGAGGCCTGGTAAATTGGACAACTGAACAAGGTGAGATGGAAAGTGGGCAAACAAAGAATGGGTCTGACTGGACCTTGTTTCTAAATAAGATCCATTTAAGGTTTCTGTTTCAGTTATGAACTTATGATGCATCAGACAACCAGTTTTGTAGGTTTGAAGTAGTAAAATGTGTCACCGTTTGTGAACTTGTAGTTGTAGATGGTATGTTACATGCCTGGACCACAAATTTGTTTGATTCTACACAGTAGCTGTTGTATTTTTATTTTATCTTATTGATTTGTAGTGAACCTGCGGTTAAAACCTGAAACAGTTTAATTTTTTATATGGATGGGAAAGTTGGATCTGATTGCCGTATTATGTTTCTTACATGTGATCCAAAAACATTAATTAATGATAACTTTTGATGTCATTCACTTTTTCTATGAATAGTCTCAGAGATCATACTGATTTTCTATCATCCTAGGTGGACACAATTTTGGACAAGGAAAATTTTACTCTGGAGGAGCTTCTAGATGAGGATGAAATAATCCAAGAATGCAAAGCTCTTAATAACCGGCTTATTAATTTGTAAGTCCCATAACTTGAGCTAATTAGGACTCCATGGAGTTTTATATTGTCTAGTGCTTTCTTGCGCTTTTATGGCACTTATTAATGGTTCGTACAGTCAAATGCCTAAACTTAGCATTAGCCCCCTACTCCCCTCATGTTTGGTCTCAGCCACCTTTATCTACACTTGCTACGTGGTATACAACTTACTGGTTTTGCAAATAGCGAGCAAGGTTTGAGTCCTCTTTTAAGTTTGTAATCTGTGAACTTACCATTATATGACTGTTGGTTGCTGTTGGCGCTGGTAATGAAAACTTTGCATGTATAATTGTGATCATGCAGAACTGTGTAATGTATAGCTAAGTTATAATACTGCTGCTGCAAAATTATAATTGAGCATAGTAAAGCAGATTTATTTGCGGTTCAATTTTTAAACTTGAAATTATGAGTTCTTATATAAGGATTGTTTAGGTTCCGCTTTCTTTTCTTCACTGATATTTTGGGGTTTGGGGGGGGGGGAGACTTTTTCCTGGTATGTACCTAATGATGGCCTGGTGCATAATGCATACCGTTCATGGTGTTCTTGCGGTAGTCAAAGACTTGATTTTTAGTTCAATCTGTTTTTGTCATATACAGTCAATAACCATCCGAGTTTGTAACATGTACAATGCACTTTAACTGTCTATTGCAGTTTGAGGGAAAGGGCTCAGGTTGAACAACTTGTTCGGTACATAGTGGAAGAACCTCCCGAAGATGCTGAAAAGGGCCGAACTTTTAAGTAAGTTTTTGTGGGCCATAATGCAAAATAGGTTATACGAATTAACAGTCATATAATAGTAATTATATTCTTCTAGGTTCCCTTTTATTGCTTGTGAGATCTTTACTTGTGAAGTTGATATCATTCTCAAAGCCTTGGTGGAGGATGAGGAGGTACAGACAAATTGATCTCTCTTTAAACAAGTTATATAGGTTAAATCATATTTCTGAAGTGTAAAGTAAGCTGTTCATATACTGTTGTAGTTGATGAACATGTTGTTCTCCTTCCTTGAACCGGAACACCCTCATAGTACTCTACTGGCTGGCTATTTCAGTAAAGTAAGTTCATACCTGCTGTCATTTTTATTTTTCTTTATAGTATATCAATCTGTGATTTTGAAGGAAATATATTCTTTTTAATCTTCCTTCACAATATACACATTATCTTTTGCTTGTTTCGAGATCTGATGCTTTGTTTTTATTCTACAGGTTGTTGTATGCCTGCTGTTGCGGAAGACAGTTTCCTTAATGAACTATATTCAAGTAAATTGCCAATCATTTCAAGCTCTATATAAGTATAATTTTTTCTTTTTCATACAATACTTTCATTTCACTCAAATAAATAAGTTGTTTATGATTTGATGTCCAGGCTCATCAGGATATCATCAAAAAACTGGTTGACCTGATAGGAACTACATCCATCATGGAGGTGAATTTCAAATGCTACTATTTTTTACCAATGTATCTGCGTCCCTCTGATTCTTAACATTTGTACAGGTTCTTATTCGTCTGATTGGTGCTGATGAACATCTTTACACAAGCTATGTAGATTCAATGCAGTGGCTAGAAGATACAGATGTGTTGGAGATGATTGTTGATAAGTTCAGTTCCACGGTAAGTTTAATTTCTATCCATTGAACAGGTATTAACAGCAACTATATTATCTGATATGTTGTTCGACTTGACAATAGATGTTTTTACTTGATATTTCATTAATGGTCACACACTAATATCAAAGGAAAATGTTATAACTTCAAATACATTTAAAAACAAAATGCTAATATTATCTACAGTACAGTAGGCAACTTTCCATTTCATGTTGAACCCATGTATTCTTTATTGTCTGTATCTCAGCAAACATGGCTGTATTTTTTACTACACGTTTGTTTTATAGTCTTTAGGAAATTTGGATTTATGAACTAATAACGAAAATTTACGATTCAACTGTTGAAGGATTGTCCTGAAGTGCATGCAAATGCAGCGGAAGCACTTTGTGCTATAACTAGATATGCTCCCCCAGGACTGGCTGCCAAAATTTCCAGCCCAAGGTTGGCATCTAAATTGCTAATTTTGAAGATAACAATTTGCTGTGTAAATGCAAGATTTTTATCATGTAATTATTACATAGAAATTTGACATCATGTCTGATTTCACAGTTTTATAGCAAGATTATTTCGTCATGCTTTGGAGGAATCACGGCCAAAATCAGTTTTAGTCAATTCATTATCTGTGTGCATATCTTTATTGGATCCTAAGAGACAAACCACAGGGTCGTATTACATTTACAATCGGCAATCGACGCCTGGATCTGTAGTAACAGCAAAACCTGAGACTGTTGAAGGCATGTTGGAGAGCCTAGGTATTGTCACACTGAGACGGTTTTGAAACTATAATTGACTATCATATTTTCTAAGTTTCTAGTGACAGCTTTGTAAAATTTTACAAGATATGGTTACATGTGCATGATTTTGTCACATTGTGTTCAATCATAATGTAGTTTTATTTGATGTTGGAACAATAATATTGAGAAATGTGGTTTTAAAATGTACAGGAAGTTTGTTAAAGCTCTTGGATGTTTCAGCAGAAGAAAGTGTTTTGTTCACAACATATGGAAAACTGCAGCCCCCTCTTGGGAAAAATCGTCTTAAGGTCATTTTTTAACTTTAGCTTTAGGTGGCACTAAGTAAGGATTTAGCCACTTTGTGATTGCTTGTGTATATATTGTAGATAAATCAGGTCAAATGTAAAAAAAAACTCCATGGACTTCGTGAATTCACAAATTAAGTCATTAGGCTTCATTATTTTGCATAATTATATTATGTAGCGTTACAAAAATTCATTGAAGAGGTCCCAAGACTTGTTTTTACTATGGGGCTGTTTGATTTTGGTTGACCCGGCTGACTCGGTCAGCGTGTTTGATGTGGCTGTGTTGTGTTCTGGCTGGGTCCGTGGGTTCTGACCCAAACCCTAAATTAAAACATGCTGACCCAGAAAAGGGGCGCCGCCCCTCCGCCAACCCCCACCGCGCTACCTCCTCGGCCGTAGAAGTTTTGATCAGCTGCTGCTGGGTGGCGTACGATGGTGTTGGTGGGTGGCATACGATGCTGCTGCTGGGTGGCGTACGATGGTGTTGGTGGGTGGCATACGATGGTGTTGGTGGGTGCGTACGATGGTGTTGGTGGGTGGCGTACGATGGTGTTGGTGGGTGGCGTACGATGGTGTGGTGGGTGGCGTACGATGGTGTGGTGGGTGGTGTATGATGGTTGTGGTGATGGTTGCTGGCGGCAGCGGCTGCTGTTGCAAGTGGTGGTTGTGGTGGTGGTGGTTTGGTGATGTTGGAGTGGTAAGTTTGAGGATTTGAAGAAAGTTCATTGGGGATTTGAAAATGCGATTTTGGGATTTTATCATTCAGCAATTGGATACTATCAAATAGCTTTGTTTCAGTCAAATGCAGACTCAGTTAGAACTTCTAACTGGGTCAGCTTCTGACTCAGTCAGATGCATCAGACAACCCCTATCTCTGTCTATTTTAGCATGATTGCCCCTGAACTTGTAAGAGCTCACAGATCAGGTCCTTTTTTGCGTAATTCAGTCTCTAAACTTCATTTAAAGGACCATGTCACTAAATATGTAAGTTAATTGTAATTCAGGCATAAATAAAATCCAGGGATTTATGTGTGAGTTATTCAGAAATCTATAGGGTTTTTTTGATGTTTGCCCCAAAACTTTCAAGGCCAAATAAATGATTTAGCGTGATTTAAAAATTTGTAAACTATAAGAATTAGCCAGCATCTGCTGTTTTTTTATATTGTCATTTAAAATAAATTATTAGTATTTAACAATGGAAAATTTCAGATTATTGAATTCATCTCGGTCCTAATGACCGTTAGTAGCGAAGCTGCTGAAAAGGAGTTAATTCGCCTTGGTGCCTTGAAACGTATTCTAGAATTGTTTTTTGAGTAAGTTGATCTCCACTTGTCCCTATTATCTCTTGCATTATTCCATGTAAATATATAGAATTGTTTTGACTCAACATCTTTTTGTTGACTTCAGGTATCCATACAATAACTTCGTTCATCACCACATTGAACAAATAATAAATTCTTGCCTTGAGAGCAAGAATGCTTCACTCGTTCAACATATTCTTGAAGATTGTCATCTTGTCAGGAAAATTCTTGATGCTGAGAAGAATTGTGCATTGGATGCTGATCCAAAGAATGTAATGTGCATCTTTCTAATTTTTCATGATTTTTGTTTTTATATTCATGATGATACTTGAAGGATATAGTATCAGGCCATAGTTAATCAATTCACCGAATGTTGCAGCCGACACTACCTGCAGAAGGAAGAACGCCACCTAAGATAGGAAATATTGGGCACATGACACGTATAGCAAACAAACTTATTGAAAAAGGGGCTAATAACTCCTACATTGAGTCATATTTGCAGGTTCTCCCATCTCTTTTTTTTCTTACTTTTTTATGTCAATTTCTTTTTTTTTCCATCATATTTTTGAAGCGTTTCCTGGCATTTGATTCAAAATTAAACTGATTCCTTTTCAACAGGGTGACAGTGAATGGGTAGAGTGGCATACAGGTGTACTTACAAAACGCAACACACTTGAAAACGTATACCAGTGGGCATGCGGGTGGGTATTTTACAGTCAAACTATTATATTGTTCCAAACTCAGTAGGCATTTATTTTTAGCGACTATTTTGGTTGTGTTTGATAAAATAAAATTTTGAATCACTATAATTGTGGTATTTTGTCAGGGCCTTATATTGGTTTTGACTGCTACAGTGTCTCTATTATATGTTAGTCTATATATTATTTTGTTGGGATTGCTTATTTATTGATAAATCTTTCATCTCTCCAAACAATTTAACAGGAGACCTACTACACTTCTTGATCGTGGTAGAGATAGCGACGATGATGATTACCAAGATAGAGACTATGACGTGGCAGCTTTAGCTAATAATCTAAGCCAAGCGTTCCGGTATGGCATCTATGAAAATGATGATAATGATGAGGTACACGACAAGTTAGTCATGTTCTTGTGTTCTTTTTTTTATTTCGTTTTCTTATTTTTCATTTTAGACCAAAAATTAGTTTTGTTTGAGAGGGAAACCCTTGTATTCTATACCTATACGACATATACTTAAAATCTTTTTTCAAACATGAAGTTGCTTATGTTGAATTGTAGAAATTTTTTAATTTAACTTTCTGCTGTGTTCAGGCTCATGGCTCACTGGATAGAGATGACGAGGTATGTGTATCAGTTAGTCTTGTGAAGTGTCCTGTATTGTGTTATGACCCCTAGTTGAGTTGATTTTATTACTTACAGAAGTTAAAGCCTTCTCATCCATAATGGAAAAAACTATACCTAACTTGTAATATTTTATTTTCGTTTTTATTCAATTGAATTTGTACTATGTAAAGGCAAATAAAAGCTTAAGCTAAATGATAGATGTCTACACTTTTGCAGGATGTCTACTTTGATGATGAATCTGCTGAAGTGGTTATATCTTCACTTCGTCTAGGAGATGACCAAGAAAGGTATGTTATCTAAAGGTCAATGTTTTTTAGACACAAGAATCTAGAAAATCATGTTTTTATGTTTTTTTTGCATAGTTCAAATCAAAGTAAAAACCTATTCTTAGCTGGTACAAAAAATCCCCTACTTTTTTATAAATCATTTATAATAAATAAACATGTTAATATATATTAGGGTTATGCCCATTAGTTTAGCCCATTAGAATAAGGTTTTGTGTTATACATCCTGGTAGATTGTAACATACTAGAATACATCAATGAAATATCTCTAGTACCGTTACTGATGGTATCATTGTAATTTGTAACCGAGTCTATCATCACACAATCTCTTTTATGTTCACAGAACTTATTATATCACATACTGACAGGGACCAAACCAAATCTAGACTCGTTAAGGGTTTTGAATGGATGGTCTGAATAACAGAAAATTTACTCTACACGTTTTTTTTCAGTGGGTCGCTTTTCACAAATTCAAACTGGTTTGCTTTTGAGGAGGAGAGGGTGGTTCATGAACAATCAACCAGTGCAGTGACTTCTCAGTCACCAGACACCGACAGTATTGCTGATGGCAATGATGGTGGTGGTGAGGTTACTTCCAATGAAAATGCCAAAGACTTGGTTGATTCTGCAGCATCCGAGGCCCCTGAGTCAAAACCAGGCCCAGATGACACTGCTATCAGGAAATCAACAGATGAGTCAGCACCAAGTGAGAGCGATAAGCCACATGAATGGATCGAATGGAGAGAAACAGAGTCAGCTGAAACAGCTCAGGCTGCACCCGATAACCTCCCAAATGGTAATGTTGCCGTTACTTCAGTGGCAGATATTGCTGATGATGGTCCTAAGAAAGCAGACGTTTCTCCACCATCTGCCACCACCGACAAGTTGGAGGCGCCATCTGCCACCACCGACAAGTCGGAGGCGGCAGCCGACAGATGCGGCAAAACTGATGTTGGAGGAAACCCATCAGAGTAATAATGCAAATCTGTTGGGTATGGTTTTAGTTGAGCTTTTCAAAGCTCAATGGCATTGTTCTGCATGTAAGACGGAAAAATGCTTGTGTAATTCAGACTAATTATGTACATTAGTGATGGAGCATACGGTCAGAAATAGGGATAATGATTCTTTCTCCCTCCTGTTGGTTTACCCGATCAGTCACTCTGGTGACCGGAAAATGGGATTCTGATGGCGGGGTTCTCATTCGATGATTCTCTTACTAATGGTTGTATCTTAAGAAGTCATGCTCCTTTACACCGTTAAGATTCTTAATGTCTAAATTTCTTTGATGACTGATAAAATAAGATGTATCTTGGTCGGAGATTGTCATGAATGCAAGTTCTTGAATTTTGCATTTGTTTTTCCGAGACATATGTAGTGGCTGCTTTTGTTTGATTATTATATTATTCTGTTCCATACGTCATACATTATCATATCACTGTTGTATACATTTTTTTAATATAAATTAAATCGTATCACATCAGTAGAAGGGTTGATTAGTGAAGTAAGGGGTGTTTGTTTACAATACCCCTCAGAAATGATAGAACTGTTGTGTTTGTTTACAATACCCCTCTCAAAAATTTTAAAACTGTTGTAGATTCGAAGTGAACAACCAACCTGTGATGTGAAATTCATGTACATAACCTTTTAGCAAACTTAATACCAACAGTTTCTAATAATTAATTCCTTTTTCTATAAATAACAACACATAGCTACAGCCTTAGGCGTCATCTAAGCTTTGATGTGAAAAATAATGTACATCATCTGACCCGTCACGCCTCTTCTTTGCGACCATATCTAGATCTCCTTGGTGCTTCATCTTCGCTTTCATTTTCACCTTCACCATCATCGGGCCTACCCATGTCATGCATGCTCCATGGGCTGAGTAGTACCACCACCACTATATCTATCGTTACCACCATCTGTTGCCCGATTCCTCTTCATACGACTAGTATTCTAAGAAGTTTGTGGCAGAGGCTGCTGTTGCTGTTGTGAAATACCAGGTCCCATCATCCCAAATCCAGCCCCTGGAAAGTATCCATGGGGCCCAAGGCGGCCATTAAACATCCCCTTTAGAAAACAGTGGGAGTTGAAAAACACTAGAAAATTTGGGCCCGAATGGACCAAACCCACGGGGCCCATGTTCATAAAATCAGAGACCGGAAACCCATCCGGTCCAACTCCACCATAAGGAAATCCATCAAGCCCGCCCCATTGTTAGATAATTGGATCAAAGAAAAACAAAAACAATCATAAATGTAAGGGAACTCCCAGACTCTTTTCTATTATTCACGATAAAGAAAATTGGTACAATTTGCAACTTATTCTGCCTATCTATTTAAAGGGAAAAACAACTTCTAATTTAGAAAAGATAATTATGACTGATTGCATAAATCAAACACTGCTTAATATATGCTTTAATTTGCTGATTTTTTGGTTTCTTTATTTTGGTAATTAATATATTAACTAGTCAAGATTAGACTAACATTCACCCCCCTAATCTTGAATTGGGGCTCTTCATCATTTTGCTTTTATTCCTCCTCTTCAATTGACCATAATAAACTTGTTTAATAGGATCAACAAATTCCGCTTTCAACCCATCCATGTTTTGTTTTGTTGCTTTGCTTGTCTTCACTTTCTCCCATTGAATACTTGCTTCCAAAAATTTTTCTTCATCAACACTTTCAGATTTTAACCCATAGCATTTTATTGATGAGCTGGATTTTCTTCTTGGACTGGTATTTCAACCAAATTTGTTGGGCTTTTCACATTTTGTTCTGGGCTGCTACTAGTCTGGGCTGCTGGAATTGTCCCAAACTGAAATAAGCTTTCAACAGATGATTGATTGCTGGCCTTCACATCTTGTTTTTCATTCATTACTAAACTTGCAAATTCAATAGCTTGAGTACTCTTCACATTCGATCCTGGTCTTTGCTGCTGCTCACAGAACTTAATTTCTTTTCCTTCTTCATCTTCAAGGTTCTTAGAGTTATAAAAACATACTTGAAGGTTTACCTTGTACAACCTGTTCTGACTTCTTTGAATTTTCATCAACAAACTTCCTAGTCGATCATATAACTTCATGATTCCATCTCCCAAAGTTATTTTGCAGCCCTTCTCATCCAATTACCCTAAACTTAGAATATTATTTTGCAATTCAGGTATATAAAACACATAAGAAAATACCATTTTCTCACCATTCTTGCACTTCACTGTTATACATCATTTTCCTTTAATTTCAACAATAGAGTCATCTCCAAATTTTACTTGACCAATTACCTTTTCATCCAGTTTAGAGAAATAACTCTTATGACCAGTCATGTGGTTACTTGCTCCATTATCCAAGAACCATTTCCATCATCACACATGTCTTTCTTGTACACAGCAGGAAAGACTCTGTTCTCTTCTATAATTACCTTCTTTAACGAACAAGTTGCCATTAGTAAGGTTTGATCATCATCATGATCTTCATGCCTTACTAGGTTTGCTTCTTCATTCCCTTTTCTTGGAGCTCTACATTCACTTGAGTAATGCCCAATTTTATCACAATTGTAGCACCTCAAGTTCTTCCTTCTGTCTTGTCTTTCATATCTTTCATATTGTTCATCAAAATTCTTTATTTTGTCTTCATTATGTCCACCTTGACCAGGTTCTCTATCACTATACCAGGAATTTCTATTCCCTCTTCCTCTTCCATTAAGCCTTCCTCTACCTCGACCTCGGTAGTTATCAATTCTTTGATTTTTATGGCAATCGGATCGGGTGAGTAATAGTTTTCCTTGAGATGAATCTCCGCTCACACCCTTGAACTTGTTCCTTTCTTCATATGCCTTCAACCGCCCAACTATCTCTTCGAATGTCATTTTCTCGATTTCAACAAACTGCTCAATAGAGGATACAATAGGCAGATACTTATCAGGCATAGAATTCAGAATTTCTTACTAAAATCTTGTCTTCAAGCGATGCTCCTAAACTCTTGTATTTAGATTGTACACCCCCTAACTTGGCAACAAAATTATCTATAGTCTCTGTCTCATCCATCTTTAAAGCTTCAAGTTCACTTCTCAAAGTTTGTAGCCGAGCTTTCTGGACCCGTTCAGCCCCCAAGTACCGAACTCGCAAGGCCTCCCACACGTCCTTTGGTTCAGTGTATTAGCAACTTGGAGAAGGATTTCTTCCGGTATTGATTGAAAAATCAATGCCAAAGCTGTGTATTTCTTCTTCTCTTCTGTTGTATTTGCTATAATGGTGTCTTTCAAGCCATTAGCAGCAAGAATCATCTTCATCATAATCGACCACACTGTGTAGTTGGTCGCCGTGAGTTTAGGACACTGCAAAGAGATGTTGCTTGTCTCTTTGGCAGCCGGTACCATTGTATTTCCTTCATTCCCTCCTGCCATTGATAATCTTCCAGCAACTTCCTCGCACCAAAATAGTTACAGTACTTGTGATCAGATTCTGGTCACTTTTCAGCAACCTTTCTTCAGCAACTTCTGATCGTTGGTCTTCTTTTCTGATGTTTCTTCCTTCTGTGATAATCAGACAACAAGCTTCTTCCTCTTCTGCGATTCTTGAAAATCAGCAGGTTCTTCCTTTTTTTTTCTACAGACACTGATTCTTGTGGCTCTGATACCAATTGTTAGATAATTGGATCAAAGAAAAACAAGAACAATCATAAATGTAGGGGAACTCCCAGACTCTTTTCTATTATTCACGATAAAGGAAATTGATACAATTTGCAACTTATTCTACCTATCTATTTAAAGGGAAAAACAACTTCTAATTTAGAAAAGATAATTATGACTAATTGCATAAATCAAGCACTGCTTAATATATGCTTTAATTTGCTGATTTTTTGGTTTCTTTATTTTGGTAATTATTATATCAACTAGTCAAGATTAGACCAACACCCATCATGTTCATGAGAGGGGGGAAACCTCTCAATCCAGGCATAGGGTGGGGTCCCCTTCCTAAGGGCATATGAGGGGGCCACAACATCCCTCTGCCTCTTTCTCTGCCGCCTTGTGCCGCCATGCCAAAGCCTTGATCGTCTGTCATCATCTTCCTCACTTTCTTCTTCTTCTTCTTTCTCGTCATTGTCCTCAAACGGGACAATATCAGGATTTTGGTTACATTTTTTGATTAACTCCTTTTGCCTTCTCTTCTTCTCTTTTTGATTCTGCTGCAAGTGATACTGCCTAAAAAAATAAGAAAAAGATACATTAATATGATACTATAATTTTTCATTAATATCTCCACCATTTGTCTAATTCTTGAAACCTTAGCTATTTGCATTGTGACATTATCACTAGTATAATTGAACTTTGCCACTCAAATAAGCATTCTGAACCTTATATTTGAATCATATGTCCTTCTCGAAACATTAAAATTCAAAAGCATCGTAAAATGTTTAATAAAATAATAAGGATTTAAAGGATAAACAAAGATAAGTTAGAAGTTATAACGACAAGTGGTTATGTTAGTAGTAATAATATTAGTAGTAGACTAGTAGTTATGATATATTATTAGCAAGTTGTTGGTGATTACTTGTTACTAGTCAGTTTTGTTGTTAAAGATTAAGTTGGTGGTGATGACTAGGCTTTGCTAATGATGATTAGCTTGATACTAAGCAGAAATTAGTTACTACGGAATTTCAATTTTGCTACTGATGACCAATGTTGATACCGATTATTAAATTTATACTAACTTTTTCAAGTTGGTGTGACAAAAGTCAAGTCTTTTGAAGCTCGCTACTAGTGGCACTATCCTTAAACCAGTGTTGTTTAAGCGGATTCGCTCCGTTGAACTACTGAGTTTATCATATATTAAAATATATAATAAATTTGATCAAGTACATACTTCGCACCTATTGACTTATATGATGATAGTATGTATTATATTTTCATTTGGTTTTAAATGAATTTCAAGTAATTAAAATAATATGGTTATACAGAATCTTCAACATATGATGGCATAGTTTGGGTCTTGAACCGATGTTAAGATGTTTGAGCAAATTTCCATATTAGGAGTTTAAAAAACATAACTAACGGTAGAAAATCACTTTAAGAGAGGTGATTAAACACTCCAAACACTTTTTATTATTATTGGGAAGCTATTTAGAAACTAAAAGTAGCATCAAAGGTGGATAATTTCTCACTTAGTGTTAATACACACGTGAACACTATGTGTTCTAAATCCACGACCAAACACCATTCATCTTCTAATTTCCATTTTTTATTTTTACCAACTAGATGACACTATTATGCTTCACGTTAATGTTTATTCACCATTTAACCAACAACTTAGGTTTACTTAACATTCATATATTATTATTTTCTTTTATAACTTTTAAATATGATATTTTATTAAAATTTCAAATATATCATTACGACATGTTTATTTTGATTTATATTTTTGGGTAACCTTCATTTAAGATGAAATATTTCATAATAATATACAAGTCACTGAGACACAAACATACAAATCGTTAAATTTGTTTTAAAATTTGACTTATTACTTACAACTTTTAGATTATGATGCCTTATACACAATTTACCGTAAACGACCTACTTATTTTTATTAACTTGAGATGAATAATAATACACAAGTAGTTAAAAATAAGTTTACAAATTTTAACACCTCACCTTAGTGTACCGATTCACCCATTATGTAATTTATTATATTTTGTTTCTTTATTCCTCTATATTCACCTTATCATGACCCAAGTCTTATAATTAACATACTAAACCGGTGACCAAATAGTTTTATTCATCCTAGTCCTATTTTAGTTTAATATATTTAAGATACTACGCATCACGTATTTCGAGATATTTTATTTTCATTGGCGTTAATTAAGTCAATTAGCCTAAATAATAGACCAATATATAGTGCTTCATAACCAATTAAAACCATAATGACTTTTCAAGACTTTTTCTTGTTACATCTCAATCAATGAGGTTGCCATTATATATAAGTTAGACATATTTGCTAGATTTGATAGTTATTCATGACTTAGTGAATTATTGAAGATGAAAAAAAGTTGGTGTAACGGTTATCCATTACATACAAATTAGATGAATATTCATGCAATGCAATGGGGATGACATTTAATTCTGATACGTGTTTTTAATTTATGTTATTCTTGACGACTTATATACTTACACATTAACTTATTCTATATCATAAAATAAAAATCAGTTCAGCAAAAAATTTACATCAAAACGTAAAAAGATATAAGTTACAATTATAGTCTCAAAAAGTTTTTAATATGAGATATTAAAAGATATAGCTGAAATTTTAAAACAAATTAAGTTTTTTTTATGAGTAGATAATGTAAAATTTTATGTAAGTTACAGTAAGTGTAAGGTTATTATATAACTAATTGTAAGGGTTAAGCTATAAATTATGTTAAAAATATTATTTTGCCCTAAAAAGTGATTGTATCTTATGTATATAACAAGTAATTGTTCTTAATTTTATGGTATCTTAAATTACACTTATTATATACACACACACATATATATATATATATATTATATACAAATAATATCTTTCATTCATAATAATATTTTTATTTCATTTACAATTCTTAAGTCTTTCAAAACATATACACTACAACTTTTATAAGTTGAACCAAACAACCTTTCAATTGAATGCATGATACACCAAAGCACCAAAATGCATGATATTATCTTTCATCTTCTACATTAAGCCGAACTAATTCTAAGACCCCAAATCATTTAAAACTTTGTGTCAATAATATTTATCGAAAAACTAATTAGATTGATAATTTAATAAATTAAATTAGTATTCATTATTTAAATAACATTCTACTTCTTGAATTTCTAGGTGTTAATTCAAGATGTAGACGAGCTAGGCTACTCATTGACTACTCAAGATTGCCTCTTAAAACCTTAACTTATGCCGAAATCAAACCAAAATTCGGGCCTAAGGTGAAGCTCTATATCTTGATAAATGAGACTTCACCCACATATATTGAGCTTGATTAATTAGTCTATATTAATATAAATATAACAACCACAACAACCATACTCAATAAATTCCACTTATAACGTATCTATTGGTAGGGCTTAATTATGATAGTAAGATGCAGACAAACTGTATATCTATATATCCAAAGGATAAAGAGGTTATATTTCGTAAGACCCTTTCACTCTAAAAAAACTTACACAAAAGACATAAAAATATGTAGAATGCTATAGTCATGTGTTGGTGATATCAAAACCTAAATAATTATAGTGAACTGTCAACGAGATGATTTTAAAAATAATGAGAAGATATAATAGAAACATATACCGATCATGAAGTCACATAGACAAGTGATATTACGTGATGTTTACATTATTATTATTTGTATAAATATTATTAATTCTAAATTTGATAACTAAAACATAACATTATAATACAAAAATTATAATTATCATTGTAATCATAATCATAATTATAATCATAAACATATACATATAATATTATAACAATAACATATAAAATGAATAATTAATAATAAATAAGTTGAACGAGTCTAACCGAGCTCATGAATCTTAACAATTTCTTATTTATACTCTACACCTCAATAAATTTATACCTTACTAAGATATTTAATCTTTTAACCATTTTAAATTGTACCATAACTTCTCATTAACGTAAAAAGATGAATAAATAAATTAATAATAAACAAATAGAACATGATCTTTGATGTATATATCAGAAAACTATATAAAAACACTTTCACATATCTCAGTCAGATTATCCCCATTTTAATATTCCCATTAACTAATCATCAATCTAATATACAAACCCTTTTTTCCTTCTCTTTGCGTATAGAATAGAACTGTCATATGTATCAAAAGTCAGCGACCTTCTCTCTTTCCACTTTCATCTTCTTCCAAACCCTAAAAATCTGCATTTTCACCACCCATCAAGAACTCCTCTCTGCATATAATCCAAAAAAGAAACAAACCCATAAATTTCATCTTCAAAACTCCATCAGTTTGCTGCAGAAAACACAGAAAACCAACTGGTCAAACCAAGATTCTTGAAGTCAAACTTGCTCTTTTGATTGATTGATAATGGAGGGCAATTTTCATGGTGATTTAGCTGATATTTTCCGACCCGGTAGCGTAAGCTCCGGAGATCCTCCTGGAAACTCAGATTGGCAATACTTTGATCAATCTGATCAAGAAACACCATCATCCAAAAGTCAACAAGACTCCATGATCATGAAGGTTTTGGTCAACCCTTTACAAGTCTTCTTGCAGATCCACTCATTCATGATCATCAAGGAATAACATCAGCTGATCATCATCCATGCTTCTTTGGGACAACAACAAGCAGCTTGAATCATGAAAATCTTCATCAATCTGCAGCAACAACAACAACACAGTTAGGTTTGATGATCATCATCATCATAACAATAATCAAAATGATCATAATATCTTCTCAAAGATGCTGCAGATTTCATCAAAGACAACGACTTTTTCTTCATCAAACAGTGAGATCATCACATCAGGTTGTTCGAATTCATCGTCTTCATCGAAGCGAAGTTTGCTGGAAGCTTCGACGAGCTCGGTACAGATCTCATCACCGAGGAATCCGGCGATCAAGAGAAGGTAAATTACTATCAAACTTGCATATATTAAATTCTTTCTTATTGGAAACTGCCTCAATGGATTAATAATATATGGGATATGATAATATGCATGTTGCTTCTTAAATGATACTCATATATAATTTTACCTCGTTTTTACAACTTCTATGATTATTTTTAAATCCTACATATACGTACATGATAATCTATATATATATATATATGTATATACAAAAACATACATACATATACATATGACAAAATATGGTATACAAAGCTTGTTTAGTTATTAAACATGAACTAATCAAGTAAGATATATGTATATATTTTGCTCAAATTAGATGGAAGACTAAGCGCGTGCTTGGTGCCCTCTCTCATGTTCGAATCTAGTTTTCACTGATCACACGTTCAATGCAAGTTGTGTTTCGTATTTGGTTTTATTTGTTAGCAGGTCCCATAAGTTTATTGGTAGCAAATTCCTGAGCATAGAAAAAAGTTTTATGAAAATGATCCTTTAAAATTCTAGAATTCATTTAAGCCTATTAACAACTAAAAAAATGGAATAAATTTGAATCATATGGAGATGTTTACCGGCCAAAATGATTTAAGATCGCTTTTTAAACTTGAATAATAAAAAATTATTATATATGTGGTTCAGAAGATTCTTTATAGGGTGTATATAATTAAGTATGTTATTGTCTTATAATTTCCTTTGCATAAATGAATATATAATGATCATATCATTTCAAAATTAATTAATGGACTAATTTGTTTTGAATCGATTATCTTTTTTTTCTTATGTATAGTGGTGAAATATTTCACCATGCTTCTTTCATTTACTTTACATAATTCTATGGCTCTTTTGGGAAAAGGAAAATATATAATTCTGCCTTACTCAAAAGTCAAAACTATGTGTTCATCGTATTTTAGATTTATTAAGAAAAATTTTTTTATTTATCTGATTTAACTTCAGGGTTATTTAATTTATTCAGGCTTTTTTATTTTCCCGTGAATAATCATCTACAGCTTATTCTTCATATACTATGAATTAAATTGGTTGCATAATGATCTTACTTATCTACATTTACTTGTCATAGATAATATTTTCTAAAAGTTATAATATCTTATTTGATATTATGTCTAGTTTTTTCTTAATTATTTTATCCTTTTTAACCTGAAACTATATTATTTTTAACTTATATATTAAACTTCTTTTTTACAGTCAATAGGTTAAATTAAAAGAATTCAAATCATTCTGTATTACATTCAATTTCTTGTATATTTTACGATAATATTATATTTATTCGCTATATTATATTCCATTAATCTTGTATTCTACTCAATTGTAGATATTATTTAATTTTCCAAATTTCACTAAACTATATATAAATATATGGGCTTAATTACAAAGATAACGAATAGTTTATATAAGTTTGTCATATCTTAATTAATGACAAAAACAGATCGTGGGGAGGATACTTAGATTATTCCTGACAAGTGGCATTATTTTATTTAACTTATATTAATACAACAAAGACAGATGTGGATCTATATATATATTGATAGGGTAAGCATCTACTATATACAATGAAAAAAGTCATAACGTTTTGTATTGTAAAAAATTATATTTATAATCTACTTCTATAGAAAAGGAAAGTGTAAAGATTGCATTCAAAGTCGTCGATCTAGAAATCATAGTCCTTTAAACAAACTATTTTTATTTTAGTATAACATGTAAACTTAAACAACAACTACTCTTTATTTTAGTTAAATTAAAAATTAAAATCATACGATAAAATTTATATCTCTCACACGCACATATACACATACATTTTGCTAATTATTATATTGTTCTACTTAGTAATTATATTATGTTTTTATTATGTTGTTGTGTATATGTGCTATTTTTTAACAATTAGTTACTCTTACAAATCTCTAGTCTTCTTATCACATATATCTCTCAATATTCCTCTTCCACTGTATATGTTTACATGGTTCTTATAATTCTATCGCTAAAACTGATTATGTAATGTACTCTTTTTATTTCGTTACTTTATCATATTGCATAATATATAACAATAAAAGTGACAGTTTGAAACAATTTGATTGTGGTATTGAAGTAGAATAGTTGTTAATATGTCATATCATGATTGAACATGAGATAACTGTCTGCAAACAGGACTACCATATGGAATGGAATTTTCAGATTTTAATCAACTTTTATTTTGCATATTTGTTATTATTGTACTTTTTATGTACAAATGTTTCCTTCGTAAAGTAACTTTTCAATCACAATTTATCTTTGAGCAATTTTTTTAATTTTCTTTTTACCATATAAATAGTTGGTTTTGGCATACATAATCTTAGCAGTCTTTAATTAGTAATCAAACCAATGTAATTTGCCCACATCTTCTTCGTCCAACTAATCATCACAAAACTTGTTAGCATAATTAGATTCAAATTCATAAAATAACCTTAAGATAAGTAAATTTATGTTGGTGATGCGTGCCCAAGACCCCACTTAATCATGCAACATTAGTTCATTTACTTTCATGCAACACTTTATTTAAGTTAGGTAGTAGGTTAGTTGTCCCGGTGCAACATAGTTAGTTAAGTGATGTGTCGCATAACCAAAAGATTATGAATTCAAATGTAGTAAGTTATAATAGGATGCGGAGATTGATAGGGTTCTAGAATTTGATCGAGTTTGAGTTTTGGAGAAGGGAATGCGATGTGTTTGGGTTAGAGTGTAAACAAGCTTAGCCCAGACTGAGCTTGACTCATTTAACTTATGAAAGCTCATGTTTAGAGATCTTATTTAAAGCTTGAGTTTCACTCGTGGGTCATGTTTAAGCTCAAGCGATCAAGTTCTACTCGTTTATTATTTAGTAATTATCTTGTTACTTTATTTTTGCATTTTATTTTTTATAAATATACTGATAATAATATTATTATGTATAATATAATATATATTATTTTGTTATTTTTATCACAATTTACATACAATAATAATTATGTATTTATGTAAATATATATTTAACATATAAAATATAAATTATATAAATAAAAGGCTCGTTTAGACTTGCGAGCTTACTCAAGGTTGATAAGTGAAGCTCAGATGGGCCTCTTTTACTAAGCGACATTATTTTTTGGCTCAATTCAAACTTTACCGACCCAATTATATATAAGTAGTTCACAAATGACTTGTCTTGTTTACAGCTCAACTATGAGATTTAAATCTAGTTTTCGAAATATTGAGCTAAACCTTTTTCAGGAATAATGAGGCTCTAATTTCTCTTAGCAATGTACCGGTAATTTCACATCATTGGATATTTGGATACGTGAAAAGACTATAGTGAGTTAAAACATTACACTAAATATTATAGGATAACAAATATCTTGTTTTAATGGATTATTGATCTTAAAACTTTTTCAGGAATATTGAGGCCCTAATGTTGCCAAAAAGTGATAATACTTTTTCATTTGTATGCTACTTCAGATATGTCTTTATATATATATATTAACTATATTTTAAAATCATATTATAAAAATATCAACTATTACAATACATGCATCGTTAATTTTGCATTTGTTCTTACTAATACATCTATATGTATTAGTTATTAAATAGAGCCTTTGATCATGTATCACACAAAAACAATGTACGTAACTGGAACAAAAGATCATTTCTCCACATTAACGGTATTGAGGAAACACGAATTCCTTAATGTTAACTTTACATTAAAAACTTTAAACATTGCAACAAACTATATAAGTCGTGCTTTGAACCTAAACTGATATTTGAATAAATTTAGTGTGTTAACAAATGGATATAGTTACATTCAACTAATATATGCAATTCAGGTCGTATTGTTCTGGTTTGGTTAGCGATCATTTTAGGGTTCCGTCACTAATCTTAACCATGGTTAAATGAGCAGGAAGAGCCAAACAAAGAAAGTGGTGTGCATACCGGCACCGACGCCCGTAATAGTAGACCCACCGGTGAAGTGGTTCCATCGGACTTGTGGGCATGGAGGAAGTATGGTCAAAAGCCTATTAAAGGATCACCTTATCCAAGGTACATTCTCTAATGCACCTTTTTATTTAATTATTTATTGTAAAACAAATAAAATTTCAATTAATGTGGTGGCTAGCTAGCCCATGGGAGATGACCACAACGCTAGAGGCATAAGTAAGTAATGTTGAGCGTAAAGTGAATTTTGAGGCATCACCTCTTACATCTTGGGTTAGGGGAGCGTGACGTATGCCCATTAATGAATCTGAAAACACTCATCTTTTATAGTTTTGTTAAGATTATAATTTGAAAACAACAATATTACTAGAAAATCATTATTTTTAGTATGTTTAAAATATGACAATTTTATCATATAATATAATAGTTGACATGTTTGTGGGCACATGGTTTAGGCATATATTTTATTACTCGGCTAGTATTTAACTTCAGTGCCAAAGAGGGTGTTTGAGGTTGGAACTTGCAAGATGTGGTAATGATTTTTAAGGGTTTTAATTTATATTATGACACGAAAACATGATATAATTAATGTAGATAAATTCACGGTTTAATCTAAAATAGTGTGAGTTAGTTTTTGGTCAAAGCCACCAACACTTTTAGCTAAAGGTTGGTTTGGGTCAACCTGATAAGTTAATATAGTTTAAATAAAATAAGTTCTATGTCATACGTTTAGTTATTGATCTCATGTCAAAGTTTAATAGCAACAAATTATATTTATACGCAATATTTTATACTAATCTATATTTGCTTAATTTATACGCAATATTTTATACTAAATATTTGCTTAGTAAAATTAAAAAACTTAGAGGATTAATATGTGAAAAGGAGCAAAATAGTTGTTTGAGTTAATGGGTCGTGCCCGTGTCAATCATGTTCAAAGCTGGGTAGTAGGCTAGAACGTAGTCATTTTTTTTTAAATATAAAAATGAAATAATAACAACAATATAAAAAACCTTAATTAAGGATCACATCTTCAGCGTAATTATAATTAATCCTAGTTGTTAATTAGTAAATATTGATGTGACTCGTGACCTTTTTGTTGTCTAACAGAATGAAAAGTAAATCTAAAATTTTTATTTTAATGTTTCTTAAATTTATTATATACAAACTCATATGTTGGGTTATAAGCACACATTATTATTGTTTTCTTAAAACGGCAAATCTATATATCCCACCTAACCTCATTAAACTATAATTTAGATATACATTACTTGTCAAGTATTAAACCTTAAATCATTTTGTAAATGGTGTTTTTAATTCATTGTTTTGGCTTTATCATTAGGCCACCAATTAACTCTAATGATAACTATAACCAATTAGTTTGTAAAGACGTACTTAATTTTTAGTTATTATTATACAAAGTTAATTTGTACTTAATTTTTAGTTATTATTATACAAAGTTAATTTGTACTTAATTTTTAGTTATTATTATACAAAGTTAATTTGTACTTTTTATTATATTTTCAGAGGTTACTACAGATGTAGTAGCTCAAAAGGTTGTTCGGCAAGAAAACAAGTAGAACGAAGCAGAACAGACCCCAACATGTTGGTTATCACCTACACCTCCGAGCACAACCACCCATGGCCAACACAACGAAACGCCCTAGCCGGCTCCACCCGAACACCACAACAACCGAAGACCACCACCGAACCACCACCACCACCTCCGCCACAAAAACAAACCACACAAGATCATCATGAAGAAGCAGCTGGTGGAACTCAAGTGATCAAAGATGAACTACAAGCATTGGAACCAAGTTTTCCTCAAGTTTACCGGCCCGAGTTGCCCGATCATCGCGGTGCGGGCGGTGGCGGTCAACCGGATGATTATTTTTCAGGGTTAGGGGAGATAGAAGTTGACCCCATAAGCATGTTGTTGAACCATGGGTTCTTGGGTGGTGGTGATGAAGAGGAAGGTTATAATAAGGATTTGGATCCTTTTG
The DNA here is from genome assembly GCA_025506515.1 of Flaveria trinervia. NCBI lineage: Eukaryota > Viridiplantae > Streptophyta > Magnoliopsida > Asterales > Asteraceae > Flaveria > Flaveria trinervia. The sequence goes on along the minus strand of CM046444.1, from coordinate 4,735,781 downwards.
GTTGAAATTAGTTATTTGGGAAAATATTAATTCATTCGGATGAATTCATTTGTCTAAAAGAAATATAATTTATTTGTTTGGTGTTTGTATTATCGAGTAAAAATATATATATTTTTTGATTTTATTGAATTGATTGGTTGATCCTAGTTTTTAGTGTTTTTAATCTATTAGTTTTGTTTTTATTTTAAATATTCATCACGAAAGAAAAAAACTAATTTCTACTTTTGACCACATGATATTCAAGTGTGTAATAGATGTTCTTTTACAAAAAACAAATATTTAATTTTGTAATACATCATTAAAGCTATCTCTTGATCCCTCTTAAATAACCGGTTTTGATGGTTCCTTATACTCTTAACCTCTTAAGCAATCGGTTTTGATGGTTCCTTATACTCTTGACATGACTCTTTTTGAACCCATAATATTGTTTTGAAATATATTGCAGCGAAACAACCATCATGATGGATTTTTTGAAGGATCATTAGAGGAGCCGCAGGTCTGTGAAACCGTTCAGTGAAAATAATAATTTATTTTATTTTTTATCTTCAAGCATCCACCTATAAAAAGACAACTATTAAGGGTACACCCATCAGATTAGTGCGACTCCCTCTATATGACTATATAAACTGATACGAGTCATATCACTTTGACATCAGCTATATGATTCGTATAGGTTAATATGAGTCGTATAAAAATCATGATTGGAACGTCCGTCTAACCTGTCACGTCCAAATACATACGCGTATAAAAGATATAAACATGTATGGGTGATTTGTAACAATAAAAACAGTGAGAAGATAAGTGAGCCCCACACATTGGTTTGAGGGGAATAACATAATTGAGGTGTTGATTAGACGGAAAGTTTCGAGGAAACAGTTGATTCAAAATGTCATAAAAAGTATGATGTAAGATGCAACTCACCTGAGTTCATCGCCCATATATAATTGTTGACAGCTAAAACAAGTTGATCAAACTCCGCAAACTATGGAACTTTTATAATGTAATTCGAGTTTGATAATGTAGAGCTTTTATCAAATTCGAGCTTGACCATAAAAACAGGTGTAAATATATGAGTCAAACACGAACTTATAAGATCTTGGTTCAAGCTTATACGACTTGAGATTTATTTAGGATTTTTAACCCGTATGTGATATCAATATCATTTTTAATAGATCAAAATAAATTGTCACATGTTATTTTTTCATATTATTTTGTTACATGTCACTATATAAGTCAATCATTTAATGATGACACTATATGCTAATGGTATAATTTATATTCTTTCTAAATTATAAAATAGTCTCTTCAATAAATTTAAAAAATGTTTATTTCTATTAAATATTGTAATTTAAAAAAATATATATATGAACTTGAAGTTTTTTAATACAAAGAAATTTAAGAAAAACAACATTGTTTAAAAAACAATATTTTTTGAAAAAAATGAAGTGTTTAAAAAACATTTAAAGCAAAAGTGTTTTAAAGATGAATGTCTGAAAAAATGTTTTTATTGTTTTATTAGTAGTTAATTATAAAAATTTCAATCATATTTCATCTCAAAAAATGTTTTATAATTTTAAAATATTAATTAGTAACTGTTTCTAAACTAGTGTATATATAAATATATATGAATGGAAAATGGACAACGACAACAATTTTTAAACATTGCCATTGTTAGACTTGTGTAAAGATGCATTAGACTTATGGTCAAATGCTGCTAGTCTTTAATGTGTTTGAAAAACTTTTTGTCAGGGTACAACTTTTACAAATATTTGAAATAAGTTTGCGGTTCAGTCATCCTAAAGTTTTTCAAGCCTAAGCTCGAAAGTACACAACAATTCACCGTCTCTTTGAATTATCAAACTTTAATTCAAAAGCTCGAGTTTTAGCTTGAACACGACTTAAACTTATTTTATTTATAAGACCTTAAAATGAACATTATAGTGTATCACTTCATATAATCCAACCTCTTGCATATTTTTTACTGGACTATTGGTCAACTCGATGCAATTAGACATCTCCAATACAATAGCCCCACGAATAGCCACGCCCCTTCAATATCGGTCTACCCGCTTCTCCCCTCTTCATAGGGGTGCCACAATCTCTCTCTTCTCTCTCACAGATACCCCTTCATCTTTCACATATCACATGCATGTCCTTTCTCTCTCTTCTCTTCGGCATCACCATCTTTCATTCACATCATACGGACGCTCTTCAAGGACGTTAGTTGTATATGGTCTTAGTAGGGACCACCCAACAAATGATTGAAGACTCTTAGAGAAAATAAAGCACGATGAGTGCTTGAACTAGATGTGCACCACGCTCAATCTGAATCGGGCTTGAACTAGATGTGCACCACGCTCAATCTGAATCGGGCTTGAACTAGATGTGCACCACGCTCAATCTAAATCGGGCTTGAACTAGATGTGCACCACGCTCAATCTGAATCGGGCTTGAACTAGATGTGCACCACGCTCAATCTAAATCGGGCTTGAACTAGATGTGCACCACGCTCAATCTGAATCGGGCTTGAACTAGATGTGCACCATGCTCAATCTGAATCGGGCTTTAACTAGATGCGCACACTCTAGTCGAGGCCCAATCTAGGTTAGAAGAAGTTCTAATTCTATATAAAGAAAATGGGCCGGATCTTCCTTGGGCCTGAAAATCCCCACTTAGCCCATGGGTATTTTGGTTAGATTTGCAATTCTCTCTAAATCTAAAAACAATACATGATGTAACTACTGGATTATAAAAGCATAATTACATGAATGATAAATTCCTTTTAGCTTTAACTGAGTGTGTAACTGAAATAATCTGTATTGGTGAGTTAATTACTCCAAGATATAGTGCAAATGATCATTGGCAAGAAACTAACAGAGTCGCAAAATGAAGGGAAACAGAATGAAATTATAAACGGAACACATAATCGGCTATACGGGAATCTTTTGATAAAAAGTTTCTCGGTTTGATACTGTTGATGCTAAAAGTGATCAATAAGACTCAAAAAGCCAGAAAGAATGGTACCATGAGTCATTTGCATAATTGCATTGATCAACCAACTGTTTGCATCGCTCTATCAAAGTTTTCTTCTGCGGTTAATCCACGTTTGACTAACATGTGTTCTGGATCTGAAAGTTTCAACTGGCTGCAAAACAAACACGTTTAAATGCATTCAGATCTAAACAGGTAAAGTTCATGTGTCGGGTCCAATCAAATTTTAGAAAGAATAAATAATTAATATATTGCCCATGATTACAAAACCATACTACAACAATGAAACTTCCAACTTCTTCAATATAACGATTTAAGGGAAAACAAACCCATTTGGCCCACTAGATATGTTCTCTTTTCAGTTCAATATTTTAGTGTAACCCGTTTGACCCATTACAATTATAAAAAAAAAGGAATTCAAATCAACAGTCTGTATCTACAAAGGTCGAAATCGCCACCTATTTTATTTACTTTTCATGAGAACAAGATTTTGCTGCGTATCATAGTTCTATTGATTAGAAGACTAATCCAAATGACGAGTCTGGAGAATTTAGGTTATCTGAAAATCTATACATTGTTTATCCTCGTTTCTGATATGAATATCATGAACTTAAGTCACTAACACAGCCTGTTCATAGAACTGTAAGAAAGGATACAAAACCAGAGTCCTGGTGCACAGAAATCACCCATAGGCCTGTTTCGTGGTTAAATTTCAAAAAATTCTCAGACTTGCCCCATCTTGTTTCAAATCTTTTCACGTATATTAATGGATAAATATACCACTAACACATCACATGTGTAAGTAGCTGGATGTTACATGCATGACTTGGATCAAGTTTATAGTTGAGAGGGTCACTTTGTACTTTCACTTTTCACAAAATTTATGTCTGCTACTGTAGTTAGTGAAGTTGAATACAAGGGTCAGAGTGGAGAGCATAAAAATTAGAATCAGTTAGAAAACCATCAGTTCATTCTTGTTTTTGGCCGGCCAACAACAAAATTTCTGGAATTCTATCAAATTTCCTGATTTCGTTTTGGTGAGATTTCATAACAAATGAAAATGCAGGATGGATCAATTTAGATTGTATGCTTTCTACACATAAATGTAGAGGGTTAGTTTAGTAACAATCTTTGCAGGGTTTTCATACATAAACATGGCATTGAATATTGATGTCAGTGGCATACCTTAAAAACCGTGCAGAAGGTTTCCCAAGATGAAGACAGCATACAACCAGATTAGCCAGTGTTTCTCGATCCTTTGCATCCTATATTAGGGCATCAAAATATTATATCAGAGTTGGTCAAGGTATTAAACAGATTTTAAAGGGCATTTTTGATACAGGTCAAAAGGGAAAGGGTCAGATCAGGTTGACCCGCAGACGCTTATAGTCAGTTAAAAATATATATCTATAGACAATTATAAGGGATTACTTAACAATAGTTGCACAATGATAATCTGAATTGACCACTGAAGAGGCTAGATACGTTAACAATAGAATTTGGACAACTTTCAACCCGTTCTATTTTATATGTTTCCCTTTCAGTTAAACCTTCTGATTTTACTTGTTTGAGATAAAACACAGCCCAAACTGGTTCACGTGTCGAAATTGCCACATCTAATATGTAGAGTTGGTTGGAATCTACCTTGTTTAGTGCTTCTAGTAAATATGATTCAGCTTCATCAAAATTGCCCATGTGCATGCAGCATACAGCTTTCCCATTAAGTACCAGACTAGTCATCTGGTACTTCTCAGAGAAGTCCTGAAAGATGAGATATGCTTCCTGTATCTTTGAGCCACCCTGATTCACGAAACAGTTCAAGAATTAACACTAGGGTAAATTTCTTATACATTGACCTAAAGAGAAAAATATGTACCACAGCTAAATTAAGCCATGCAGTTGCAAGCTGAGTCAGCGTGTGATCCTCATCAATCTGTTGCATAACTCTCAACTGCTTCTCAGCATAATCTGATCTGTTCATCTTCAAGAAAATGTGGACATTCAAGGCATATCTGAAAAGCACATAACAGATTAGATATAGAGTTCTTGCCATATAGATGTATTATTTAGTGCGTATAAGCAAATAAAACTATAATAAATAGTTTCGACGTTTAGTAAAAGGCAAAGTAAGACTCACAGTTCCATAGTCCCCCCAGCATTTGTGTATTTGAGAGCCTCATTGTAGTCCTGTTCATGCATGAATATGGTCCCAGCAATAAGCCTGAGTATTGGATTGTTCCCAATGGCAGCATCACCCAACCACTCTTTTAAGCTTGAAATCACACTTTCCTATCAAATTTGTTAAACAGGTAATAATACGGTACATGGTCCATTGATCATAAAGTAACAGAAAAACATGTAAACTAACGTCACTTATGCTCCTTTTGATGGTTCTAATCATGTTTGTGGGGTTAAATGTTCACGGGTCAAAAGTTGATCAAATGGGTCATGGGTTAGAAAATTGGATTTGTCCAAAATCTATTTTCGGAATTAATAATTTAATAATTAAGAAATCAAATATAATAAAGTAGTCAAAGTATAAATCAAACAATGCTTGATTTAAGCTATCGGTTATTATTCTCTTTTATGATTAGGAGTTATTTTCTTCCTTATAAATAGATGGTAGGAATAAGATGCAAGGTGTACCAAAAGTATTTCCTTTGCTCTACTTAATAAATATATGTGAGTGTGTTTTCCTATTGTTATTGTGCCAATTGTCTAACAATTGGTATCAGAGCGGTGCGAGATAAAAAACCTGTGACAGGGAAAGACAAGTCACTACACCAACCCTAATCCCATCGAGATCAGTAACCAAACCCTATTCTTCTTCGTTGCCTAGGACAAGAACGGAATAGCCAGGTTAGGCTTGTTCTTATGGCAGGGAATTCCGACCAGAAGTGCAGAAAAAACAGACAGGAAGAAGCCTTTGGATCCAGTCTTGTTTGGCAAGTGAAAGAAAACAACAAAAGCAGGTGGCTTTGTTTTCATGGTCGGGGGAAGAAGGCTGTTGGAGTAGGGTTTGATCTACAAGGGTTGGGGTTGCCCAAAACAGAAAAAAAATGACAATGATACCAGCAAAGGAAAGGGTTTGATGTCCTATTAGTGTCCGATTTTGACATCTACAAACTATCCGGTGTGGGCAATTAAAGTGAAGGCCATTATGAATGCAAATGGAATATGGGAGACCATAGAACCACCAAGAGGTACTAATGTTGATCCAAAAAAATCCAAGATGGCTCTTGCCTTCTTGTTTCAAGCCATCCCGGAAGAGCTTGTTTTACAAATGGCATCTCATACATACGCAAAACAAGTTTGGGAAGGGTTGAAAACAAGATTTTTGGGGGTGGATCGAGTAAGAACGGCTAGGCTTTCAACATTGAGGAAGGAAATCGAAAGCTTGCACATGAAGGAGGATGACTTGGTAGATGCTTTTGCAAGCAAACTAAGTAGGTTGGCCTCAAAGGCAAGGAGTCTCGGGTCAGACATTGAAACTAAGTAGGTTTTGGTGAGACGGTTGCTCAATGCAATGCCCAAGTCATTCCTTCAAATCGTAGCCTCAATAGAGCAATGCTTTGATCATGACAAGATGTCATTTGATGAAGCTGTTGGAAGGTTGAGGGCCTATGAAAGACGCATGAAAGGACTCAACAAATAAGAAGAAACTCAAGGGAGGCTAATGTTTTCTAAAAGGGAGAAAGATAAAAAACACAAATGTGAGCAACATGGTTATGGAAGTTCAAACCGCGATAACTTTGGGAGTGGCCGAGGAAGAGGTCGGGGTCCCGGAAAAGGTCAAGGTGGTGAACGGTTCCAACAGAATAAAAGCCACATTAGATGCTACAAGTGTGGTGAGCTTGGACTTTTTCTAAGTGAATGTCCAAAGTGGAAGAAAAAGGAGAAGGCTAACTTAGCATAATATATGGATGACGAACCAACGTTACTATGAACAATGAAGTGCACAAACCATGATTAGGGGGGTGAATGATGGTTCTAATCATGTTTGTGGGGTTAAATGTTCACGGGTCAAAAGTTGATCAAATGGGTCATGGGTTAGAAAACTGGATTTGTCCAAAATCTATTTTTGGAATTAATAATTTAATAATTAGGCAATCAAATATAATAAAGTAGTCAAAGCATAAATCAAGCAATGCTTGATTTAAGCTATCGGTTATGATCTCTTTTATGATTAGGAGTTATTTTCTTCCTTATAAATAGATGGTAGGAATAAGATGCAAGGTGTACCAAAAGTATTCCTTTGCTCTACTTAATAAAAATATGTGTGTGTGTTTTACTATTGTTATTGTGCCAATACCTTTTTATTAACATTACATATCATGCTTTCAACTGTGTATCCAACTCCAATATCATGTTTTTATACAATCAATGTTACAGTTTAAGGCAACTATTTGATAGACATAAAACTAAACACAAAAATATCCACTAACCTAAATTACTGCAGAACAAGTTACGAGTAAGCACGACGTCAAGAATAAACAAAGCAAGTGGTGTAATCCCACTTTGGGTACTGAGTGGTACCAGCAAAGTAACATATACATCAAAAGAAGTAAGTTTAAGCATTAAGAATTACGAAACTGGTTTTAAACTCAAAACAATTATCAATTTCAAAATCAAAATTTTATAAGAACTATAATGACAGCTAAATTAGTTACAAAAAGAAACTAAACACAACACTATCTGTCTATCTTTTAACTTTGAAACATAATGAATAACAACCATGACTTTTAAAGCACGGGTTTGATCTCAAAAGTCAGAATCCAGCTCATGTTTCTCAAGTGCAAATAGTGTTGTTTTACAACAGGCAAACCAAAACATTACTCATCCAGACAGAATTGGGATTGTTACTATATTGTACACGATAATTTAACCATTTTTCAGATATTTAATTAGATCTACTTGTTATGTATCATGCATTACATAAAAAATCAAGGAATCATCTGGACTCGAATTGATAGAATTGTAATCTTATAAATAACACACTGTAACTAGAAACCAATACTTCTAACAAAGGAAATGCTGTCATTTCCACGAGACAGAAGTACATTTTACTATTTCAGTGACATTCCACGTATGAATTCTCCTTACGTTTCAAGTGATACAATCCCTCCTTAGTAATTGAACTTCCAACAAAGGTTGCAAGTTTCATGGAATCTCAAAACTGGAATCATGTACAATTTCTGTCATAATTCTTCAAACGAGATCTCATTTAGTTTCACAGTGATGCTAGACTGCTATCCATGAGCTTATGTTCATTAGTTCTTACCAGATACCTAACTTATCCATCAAAACATCTAAAGGGATCGATCATAAGAAACCTCACCTTATTATCAGCACTGAAAAGATACAACGCAAGCAGCTTCACAGCCTGGAGAGGCGTCGCCGCAGACGAATCGACTTCGTTAATCACAAGCTACATCGAAGATCAAATCAAATCACTTACACCAGACGAAATCGCCAACAATCGAGTAAACAAGTGACTAAAATAGAACAAAATCACACACCTGATAGCTTCCGAGGGCGATGTAGGATCTGTACACAAGGCAATCTCGTTCGATTGCATCGTCTTCCGATAGGTTTGGAATATCACTGTTGTTGATGGCAGCTTGATACGCTCCCAAATAGAAGTTGTTTCGTAGATTGAACAACACATCTGGTGCCATCGCCATCGTTAATCGGATCTAGATCGGAGATCAGAGGTATCAACAGATGGAAGATGTTTTATTCATTTTGGAAGATGACTTTTGTAAATAAAATTCTAGAAAAATATTTGAATTAATTTATGAGATGAGAAAACTAGGAAGTTAATAAGTCTGAAAAATATTTGGGTAAGTTTATTTATGTAAAATGGATAATTAGAGTTTTTGTGTGTGATAGCGTGGGATAAGAAGAAATTATTTTGATAAGTTGAAGAAACTCAATTTATGAATTTCTTATTTTCAATCCAAATTGATAAATTAAAAAAGAAATGATGTTTTTTTCAAACAGTTTTTAGGATGTATAAGAACTTATGACTAAACCATAAATCATAAGGAAGTCCTAATAAACTTAGCCAAACACACTTATAAAATGTGGATTACATTTTTAGACTTCACATTTTACGTCTTAATTTTCAGTCCAGTGATATGAATTTTGTAGTTGTAAAATTAAAGGTTCGTTCACTTAGGCTTGTATGTGTAAATCTATTACAACATCTACTAAAATTGACAGATGTTTCGAGTTGAATATCACACACGGACGCATGTGTTGGCACATAAGATGTTCTAAAATGAAGAAGAGGGTTTTGTGATCATTTTATCTTTAAGATAAGTGCATGACCCTACATATTTTTTTCCCTTAATATATATATATATCTTTTGTTGGATGACGAGAGTGGTTTTCGTTTAACCATTTAGGAATTTACCTACAATAAGGTATGCTTACAGTAAGCTTTCGGTTCATGGAATCAATTTTACGGTTGACGAATTGGGTTTATTATTACTTTCAAGTACTAGAAAAAGATTTAAAGTTAGTTTCCTGGAATTAGTCACTTACCAAGATGTGTTGCATTTAGGTTAAAGAAACATATTGTTAATATATATGTAGAACATAGAAAGGCTAATCTCACAACTTATTTACTTTTCTATGAATTTCATATCTTGTGAAAGATTTAGCTTTTTTTAGAAAAAGCATAATTAAAATCACTTAAATAAATGTGTAAAAATACAATAATGAGTTGAAGAAAGAGATGAATCAAATCATCAAATGAACCGAATATCAGGCCACGTGAGCCAAATGTCGTGTCTAATTAACAAAGTGTTACAAGTGGGGACAAAAGCAAAAGAAAATAAAAAACTATATAATGTCCTTTGGTTTTGCATACAACAAGACCAAAAATATATGGAAACACTTGGATTGTGAAAACGTACAAACATATATAGGTATTTTCAATTAAAATAATTAAAGACCTCACCTTCGAGTTTTCTCATTTCTGGCATAACTCATAAGAATCTTGAGTTATTAACCAGACATAATCATAATAAATAAAGGCTTCAAGGTTAATAATCAAACATAATCAAAATAAGCATGATTAGAGAAAGGTGGCGCCTTTATCGATAATGTTTTGTTTGTCTTGAACATCCATAGAACTCTATGTTCAATTGTAAACTCGCTCCAAGCTTTGTCCAATTATCTAAGACTTGTAATATTAATTTTAAGTGATGTAATGAAGTAAATGTCATCTAACATATGTTCACATGATCTTCTCTACAACACGATCATGTCAAATCCTTTGATTTCTACACTTAGAACCATCTCCGTGTTTAACACTAGGACGAAGAATCCCTACCAGTGAGATTCTAAATCATTTTTTTTTTGCATTGCACTTTGCTACTCGTCTTCTTATCGAAATTTAGGATGTGTTGGGATGAAGACTTAAAACGACGATAACTGTGATCTCATAATAAAAACTCAAAAATCAGGAGTTAATTCAAAAAACCAAGAACAAACTGAAAATCCGTAAAGAATGTATTCAAACACATTCATAATCTCACAGTCTCATACATCCAACAAGTTCATACGTTATATAAATTCTCAAATAATATATCCATAACTAAAATTGTCAATGTAGATACTGATCAAATATTACTCAAAATTCGTGCTCACCGTGACTTAGTCATCATGATCGTCCTGGTCATTAGAGGACGACAACGATGGTAGAGAATTCCACATCACCAGCTTTGTGCCGATGAGATGCAAATGATTAAAGCCAAGCTCGAGAGTGGTAGATCATGTAAGTTTCTCGATTATAAGCGAAACCCGCTTTCTCTGGTGTCCTGTAAACCTCCATCTAAACCCAACAATATCTATGGCTCGTCGGTTATCTTATGATGGCCTAGAAGCATCTTGAAGTTTTGGGTATCATGGATGCCCAATAACTTTCTAGAAAAACATTGAAAATGCTTGATATCTTTATAGAATTCTCTAGAATTAGCCATATATAGTTTATTTCTAAAAAGCATAGATAGAAAAACATGTAGATTAGCCTCAAACTAATACAAATAGGGGTATGGGGCATTATTTGCACCCACCCAAAAGTCACACAAAAGTCTGTTGTAATCTTCTTTCTATAAATAATACAAAGCACTTTTTGTAACTAAGCGTGCAACATTTACTAGTACTCGTTTGAGTCGTTACTAACATCGGGACAAGAAGGTTAGTCTTAAAAGGATTCTAACGTACCAATTACTACATGATATTTTTCTAGCTTTCCATTTGCATCACCTTGCTTGCTAACAGTCCATTCATATGCATAACTATTTGAGGTATTACTGTTGGCGTTGCCCCCCGTAGCATTAACCCAACCTAGATTTTCAATCTTCACCGACTTCTGGTGGTAATGAACTACATGTCACACCCTTAATTTTCACAATGAGGTTTTACCATTAGACACATGACATACCAGGATCTCAGCCGATAGTTACATCAAACGACACACTCATTACAAAATATAGCATTTATGTTATCAAACAAAACCAATACATAGTTTAATAATAAGTTCCGATAAAACATTTGTGGAATCAAAATCAGTTAACAATTTATAAGTTCAAATAAAGCAAAAACACATACAACCTAAATAGATGTAAAGTTGCATAAAAATAATGTTTAACGGTTTTATGAATTAACTAGTAATGCATGAAATGATACAATGCTCCTAATTGTATACACCTTAAGAACCTGAAGAAAATATGCTAAAGTATCAACACAAGTTGGTGAGTTAATAAGTTTAAGTAAATAGTAATGAAACAGAAAACATATGCAGTGAACAAAGTACATCAAGAAGATAGCTAGTCTACATATCAAGTAACATTGTATATGAAATTCGCAACCGAAATTGACAAATGTATGTATGCTTTGGTTGTGGTTAGCAGACCACATCGACATAATATTAGGTTAATTAAACACACATTTGTCATGTAGTCGTTTTAACATGAGTAGCTCAGGGTTGTCATCCCAGTAAATCTACTCAGATTAACTCACTAAAGTGCGTAAATTAATGGTTTCAAAGCGAGGAATTAAATTGGTATAGTACTAGAAAACAAGTATTAATACAATAATATCAATCTAGTGAAAGAACATTTAATTCTCTTTCCAAAATAGATTATAAGAAAGTGGGACTGTAACTCACCTTAAATGCACAACAACAAAGAAATACACACATCATGCAATTAGGTTTTGGAACACTTGTATTTCATTTTATATCTATTATATATAATACTAATTACCAAGTGTTTTGTGCATTATAAGTTGTACCTAGGCGTTATTAGGTTGTACACACTTTTGTCTTTTTTTTTACTTTTATTATTTTTATCTCAATACTTTTACATATTTAAAACTTAACCCCTACAATTTGTCACACCTTATATTTTCATCTTTTACATTTTTTTATGTTTTGATTTAAATTTTAGGAGTTAACACATCGCAACGTACGCGTGTGGATTAATGTTTTGACGCCTATTTTTCCCGTTTAACGGCCACCATTACAACGTGGGGGGCTTAATGCTAGTTAGTATTAATTTCTAATATTGGAATTGTACGATTTCGTGTACATGACTCGATTATGATGCAAATCATCGATTTCCCCCAATCTCATGCATTACTATTTACTTAGACATGTGAACTAACCAACCCCCATGTTAACATTTTAGCATATTTCTTTCAGGTTTTTAAGGTGTGCACGACTAAGAGTATTGCATCAATTCATACATTACTCGTTAATTCACAAAAAAAATAAACATTTTTTTTGCAAATTCAACATCTATTGGGGTTGTGCGTGTTTTTGCATTGTTTGCACTTATAAATTGTTAACCGATTTTACTCCTGCAAATGTTTTCTTGGAACTTATTATTAAGCTATGTTTTGGTTTTATCTGATAACATTAATGCAATATTTTGTAATTACTTTGTCGTTTGGTATAACTATCGGTTGAGATCTTGGCGTGTCACGAGCCTAACGGTAAAACCACGTTGTGAAAATTAAGGGTGTGACACTAGAACCACCTTCATTGCCACCTTCGCCCCAACCCTCACCGACTTCAGGTAGTAATGGACTACGTGCACCGTCAGCCCCACCTGCATTGCCACAGCCACCGTTGCCCAAACCCTCATTGGCTTTTGGTGGTAATGGACTTTGTGCACCATCAGCTCCACCTTTATTGCCGCAACCACCGTCACCCCAACCCTCATCTCTATCTCTGCATCACCGTAACCAATAGCAATAAGGTGATTCTCCTGTAATATATTGACTATTGAGGAATTCATCATTCGAATAGGGAGACACCTGATGAGGGACATTTATGTGTTACAAGAATTTTTTATCAATGGGAAGGAATATTTGGCGTGTTAAATTCAAAGATGAAAGTTGCAATGAAACTTAAGGAGTTTGGTCATCATTGTGGCGACTTGCTCCGACAATGAGCTTTAGGAGAAGACATTATGATGGATGCTTATGATCACGAGATCCTGTGGATGTGTAATATAATTAAAATGTTGTTTTCGGTCATCTTCCTCCTCATTTTCATTTGATGACCACTCTTATTGGTGAAGTATCATTATTATTTCCATCGGTGTCATTTTATTTTGATGATTGCATTTATGCTCATAAAATTGAGATGGGAAACAATACGTAGTTTGAAGAATAGTTGTTTGTGTGTAATTGTATTTCACACATATATGATCATACAAAAAAGACAATTAGACTACACGATAGATATTTCAAAGCCAAAAATAGATATCAAAACATACTTTGGAATAATCTTATTAGTGACCAAGAAATTATTAATTCAAAAAACTTGATTTACAAATCAGGGTTTATATAATATAGCAATCTTATCTAGTTAGGATTCAAATCGTAGTTATCTTCTTTTTATAAATAAACCATAAACTAAATAATATTGAATTTAAATCATACTTGTCAACATTGGTCCTCCTATATTCCCGACTTGCCTTCAAACACTCGAAAATTACTTCATTACTAGAGAAAATATTCATAACTAAGATTGTCAATATATGAAGAAATTAATTGATCAAAGGTATTGCCTTGTAATTTTTTTCAATCTTTGTAAAAATCTCCCAAAACATGCATGCGATGTGAACTCACTTCTGTTGTTGGTTTTACGTGTGTTCACATTCTCATAAATCTTTGACAATTAAATTGGATGAGAATATCTTAGAAAACATTCAGTTTGATCGATCACTACTAATTAAGACTGTCTTTATGTCTTACATACTTTTCGTTGCAAAAACAAGTTTTAAAAGTTATGCACGTCTATAAAATTAGTCTTCTATTTGTTAATGTTTATTTTCACTACATCATAGTGACACCCTTCCACCATCCGTTTGTTTACAAAAATCAACTCGTACTAGAGCAAAGGTTTTTGTAAAGATGTTCCAACCAATGTGTGAATTCACAAAGTGTTCACATGTTTACGTTTTGTATGCAATACCAAATGATATTAACAACATTCATGTTTTGTTATTTTTCTTATATAAAGTTGTATATGTTATTAATGTTTTATTCAACGCACGAGTTCGCTAGCAACACATGAGTATGTATTTTTATACTCGTCCTCTTCTATCAAACAACCTATCAAAACATGGCACATACCCATCAGAAGTACGTAATTAATAGCACCATATCTCATGTTCTTTCGACTCAAATGTCCTTGCCTTGGTTGAGCTGGTGAATGCTATACGGAAACACATGAGGGTCGGTTGATAGATCATTCAGCCAGTTACCAATGTTCGGAACAATAATAACTTGGCCACTACAATTTTGTATCTTACAGTTTTGCCACCAAACTTTGTTTTTATGGTTTTGGATGAGCCCAAACAATAATGACTTAAACAACCGATCTCCCGTCATGTATATTTATTGTTTTAGTTTGACCACTAAAATTTACTATTTTAGAATTTCGTCACAAGACTTTACTTTTATGATTTCCGATGAGCGGTCACATAACTAGAGAGTTATGCAATGTTACGTGTGGAAAAAACAATCAGACTAACACAATATACCGAGGAGGAGGCGCGGTACTAGTTTACCCTAAACAAAATCTAGGATTCTTGGTCATCAATTTCTGGGTATCTCTTTATAACTTAAAGAGCTCTTTCGGTCATGAAAGAATGCCCTAAGCACCGATTGTAACATCTCGTTTTTTTTTACTAAAAGTTAACTTTGTTTATTCTTGTAAGGGTCATTATGGTCTATTATGAAACTTATGTGTTGTTTATGATTATTCATTATTGTCATTAATTTCTATGTATGAAAGTTAAAATATAAATATTAAATAATAATCATGTTAATATTAATAATAATAATAATAAGTAATAATAATAATAGTAATAATAAGATTACTTATAATAAAGTTACTTATAACAATAACTTGTAAGAGTTATTAAACTTAATAATGTTCAAAACATAAACTTAAATTAAGTTTAGGGGGTAGTTATGTAGTTTTCAAAACTTGAATTTAAAGTTCTATCTTAACATGACAAACCCTAAACTATAGGGGGTGTTAGTGTAAATTATTAAAACCCAAACCCCTCCCTTTTTCATCGCGATTTTCCGGCCAAATGTCCGGCCACCCTCAGCCGAGCTCCGGCGAGGGCAAAACGTCCAATAAACGCTTGGTTCGACCGAATTAAGACTAATACTTCAAACGTGGGCACTAATCGAATACGTAACCGGTGTTAACTCAATCGAAATAATGGTTTCATTAAGGAACCACACGAAACCGAAAGCCACCATATAATTACACTTGAAATCCGTTGAATTGAGCCGTTGAGTGATTAGAAACGCACGAATAATCACTGAAAAGCTAAGTGTGAAGTTTATTCGGGTTTATAACCAGTTAATCATCCAATCGTAACCGAAACAAACGAATCAAAGGTGAAACCCGTTCGGGACAAAATCGCTCAAATCAAATCTATATAATAGGGGGCAAATACTCCTTTCGACCCCTTTAAACTCTCTGCAAAAGCAATTCGTGAATCAATTACTCAAACGATCAATTACTGATCATCTGTTCATCGCGAAAGAACCGAAGTCAAACCGAAGCAATTGTACCGATTGGCTCATAATAAAGTAAGTAAATTACATGTTAGTGATCGATTAAGCATGGGGAACAAAAGCCCCATGGTTAATTTGATTATCAACCTCGAATCGGTGTCGATTTTAATCAAACCCATTCTAGGGTTCTTATTGATTTGGGGCTTTCTTGAAATTGTGTTTATAAAATATAAAAACCATTCCATTAACGCGGCTGGATGCCTTGGTTCACTGGTTAAACGCTCCCATCTCCACTTAGAGGTCCCGGGTTCAAACTCGGGCACCCTCTTATTCTTTTTAAAAGCCTTTTTAGGCCTTAATTCTTTACTAGAAAATTCCTAAAAAATTACAAAAAATAATTTTCATTAACTTTTAACCTTTAAATTAACAAAATGATTTTTTCTGTAAATTTATTTTTATAAAAATACCGTAATATTTAATTATTAAATTTTAATTATTGTTATAAGAATGAGTTTATGTAAAAATTAAATTGTTACTTGAATCAATAATAAATCGTACATTTTCTTCGATTAAAGTTATATGATACTCAAACTAAATGCAATAATTTATAATTTTGTAAGAATATTCCTTAATTTTGTAATATATATATATATATATATATATATGTATGTATAAATATATTATTAATAAACTAAATTGGCTAACAAAACTCTCTTAAATTCTAAGGAACCTAGTTCATGTTTAATTGTTAAATCTTGATCTAAATCTTGTAATATTTATATATTTAGGTGTCTTGTGACGTTTTACCTTGGAACGGCAAATATTATTCTTATTGATCCTTATATATACTTATTGATCATGTGAGTTTTCCTTGCCCCATTTTATTTTATTTCACACTACTTTGGGGTGAAACATGATTATCTATACATTGTACACTTATTAACGTTTGAGACTTGTAAGCACATGCAATTCATCTTATTATTATGTCATGGTTATTTGTGTATTGTAAATGTTTATATGAGATACATATTTTTGTTTACAATCATTAACTATTGCTAGCCTGGCGACGTCTTAGATCTTTGGGCCTGACAAGCCCATTTGGTGCTAAAGTCGATGTATTGCTGACTCCTAGGAGCCGTATGCTTGTGCACTAGGGAACCAAATACACTTAGCCAATCTTTTATACTTGTAATCAAGTCGAGGTTTGATTGTAACGTTATGTGTTCTATAACCTTACTAGCTTATAACCTATGACATGAATTGCTACTCGTAACCTTTTTCTTATTATGTATGAAACCTTGGAAACTCACCAACTATTTTTAGTTGACTCTTATTTTTATCATGTTTCAGGAAATCCTCAAGTTTAAAGTGGACTTTTGAAGCTTGGAAATAAAACTAGGACTTGGACCTAGTTAAATAAATAAATGTTATGCTACGTTTTGTTTTATTGGGATTATTTCATGTTTTGAGACTTATGTTTGTAATGACTTTTGAAACTTATAATTTTAATAATTACACTTAAATATAGCGTTATGTGGCTGTGAACAATCTTAACCCTCACATCTCGACGATTCCGCCGTCAAGGTTGGGGTGTGGCAGATTGGTATCAGAGCCCATAACTATAGGGATTTAGGTTACTAGTAATGGTGACCTAGACTATAGCTTATGCATGAACCTCATAGGATAATATTTATATTCTTAGAAATATATATATTGTTACATGCTACATAATGCTATACTTTACTTATGTGCAACTTGATGCCTTAGCATAGGTTGCCTTGTAATTTTCTAAACTTTGTTACTTGTCTCCCTAAACTTAACTTTGACTCATTGACTCTCCCCGACAAATGAAACTTCTTATCTTATTCTCGACAACACGTGGATTCGTATACTTATGCTTAAGAATTAAATCTTTAGACTTATGTCTAATCTATGTAAATCTCATCATGGTTTTGATTTCATAAACCTAAGAAATTTGTGTGACACATGGACACCTGTATTCTGGATTTCCTGGCAAAGGCCCTCGGGCTAAGGCAAGCATATCGCATAAATCCTACGGGACTAGTTATACTTACCTGGGGATCTCTGGGATGAGTGATAAACCATGGTCAACATACACAAATTTCTAAGGCGAGTGGGTCAACTTACCTTGACGTGTCAACGTTTCCAAATGGTAATGCGTTACCAAATGGAACCATTCCATGTGCCTTACAACTTTTTGCCTTATCCTTGTTGAACATTAATCCTTGTTATTCCAATTCTCATATCTAACTCATTTGTATATTCCAGCATGTCTCGTCATCATGGAAAGCGTGGAAGTTCCGATCGTAAGTTAGCCGCCATGATTGCTCGACAAATGGCTGCTGTCATTCCGACCATGGTTGCTGAACTTAATAGCACCTTAATGACCAACGCTAGCAATAATGGAAATGGTCATGGAGAGAACAACAACAATCAAAACGGAAACAATCAACATGGGAATAATCAAACTTGCACCTTCAAACACTTCAGCTCTTGCAAGCCCACTAGCTTTAGTGGCAAGGAAGGAGCCACTGGTCTTCTTGAGTGGTTTGAAAGCATGGAGAATACCTTTATCAATTGTGAGTGTCCCGATGCACTCAAGGTTCGTTATGCCACTAGTATGTTCCAACAAAGGGCTCTTACCTGGTGGAATAGCGAGAAGAGGAATCGTGGACCCGATGCTATTCTAGCACTTACATGGGAAGAGTTCAAGAACATCGCCATCGCGAAGTTCTGCCCAAGAAGTGAATTGCAAAAGTTGGAAGAAGAGTTTTGGAATTTGAAACAAAATGATGGTGATCATTTGGCCTACTCAACTAGGCATCATGAGTTGAGTATACTGCTGCCCCATATGGTCGACACTGTTCCCCGCAACATCGAGAAGTTCATTAAGGGTGTACCACCCCAAATTCAAGATGCTGTGGTGGGTAGCCGACCCACAACCTTGGAAGAAGCCATTACAATCACCGCTCAACTCACCGAGAACCATATAAGAGCGGGCACCATGTCTGTGAAGGGTGCAAAGAAGGTGGAGAAGAGGCTACCGAGGCGGTTAAGGAGACCAAAGTTGAACCGTCTAACAGCCACAACAACAACAAGAAGCGCAAGTTCACACCGGCGCGTAACTATGCCGTGGCTGCACCCAAACAACCCCAAAGACAACTTGTACCTGCGGCTACACCTGTGGCACAAGTGCCTGGGGCTAGGGCTTATGCTGGTCCTCAACCGATGTGCAACACGTGTAGGTATCATCATCCGGGGAATCAACCATGCCGCATTTGCACCTTATGCGGTAAATATGGTCATTTGGTGACGACTTGCCACCGTGCACCTAACAATGCCCCTGTGGTCACAAACCGTGTTTGCTACAACTGTGGGGAACCTGGCCATTTTCGCCCACAATGCCCTCGTCTTGTGGGTAATGTTCCACAAGCCCAAGGACGTGCTTTCAACATCAACGCTAACCAAGCACAAGCAAACAACGATGTGGTGAATGGTACGTTAACTCACCCTTAAATTTTGTGATCAAATTCATTTCATATTTTTCCTGTATTGTTAAATACCTTAAAAATTGAACAGGTATGTTCCTTATTAACAAAACTTATGCCTATGTCATATTTGATTCTGGAGCCGATAAAAGTTTTGTTTCATTAGAGTTTGAACCCATACTTGCTAATCCACATACGAAACTAGAAAGACCTCTTACTGTTGAAGTTGCCGATGGAGAACCAATTACCGTTGACGTTATCATTCGTGATTGCATCTTAAGTCTTGACACGCATGATTTTCTTATCGATCTTATCCCTATGAAACTTGGAAGCTTTGACGTCATCATTGGTATGGATTGGTTAGCCAAACACCATGCTGAGATCATTTGTTTCGAGAAGTGCATTCGTATACCGTTACCCTCTGGAGATACGTTGAAGGTGTTCGGTGAAAAGTCTTCCAAAGGGCTTAAACTCATGTCTTGCACTCAAGCCCGAAAGTGCTTAAACAAGAAATATATGGCCTTCATGGCTTATGTGGTCGACACGAAAGTCAAAGGGAAAGAACTTAAGGATGTCCCTATCGTACGAGACTTTCCTGAAGTATTTCCCGATGACCTTAGTGGGTTACCTCCCGTGCGTGAAGTCGAGTTTAAAATTGACTTGATACCGAGAGCAAACCCCGTGGCCAAGTCACCATATCGGCTTGCACCATCGGAAATGCAAGAACTCTCTTGTCAACTGCAAGAGCTGTCCGAGAAAGGCTTCATCCGTCCTAGTTCTTCGCCTTGGGGTGCACCTGTTCTTTTCGTGAAGAAGAAAGATGGATCGTTTCGTATGTGCATCGATTATCGCGAGCTTAACAAACTTACCATCAAGAATCGTTATCCTCTTCCTCGCATTGATGACTTGTTTGATCAACTTCAAGGAGCTGCCATATTCTCGAAAATTGATCTACGTTCTGGATATCATCAATTACGAGTTCACGAGGATGACATCCCAAAGACCGCTTTTCGTACTCGTTATGGACACTATGAGTTTATGGTGATGCCTTTTGGTTTAACCAATGCTCCTGCTGTCTTCATGGATCTCATGAACCGAGTATGCAGCCTTATCTAGACAAGTTTGTGATCGTCTTTATTGATGACATACTTATCTATTCCAAGTCCAACACCGATCATGAGCTGCATTTGAGATTGGTTCTTGAGTTGTTAAGGAAAGAGCAATTGTACGCAAAGTTCTCGAAGTGTGATTTCTGGCTCGAAGAAGTTCAATTTCTAGGACACGTGGTGAATAGCCAAGGAATTCACGTTGATCCTGCAAAGGTGGAAGCTGTGAAGAATTGGTGTGTTCCTACAACTCCTACCGAAGTTCGTTCTTTGCTTGGTCTTGCTGGTTATTATCAGCGATTCATTGCCAATTTCTCGAGTATCGCGAAACCGCTCACCACTTTGACACAAAAGAATAAACCCTTCGAGTGGGGTTCCGAGCAAGAAGAAGCTTTTGAAGCGTTAAAGCATAAGTTATGCAATGCCCCTATCTTGACCCTACCTGATGGAAACGATGATTTCACTGTGTATTGTGACGCATATAAACAAGGCCTTGGTTGTGTTCTTATGCAACGAGGGAAGGTCATAGCTTACGCATTGAGGCAATTGAAGGTTCACGAGGTGAATTACACAACTCATGATCTCGAGCTTGGTGCTGTTGTATTTGCTTTGAAGATTTGGAGGCACTACCTGTATGGTACGCAATGTATAGTCTACACCGATCACAAAAGCCTTCAACACGTTTTCAATCAAAAAGATCTCAATATGAGACAACGTCGTTGGGTGGAGTTGATTAGTGACTATGATTGTGACATTCGTTACCATCCTGGTAAAGCAAACGTTGTGGCCGATGCACTGAGCCGAAAGATTCACAACAAGATGATTTCATTCCAAGAAATTCGCGATCGACGTCAATGGTTTGACACCTTGCCCCAACCTTGACGGCGGAAACGTCGAAGTGTGAGGGTTAAGATTGTTCACAACCACATAACGCTATGATTAAAATGTAAATGCCATTAATTAATTGTTTTCAAACACCACATACATAAATGTCTCAAAACAACCCAAACAACAAAAAAAAATAATAGAAGGAAATTTCAAATGTCTTTATTAAGTCTAAGTCCGAGTCCTAAATTTAAGCATTTCCTTCAATCATCTTTAAACTTGCACATTACCTGAAACATGTTGAAAAATAAGGTCAACTAACAAGTTGGTGAGTTCCCATGGTTTTAAGTACAATAAGTATCTCGAAAAGTGGCAATTCTAGTCAATGGTCACAGAATAAGTAAGTATATAGAACATGCATAGTTACAACCAAACCTTGACTGAACAACATATGAATAAGCATGATTAGCTAAGTGTATTTGGTTCCCTAGTGCACAAGCATACGGCTCCTAGGAGTCGGCAATACATCGACTTAGCACCAAATAGGCTTGTCAGGCCCAAAGATCTAAGACTTCGCCAGGCTAGACATAGTTAATGATTGCACACATATGACTCATCTCATATATAACTTAACACATTCAAATAACCACGACTATGTAAAGAATTGCACGTGCATAATAAGTATCAAGCGTGTAAGAGTATGTTTGTATAACCAACATGTTTCACCCCAAAGGTGTAAAATATAAGTAAACGGGGCATAAGAACTCACTTGTTAATAAGGGTTTGAAGATGAAATAAGAATAACCACGAATAAGATCCAACACAAACGTCACAACACACCTAAACGAAATAAAGTAGCGCGTTATAATTTGTTTGATGATTAATTGTAGGTCTAATAGGATTAATAATTATTCGTATCTATTATATGTTATTGATGCGATCGGATAAATGGAACGAATGGATTTTTATACTTTGAAATAGTTAATTATTTGCGCGTGTGAGAAAGAATAAATACAACTTGATTTAATTGTACGTTTAATCGATTTATAATATTGTATATTATAATAAGTGATTTAGCTATTATAAAGAGCTATGTAAATATATATATATATATAGGTATAAATAACTAAACAATTTAATTGTTTGAATATATATATATATAAATATACAAGTATTATGTTCACACATTTCTTTTGTATTTTTTTGAAATACAATAATGTATTTATAAATACAAAGGTATTTTATAAAAATTCATTTAGTCACAAATTAATTAAACAAAAATAAAAAGAATAATCTGCATTTTATAAAATTATTTTTAGAAATTTTCAGAATAAAAAAAAGTTAAATAATTAAAAAGAAGTGAAGAAAAGGAAGAAAATTTGAAAAGAAAAAGGGAAAAAGGGAAAAAGGGGGTTGCCCGGGGTCGAACCCGGGACCTCCCTTGGAAACTAGGGCGCAAGAACCAGTGAACCAGGGCCAAGGCCTTGGTTTCACTTTGGTTTCACTTTGGTTTGTCTTAATTTTAAACTCTGTCTCTCTAGGTTCCCCAAATCCTATGAACCCTAATTTCAAAAGAATCAAAATCGGCCCTCGATTCGGTGTTAATCACCTAAATCATCATAGGGATTTTGATCTTTGAACAAAATTGAGTAGAAAACAGATTTCAATTACCTGTTTGATGAGATAAAAGGTGATTTCGAATTCGGTTTAGGTTTCGGGTGTTCTTGGTTTGGGGTTTTCTGATCGAGTGGTTTTCTTGTGAAATTGAAGGTTTGGAGAGTTCAGGAACTTCACAATGAACCGAAAACCCATAATTTATAGGCTTCATTTCATGGATTCGAGCCTTTCTCTCTCGATTTAAAAACGCGTTCGAAGTTTACCAAATTAGGAGATTTGAAGCTGTTAATTTGCAATGGTGATTGAATAATTGATTGATTAAGCCGCGTTTTTAGTTTGGGAGTAATTAATTTGATTGAAAACTTCGAATTTGGCAGGATTCGATTTCAAAGTTTCCATCGGTCGAACTTGGTTCAATTTGGAAGGTTTTCACGCGCGAGAATCTTAAATTGAACTAAGGTTCAGGTTCGAAACACCGGGTCGAGGGGGTTGGGGTGGTTTAATTGATCAAAGGCAACAAACGAAGGTTTGAAGCTTCGCCGGAGCTCGGCCGGAGCTCCGGCCGAAGCCGCCGGAAAAGCGGGCAAGTAAAAACAGAAGGTTTACACCTTCAGCCCCTGAAGTTTGGGCGTTTTACACATTTGACCCCCGCAGTTTGGGCGTTTGGTCAAATGGTTTTAAACTTTTGATTACAAGTTTGAAAAATTACAAAACACCCCCCATACTTTGAGTTTTAAAGAAGATTGTTTTTATTATTATTGTTATTATTATTATTATTATAAAGTTATTATTAGTATTATTATTATTAGAGATTATTATTTTTATAATAATTCTTATTATTATTATTATTAACATTTTTTTTTGTTAAATTCATTTTAAGCATTATTATTACCATTGATAATATTGATAACTATTATTTGTAAGGTTACAATCCTTTTAAGCATTATAATATTAAGTTTTGTATAACACTTTGTTATTAATCACCAATAACTAATTTGTTAACCAACAATAAGTTTACTAAGCAGAACAAGTCCTCAAAGATTCAAAACGACAAACAAGGCCCATACAAGAAGTAACGATGCTAACTTTTTAATTAATGCAAAAATACAGGATGTTACATTGGGTGAGTTCGATACTGAAATCCGATTAGATGTCAACGAGACCATCGTACTACTACAAAACCTGAGAATAGATAGTGACATCGAGTCTAGCATCCTGGAGGCTCAACAAATGGTACAACGCGAAGGAAGAATGAAGGATGAGTTGGAGCATAATCTTCTAACTCAATTGGAAACAAAACCCAATGGGTTGATGTACTTCGCCAATCGTATTTGGGTTCCAATTTGTGACAACATTCGTACCTTTATTATGAACGAAGCTCATCAAACTCGTTATTCTATTCATCCTGGTTCCGATAAGATGTACATGGACCTACGTGGTCAATATGGTGGCCTGGAATGAAGAAAGACATAGCGACTTATGTAGCTAAGTGCCTCACATGTACAAAGGTTAAAACCGAACATCAACGTCCAAGTGGATTACTTGAGCAACCCGAGATTCCTATGTGGAAATGGGAACACATATCCATGGACTTCATAACAAAGCTACCCCGAACCTCCCGAGGACATGATAGCATATGGGTGATTGTTGACCGATTGACCAAGTCGGCACATTTTATACCCATACGTGACACTTACAAGACATCAAAGTTAGCTCGTATATACGTTGATGAGATTGTAAGTCGTCATGGGGTACCTCTGCACATCATATCTGACCGAGATGCTCGTTTCACTCCACACTTTTGGTCGTCTATGCAAGAACTTTTGGGTACACAATTGGATCTAAGCACGGCTTACCATCCTCAAACTGATGGTCAAACCGAGCGAACGATCCAAACTTTGGAGGATTTGCTACGTCTCTGTGTTCTTGACTTTGGTGGCGATTGGGATACGCATCTACCGCTCGCGGAATTTTCGTATAACAATAGTTACCACTCGAGTATCAAGATGGCACCGTTTGAAGCACTTTATGGTCGTAAGTGTCGTTCACCGATCTGTTGGACCGACATTGGTGAAAACTTCATCACTGGTCCTGAACTTATACAAGAGACGACCGATAAGGTTTCTATCATTCGCAAGAACCTTGAAGTGGCGAGAAGTCGTCAAAAGAGTTATGCTGACAAGCGATGTAAGCCATTAGAATTCCAAGATGGGGAGATGGTTCTTCTCAAGGTTTCACCGTGGAAAGGTGTGGTTCGCTTTGGAAAGAAGGGCAAACTGGCTCCAAGATTTGTAGGACCTTTCAAAATCCTAAAAAGGATTGGGAAAGTGGCTTATAAACTAGAGTTACCTTCCGACCTTAGTGGAATTCATCATGTGTTCCATGTCTCAAATTTGAGAAAGTGTTTGGCCAACGAGAGCCTGTATGTTCCGCTGGAAGACATTCAGATTGACGAGTCATTACATTTTGTCGAGAAACCTGTAGAGATCATGGATCGTATAATGAAGAAGACTAGAACCACAACAACCCCAATCGTCAAGGTTCGTTGGGAAAATAAACGTGGCGCTGAATTTACTTGGGAACGTGAGGAGCACATGAAGAAGAGATACCCATTCTTATTTGTTTAGTTTCATTTCTTTTAATTTCGAGACGAAATTCTTTTAAGTTGGGGAGACTGTAACATCTCGTTTTTTTTTTACTAAAAGTTAACTTTGTTTATTCTTGTAAGAGTCATTATGGTCTATTATGAAACTTATGTGTTGTTTATGATTATTCATTATTGTCATTAAATTTCTATGTATGAAAGTTAAAATATAAATATTAAATAATAATCATGTTAATATTAATAATAATAATAAGTAATAATAATAATAGTAATAATAAGATTACTTATAATAAAGTTACTTATAACAATAACTTGTAAGAGTTATTAAACTTAATAATGTTCAAAACATAAACTTAAATTAAGTTTAGGGGGTAGTTATGTAGTTTTCAAAACTTGAATTTAAAGTTCTATCTTAACATGACAAACCCTAAACTATAGGGGGTGTTAGTGTAAATTATTAAAACCCAAACCCCTCCCTTTTTCACCGCGATTTTCCGGCCAAATGTCCGGCCACCCTCAGCCGAGCTCCGGCGAGGGCAAAACGTCCAATAAACGCTTGGTTCGACCGAATTAAGACTAATACTTCGAACGTGGGCACTAATCGAATACGTAACCGGTGTTAACTCAATCGAAATAATGGTTTCATTAAGGAACCACACGAAACCGAAAGCCACCATATAATTACACTTGAAATCCGTTGAATTGAGCCGTTGAGTGATTAGAAACGCACGAATAATCACTGAAAAGCTAAGTGTGAAGTTTAATTCGGGTTTAATAACCAGTTAATCATCCAATCGTAACCGAAACAAACGAATCAAAGGTGAAACCCGTTCGGGACAAAATCGCTCAAATCAAATCTATATAATAGGGGGCAAATACTCCTTTCGACCCCTTTAAACTCTCTGCAAAAGCAATTCGTGAATCAATTACTCAAACGATCAATTACTGATCATCTGTTCATCGCGAAAGAACCGAAGTCAAACCGAAGCAAATTGTACCGATTGGCTCATAATAAAGTAAGTAAATTACATGTTAGTGATCGATTAAGCATGGGGAACAAAAGCCCCATGGTTAATTTGATTATCAACCTCGAATCGGTGTTCGATTTTAATCAAACCCATTCTAGGGTTCTTATTGATTTGGGGCTTTCTTGAAATTGTGTTTATAAAATATAAAAACCATTCCATTAACGCGGCTGGATGCCTTGGTTCACTGGTTAAACGCTCCCATCTCCACTTAGAGGTCCCGGGTTCAAACTCGGGCACCCTCTTATTCTTTTTAAAAGCCTTTTTAGGCCTTAATTCTTTACTAGAAAATTCCTAAAAAATTACAAAAAATAATTTTCATTAACTTTTAACCTTTAAATTAACAAAATGATTTTTTCTGTAAATTTATTTTTATAAAAATACCGTAATATTTAATTATTAAATTTTAATTATTGTTATAAGAATGAGTTTATGTAAAAATTAAATTGTTACTTGAATCAATAATAAATCGTACATTTTCTTCGATTAAAGTTATATGATACTCAAACTAAATGCAATAATTTATAATTTTGTAAGAATATTTCCTTAATTTTGTAATATATATATATATATATATGTATAAATATATTATTAATAAACTAAATTGGCTAACAAAACTCTCTTAAATTCTAAGGAACCTAGTTCATGTTTAATTGTTAAATCTTGATCTAAATCTTGTAATATTTATATATTTAGGTGTCTTGTGACGTTTTACCTTGGAACGGCAAATATTATTCTTATTGATCCTTATTATATACTTATTGATCATGTGAGTTTTCCTTGCCCCATTTTATTTTATTTCACACTACTTTGGGGTGAAACATGATTATCTATACATTGTACACTTATTAACGTTTGAGACTTGTAAGCACATGCAATTCATCTTATTATTATGTCATGGTTATTTGTGTATTGTAAGTGTTTATATGAGATACATAGTTTGTTTACAATCATTAACTATTGCTAGCCTGGCGACGTCTTAGATCTTTGGGCCTGACAAGCCTATTTGGTGCTAAAGTCGATGTATTGCTGACTCCTAGGAGCCGTATGCTTGTGCACTAGGGAACCAAATACACTTAGCCAATCTTTTATACTTGTAATCAAGTCGAGGTTTGATTGTAACGTTATGTGTTCTATAACCTTACTAGCTTATAACCTATGACATGAATTGCTACTCGTAACCTTTTTCTTATTATGTATGAAAACCTTGGAAACTCACCAACTATTTTTAGTTGACTCTTATTTTTATCATGTTTCAGGAAATCCCCAAGTTTAAAGTGGACTTTTGAAGCTTGGAAATAAAACTAGGACTTGGACCTAGTTAAATAAATAAATGTTATGCTACGTTTTGTTTTATTTGGGATTATTTCATGTTTTGAGACTTATGTTTGTAATGACTTTTGAAACTCATAATTTTAATAATTACACTTAAATATAGCGTTATGTGGCTGTGAACAATCTTAACCCTCACATCTCGACGATTCCGCCGTCAAGGTTGGGGTGTGACACCGATCCACTAAACAACCAGGTCAATGCTTGATAGATGGAGTGTGGTCGACAACTTATCGTAGCATTAGACGTGCCAAGAGAAGAAACTAGTAGATAATTGTGAGATGGATTAAGAGAAAATACACTCGCGTAATGAAATGGAAACTAGAAAAGAAAAGAGAAAAAAGTTAGAAATGCTCCAAGACTTACGTATATAAAGATGTTTATAGATATTATAAATAATATATCTTTTTTCTATATTATTTTTATTACTTAAATATATTTGTTATATATGACAATTTTATTGATATGTAATATATAACATATATGAAATTATATGTATCTATCATTTATTATATAATTTTTTATTTCTAACTCATATAACATACAAGTATCTAATAATTTAATATTCTTTTGATATTTGGTTAATAAGTCTTATGTCAATTATTTTGAAAGAATACCCATCATGACGTTACAAAATCAATGTCAAAAGTTTTATGTGTCACTTGATAGAACTAAAAGTATTAAGTCTTCGGGTGAGCTTATATTATTTGTTAACCATTAAAAAAATCTATAGATATTAATAAAATATGTATTTTTGCCACTTGTCATATTTTTAAACCATATTTTTGACATTTGTTATTTTTCTAAACATACTCATTTTATTTTCTCTCCAAAAATGTATTAAAGTAATTTAAACACTGAAACAATTTTTCTCTCTTCATAAAAATTAATTTAGTCAATTAATATATTTTTCTTTCTCAACTAAATTTTTTAAAATCAAACTATGTTTTTAAAAATAAATTTTATTAAAAAAATTAAAATCATATATTTTCTAAACAATTGAACCTTTTGAAACAAAAAATTTTAAATCAATTATTTTTTAAAGTAATTATAAAAATATGAAACTTTCTAAAAGTAATTTTAATAAAACAATCCGAATAATTAAAAACTTTAGTTTTTAAAAAAACAAGATTTTTATAAACAATATGTTTTTATAATAAAATATTAAAACAAATATTTAAAATGAAACAATTTTAGATAAGAAATTAAAAAACAGTATAATTGTTTTATCTCTTGAACAAGTACGTATATATAAATTTATACATATCTTATATTAAAATAGCGTAATGTAACTTTTCATGTTCAAAACTAACTATAATCCGTTTAATTAGACTATCGATTTATCTATATATCGATCTGTCTATAATTTATCTATTATTTATTTACTTGAAAAGACTATTCATATACAATTATAATCATATTTTATATTTAAACATAATTTTATAATTTAAAAATTTTTATTACTAATTATTTATTATTTTATTTAAACCAAAGCATATATATATTCCTTGAGATTTACACCAACGTGTATCCCTTTTGACACGCGTACGCTACATGTTCATCGAGAGATCAACACAAGAATGTTGTGAACGCTTGTCACCATCAAGTATATCAACATAACTTATGAAACTTTAAAGCACAATGCAAATCCAACGCTACAATCAGATTCTTCAACTTCTGCTACTGATTCTAGCTTCATCGGTGTTGAATTCAATGGCATCTACTCTTGGAGGTTTGCAGAACTCATCGTCTTCCAACAGCGATATCGATGGTCTCGCTCGTTTTGCCGTCGAAGAACACAACAAAAAAGAGGTTGAGATCTGTTGCTTTATGTTTGATGATCGTTTTCTGTTGTTCAATTTCATGTTGTCGCGTTTATGTTGATTAAATCGTTAGTTTTGTGGAAGTTGGTGAGTTAGGGTTTAGTACTTTAGTTAGATCGCAAAACGAGGGTTTCGAGTAAAGAAGTACGATTATGCAAGTATTTGTTTATCACTGTATGATTTGTGGTGTGGTCTTTAGTCGTTTATCTTAATTTGATGTTTTATGTTTGATTTAAATACCATTCTCATGTTAATAATGATGATTTAGCACTAATTGGGTGGGAATAAGGTTTTGAAAAGGGTTATACACTTATTAGGTCATGAAAATATGTGTATTTTGAGTATTTGAACTGGCAAAAATGAATTTCAATAGCTAAGGTTTGTAAATTGATGCATATGAAGGAATACAAATATGGTTACAGTGATGATTACACCTTCACTGATTGAAGAGACAGGCAAACAAACCTTAAATCACTGCCACTCAATTAAGTTGTTGATATTGAAATCCAATCATAAAAAGGAGACTTCTTGATAAATAAATAACAAGAAGAAGCCCCTGCCTTTAATATACTTGGCAAAAGTTTATAACAAGTATGATGGTTTAGGACAAACTGGATTGTGATAGTATGTTTTCACAGGTATATGCTTATGACGTATTTGAGTTAGTGTTGAAAGTCGTAAGTTATTGTGAATCAGGACAAAGCTCAATTGCAAAACTTCTTTTATTAGGGTTGTAAGATAGGATAGTTATAGGTGAAGCATCAAAATCTAAGCAAAATGAATGATTATTTACTTGTTATCTATTTATTACTTCATGATTTAAAAAGAAAGTGAAGTGAACATTGATCTTGATTTCTTCTATACATCTTAGGATTTAGAAACAATTATTAACTCATTTTTAGTCCAAGATCAAACGTGAATTGGTACTTATAACTTTGAAACATCTAGTAATTTTTTTTAATTTTCATCAGAATGCTATGCTGAAGTTGGCAAGGGTGATAAAGGTGCAAGAGCAAGTGGTTGCTGGGACTTTGCATCATCTCACATTGGAAGTTGATGATGATGTTGGAAACAAGAAAATATACGAGGCCAAAGTTTGGGTAAAGCCATGGTTGAACTTCAAGGAACTACAAGAATTTAATCATATTGGTGAACCCAACTCTGATCATGCTGCTGAAACAGGTAGCTGCTAATTCTTGACAAACTGTTAACCAATTCACTCTCTTCACAGCATAAAATTTTCCAATTATTATATTTCCTTGCATTTTTGGAACCAGATGATGGTGGCTCAGGATATCAGTCAGTGCCTGTTCATGATCCTGTGGTACAGGATGCTGCAAATTATATCCTCAAGACATTGCAGCAGAGGTCCAACTCGTTATATCCTTACGAGTTGCAAGAAGTGATTGATGTTAAAACAGTGGTATGCGAATTTTGTGTTTTATGTTTTCATACTCTGATCAACCCATGTTTTTTGTTCATAATATCGGTCTAGATAGGCCGCGTGGGTGGGCTACTTGTAAGTTGTAGCACCACTTTATGTAACTGACAACTGTTTACTTTACCCATTTGACAATTTAAAAGATAGAATATAACCCAAATTAACTCCTTAGTTTAAAATTACGTGACAGAATGTGGAAGGATTAGCAAAATATGATATCCTGCTGAAGCTAAAAAGAAATGACAAAGAAGAGAAATTCAAGGCTAATGTGCACAAGGACAGCAAAGGGGTGTTTCATGTGAACCACATGGTGCAAGATCATTCCTAAAGTAGAACTTGCTTCATGAATCTGACAGGTATCAAGTATACGCGTGTTTTAACTTTTATGCCTAATAATCCTTCGCTACTGGATCATAGTACTTTAATTACGCAGTATAAATACTTTTTTGTGGTAAAGATACGTTGATGTGGGTAATCGGTTTTACCAGATATCCATAAAACTCGAATGCTGATTATATCTTAGTCGTGTGGACCCTTGTTTGTAGAGTGTGTAATCGTATGTTAATACTATCAGGTGCTTAGCAGCATCCAATTGCTATGTATGTTTTGGATTATATGTTTGATTAAATGTGTTGTTTTGACTCGTGTCGGTTTTGAATGTGTTGTTTCGGTTCTATTGTCTTCAATGGACAAAACTAGCACAAATAGCTAAAAAGAAGACATGATAATTTTAAAGCACATAGTGCTTTTATAAATTATTGATTACAAAGTCCTTAATGGACTAAACTACCCCTCACAAATGTAGAGATACAACAGAAATTCCTTTTTTTTAGTCGGGTATCTGTTGGAGTGCCGTTTTATACTAAATACATCCTTCCTAGATGCTGTGATTTGAGTGAGATGTTTTTTGTATGTTACTATAAAAATTTAAATATTTATTAATTCTTAAACACAAGTATTAAAACGTTTAACATAGATAAACTATTTGTAATGGCTATATACAAGTTTTAAACAAACTTTGATAATATTCAGGCTGTATAAAAAATATAATAATGTACCTATCGATGTATTTTAAATCTAGAGTGTAAATAGATAAAAATAAAAACTTTACACTATAAGAGTAAGTTTCAAACACCGAACGATAAGAGTGAAGTTATTTACTTGTTTTCTAAACTCAAAAGCTGGTCTTTTTTAAGTGGGATGCCACTTAAAACGAGAATATATAACCGAGTATGTTTCAACTGGGCTTTTAGAGCGGCTGAACCGCTGAAGTATATAATAGGCTAATAGCTTCTTTGTCTGGTCCGGTTTTTGTCATTAGCCAACCGTTCCAACGTATAGGGATGCTTCATCGGTTTCTAGTTTTAATTGGTTCACCGGAATAAATAAAACACAGTTAAGTATGATGAGACGAGGAGGATAAACCTAACTTCTATAACAAAGCAAGGCCGGTAGCATGACCAGTGATTTTCTATGAATTTGTTAATCTGTATGTTAATCTTTGTACACTAATTTTATTTAAACGTAACGTTTCATCCTCGTGACTAGACGAATGAAGCTGTTCAACCATGACCATGTCTACGATTCTCTACGTAACACATATATGCGAAAATCAATAGCTCCAGGATTCTCTTACATATATCAAAAACCGAATTGTATTATTAAGATCCCTCCACAAGCACTCTCAAATCCATATAATTTATCGGTTGATCTCCTACAACCACAACCCCCAGCCCCTCTCCCAACGTAAAAAACTACTAACCTACAACTTTTAATGCATAAAATACAAGTACCCGCAACAACACTACCGATAATAATCCCGTAACCCTGTTGTTGTAATAATGGTTTTCTTTCTTCCTGTCTAGAAGAAAAACATAATGTGTTTCTGTAGGTAAAAAATCTTGCATGAGTTTAATAGAAGCTTCTAGAAGGAAGCCTTTGTGGGCCCATAGCCATTGTGATGCAACTTTTGCCATTTCCATGCAACCTGTAAACTCTTTTCAAGATCTGTGTATTTTGCTGACCAATTGAGTTCACGAAGTATCTTTGATGGGTCACTGTACACCTCAGCATAGTCACCGGGCCTACGTGGCAAATATTCAACATTGATAGACACTCCTGTTGCCTTTTTACAAGCTTCGACAAACTCCTTGACTGATCTACCTCGCCCTGTGCCAACGTTGTATATTCCAACTTCCCCCGCTTGTGCTTTCTGGAGTGCTTTTACGTGAGCGTCTACTAGATCAGTAACGTCGATGTAGTCGCGTATGCATGTTCCATCTGTTGTTTTATAGTCTGTTCCTCGAACCTATATCATGCATGTAACCATGATTCAGAAAAAAAAAGATCAACATTGCAGAAAAGTGTGTAAAAATAATGATTTTTTTATAACATTGACTATTGGTATAGTCTCCACCCGGGCAACCAAAAACAAAGTTGTAATATTTAGTTGAAGTTGTAATATTTAGTTGGTTGTTTAAGAGAAATATTGCAACTTGGCTGAGATGAAGAAAGTGTTTGACAAATAGTCAAGCCAATTCCTTAATACTATATAGCAAGTCAAATATTTTGATTTTCATGAGATGGGAGAAATAACAAGCAAACTATAAAAAAGCTGCAGTAAGTGAAGTTTCTAATGAGAATAAATCACATTAAGCTAACCTTAAGGCCTTTTGTAATTCCACGAGCCGCATCAAAACATGCACCCGATATCCGTCCATGCTCACGTAGTTCTGGTCTCGGTGCTTCTCCTAACCTTCCATCTGGATCTGAACCAATCACGTTGAAGTATCTGCGAATTGAAAAAAAAATGTTGAAAAGTGAAATAGAGACACCAGATTTGTTGATTTATAGTGATTATAGTAAGTTAAAACCACCTACTTGGTAATCTTGAAATACAAATACAAATCCACCCACACTTTTTGGGACAGGGAATGGGTCAAAACGGACAACTTTTATGGTCGGATTGGACCACCCACCAAGAATTTTAGTACTCCTTTTCGGATTTTGAAAATAAATAATCTAGTAAATACCATTTCAAAACTATATTCTTAAAATGACAATTTCATTCGTTTAAATAAAAAAATTCAAGACAAACATTCAAATACATGTTTAGTGATTTATGACCTTGTCTTTTAACAATTTTAAAAGTAGTTGACCCACTCTCAATCAAATACAACCCAAATCGACCCATTCCCATGTGATATTAACCCACTATCAATTAAATACAACCCACTTGACCCTTTCCATACAATTTGATTAAAATCACTACCTCTACAGACACTACAGTTAACCAAGAATTAAAATGCTCAATGCAACAACCTTAAGATCATGACCGCCATGTCTGAGTTTTTATGGAAATCCAGGATAATATCTTCTGCCATCTTCTTGGCTTTTCCATATGGGTTAATTGGGTTCTGAAATATTCAACAGTAAGCATATCAAGCCAGATAAACACATCAAGGCAGAAGACTAGTTTTGAATACAGAACCACAAAACTCTGTATATTGATGTTGTGTATACTTGAGTTATATCAATCTAATTACGGTACCAAATTATTAAGGATCTTAAATTGATGATAACCTATAATGGTTTTTAATTTTGTACTCCACATATGGCAGCGGTACCTGAGGGGTTTCTTCTGTAATGGGCATCTTATCAGGCTCCCCATATGTTGCACATGTACTCGAGTATATCAAAGTATTCACATTATGTGCTGCCATAGCTTCTAGTACCACCAGGGTATTTGATGTAATATTGTGATAATATCTGCATTATCACAACAACACACACAAAGAAAGCATATTGGTCATCTTATTAAATTCTGTTATTATATAAACAGTTACATATCCAAGAGGTATACTTACTTTAGGGGATCAAGGGTACTCTCACCAACATATGCTACTGCTGCAAAGTGCATCACAGCATCAAATGCGTTTTCAGAAAAGATTTTATTTACCTGAAATATGATATCAAGGAAACAAGACATATCCATGTACGGTTGTTTGTACTACAAATAATGTTGTCTAGCGTGTATCATGTTTTCAGCTTATGTTTCAAAGGATACAGCTTTTGGATCACCCAAGTCAGCATAAATGAATTGAAGTCTACCAGGTTCTGGAAACAGGTCTTGTAGAACTTTGACTGCTCCTATGTTTCCCCGGGAGAGATTGTCCTATCAAAAAGGAATACAATGTACAACATCAATCGTCCCTCTTAAGGGAAGCAACAAGTATGCTATGGCAGATGGTGAGGCGGGACAGTTTGCCCTATGACTAATGCATTAGGTATGGCTGCAAACACTATACTATTACAGCAATAATGTAATATATATTAAATAAGCAATATTTATTATTCGACTTGTTTGAGATAAAAGATAACTCTAATTGACTCATTTACAACCAAAACAGGTCCAAATCGCCACCTCTAGGTTGTCTTATCAAGTATGACATACACTAGTTGCGTCTATTCAACATCTTAATATCAATACCTGAATATAATTACATAAAGACTAGCTGAATTTAGAAAGATACCACAATGGTGACACGATAAGAGTCTTTTAGAAGGCGCAATGAAGCATGAGAACCAATATAGCCAGCACCTCCTGTTACTAAGACATGAGTCTTTCCTGTCTCATGAAGGGAAAACTTCAAAACAAAAGAAAAGGGGAGAATATAAGAAATTGTCAGATAATCACACTATGGTGACCATGAAAACATAAGTTATTAACCGAACAAAGAACAAGGACAAGTGCATGATTATCCAAAGTACTTTGATAATCATCCACAAAGTTCTAATGGTGGTAACTAAATATGATCAATTTCAATTCTTTACAGTGAAATATCAGGATTACAAAGAAACTTTTTTACTTATATATGGTATCGGTTCTTGTGTTCTCTGCATTTGAGGTATAGACTATAGACTAAAAAGTCATGATCTTGACTTGACTTCCAAAATATTATCCTGTTCCATGCCATTCATGAGACCATAGCTGATGAATGATTCATCTAGAAATTGTTTGCGTAAGATTGAAACTTGAAGAATTAAAATCAGATAACCAGTTGCTTAAAGCTAGAGACGTCTAGGTGAATTTATAATTATCTCAAAACTCAGTTTTCTTACAGAAACTCCTTACTCCAGTACCCAAGTACGATTATTTTAACCATATATAATTAAAATCCATAATCAATTTATCCAATTGATCAACTTAAATTAAAGAAAAAAGGAATCTATTTACTTACTGGGCTCGGGCTGCTGAAACTCGGGGATGTTTTGATTATTATGATGCATAAAGCGATAAGACCAGTAGCAAAAATAATCTTTCTTACTATGCCACTCTTCTTCACTGGATCAACAAAATCCATGCCTATAAACACAAAAAAGAAAATAACTTCAAACCCTCTACAGTTTCATGTTATAGAGTAAATTAGAAGCATAAAAGAAGAAACGGTCATCTGGCCGGCCAGCCTGCGTATTTGACTTTATGACTTGAATTTAATTAATAAAGTCAATGGTTTGCAAAGAGGAACAATTAATCATAGGAGAACATTCCTTACAAACTAAAACAAAGACCACTGACATATAAAATTGAACATAATGTTTTCATAATCAGACAAGTCATCAAGCCAATTACCGGTCCACGGGTCGGACCACTTTTAAAACTGAATGAGATGTTATAAATAAACTTTTATATGTATAAACAAAATGTGAAACTAGGTGTTTGATTTGCAATGTTAACAAAATATGAAGCCAATAAATCAGTAATTAAGATTTTAGAATAGAAAAAATTTAAAATCCGGTCCAACCAGTCCGATTCATTGGTTCAACTCGTCTATCGCACAACTAGCTAGCGCAAATGAAGACAGTTCAAGAGTACCGAAGTTACCGAGGTGGTTATGAGAGCGGTGATTGTATAATAGAATCTAATGAAATAAAGTTAGTGACACTTTACCTCCTAAAGAATTGGGCCTATTAGGCCTCTGAGGTCTAGACCTGTTAAAATTCAGCATCTGCAGATGAATTCCTCCTGCCTGAAATCAATGACGGTGATGAATAATTGAATATATTACCACTAGCAAAAATTACAAAGAAAATCTTCGAAATTAAACCAAAATTTCATAACAATCAAATCACATTTCAGATACCAATTGTTGCTCATAAGAAGATAATGCTACAAAAATCGGTTCTTTAACACACAAGCAGGAAAAACAGAGTCAAACACTAACTTTTCTGTGATAATTGAACAAACAGATCAGCTTCAAAAGGCAAGATCTAAAGAACTGAGTGCATAAGTATATGCAGAAAAAGCAGAAGAAAAGATTATAAAGTAATCAAAAGGGGCTATTGACATCATTTCATTGAGTGAATAGCTGATTACCTTTAAGAAAAGTAACAAACACTCAACAATCGACCTAAACCTAGGGCTCAAATCGACAACACCTCAACCGTCAATCGCATTCACGACCATGATATCTACAATGAAACCAACCACACACTTCAATTCGAATCAAAATTGAAGTATTCAACACGGGGTTAAGGGATCGTTTGTGAAATTCAACTTTGCGATTGATGATGGAGTAAATGGGAGCATTTAGGAAGCAATTGAAAGCATGGGGGAAAAGGAGGACCATAGGAGATCTATGAATGCAATTGAAGGTACACGTGGTGTCGTTCGATTGAGTGAAATTGTATAAAGGGTAAAGGTGTAGAGGACAATCAATCAGGTGATAACATCTGTTAGAACGGTGATCTTACTGTTTGGTTGTTGTTGTTTTGTGGCTTGATTTTGTGCGTACGTTAATGGCGGAATACATGAATCTGTAGTAGAAGCACCATGTTACGAGATACGTTGGTCGTCGTGTGGGGTGGGGTGGTGGGGTGGGGTGGGGGTGGGGGCGGGGGGTACTGTGGGTAGGTGGGTGGTGGGGTGGTGGGGTGGTGGGGTGGGGTGGGGGGTTGGGGATGCTGCTGTTTATATGTTGTTTTCGTATATTTATAAAAAATAAAATATTATGTAACGAGAGTCGGTTTAATCATTTTAGGAGTTAGAACCCAATACGAAATTTGAAATTCAGGTTTCTTTTTTTTTTAATTGTTAATAGGAGACAATCACTATAAACACGTATTAAAGCTTCAATCTAACAATAATACCTGTTAGTAGAACGGTAAGTCGATGATCATCAATAGTATTAAAGCTTTAATCTAACAATAATACATGTTAGTAGAACAGTGAGTCGATGATCATAAAATAACTAAGATAAACTTAAAGATTAAATATCTTATAATTTCATACTTTTTAAATCTTAAAGACTAGTTTATCTACATGTAATAAAATTAGATTTTAGAGGGCATAGGAGAGTGGAGGTTCAAAGTTTTTTTTATTTTACTTCCCTTTATGTAATTGGATATTACTTATATTAAATTAAAAAATTATTGTCGCGGACCTTATAGTCTAGCGACATTTGTGATTGTTATCCGGTTAAAATGTTTGCAATTTTAATAGATCATGTGGTGTTTAAAGGTAAAGAGTGTTATTTTAAAAAAGATAAATATGATAACATGCAAGCATACATGCTTGCATGTGTTGTAAAACTTGGTATGTACTATGTATTGCATGTGTTCGAGTTTGTTATTAGACAAGGTTTAGTTTAGGCTCGGATTTAGTTTGTTTAAGCTTGTAGGGGGATTTGAGATGCTTATTATTTATTCATTTAAGAAATACTATATATTGTATAATTTTTTATGTTAGGGGTGCATAATTTATTTATGTAATTTTGAAAAATGATAAGATGAATAATTAAGACAATTGATGGAACAATTGACTAAGAATTACGTCTACTACGAGTTAAGACGTCGTTCTTTCTTGGTAGTTGCTTTTCTTCACATTGACATAAAACCAATGTTGGTTGGATGTCATATAAAAATAGGTTTGATTCATTCGTTCAATTTCTTAATTTATATTTTTTTTCTTTTGGACTAGTGTATATATAAATGGCTAGGTTATTAGCCCATGTATTATACGGATTAAAAGTTATAAAGATATAATTAAAATATGTAAACAAAAAATTTTAAACTCTATCGTTTTATTTTAAATCAATTATATAAAAATAAGATTTATGATCATAAGGTTTAAATGGTTAAATAATGTTTGAGATGATTGATATTATATATTCAAAATCTCTAAAATAATTGGTAATGATTGAGGTAGTTAAAAAAATTAAAATAAAATAAAAACTTCAAATAAAAATATAGCATGATTTGTGAAAAATTTGTTAAAAGAAGTTTAGGCGGGGAATTTTTTGTGAGGTGAAATTTAGTGATAATATGTGTTATCTCATGTAATCTTTTATTAATATAGATGTTAGTTATTTCTTATTAAAAAATGTTTACAAATGTATTAATTTAATATTTGAATTAGCGTTAGTTATGATGTTATTTATATTATATATAAAACATATGAGAGGTGTATTTTAAGATAACATAAAATTAAACAAGTATTTAATTCAATGCATAAGATACAATAATTTTTAAGGGTAAAATAGTACTTACAACACTATTTACATATTAACTTTTACAATTAGTTACAAATAACCTTATACTTAGTAATATTTACATAGAGTTTTTCATTATCTACCCACAAATAAAAAAACTTAATTTGTGTAAGATTTCAGTTATATATTTTAATGTATCACATTTAAAAACTTTTTGATCCTACAATTGTAACTTGTGTTTTTTTAAACGTTTTGGTGAAAACTTTTGCCGAACCAGTTTGTATTTTGTGAGTTACAATAAGTTATACGTAAATATACAGATAATCATACATAACCCATTTATTTGGTATTTAAAATTTTAGTTTAGAAAAAACATAACAGCTTTTTATAAAAATACTATAACAAAAACAAAATATTAGAAACATATGCCGAATATAAAATGTGATCCGTCGCATTACGCGGGCACCCTTCTAGTATAATAGAATATTTTCAACATAAATTTATATTTTCTACATTCGTGATAGTATGTTTCGTGATGCATGTAAAAAACTTACGGTATAACACGTATACAAATTGCACCTGATTAAACTTTAACTTTTATAGTTGTAGTGATAAGAAGTAATTACTCTGTTGGTCCCGTGATAGTTTTGTATTGCACTTCTAGTCCTTATATTTATTTTATTTTACTTATTAAATATGATATGCAAATAGCTCCTAAAAGAAAGATTTGTTAAGTTTCTCACCCAGATAGCTCCTAAAATATAGAGATCTGTTGGGCTTTTTGTCACGTTTTTATTGAAACACACTTTCTTTTAGTGTTTTCATATCACATTATCGATCATCGAACAATTTTGTTATCATTTTTAAAGACAAAATTTCATTAGACAGTAACAAGAACTTGGCATTGTCACATGGCCCATTTAACATTTCTTTTTGAAACGTGTGATTGATTAAGTTTATGAGACATGTTGATTGCCTAAAAAAGATTACGTGACGTCCCACTCGAACAAAGAAAAAGTAATTGATATAAAAGGAAAAATAATTTCTAATATATTATATAAATATAAAATTTTAACTTGCATAGCTATAAAATACATTATAATGTTACATGTTTGCTTTATGTCCGGTGCATCAAGAAAATGTTTTGAAGTAAAGGAGAAGAGGTTGAGAAGAGTTGAGAAGTGGTAAGATCACATCTTCTCCGCGCAGACGTCAGAAAAACGTTTTTTAATAAAACGTCTTCCAAAAAACAAACACTTTATGCACTCAAAACCTCTTCTCACGTCTGTATGTGCGCAGATGAAAAGGTGAGGAAGAGCTTTTGAAAAAAAAAAAACAAACACTACCTAACTTAAAATTAATTCAAATAAGTTTACACTACCTAACCATCTATCAATAACCACTATCACGATCGTTAATTTTTTCTTCACCTCCGCATTTGCTAGCGTCCCGGTTCAAAATGATTCATTTTGAGCCAATCATTTTGAACCGAGTTAATCCGATAAAAACCCATTTAAACCAACATGTAATTAATATTTTTTAAAGGCCGGGCATGTTGTGACCGTTAACCGACCCAACAAATCTGAAGGCTTATTAATAATAATACATTTCTTTTAAGTATAACTATAAAAGAAGAACTCGTACAGATGAAATGGTACATTTGAAAAAAAACAAACAAATCAACTTTACTTAAAACACATACAATAATAATAAGAAATAATAAATAAATAATAATGGAACCTGTGTCCAACAGCGATGAAATAGGGACCACGACCAAGCAACCTTTTTGCTTACAACTCATGCAATGCATTTATTAGGTGTCTCAAATCAATGAGACCTCCTGCACGTGACCCCCACCATGCATAGCAAACTCAAAATCATCACATGACTTGCACGTGACATCATTCCATTGTACTAGAACTAGAATTTTACCTAATACTTTTTTATGTTTTTATTATACTTCACCTAATATAAGTTAGAAAACGATATTGGGAGGGCTTAGCCTTTGTCGTAAAGAAAAGATGTATCACTCTGGGTTCAAAAAGCTTTGTAATTAAACTCAACCTTTATTCATTCTTGTTTCGTTTATAGAAATCATAACGTGAAATCATCTGCATAGTATTCATGTTCTTGTTTTTCATTCTCAAACCCTAATCCAAACATATAGTTTTAGGTTGTGTTTGGTTGATATATAGGTATCACTTTATCACTATGAGTATGGTTTCAATTTTTTATCAATTTTTGTTATTTCTAACTTTCTTTAAGCAACACATAATCTACGCGTAATAACAAGCTATCTTTTTGTAGGTTAAACCATCAAACTATTGATAGACGGATGTACCTTATCATAAGGATCACCTAATCAACTTACATTTGCAAAAATTTAAACCCATAAGACAAAATTACTTGTGTCGTTAGGCCATGGATATGAATACATGTTGAATAGTATAATGGAATGAATGAGTAATAAAATGGATTCCTTATTTCAAGGGTTTTATTTCTAATTTTAAAAAGTGCATACATTTAATTCAAATTTCTTAAATCCCTAAGCCAAACGCACTCTTAATAACCTTGTCCCCAATAAGTCCACATCTTTACAGGTTTCCCCAATGTGAACATATACGTTACAAAAAATACAAATATAAAAATATATTATTCTTAAAAAGCTCAATGCAATTGCATTGATATTAACTATTGGAAAAATAACGATTGGAATCGTAACTTGAAAGAGAAGTGAATTTGTGAATGCCTAACAGAACGTTCAAGATTGGATTTAGAAGCTGAGGCG
The DNA here is from genome assembly GCA_025506515.1 of Flaveria trinervia. Classification (NCBI taxonomy): domain Eukaryota; kingdom Viridiplantae; phylum Streptophyta; class Magnoliopsida; order Asterales; family Asteraceae; genus Flaveria; species Flaveria trinervia. The sequence goes on along the minus strand of CM046444.1, from coordinate 4,693,168 downwards.
ATCGGAAGGGAGGCGGACGTTCAAGATTGGAAAAATAACGATTGGCATCGTAACTTGAAAGATGGATTTATCGAGGTTTGATTCCTAACTAATTTAGCAAATAATGTAGCATACTTGAATGAGAAACTTTTGGGCCATATTTGCACCAATCTTTCATTACACCATCAGAATATCTGATACATGTTCTTTCATTTCCAACCTCTTCATGCGAACAATAATACGAAGTTGAGAAATGATAGTGTGAATAAAATTTGTTTTTTACTTTTAACAAAATGTTTTAAATACTTAAAATAATGATGGAAAATGAGAGTCTTTTAACACAAATAAGTTCTAAATTCTTAGTAATGCCGCTCATATCAAGCAACTCTGATTTGATTTTCAAAAGATATTAAACTCACCTTTTAGACACTCCAATTTAGGTTGTTTTTTGATGGGTTAAAGTGCAGATTTTAAGTTCTCAAGTGTTATGTAAGCAGATTTTGAATTAATGCAACTTATAACAATCTAAAGAAACTAAAACTTGATTAGTAAGTTTTGGAAGAAAGTGGCAGCAAAAGACACTAAAATGTTGAAATTTACATTTTCAAACTTACAGAAATATCATCAATTTATGAAAGGCGGGGTCATTAATTTTCAATAAATCTTAAGAAACTTACAAATTATGAAAAACACATTTTCAAACCACAGTATACAGTTGGAGAATACAACTTCATTAGTTTATTAGAATCATGATAAACACAAAAAATCGATTCTTTTGATGCCTTATATTAAAACATCAATTATGACAGTATCAATTATGTCTTTTTGAATGAACAACAGTTATAAATTAACATAAACAATCTCATAATTGAAATCAAGTAAGATTGTTGACAAACACGAAGCGGGTTGTGTTTGATCTCCCCTCGACCGATGGTGTGAAAAAATAATCAAAACTAGCACCATCAATACAAAAAAAATCCACATCAGCTTTTCCCCTTTGGACTTTAATTTTCCTTTAATATATCATTCAGGAGCAGGCTGAGCAGCCCAACAAAAGTCCAATAGGTGTGAAGTCGTTTTAGAATCATCAATCATGATATCCTAGGTTTTTTGGGGCCCAGGCCCGTTGATTTAACTCCTTAGTCCATTGGGCCGGCCTTATGCACACAACCTCCTAAATTACTTTTGTTCAATTATAATCATATCATAATAATATCGTTTGCCAATGCATAAGATATCTATTGTTAGCCAATACTACTCCCACGATATTATTGGCATGTATCTGTTAAATATTGTATATTGATTTGTTTGTTATGATTCATTGGTATTTCCGTGTATAGCTCCTCATAAGTGTCACAATCTTGTATTATTTATATTGTATCATTTGCATACGAGAAGTCAACAAAATTTAAAATCTCTCATGGTTTCACATCCCTTGACTTGATTTTGATCTCATCACAACTACCATCGAATCCTTCATTTTATTATTATTATATTTTTTTGCATTATCTTGTTATCCAATCATGGGCGACAATAATTATAATATTGATCCCAAACCTCAATCTCTTCACCTCATTTATATCGCAACGAACATCCAACACAACGTTCGTGTTCTTGACGATTTCAAGGTTCCATACCCCAAGCGGGTTAAGCTTTTTATGCTCCACACCACCGGGTATGATATGGTTCAACATATCGTCGTTTCGCGGCACCCGACAAAGCTTATCTGAATATCTATTTTGAGAGAATGTTGACACAATCGTTCTACAATAGATATATGGTACTCTCACCAACAACCTCGTCGTTTCGCCGGCACCCGACGATGTGTTGAACCACATCATACCCAGTGTCGTGGAACATAAAAAGCTTAACCCGCACAGGATATGAAATCTTGACGTCGTCAAGAACATAAACTTTGTGTTGAATGTTCGTTACAGTATAAACAAGATGAAGAGATTGAGGTTTGGGACCGGTCTATCATTCTTGTCACTCATGTTTAGATAATAGACAAAAGAATGCAAAATTAATAATAAAAACAATTAAATTGAAGGATTTGATGGCAACTTTGATGATATCGAAATCAGGCCAAGGGATTTGATACCATGTGAGACTCTGAGTTTCCTTGAGATCTCATTAGCAAACGATACTATATAAATAATACAAGATTGTGAGGTTAATTAGGAGATGTACACGGAAATACCAATCAATCCTAACAAATAAATTAATACATAATTTTTAGGCGATCCATCCCAATAACATCACGTGGATATCATTGACTAATCACTCGATACATGTCATTAAATCATAGTTTCATGTACCGTGTCATGAAGTTGTGAATGTCCTTGTATCATGTGATGACCATGGATCCACGACCATCTACATTCTTTACTCAATGTGTTCACCTAATTCATTGAACTATCAATGGAAAATTCAATACGACAATAACAAATTCAACACAACAATAACAAACCAACAAGGCAATTAACGCCTTAGTGGGAAATATCAAGTTGTGTGTTCAACCTGCGATATTTACATTACCACATCTCCAATAAGGATGCATTTAACATTTTTTTCTTTTATTTTTCTATTATTAATATTTTTTTTACGTAACAATCACTAACACACCTGGATTTAAACCGATAACCATTTATCTACCTTTTTTAAATCAAAATAACCATTTAACTAGTACATCATTTTATCACATGATATTTTTACTCTCAGATAAATTTCATCTTCAACTATCATAAAAAACCGGTCGGAGAAAACATACATCTAAGTATCTAACCGAGTAACCGACTAACCCGGAAGTTTAAACGGCTTATCTGAACCGGAATAAAGCCTTTGAAGGCACCTGTGGGTATCAGAAGATCTGAAATCGAAGACGACGACAGTAAACGAAGAACTACTCATCGATGGCGGGTGCGGATCCCGAGAAGCTTATGGCCAAAGCCGATAACTGTCAGTTTACACTCCTATTCTGTTGCTTATAAATCGATTTTCAGCTTCTGATTTCATATTCCTGTTGTTTGTAATCGAACTTTGCAACGACTCAAGTAGGTTTAAAATTAACATACAGTTTGTAGCAGTTAGGGCTTATACGTTTGTTTTTGGTGATTATTGGACTGAAATACAACAATCGCTAGTCACAAGGACGTAAGATGTTAAGTTGCCACCGGGAGATGTGATTAGGTTAAGCTGATGGAGCTTGTTGAACATCTGTGTAGTTGCAGATCAGTTCGAGGACTGGAATATGTGCTTTGAGTTTGGTGTTTTAGAGATCACCGTTTTCTGAGTCTAGTGTCTAGACCTAAATACCTAATGCTATTCGATTAGTTGTCTTGTTGGCTTTATTATGGTTGATCGCGTGGTTGCAGTATTGGCAAGCTGTAGGAGGTTCTTATTAGGTTATAATTTAAGAAAATACTAGGTCAGATAGAGAACAAGCGATACATCTTCTTTATGGTTTCCTTGTTTCTATTGTTTCTCAGTGAAGTATGATCATAGTGATTCATTTGGTTCAGGGATTTCATTAAGCTAGTTAAGAGTACAAACGCTTCTCATCACATTGCAGTATTTGATTGGGACATATTGATGTGAAGTGTTGGATACGCTGATCACGTATGAATGATATGAATATATGATTTGCAAAACTGCACCTGGCATCATGCTTCCGTATCCCATGAGAAAATTCGATTCGTTTTAGATCAGAAGATTCACTTTAGTTTTGAACTGTAGACTTGTAGAGATGGTTTAAGGATTTTAAAATTAAGTGGTTTGTTAAGTAGTTCCATTGAATTGCATATATAGTGGAAGATTGCAGTGATAGTGAGATATGAAGACCTTAGAAGTCTATGTCAAAGATAGTTCAATTTGTAAAATGGTTAACTATAAGAATTTCGTTTAAAAACAGATCCAAATTTAATATTTGCAACAGCTTTTTCCAGAAAATGTGGGGCGAGGCTTTTCTAATCCAGATAATAAGATAACAAGGTCTGTTACATGGCAGAAGACACATGCATTTGCTTTTCATCTTTCTTCATGAACTCAGAATTGATATTAGTTCTTGAATAGAAGTTTTATTGTAGGATGGTGTAGATAGTATGTGATATATACTGCAGGTAATAAGTATTTAAGTCCATATCTTAACGGGGGATTTCCGATTGCATCATAGGCTTTACTTGTATCTTCTAGTGAATATTACATAAGAAAAAAGTGCTTAGTTTGTTATATTATCTTCTTGTTTATAATTATTTGGTTTTATTCTTTTTTCTTATACTGCAACAGAACAAAACTCACTTTAACACGATGGACTGCTGACTGGAAGAATGCAACTCAATATTATGAGCAGGCAGGTAAATCATTAAGATTGAAAAATTTTCATTTATTGTTTTTTGCAGCTTATGTTATGGATATAAGCAGTTACATACTTACATGTTTAAGTGGTTGCTAGTCTAACGAGGATGAGGTTATGTATTATTCTTGGCAGCTACTGCTTTTAGGTTTGCTAAAAAACAGGAGAAAGCAAAAGTAGCATTTGAGAAAGCTTCAAAAGGACAAGAAATGCTCTCTTCATATCCTTCTTAAAGTTGTCATGTCTTTCTGTTAGAGAATTATATGTGTTTACAATTGTTTAGACTTAACAAAAAGTCAAACCATGGGATGCTGCTAAGCATATGGAGTCTGCTGCTGCTTTAGCTGTTGAATTAAGCATATGGAGTGAAGTTGCTGACTTTTACAGAAGGGCTGCGGAGCTGTATAATGAGTGTGGCAGGTCACAACCTGCATCTGATGCGCTTGCAAAAGGTGCCCGGTAGGCATCTATGATCTATATTTCCCTGCTACCTGTAAATAAAACACTTTATATTGAACTTGATTTTTTTTTAATTTCTTTCATCAAAATCAAGTCATAGAGCAATTTGATAGCTATATCACTGTACATGATTTATATACAATAGTATTCAAATATCTTGCATCTATGCACCCATACCATTGCAGCATTAGTTGTGATGTCACTTTGTTTAGTCAGTTATAACAATCATTTTTGCTGGTCAGAGGATTTCATGAATATAATATAATAACTTTTTTACAGTGCTCTGGAAGATGCTAAGCCTGAGGAGGCCATTGCAATGTATACTGATGCCTGCTCACTACTTGAGGAGGATGGCAAGGAAAATATGGCATTTGATTTATATCGTGCCATTACTAATGTTTACATAAAGCTTGAAAAGTAAGGATCTTTTTTTCTGATAAAATCTTTTTAGTGGTAGGACATGATTGTAACAAGGAATATTAATATTAATATTGGAATTTTCATACTATCATTTGATTACATACTTGTTATAGACTTTGCATTACCAAGTTTTTTTTTGTGGATTTCATATTGATTACCAAACATTTTTGTTACTTCGCTTCAGGTACGAGGATGCTGCAACTTCCCTTTTGAGATGGGCTGTAGCAGCTAATAAATGCAATGCTCTTCATAGCCAGTGCAAGGTGCATAAGTTTTTCTTTTTTAAATTTTAAACTTTTGAGCTCTGTTTTTCTACTCTTCTAATGTTAATTTCCTTTTTCTTCTATCCATGTAATGGTCTGTTTTGCAAGTAGTAATTAACCTTGGTTTTTGTGGATGTAGGCTTATCTTAGTGCAATTATTGTATACCTTGCTGCTCATGATTTCAAACAAGCAGAGAAGTGCTATAATGATTGTTGTCAGTAAGTCCCCTTCCTCTGTTTATTTATTTATTTATTTTTTAAATCTTTTATAACCTTTTGGTTTTATAACTTGGTAAAACAATAGTTCCCGTCCCTTTAATAGATCTAATATAAAATTTGTATGAATATTTAGGGTTCCAAAAGTAGGACTAAAGCTAGTATGATTTAGGAATTAGAGATGCCGACCAGTTCTAATCAATAAGATACAAATTATAATCCTATGTGGATGGAAAATTTTAAGTCGCCTGATATTAGTATTATTGAGATGCAGAATATTCTTCTATGACAATTGCTTGTTCCAACTTCAAACAGACAAATATTATATAACTAATGGGAAATTGTTAGCTACACTTGGTTTTGATTCAATATTCTATGGGTTAGTGTTTTAGGAATCAGTTATCAAATATCAACAGCATGTGATAGTAGTAGATTAGTAATCAAGGCTGATGCTTTTGTTTTCTTTCATGTCTTGTCTTATGTGCCGCTTCATTGTAACTTATATTTTACCAATGCCTATGTGCTTAATGACTTTTTAATATTCCAAACACTCATAATAAGAATTTTTAAGTAATCACATTAAATCTGTGTATATACTGTAGATTTCATGCTTAAAATCTGAACCCTTGTATGTACTGAAAGTTGGGATTATTTTGGCTTCTGTTTTGCAGAATAGACACGTTTCTGAGTAGTGATCAGAGTCATTGTGCGAGTAAGCTTCTTTCTGCATATAGAGAAGCTGATGTTGAAGAAATCAAACGTATAGCTAAATCGAGTACTGTGTCGAACCTCGATCATATGGTAAACCCTTAACCATCTGAATAATATAGGTGGTGTTTGGATTGCAGTCAGGAATCAATTAGGGTGAAATGGGAATGTAACTGGTTTTTAAATCGACGATACCTTACGACCAAACACCATCTATCATTGCCATTCTAGCATTCACAGTATTTCACCCACTTGTTGCTATAAAACTGAAACTAGAGTACATCTATTTGCTAGTAAAATACCAAGAGTAGAGTACATCTATATGTCTTGGATTTGTATTAAAATGAAATTATTAGGATTTTGAGTATGATATTACAAACGTAAATGATAATTTAAATATCAACTTGATATACAATGGTGCAGATCATCAGACTTGCAAGGAAGCTGCCTGCTGGTGAGCTGGTAGCAATGGACGTTAATTCACTGGAGAATGGAGAGGCCCTTGATGAAGATGACCTCACATAGTCATAAACATATATATGCATATACATATATATCCATATATGTGTATATATAAATTATGTGTGCGTGTGTGAGAAATGGTGAAATTACATATTTGATTATTATGTGGCTTATTACCATTTGCATGATGCGATATGAAGTTATTATACATATTATGCATCTGAAAGTTTCAATGGGCTTGAAACTTATACTCTTTGTTTGCCTTGGCTACACATCTTTTAGCCAGTGAGATATAACATTAATTGGTAACTCTCTGCAATAACTTCTTAGTTGCTCACTTGTTTCTTCTTTCTTTGTATACAATGACTTTCAGAAGTCAGGACTTGCCAAACCCCCAAATGGCCTTATAGGGTCCGAAAATGTTGGTCTCGACTATAAGTAGTGGACAAGAACATAATGACATTGACACAAGTGAGATTTCAAACATCATTACGTGATAGTTAAAGAGGACTTCAAATTCATGGGACGCCAAGCCCTTAATGATGTACAGACTTTAGGAACTATATATGTATAGTACAACCCCTATCTATAACAAAAAGGGTCAATTGTATCAATTTTAAACAAATTTTGTTAGCTGGAAATCCCCTCTTTTTATATCAACTTAGCACAAGTTTAGATTTAGAGTACGCAAAAATATTCAATTGTGAGTCACATAACACTCATACGCATCATTCTAAATTTATTATGTAGGACGATTTTTTGAACATATCTATTTTGTAACATGTGACTATTTTTTATGTAGTACGTACTCAAAATAAATTTTATATTAAAAAAAATGTATCTAATGGCTCAATTATTATTTATTAAGTGTAATTATTTAAGATTTAGATGTCATACACGGTTAACAATATGATGTAAGCATAAATACTTTATTTTTTGTTGACCCACAAGAAGCAATATATGTAAACTAGCAAGAAGCTAGAACAAACGAAACAATACAAAACACGAGAAACATTAAAATCACATCATAAATCCCGGTCTAAAACTGAAAGCTATCATTTCTCAATACCCAAATGTGCTATAGTAAAACATAAATAACAAGGAGGAAGATGTTTTTATACGCCTTGCTACCTGCTTAATTATTTGAAATTTAAATAAGATCTTGAGTAGAATTCGTCAAAAAATGCTTTGGTATTCTCTTTAATGTATAACTTCTAACAATTCATGTTATGTTTATATTTCACTAGGTTAGTACCTTGTGCGTTACACGAGTTGAATAAATAAAATATTAAATATTATTAATAAAAAATAGTGAATTACAAAACGATTGTTTAATATAAGATATGATCGACATTACGTACGAGTGATAAAATAAACGATATTATTTTTAAGCTTTTTTTTAATTTTTTTTGTTTTTTCACAAAAAGTTGGCTTTTAAACAAATTGTTAAAAAAAACCATTTCTAAAATGTGCCATTTTTAATAATTTATTTTTTATAACTTTGAAATTAATTACTTTTATTTCATAAGAATTTTATTTTTAAAAATCATAGGTTTTAAGATATATTGTGTTTTTTAAAAGTTTGATATTTGTTTAAAAAAAATTCTTATTTTATAAAAAAAATTATTTCCTTACAAGTTGTATTTGGTGAAAGATCTATTTTAAAGAAAATTATTAATGTAATATTTATTAGAAGAGAGAAACAAAAAATAAAACTTATTAGTTCCAGAATCGTGATAAGTGTCATACAAAAACCTTATTTTATTAGTATTGATAGACGAAAGGAATGATGATATTTTTTATTTTACCTACCCAAACACATAGATTATTTTTATAATGATTTCTAAAGCTCTTTACATCCGTCAAATATAATTTATCATAGTCATTTTATTCATTGTTTTCTATAATCTATATAGTAAATAATTAATAAAATAATATGCATATATTGTTTTTAATGAATTGCAACATACTGTCTTCTTGGACAAGAGTTAAAAGAAGCATAAGCCTTTTTTACCCTTTATTTTTTGCTTTTGATTGTAGCAAATTCAAATTTACATTGAAGAGTTAACATATACCTATGTTTCAAAATAATTAATTATTATATTTGTTATTGAAGGTTTCGTGCTATTATAAATTGAGAAAATTCTCAACACGTTTTTTTCTCTTGAGTTATTAAAATGTCACATCTAAAAAGTTATTATTATATTTATTACTAGGATACCAATGTATTAAATGAGTGGAATAAAAAAAATCATATTAAAATTAATATATTGGTGAATATTTTATTTTATAGATGTTATTATCCATTGGTGAAATAAAAAATATAATGAATATTTAAAAGTTATAATACATTATGAATTAAAAATTAATACTTTATATTTAATATGTATTAATAAATTATTAAAATAACTATATTTATATTTTAGATGTATAATAGTTTAGTTTACTTATTTACACTAATTATCATTTAATATGAGAGAAACAAAAAATACAAATATAAATAAATTTGTTTTAACATATTTTAGTTAAAAAGAAAAGTTAAATTAATTGATTTATAATTTTTGTATTTGTTATAAAAAAGACGGAAAAATAACTTTTTTAATATGTTATAATAATAACACATGTTATTTAATATTTTAGAATAAATATTTTTTTTATTATAAATTATAGATAAAAAAAAGAATAACAATTGTTAAATATCATCACGCCTAAAGTCACCGTTCACAAATACCTTATATCTCTCACACACAAAAACACACGCTATAGGTCGGTCCAAACTCCGATCTCACTATTCAGTCTTCACAAGTAATCGAGATAAACATCGATCCAAAACACTTTGAATACGTATTCCCACATTCAGATTCACACTTCTCGCATTGAAATCTCACCTTCAGCAGATCTCAGATCCTCAATTTCAACTACCTCATTCATCTCATCACAAATCAGCAATTGAAGCGACAATCGGAGCTTCTGAATCGCAATGGAAGAGTACGTGTAGTTCTTCCTTCAGTTTGATAATGTTTGCACGTGTTTTCGGAATTGATGTGTGTGTGTGTGTGTGATAGGGAGAACGAAGTGGAGCTTTTGCAGAGGTATAGGCGAGATAGGAGGATACTGCTTAATTACTTGCTGTCTGGTAGTTTGATTAAGAAGGTTGTGATGCCACCTGGCGCTGTGTCGCTTGATGATGTGGATCTAGATCAAGTTAGTGTTGATTATGTCCTGAATTCCGTGAAGAAAGGTTGGTGGTTATGTGATTGATTTGTTCTGTATTGGTTATACCGCCTCTAGTTTGAAATCAGGAGCTGCATTTTGACCTGGTTGTAGTTTATGTTAAGCAGTAAGGTTAGGATGTTAGTCTGCAGCAAATTTCGTTATGATTATGTGCATGACTGTATGAAAGGTGGAGAGAACCAGGTCGAACACCAAAACAAAATGCAGCTGTTTGAAACAAATGGGGTGGTGCTTAAGGTTTTGCTGTTGGTTTCATTTTGGTTTTCGTAAGATAGTGGTGTTTACTAGTTCCTGGTGTTGGATTATAATGCAGGTGACATGCTTGAGCTTTCAGAAGCTATTAGAGATTATCATGATAGTACGGGATTCCCTCATATGGTAAGTTGAAAGTTGAAGTAACTGCTATTTAACATCAAAACGGATATGATTGTTTTATGTTACTGATATGTGATGATAAAGTAGTGCTGTCAGGAGTGACTATGGATATGTGATAATTGAGTATTTATGTAACTATATAATTATTATTTACATATCTTTTTGGTGAATGCACACAGACATTAACTGTATCTATTCAGATTGAAACATTTTGTAAGACCTTGCCACATAGCGTTTGTTTTTAAATGTCGTTGGTCAATGATGTATACTCATACTCATTCTGCCCTGGTTAGAAACAATAATTGGCCTCACATTCACATAAATTGAAGCTTTTAACAATTATATGATGTCTAAATCAACCTTGCAACACATAAAAGGTTCCATATATCTTCTAACTTCTTAATCGAAGTAAATGCGTGGACCATTATCCACGTCACAAAGTAGCTTATAACTTTCCAAGAACAAAGATTTCATTAAATGTAGGACATTCCAAATTGGTAATTGCTGCAACTATAATGGAATGAAAGTGATATTACCGGGGCACTTATTACTTACAATCCTGAAGTCCTGAACCTTGCATCATCTTCCTTTTTGGTATATTCTATATAATTTTTGCTTATATTCCCGCACAATGAAGAATGCAGAGTCTGAAGGTGAGTTTTTTTGGCTACCAATCCTGAATCATCAGGCTCACCTCCAAGGAGGGCCCCACCAGCTGTCCCTTTTGTGGTACCATCACCCATTATGCCAGACATAACATCATCAATGCCCTTTGACGCAACTGAAGAGGACGAACCTGCTATTGCATCGAAATCACAATCCATCAACTCCGGCCAAGATCGTGATTTAACTGTTGATGACATTGATGATTTTGAGGATGAAGATGATTTAGAGGAACTTACTAGTCGTAGGTATTCAAGGAGAACTTTGAATGATACCGCTGATCTTGTTGTGGGTTTGCCTTCATTTGCAACAGGTAAATACAAATACAAAGAATCTTTGTCAGTTAAAAAGTAATTTTTTCTGTTTAGTTAATGTAAATGTTGTTTTCTTGGTTTATTGATTCATCATGTTATGCTCCTTGACAACACAAAATTAGTGTCAGCTTCAAATATATTGCTTTGATTAAGTTTTGGGACATATGATTTTAAGTCAGTTCTGAAAGAGATGTATGGAGTTGAAATGTGTTAAGAATTCCAAAAATTACTCTGTATAAACACATTAAATGAGAATCTAATTAACTTGGATATATTCACAGTTATACCTATGTCGAAATCTATATGCTTAAAAAGCAGGCAGATTGTAACATGGGCTGGTCGATGGTGATTGTTGCTTGATAGCGTTAAGAAATCCAAACACAGAAGGCAAACTAGGAAAGTGCTCTACCTGCAGGGATCTAAGTTAGCAAATTATTCTCATTGTATAGTGAATCACACGGGTTAATAGTGAGCCTACCCAATTAGTTTCATCCGCAGCTGTATTACTCTTAAAATCAAACAGATACATATTTATGTCTGAACTCTGAGGTTATACTTGAAGTACTTATGGAAACAAATGGGCAAGTTTAAGCATCTTGATATATAATTTTGTTTGTTTTTTGGAGAATTTACCACGGGGATGGCATAAGTCGTGGGCTCTTCAATGCGATAACATACATTGATTCAATTTTCTAGGTATTGACTTGGGTTAAACATGATTTACAGCTCTGGAATACCATGACATTTGACAAATGTTTTCAATTGTTTGTTAGAACAGGGGCCGTAAGGGATAGGAGAAGTTATAGGCAGAGGTTTAATCACTATCTGAGGTATCTTAGTATAATTTGAGTTTGGTCTTTCTTTCAGGAGTGAATGATGACGATCTCCGCGAAACAGCCTATGAAATCCTGTTGGCTGCTGCTGGGGCTTCAGGGTATTTCTTTCCTCCTTAATCTTTCTTGGCTTAACTATATATACACACATACACACATATGTGTGTAAATGGATATGTATAGATACGTGCAAATCTGTTTTTATATGTACATATGTATGTATACACACAAATATAATCTATTTTAATGTTCTATTTTCAGTATTTTGATGTGCTTGGTTCATTACTTCATTTATTACCATAGGCCTGCCAATATCTTTTTACTTTAATATAATTGTTGTTTAAACAGGGGCCTTATAGTGCCATCAAGGGAAAAGAAAAAAGAAAAGAAATCCAGGCTGTTGAAGAAGCTTGGACGGAGTAAGAGTGAACAGGTTACAACCCAGTCTCAACAGTCAACAGGTTTGACAGGTTTGCTGGAGACAATGCGCGTCCAGATGGAGGTACAGTGTGGACTTTGCTGTGTCATGATTACGGATATTATGGAAAGCTTACCAGATCTTTTGCTATAACTATAATTTGCTTGAATTGATTATGCCATGTCTCCTAAAAAATGCACAAAAGGTTGGGGTAGAAACCGGAATGGTGTTAACAATGATATATAATGTTTGAGAGGCCTGTGGGAGGGTGGGACAGCACAAACAAATTTATGAAGTAACATATAATATTTATAATAATGATTGTTGTAAACACAGATATCTGAGGCAATGGACATTAGAACAAGACAAGGACTACTGAATGCAATGGCGGGAAAAGTGGGAAAAAGAATGGATGCTCTTTTAATTCCTTTGGAGTTGTTATCTTGTGTTTCTCGTACTGAATTTTCTGACAAGAAAGCATATATTAGGTGGCAAAAAAGACAAGCAAGTTCCTTCTCTCTCCTTGATTCCTCTTTCATCAATTGCTCATATCGTTTCATTGCTTTATCTTATTGTGGTATTAGTAATTCTAAGACTTCATTTAACATGTAATATGTTTCCATTATTGTGTTAGTTCAGTTGAATATGCTCGAGGAAGGGCTTGTGAATCACCCAGTAGTGGGATTTGGGGAATCTGGGCGCAAAGCAAATGAATTGAGGGTTCTTTTGGCCAGAATTGAAGAATCTGAGGTCAGTATTTTTTATCATTTGATGGTTTAATGGTTAAAACATTTTGAACTTATTTATAATGGTGCTTATCTTCTTTGTTTATTCTTCATAAAATACCAATGTACACTTTTGGCAATGAAAGTAATTGCTGATAGAGCAAAATATAGATAAGTAAACTGTGGAAACTATGTAGTTTAGGAACAAAAAGCAGCTGTGTTATAAAGCAACATAGGCCAAAACTGGTTCATTTTGGTCAGTGTTCTAGGCTTACGTGCCAGTGTACTATTCTGATCTGTTGACTATTTTTAAAATCTGTCTTATTTCAGTCATTTGCACCTTCTGTGGGTGAACTTCAGCGCATAGAATGTTTAAGATCGCTGAGGGAGATTGCTGTTCCGCTTGCAGAAAGGCCAGCTCGTGGTGACTTAACTGGTGAAGTTTGTCACTGGGCAGACGGCTATCATTTAAATGTCAAATTATATGAAAAGCTTCTTCTTAGTGTTTTTGATGTTCTTGATGAAGGAAAACTAACAGAGGTTAGCATATTTAACAGTAAACATTTAGTATTGTATATATTATACTACATATGAAATTCAACATCTTTGGAAGTCTACAACACTTCTAAATTGGAGAAGTTAGTAGATTTTATGGTAGCATATGATGATGATCCATAAAATCAGATAACATTCTATGATATATGCAATTTCAAAACCTATTATTCATGCAGGAAGTTGAAGAAATACTGGAGCTTTTAAAGTCAACTTGGCGTATTTTGGGAATTACAGAGACCATTCATCACACCTGCTATGCGTGGGTGCTATTCCGCCAGGTATTATAAAATCCTTGGTTGCAGGCAAGTTTGCTTGAAATGATGCATATATCGCAATCTTGATAACAAACGCATGAAATTGTTTCTATATTGACTGTTATGTCCTTGTTACTGGATTACTTGAAGTGCTATTTACAAATTAGCTGCTGTTCTGCAGTTTGTTATGACCAGGGAGCATGCACTTCTTAGGCTCGCGATTGAACAGTTAAATAAAGTACCCTTGAAGGAAGAACGGGGCCCACAAGAGAGAATGCACTTAAAAGGCTTGTATTGCAAAGTTGAGAATGAAGAGGGCTCTCAAGAGCTAACCTTTTTGCAGTCCTTTTTGATACCTATTCAGAGATGGGCTGACAAGCAACTTGCAGATTACCATCTGCAATTTTCTGAGGTCAGTATTTCTTTTTTCAGAATGCATGCAGAATGTTGTCTGATTAATACCATTGTGTGTATGTCTGTGTTTGTTGCTGTGTAAATTTGATTTTAGGTCCGAGTCTGCGCATTTATTTGTTCTTACCTCGACATACAAAAAAAATTCTAGCCTGATGATGCTTTTGACTTTTTTAGCATTGAATTTTGACGCTGACTCGGACTTCTCTCTCATACCTTATAGGCATTGGCAATGATGGAGAGTGTAGTATCGATTTCAATGATAGCAAGGAGACTTCTTCAAGAGGAACCTGGATCGGTGTGTAACAGGCCATTCATTTTATCTTTCTCTCTCTCTCTCTCTCTATATATATATATATATATATATTACTCACTCTGTCTATATATGTATATATCTGTGTGTGCATGATGAATACAATGGTATCAATTTCCCATTCAAGGTGCAAGACAAAATAAAAATTCCCTTGCCTGACATTCTGTTCTTACTCAGAAAAATAATTGTTCTTACTCTGTAAACTGCCTTATAATGATTCGTACTAGCTATTTGATACATAAAATTTCACATAACCTCCTTATATAACTTGATTATACATCATCTAAGATATGGTGGAAGTGGAACTATGCTATCAATAATTCAGTAGTTTACACCTTTTGGATTTCTTTTTTTAATCTACCCCAGCTAGTTTGGTGTAAATTGCTCATTGCAATTCAAACTAGTTTCTCCAAAGTCCAAAGGATACCTTAAAGACGATATATTGCAAAACCAATATCTTATGGTAGTCTGTTTACATGACAACACATTATTCCTGCTTATAGCTAACAAAAGTTCACTTTCGGTCATCTTATTTTTTTCAGGCAACACATCATGTGACAGACGGAGATAAGATTGAGTCCTATGTGTCATCATCCATCAAAAGTGCATTTTTAAGGGTAAGTGGTGTTCATATGAATGTGATGGATGGGAAGCTTATTGAGTATTACTACTTATACTTTCCGTTGACTAGATGTTTTAACTCTGTAAAAGAGGTTAAATATAGTAAATTACTGTCTTCCTTTTTTCAGACATTGCAGGATGTCGAAACAATGTCAAATGCAACAGATGAACATCCACTTGCTCTGTTAGGAGAAGAAACAAAGAAACTTTTAAGAAAAGATGCAACTGTATTATTCCTGTATTATCTCAATGGCATTCACAAGCTGTTGTTGTTTCAGCATCTCTTCTTCACAAGCTTTATGGAAGCAAATTGGTAAGCTCATCAACTGGTTGCTGATTTTTTTTCCTGAAATCTCACGTATTTCTTAAATATGCAGAAGCCCTTCCTTAACAGTGTTGAGCAACTTACGGAGGATGTAGTTTTGGTATTTCCTGCTGCTGATAGTTTTGAGGAATATGTTATGGACCTTATCAAATCTTCTGGAGGACAGTCGGAAGTCTCCTTGAAGAAACTTTCTCCGTATAAGGTATGGTTTTCAGTATATATGTATGTGTGTGTCTCAGAACTAATATACTATTATATTATTACTTTTTAACTGTTCTTTTTTTATTTATTAACAGATCGAAACAATATCTGGAACACTAGTGCTGCGTTGGGTCAACTCGCAACTAAGCAGAATTTTGGGTTGGGTTGAGCGAGCTATTCAACAGGAGGTAACTTTAAATCTGATTTCAGCCTGTTTCTCAAATATCTCGGTCATAAAAATGTCATGTGGCTAATGATTTTTATTTTCAGCGATGGGAACCTGTTTCAGTGCAGCAAAAGCATGGGAGTTCAATTGTTGAAGTTTATCGCATTGTGGAAGAGGTCCCTTCTGATTTAATAATTTATAACATATCCTTTTTTTAAGATAGATGAAGTTTTCCTGGAAATAAATCGGTTTTCTCCGGTAACATTGATATTTATATTCTTTCAGACTATTGATCAATTTTTCGCTCTCAAAATTCCTATGAGATCTGGAGAAATGAAAAGCCTGTTCCGAGGCATTGATAATGCATTTCAAGTATATGCAAAACATGTTGTTGAGAACTTGGGTATGTATATTGGGTGTATATCTTCTGGATTGGTAGTATATTGACAAAAACGTCTATGACAATCTACAACATAAAATTATTTGTTTTAAATAATAGTGAACTTGATTGATCATGCAGCTAGCAAGGAAGATATTATTCCACCCGTGCCAATTTTAACAAGATACAGAAGAGAAAGTGGAATTAAAGCTTTTGTTAAGAAAGAATTAAATGATCCAAGGCTGCCTGATATGAGAAAGTCAAGAGACATTAATGTTTTGACGACACCTACACTATGTGTGCAGTTAAACACCCTATATGTGAGTTAGAGTGACTTTTTTTCTTTTTAATTTAGCAATATTATTGTTGGATATTATGAGAATGCACTATTCTTTGTTGGCTATCGTTCTTGTACTGGCTCAAGAAATCTGTATTATATTCAGTTTTCTGAACATATTAAGTATTTGAAGAGAAGGATAAAACAGATCCAAGTAACATAAGTAATGACTGTACTTGAAATAACTTCTATTGTAATTATAATAAATGAAAGGAATTGCATTTGTGCAACAAATGTTGATCCTTCAGGACTAGCTATTCTTATTTATTTATTTCTTTTTGTAGTATGGAATCAGTCATCTGAACAAACTGGAAGACAGCATATGGGAACGCTGGACGAGGAAGACAAAGCATGATAAATCCAATAGTATGTCTTCTAGACCACTACATATCATCTCAAATTTTTTTATCTGGATCTCATTTTTTATTTTTTATAATTAATCTTCGTAAAGTCTAGTCATATCAGTTATGGTTGTACATTCTTCTTGTTAGAAGATAAATTTGTTAGAATTAAACCTTCAAGTGGGTGCCCTCTAACAAAAGTCCTAGGTTCAAATACCGCTTCCACCAGTTTCTGTGTTAGCGCAGAAGTTTACATGGTCCCATTGGCTAGAAGGGTATTGGCAGGCCCTGAGATTTTCCCACATAGAAATGGGATGTTCTTGTCAATACCAAAAAAAAGCAAAGAACTTGTTAGAAGTAGGGTTTCGTAACAGTTTTATTGTGTTGTATTCTGAATGAAACATTTATTATGATGTTTATCAGATCTAAATGAAATGTTCATCTTACAGATGAGAACTCAAAAAAAGAAAGCTTTGATGGAAGTAGGAAAGACATAAATGCAGCCATTGACCGGATTTGTGAGTTCACAGGTGAGGCAGATTTTTTTTTTACTTCGCAATGGTTAAGATAGCTTTGAGATCTGATTTTAATTTTCATAATTTTTTACAGGAACTAAGATAATCTTTTGGGATCTAAGAGAACCGTTCATTGAAAACCTATATAGACCTAGTGTTTCTGAATCTAGATTGGAAACACTCATCGAGCCACTTGACGTGGTATGTTTAATATAACTTCGTTCAACTATGATGTTCTTAATATGTGAGATGAAAAATAATTAGATAATGTGTTGTACTTTCATCAATCATTACAGGAACTAAATCAACTATGTGATGTCATTGTCGAGCCACTTAGAGATCGAATTGTAACAAGTCTCCTTCAGGCATCACTGGTGTGATTCTTATTTCTTCTTCCTTCCAAGTTTTTTACACTTCTTTTCTTTTCCTGTAAGATCTTTTTTTGACTTTTTGTTCTGCAGGATGGTCTAGTTAGAGTGTTATTAGACGGAGGTCCATCACGGTTGTTCATTCCTTCTGACGCTAAAGCCTTGGAAGAAGATTTGGAGGTTCTAAAGGTATGTAAAAACGTAAAGAAATGATCATTTTTTTCTGACAACAGTTTCTGGGATTTTTGCAAATTATATTGAACTCCTGAAAAGTGGCATTATAAATGTTTTTTTAGTTATGATGGTCATCATTCCCAGTTCTGGGATTTTTGCAAATTATATTGAATTCTTGAAAAGTGCCATTTTAAATGTTTTTGTTTAGTTATGATGATCATCATTCCCTAAATTCACTTGCCAACATCACTGCACCAGTGACATGTGCAGCATAAATATGAATATTAGATATCCGTATCTTATAGAATTAGAATGAATGCATTCAAATACATTTTCCCTGATTACAGACCTACTTTTGCTTGAATTTTGTTAGGAATTTTTCATATCTGGTGGAGATGGACTTCCTCGTGGAGTTGTTGAAAATCAAGTTGCACGTGTTCGCCAGGTTATAAAGCTGCAGGGCTATGAGGTTAGTTTTCCATATATTTAACAGGGGAAATTTTGTATATACACCTAAAAACTGGCATGGTATCATATTTATCCATTCCATCAAATGTTATGACCATTATACCTTTCTCTTTATACTCCAATCTCTCATGTCCTAAGGCAAGTTTTAAGGAAAGGTATAAGTGCCATCAATTTAAAATTGAGTAATTTTGATATTATACCAAGTTTTGAGGTGATATATAAAAGTGCGGCACTCAGGCCATGTATACAGCATTAGATTTGTTCATATGTATGGTTGGGGTGTAAAATGGGCGGATCATGTGTGTTGGTCAATTGGACAAAATACAATGTTTTAACCTAGCATGCACATATTTATTCACTAATGGTTGACCAAATGCAGACACGTGAGCTCATAGACGACCTTAAATCTGCAAATGCTTCAGACCGAACAAAGTTGGGTGCTGATACAAAAACACTTTTGAGAATATTGTGTCACAGATGTGATTCCGAGGCATCTCAATTCCTAAAGAAACAATACAAAATCCCTAAATCTGCTGCTTAGGGCTTTCAACACATGTGGAGTGCTTTCATCATCTGTTTATTATCATGTTTTCTTTTTGTATTTTTGGTTAGAGGAAAAGAAATAGCTCTCGGAGTAATCACACAACCAAAAAACCTTAGCTTTTAATCTATCTCAAAAAACATTTGTGTTGTAAACTTGGAGGATGATTGCCATTTTGTATCTACGGGTTTGGGTCCAAACAGAGAGTAATTTAGTACGTGTTGGGTGGAGTTGAGTTGGGTTGATTTGTAAAATCAACAAGTGTTTTTGTCCCCACGTGATGCCTCGTGTAACCATAAGAGAAGCGGTAACCAAAAGATAATAGGAACGTGTTTATTATGTATAGTAGTTATGCACATCATATATACTTATTTTTATATAAAACTTAAAAACCAGTGTTTTTTAGACAGGATCGAACCGGCCGGTTCGTTTCGAACTGCAGGTCGGACCGGGAAACTGGACCGGTTTTTAATGGGTAAAAACAGAGTGTTAAAATATAAATTAGTACGTTAGATATACAAATATAGTTAAGTTTATATATAACTATAAAATATATATATATGAATTATATATAAATTATTTAAATTTAGTTGCATATATATAGATATAATTAAAATATAGTTAAATCCGGTCCAACCGGTCCGACCACCAAACCAGTAAGACGTCTGGTTTGACGTTCAATCCGGTTCTGAAAACATTGTTAAAAACAATAAAACATTGACATCAACGCATAAAAATGTTTAAAAAGTAATAAACTAAATTTAAAAAAAAGTTAAATGTTTAACACAATATTAACAAGCAGTTCTAAAATAAAAGTCAACAAAAATTGACAAAAGAAAAGTAAGCAAAACCTTTTTTAAGGGATTCAACCGGAAAAAAATTCATTAAAGAAGGTTATTTAATAGAGTTAAATTTAATTTTGCTTTCTAAAGTTTGATGAAAATAATCATTTTCCTCCAAAAAATTATAGACATCAATTTACCTTCAAATGTTTCATAAGTTGTTTCAATTCAATCTAAAAGTTTTATAAACTGTTTCAACTTGAATCCAAAAAATAAAACTTTTGGATTGAAATTAAAACAAATGATGAAACTTGTGGATTGAAATTGATGTTTTTAAACTTTTGAAGGAAAATGATCATTTTTAAACTTTTGAAGGAAAAGAAGTTATTAAACTTAATACAATAAACGTGATTAGTAAAATTATGAAAGTTAATAAAAAAATGTCTCATAACTTGGGGAAAATGACGGGAATATGATGTGACCGATTATAAGGTACTTTTTGTATTTAAAAACAGATAATAAATAGTCTTTGTGTTAACTCGGTATAAAATTTATTGGCAAATTCGTAAAATGATTAAGGGGCACTAGTATCTAACTATCTACTTTACAAACAATCTTTATCTCATTAAAAAGGAGGTTTTTTAGACAATATTTTTTTAGAAAATATGTTGCTAATAGGTTATTAGTTTAAAAAAATATCTTCTGTTGAAAAAAAGACAGACATCATCCACTATTCAAAAGACTGACGCCTATCTTCTTCATGGCTTCTCCTTCGATACATCAAAAAGGCTCTATCTTTTCCGTTGACCTCACCTTTAATGCATTGTGGAAAAACACTTGGTTATCGTTGATGATTTTGTTAGAATTAGTACAGGTAAAGCCAAGTTAAGAGTTGATTTTATTTGTTATCTAATAGTGGTGGCGCGTGCCAATAGAACTAAGTCACTTAGATTTGTGCTTGTTTCAAAATTTCAAGATTGATACATGTTATGAAATTTCATAGTCCGAAATAGTTTATATGTATCATAAAAAAGTGAAAAACCCAAAAAAAAATTACAAAACTTAACGATACATTTCGAATCTTATTAGCGTAGAAGCTAAAACTCTAACATAAGACGAAAATACGATCGAAAACTTATTTTGATTTTTGATTAAATTATTCATCACTATCGGTCAAATTGGAAATCTTCGTGATTTTCCCGTGATACAAACTTCAAGGGGTACATATGCCATATAGTCAAATCTTGAAGGTATTATGTGCAACTTGTCGATTATAATAATTGGTTAATTGATAATGACAACCAACGGCAGAATCACCACGAAATCTTCCATCGACATGCAGCCCTCAACTCCCAAACTTTCCAATAAATTATAAACCCTAAACCAAACCTTAATAGTTATTAGGGTTTCTTAATCCCAATTTATCCCCTTTTTCTCAATACATGCCGACACTAGCTTGTACCACAACTACCAAAACTTTATTCAACAATCTCGCTATATATATATCTATATATAATCACAACAGCAATCCGCATTCTTATATATTTGAGGATTTCTGATATTTTCATTCGCAGATCGTTTGAAATCTCCATGAAGCAAGACACATCACGACGTTGTTAACTGTTGCTGATATATATGCACTCATCCCAACGGTAATTACGCCTGTAGTTTGACTAGAATTTCGTAACAGTTGTTTGATTAATTTTCATGCATGATGATTAATTGCAGATAGCAATGCAGAGGGGTTGTATGGTTATACCTCTGTTTCTGTGTTTCCTTTGGTGAGGAAGAATGTCTGCGAGGAAAGAGAGAGCGGATGTTCACCATGTGTCAGGTGTATATTGACTCTTTTTTTCTTCTTGTTTTGCACTTTTAATTATGTGGTGAATGATGTTAGGATTATGTATTTTGGTTAAGATCTTGGTTAAGATCAAGTGTGTGATTGACTCTAGGGTTTTTAGTGTTTGTAAGAGAGTCAATCAAAGGAGGTAAATCTTTCTGTTAGTGATGCGATGTTTGTTAAGTTATTGAGAATCTCCATGTATGCTTTGGTTGATATTTTGTATACACTGTTCTCGATTTGTTTTAAAACATTGATTGATTTTGAGAAGCTTCGATAACACTTACTCTATCAAGTATATTGATCCTGCCATTGTGGACTATCCAACAGTTTGATAGAACTGAAATCTGTTAAGAAAACATTATGGAACCCCTAACTCCATTGATCAGACTAAAACATTATGACACATAAGATTTCTTATGTTTCAAACTTCATGTTGTTTTGAGTATGCTGGTTGCAAATTCTCTATGCACATCCGTTTTTCTGAAATTCCAAATTTTGCCTCAATCCTGGCTGTTTGATCTGTGGTTAATATTCTTACTTTTGCAGGTGCTTCTCTAGGTGACCTCTTAAGTTTAGATGATGAAGAAATTTGTAGTGATGAGTTAGATGAAAAGATGCCTTCTTCAAGTAGGTTAAATTCTATTGTTCTTTTATATTCACCGTCATATTTCTGCACCTGTTAAATATTCTCTAGCTATATGACTTGCTTAGAACATATGACTTGCCATGTTTCTTTAAAAGGAAAAGACTTACACACAGATGCACCCCTATCCACCTATGCCTCAGATTGGACATGAACCCACAACCATTGTTATGAGGGGCCACCTTAGAACCCATACACCAAAATTAGGTATTTAAATGTTTACATAAAAGCCTAATAGTAACGGACAGAGCAATTTATTAGGAAGGTTATGCACAAAATCTATTTTTACTGCGTATAACCTCCTATATCATTTTATTCAAATATTTAGATTATTACCGTAAAATTTTGTTTTTTGTAACCATAATCAAAACATTAATGATTTTTAAAAATTAGAGAAGAAAATATATTGTGGGTTGACCCTACCCGTCCTGGAGCATTTTAACAGACTTTTTGAGCCGTCAACCAAATGCCTCAAACATATGAACTTATGTAAATTATTTATGAAGTCCATACAAATCCTATTTATACTTTTTTTGTTGTAAATGGCATATCTTCTGCTTTAGAATAAACTCTATTGTCCGATGTATAAGTGAGTTTAATTGGTTGCAATGTGGCATTACTCATCAGGTGCAAAAAAGAAGCTGGGAAGTTTTTTATCTGAATCTGGTAATGAGTTCTGCGCAGATTGTGGATCACCTGATCCAAAATGGGTGTAAGTGTATTCATATTTCCTAATTACACTTAACTCTGCATAATTATTTTTGTATTATGCTCAAGTTAATAAAATTTTCACCTTCTGGGTGTGACTAGATCTGCAAATCTTGGAGCATTTGTTTGTATCAAGTGTTCCGGAGTACATAGAAGCCTTGGAGTGCATATATCAAAGGTTGAATAAACACTCATTGCCTCATTTGCAAAATTGATTCATAAACATATGCAGTTAGATAAAGTTTGCAACAAATGGGATTCAGAGGGACGTTGGGTTTTTAGCAACACTAAGTTGCCAAAATTTTTGTACGGGTCAGGTTGACCTGAGACACTTTTTATCTAGAAGTTTAAATCTTTGATAATTAAATTAGTGTAAAGTTATCTTGTTCAATAGCAGTTTAGTTTGTTTAATTAAAAAAAACTAAGAGGTTTTATACATTAGAAATACATTTGTCTACTTTTGATCCGTGTGACCCATTTTCCCAGTTTCCCTTTAAGCTAATACTTCTTTTACCTTTTAGATAAAACACAATTCAAATTTATAAGTTAATGTTTCCATCTCTTATATTATTAACCTTCTCAACTTGTTGATGCAGATATTATCAGTGAACCTGGATGAGTGGACAGAGGAAGATGTTGATAATGTGATAAAGCTTGGTGGGAATGCCGCAGTAAATTCGAAATATGAAGACAGCATTCCAATCAACCATAGAAAACCACAACCAGATTCTTCCATAGACGAGCGTACTGATTTTATCAAGTAAAGGAAGAACTAACAAGTGTTAAGGTGGCAAAATGGAAAGGCTGGATAATGGGTCAAACGGGTAGTTTTTAACTACATGTCGAATTGATCTCTAACATCTTTTTGCTCTTTTTTTTTAATAAAAGTAATTAAACTTTTTAATATGATGACAAAAACTATATTATTAATACAATAATAATCCAATCTATAAACAAGACAATTTTGAGTATGCATTCAACTTTCAACCCATTTGACCCATTAGGGGATTAAAGATTACTCAAATTGACTCATTAATAACTCATAAGTAAATGGGTCAAATTTGCCACATTTAACTACAATTTTGATGATAAAACTTGTAAAACATTTTGTACATCTTTTTTTCTGACATGTATTAATAATGCTCAGGAGAAAGTATGTAATGCAACAATTTATGAACACTGAAGAGCAACTGTCTTGCCCCTTCATTCCTGGAGCCCTCAACTGCAATTCAACAGGGTTGAATCCTGCAGTGCAAAAGAAATATTTAAACAGTATGCGTATGCATAATTTTAGTCAAGCGTTTCTCAACACCAGAAAAAGAAAAGATGCTGAACAGAAGCCTGCAAAGAAAAGTAGTTCAACGGTAATTACTAGTGTTCCAAATATGATTACAAGAGTTACTTTTTTCATAAGAAATTGATTTTATGAACAAAATAACAAGCATTAAATATACACAATGAGACTTGTGTGACCCATTCGATTTGTTACCTTTCCAATTACTTTTTTTCATAGTACCCATTTGACCTTTAGAGATAAACATAACTGGATTTACCCATTCATAAGTAAATAGGTTGACCTTGTGATCTATAGTAGTAATAACCTCTCAGAATTCACTATAAAATCTTGATGAAAAGGGTCATTTTTGCAGTTGTGGCTTCTAAATCAACAATTCTGACCACCAGAAAGTTTATTATGAACTACTACATACTGTATTGAAACTTTACCTTGAACTTATTTGTCTGATGGAAAATATATTGTTTATAGGCAGGCATGGTGGAATTTGTTGGTATGATAAAAGTCAATGTGGTCAGCGGCACCGATCTTGTTATCAGAGATGTGAGGAGTAGTGATCCTTATGTTATGCTCTCGTTAGGAAACCAAGTAAGACTGAAACATTAAAAAAACGAAGGAAAAAATATTAGGTGTCTTTTGATGCAGAATATTCATTATTAGTAGGGAAAATTGATGGTGTAAAAGTGACAAGATCGTATCTTTTGGCTGCAGTCGGTGAAGACACGAGTTATAAAAAACAATCTCAATCCTGTCTGGAATGAAAAGCTAATGTTATCGATTCCTCATGATATTCCACTATTGAAAGTGGTAAGTCAAAATATCTTTTAATTTGTACTTTTTAATGTTATTCAAGGATTAACATGTCAACAAGGATGATATGCTTTTTGGTGGCAAAATGAGTGTTTTGGGTCACATGACGGGTCGGGTTGTATGGACCTGCCAACATTTGTTTTTGCTTTTTTAACAACATAAATAATAAAAATGATTAGAAAAAATAATATTAAATAAGGATCAAACTAGATTGAAATAGCTAAGAAGTTTTTTTAAGTTATGCAGAAAGTTTTTGACAAGGATAAGTTTTCAACCGATGATTTTATGGGTGAGGCTGAGATTGATATCCGACCCTTGGTTTCTGCTGCTAGAGCTCTAGAGAACGGTAATGCCAACGGGCCATCAAAACAAATTGAAAGGATGGATGAAGAAAAAGACGAAAATACCCTTGTCAGTAGCAGCAGCAGCATAATCACATTGACAGATGGGAAGGCAAAGCAAGACATTGCTCTAAAACTTCAAAACGTTGAGAGCGGTAAACTACATATGGAGATTGAATGTGTGGCTTTAACCCAATAGCATGAAAACAGTTTGCGATGTGCAGTTCTTACTGAAGGGTGTGGCTTTCAAAACTGCTGAATCATTCAGTTGATTATTATACTTGGTGTTTTTAATCTTCATGTGGGTGTAGGACATTCTCGGGCCATTTTCATGAACTGTGTAAACTGATTTGGTCAAATTATTTGAGAAACCAAAAGAAAGTCGACTCTGATACAAATACATTATATAATTGTTACAGATGTAACAAGGTAGACGTGTCAAGTAATGGGTCAAAAGAAGTCTCTTTT
Source organism: Flaveria trinervia (assembly GCA_025506515.1). Lineage (NCBI taxonomy): Eukaryota > Viridiplantae > Streptophyta > Magnoliopsida > Asterales > Asteraceae > Flaveria > Flaveria trinervia. Next base: position 4,666,890 of record CM046444.1, on the reverse strand, counting down.
TGTCTAGCGTCACAAACTTCCTTGCAAATGCTTCAATCCCCATGAAAAATGACATCATTTAATCCAAACTTGTGTTGTTACATGTCGTTTACCAAGCCCAGATTACTATTAACAATTTCTTTTCTAATGCTAGTCAACAAACTGATACATTGTTTTCTTATACAGACATGTGGCTAACAAAATAACAGATTTAGATGTAAATACATACTGCTGTGCTAAAGACTACTTATAACCTAACTGACAACTTAATTCAACAAAACTGTTCTATATGATGTCTACTATTTAATCCACAACCTCCATTACACAAACCTTGTCAAAAGAACAACCTTCTAAACAAGTATAAATTGAAGAACGGAACTCGTACGAGTTATGTGATGAGGGTGTTATGTCAACCACGCTTTGTCAACCATCTCCACGTGTGGGTTTGAACTCAACACAGCATGAAAAGTTGACTTGTTGACCCGCTTAGTCAACTGTGTCACCAAATTCATGCGAAAAACTAGATAGAAATCATTATCAACACCATCCATTCCATTAAACATTTTTATTCCAACATGAGTTTCACTCAAATCCACCAAACCAAGCAGATTCTCCCCACCAACATGTCTCTGATCAGCACTAGAAATCTGCAAAACAATGGACTTTTTTTCTTTTGAAAAAAGCATGTCTGGCTAAAATGATGCATTTGCGAACAACACGAGGAGTGTTTTTACGTACATTTTAAGTTTTAAAGGGTTTATGTGATTTTACATAATCGGAATCAGATAATCAGTCATAAAAATACATATTCTAGAAGATGATGTTTGGATGTGCTTTTGTTACTGTAAGTTGTGGCAATAAGTTAACAGTTGTTCCAAGTGTTTGGCAAATTCTGAATGTTTTTTAAAAGTTAATAAATAAAATGACCAAAAAAGCCTCTAAGGTTGGACTAAAAAGGGGGTGGTTAAGTAATTATATTCTATCGCTTGAAAATCAAACTTGTTGCAGATAGAATGAATTTGATCACCCAAAATTGATCCGACCCTCAAAATAGTCAAATAACCAGAAGCAAAATATTTCCGTCCTGCCGTCCAAACATTAGAAATTGATTATCACGACTACAAGCCTCAATATCAGATCATTATCCAAACACCTCCTAGTATGTGATTAATAAATAGTTTCTTTTGCAAATAAAAGAACCATAAAAGTTGTTTAACTCTGCACAAAAACCATCGGCCATCATCAAGTTTATTTAATTAAGATCCTCTATTAATATGAGTAGAAAGAAGAAAAAAAACTGAAGTGCGAAAGTGAAGAAAAACATGAAAGCTTGAGGATCAAGAAACATGGTATTTTTGCATGTATACGTTCATTTGAAATGCGTCTTACCTCAATATACTCAACGCCCATTGCAGCAAGAGACTCTAGAATATTGAGGGATGAAAGTAAATTAATTACACCACCAGATCCAACTGGTGTTTGGAGTATTTCCCATGGTGATTTCATCAAGATTTTGTGTTTTTTTTGTTCTCCGGGTGAAGAATTTACAACTGGTAATTTTTCTTCTTCTAAAATCCAAACCTGTAAAACACATTGAACGATTTCAGACTTTAAGAAGTTGTACCATATAAGTTACTGTCGAATAAGTTGCAACAAGTTTAAAGATTAAACAGACTTGCAACTATATTTCAACAATTCAACTGAAGAAAATCACAGCATCTCTCTCTCTCTCTATCTACATATCTATCCATCTCTCCCTAACATACAACTTGTGTGCGTATGCAAGAGAAAGTAAAATGTATACATATTTAACAAAAAACGATAGGAAAGCAGAAAAAAAATAGAAATAAATACAGAAGAATTATGAAACCTTTTCAGGGTCAAAGCCAAAATCGTCATTGTTTGCCATCAAGTCTTGTAAAGTGTCGATTGTGTCCTCGGGACAAATCAGAATCAAAGGTGTGGTTTGACGGTATTCCATCTGCATGTTCATCAAATTTTGGTCATTAGATACAGGCATACAGCAGAGTATGGCTTTACAAAAAAGTAAAAAGTAATATCCCCTTTGTTCCAAAAATATAGATAAATGTCGACATTTCAAAGTCAAACTCCAAAAATATAAAAATCATTCATTAGTTGTAACCAGCTAAGCTACCTGAATACAAGATTCTTGTGGATTCTTATACACAAGTACAAACCAAAGCAAAAAAGATCATAAAACATATGTGCAATAATCAGCCTCATGGGCTCTTTCTATCTTTATTAGTTTCAAAATAAAGTAAAACAAGGAACAGTTTGACTTTCTAGGTCAACTGGAATTAAATCAAAACTGATGTGGACTTTCTGAGAGGCATAACGCCAGAATATTTCTATTGGGAAAATGTTGTAATTTCAATTGTGCTTGCCCACTTCGAAAATTTCAACATAGCTGAAAAAAAAGTATGTGTTGACCTAAAAACTCAACTTTCCCAGTCCAACTTAAGATGGACTTAAAGTCTAAGTAGCAGACTGCAATAGCTATGTTTGTGTATTACCTCATCTAATCTTTGGATGAGACTATCTATCCCTTCAGTGTCAGAAGTTTTCTGCATATTTGTACCGTCAACAACCAAAATATTTGCAACTTTGCCACTGGATATCAGAGCACTACGCCTCTCTGCTATCTTGGAGCTTGTGGGCTTCCCATCTTCACTAACAAGACAACCCTTTGACACCTTAAATATATCTCTTCTTTTTTCGGTCTCATAAGCTGCTAAGAACTCAGACAACTGCCATCTGGCATCAAAAGGACAGAAAAAATTAAAGTGATTGTATTAGATAATAAATTTCAATAAAGGTTTTCCATAAAACTCGTTCTGTATAAAAGCCGAGATTGGTATATGACAGCTGTCATTTTAAGCAAATTTATTGATTCCTTGTAGCAATTAACAGCACAAATTTCAATTACTTGCCGACTGTTAATATTGATTAGCCCATTAAACTACTTCAGCCCTATGAAAATTGAAATGCATCATTAACTGTTAAGACAAGTAGGTTTGGAGGTCTTGGGTTCAAGGCCCACATGAGTAAAGAATTTCGCCATTCAAAAAAAAATGTTAAGGCAGATAAAAGTAATGCTTATGTGTCCCACCTACATAGAAATTATTATGCCAATGACATGAAACATGCTTTTACCTATTGCATTTACTCAAGACACTAATTTACATTCCACGAAAGTTCTCCTTAGGGCACTAGGAGTGCCTCAAAAAGTACCATGAACTACCCTAAAGTCCACCCAACCACAGTCAGTCACCTCATTTCTATCCTAAAGTACCCTAGAGTATCCTAGAGAAGGAGGGCACTCCTTTCTCAACCCACAACTACCCTAAGGGACATGTGTCTTCAATTTATTGATTTATGGTTCATGAAACAAGAAGGGTTTAGCAGGTTGCGTAGTGGGTTAGGCAATGAAGATGAACCCGATGACACTTTGGGTGGTTTGCCCTCACTACCCATGTCTACCCAAGCTCACTACCCATGAGTGCTCCAGGTGGGCTTACTTCCACTCAAATACTTAACACTTTATCATGTCAGAAAATCAGGGTAAAAAATATATATTTGAAATCATAAAAGAAAAAAGACCACCTCTCAGAAGGTGTCTCAATAGTCTGTAATGCTACTTGAAGCAGTTGGGAGTTAACATCAACAATTTGATCCGCTAGTAGGCTCCTTTGGGCTTTCTCCCCATATCTAAGCCCATCAAAAACATGCTTCTGCTCCATTTCACACAGTTTCTTCTTTGCTGCTATAAGTTGTTTTTGGAACTTTTTCCTCTCTTTCCATTCCTGAAACACTTACATGTACCGTAAGCAGTAATTCCAAATTGAAGTTTCTGTAAAAGAATACACATGAACAAAATCTACATGTTTCTGACAGAATTTTATTTTTTTATTTTTTTGCTTGAAAAATACTATAAATCATATAGTTATAGTGGTTTGGTCAATTTAGCCAAAAGGCTTATCCATGTAGGGGTCTTGATCCTCACGTTATTCTTTTGGATGATTCATCAAATTTTGCCTACCTGTATATTCTAAAGTCAAATAAAGCACATATGAATGGGGAGAGATTAGAGAAAGAGTTAGACTTCAACTTTTGGGGCCAAAATGAGCTACCATTGAACTTCAAAGCCATTCTAATTCTCTAATTTTCTAGAAGATTGCATTTACAACATTAAACTTCTATAAAGATATGAGGAAACTAATCACAGTCAATATGAGGAATCCCAAAATCGATACTATTTGCAATTTCAAAGATAAAAAACAACATAAAAGGAAAAGAAAGATAGAAAAGTAGCAAAAGATAGTTTGACTCACAAGCTGTCGACGTTCTTTCTTTGACCTCTCATCTGTGCGTACATTTAACTCAAGGAGTCCTTTAGGAGGTGTAATTATCATTTCTCTTTTACTTAAATCAACATGAGGAACAATCGCTTCAACAAATGGGATCCACACAAGGGGTGCTTCTGATTTCAGGTTTCCATTTTTGTCTATCATCTCTAAAGATGAATCAAGCTTAACTTGTAAGAGATCACTCCCTCCAACATCAAAAACATTTACAACATTTCCCACGGGTTCGCCAGTTTCCTGAAATAAAAATTAACATCAGATAATTCTATAAATACAAAAATTCAGAAATCATCTTACAGTAATATACAGAATTAACTTGATACTGTGCTTTGGGCCTTTGATAAACCCATATGTGCACTTCTGTATAAAAGATGTTACTTTTGTTTTCTGAATATAACAGTATTTCCAGTTATGCTTAGTTTTAGGTATAAATTGCCATGTGCATGTCATGGTCGCTGAAAATAGATTGATGATATCTGTCTTGATATTGATATAGATGCACAAGGTTCCTTTGTTTTCTTAACTGAAAGGACTTTACACATTTGACAAATAGTCAACCAATTTTCATAATATAATATCCAATTCACCACAACTTTAACTATGAAGTGGTGGACGGAAATTTTTTTAGAGCGAAGGAAAAATGATACTTTTTTTTACCTTAACATGTCCTCTTATGCACTGAGATACATAGAATATACACATTAAAACATAGAAATCATTCTCTATGAGGGTAACTCAATTTGAATCAACATCAGATAATTCTATAAATACAAAAATTCAGAAATCATCTTACAGTAATATACAGAATTAACTTGATACTGTGCTTTGAGCCTTTGATAAACCCATATGTGCACTTCTGTATAAAAGATATTACTTTTGTTTTCTGAATATAACAGTATTTCCAGTTATGCTTAGTTTTAGGTATAAATTGCCATGTGCATGTCATGGTCGCTGAAAATAGATTGATGATATCTGTCTTGATATTGATATAGATGCACAAGGTTCCTTGTTTTCTTAACTGAAAGGACTTTACACATTTGACAAATAGTCAACCAATTTTCATAATATAATATCCAATTCACCACAACTTTAACTATGAAGTAGTGGACGGAAATTTTTTTAGAGCGAAGGAAAAATGATACTTTTTTTTACCTTAACATGTCCTCTTATGCACTGAGATACATAGAATATACACATTAAAACATAGAAATCATTCTCTATGAGGGTAACTCAATTTGAATCATAGAATAAACAGCAGATGATAGACTCATAAAACAAATACCTTATGTATAACCCTCATGCCAACAAGATCACGGGCATAGAAATCACCTTCCTCCAACTCTGGTCTATCTTCATCTAATACAAGTATAGTTGACCCGACAAGCTGCTGAGCCTAAAGATATGCAGAAATTAGAAGAAATTTGGTGGTTATGACTTATGATTAACAACCAGTTTGATGACCAGTTGTCAACATTACTTACGACTCTAGTAAGTTGCGTTATTTTTTCTCAAGTAATGTAACAAAATTTCATTATTTGCTCTTATGATGATACCTTAACTTCACATTTCTTTTAAAGCAATACAGTGAGCATACCTGCTCTACTTTGTCAACATTGTTGAATTTAACTATCCAACTCTTTTGTCCGTGGTGACCTCTTCCCTCCAACAATTCAACTTCTTGAATTATATCTCTACCTAACAATTGTTGCTTCAACCATCTTCTTCCCGGCTACATACAACACAAATCTACTAAGAAACATAATAAAAAGATAGATAGAACCAAAGTAAGAACTAATATTGTCTTTATTACAAAACTAGAGTCCCCGTCTAAAATTTCTGAGTGTGAAAAGTAACTTTTTGATATCAGGTTGAGCAATTGATATTTCAAAAACCACAATACTTGGCTTTTAGTTCCATCATTTTTCCGTATGTTCCACCTAGTCATGATTAGTGGCAAAACTTTGCGGTCCAGTTGGTATGCACTTTCACACCCACCAAAAGATTATTTTCTTTTGTAGTAAAAATAATTTTCAAATTGTGCATACTTGGTTTTTTAAGCTTGGGGTCCACTATTATCAGAATAGCTCGTTCTTGTATATTTTAGTTTGTTTTTTGGCCTTTTATGCAGGAACTACGGTTTCTTTGAACCCAAAAGCCAAATATGGTGATCAAACCATCCAATTTCTGACATCATAATCACTAAAGGTTGCAGTAGTTATAGAATCATATAATAGCTAAAGTGAACCAAAGAAAAAGGCTTGATTACCACAGAAAAGGAATGTTTCTAATAATTCATACTTACTGACTTACAATGCGGACACCGAATTTGAATGTAAATGAGTTGAATAACATAAAAAGGAAATTGTTCTAGTCATACAAAACTGGAATATCAGACTTGTACCTCTGAAAATCTCAGTTCTGGAAAATCTGTGTTAGGCTTCACCCGAACCTCTCCTTGCAGTCCATGAACACTAGATATGTACCCAATCTCAACAAACTGGGACTCAGTCTCACCAACTTCGACAGTCTCTTGAGTAGCTGAAAATATTCATTCCAGGTATTCACTTAAAGACTCTGAATTCAAACCAATATCCATTTAGCATTGTGAAAAAGTGATATGATCTACAGCCACTTCCAATTGCTAGCTATAATTGATCTAAAGCCAACCCGTTTCCAACAGGTCACCTAATGAAGCATAGAGTTATATCCATAGTGCTCTTCTTTGATATAACCAGTAAATGAACATTTCATCTTATAATTGCTTAGTCTTTTTCACATTATCAAATCATTCTCTTAATTTCTTGAGGTTCATAGATCTTTTTAATAACCTGTAGAATTCACACAACTATTAATATATAGTTCACAATACATGATCATGTGATTTCAAGTGGTTCAGTTCCTTAACTTATCCATGAGCGATAAAACACTCCAAAAAATCAACCAATACATCCTAATTCCTAATCAACTCCTTTCCTCCAATATTAGTCGTACTAGAATCACTACATAGTACATACACCTAATCCTTCTACGATATCTGACGAAATTCCCTAAATCTCCAAAACCAATCGATAAAACCTCATAATTCAATCAAATTAAACATAACAAACAGAGCAAAACCATCAAACTACACCTCCTGACATCAATTGAATCACAGTTATACAGAATTTACCAGCAGCGTGCATAGAAGATACGCGAATTGTGTGAAGCTTCGTCGTAAAAGTTAGCGTTCGCTGAGTGAAACATTTGGAGTTTCTGAAAGGGGATAAGAGATTCACAGGGGAATATACCAGTGGAAGTGATGTAGATAGAGATGTTGAAGCACATCGAAGAGTAAAACCCTCCATTAATGGCTTCTTCCCACTGCACTGAGATAGATATAACTGATAACCAGAAGAACAAACAAGATTAGTTTTTTGTTCTCACACAATTTGGTGTGGTGTGTGTTATTTTAGTCTAGAATAGTTTATCTAGCGTCTTAAATCACTATTAGTTTAGTTTCGCTGTTATCTGTTGTTTTTCACGCCCGGATCGGATTGTTCAACCGGGAATCAATGACGTGAACGGTTTGATCTATCATGATTCGTTTAGTGTGGATGAAGCCGGCCGGTCGAAAGTGGGTCGCCGGTCGGAACAGAAAACGGTCGTCCGCTTGGAGCGGTGTTAACCAAGCAGCGTCCGTTTTTACTCTCGTTTTCTTTCGGATCTACTTCAAGCAGCTTCGATTTACACCATCTGATTGAAAGGACGGCACAAATGTTGAAACTGGCGAAAGGGTCGTGAAACAGGTGGCGAAAACGAATAATGATACGAGTGGAGAAGAAAGATAATAAGAAACAAAATTAAAGAAAACGAAAATAAAGAAATGATACAAGTGGAGAAGGTTACATTGCTATTCAAATGAAGAAAATTTCGAGTGCATTGGTATGTGTGTGACATTATTACTGAAGGGGATTACAGTTGTTATTAGATATAAATAAAACTTTACTTTTTTTGAATACGGTTAAAGTTTATGTCCATTTATATATATAATATTACATATAAATAGATTTAATTTTTTTATAGGTATTATTTTAAGTTTATGTACATTTATATATAATGCTACATATATTTTTTTCATTTGTTAAATCCGGTTCGACCAGTGAACCAGTAAGAAAACCGGTTCGATGTCCGATCCGGTTTTACAAAATATTGTTTTAAGAAGTGAGATTGGCCAAGTTGTTAAGTTGGTCGGATACGTCGAAACAATTTAGATTTGATGGTTTTATGACTTGAATAGTTTTTTAAAGCGTAAGTCTTGTGTGTTTGTGGTAAGTTTATAAAGCGATTCATGATGCATACATGAATCTAAGTTTTCTAAAATAAGTATAGTATAAACGTTAAACAGGTTCGGTTTATATGTTGTTTCAAATATCAAACAATTGACTGAAATGTTAATACTTTAAAACCAAACAATATAAATCTCAAATCGACTTAGTCGCTAATTTGCGTCAATAAAATTGTATGTTTGATTTTAACGACATGCGAAGATCCTACTACATTAAGTTGTATAAGATGACTAGATTGGATGATGTTAAGTGTGATTTTAGATTTACATATAAATCGGTTTGATTTGGTTCTTAATTCATTATATATTCAAAAATTTATTATTCGTAACTTTTTTTTGTCGACAGCTTGTGACTTGTTTGGTTCAATACAAGTTGGGACCAACATGGAATCATTCATTTTTGACATTAGTATATATATTTCACAAACAATAAACAATAAGAAAATTAGAAATTAAATAAAAATGTATAATTTTATAGTAAAGCGGGCTTAGTTTTGTTAGCCAATTTCCAATAAGACTATTTTAATTGGGTAAAATAACTAGGCTTAATTTTTTATTGGGCTTATTTACTAGTAAAATTAAAGGGTTGAGTTGAGAAAAAGAAAAGGTTATAATTGTCCACTTGGTGTCTTGAACTTGAGTGGTTGAGGGCACCTTTTTTAATCATGTATATTTAATTACTCTAAGGACGGTAATATAATTTGAATGTCATTATTACAATATTAAAGGGTGAGTAATAACATTAAATAACTAACAAACCTTGATTTTTTTTGTATACCTAATCAAAGAAATTGACAAGCGGTACGTTTTACCCTTGACATATACTAGATTTGCCCTTTGAAGAGGGTATTATATTAATGTGTCTATACATATATAGTCATATGGTTGGTTGGTTTCTTAATTGTGTAATAGCTTTGGGATTAACTTTTGGTTGTGTGCTCAAGTTTAGTAAAATTTTGTATCTTATATTACCTTTTTGGCAATTTACTTTTAAAGTATATTGAAAAGTTAGATATCAGAAAGTAAAGTACTATATTTCTGCTTAAATTTTAATCATATTAGTGTTATTTAAAGTTATTTTTTATTTGCTTGACTTCTACTATATTGCTAAATATGGAACTTAAAGCTTTGGCTATTAGTTAATGAAAATTGCAAGCTACTTTATTTGGTAGCTTAGCCTTTTCATTCCATTCACATTTCACCTTCTTGTTGAAGTATTTTCTCTTGGCTAATTATGTATTAAATCTCAAATTTGATTAAATCATATATAATAACAAGTTTGTGTTTGTTTTTAAAATAAAACAACATGATTTTAGTTGCAAGAGATATGAGAAATAAAACACTTTAACTAGAAAACTTTTAAGGTTAGCTATACTAAAGTATATTCAACTTCACACGTATTATAGTTGTGTGCATCAAATCTATAAATTTTACGATAAATTGTCTACAGTTTAATGAATTTATGAGTTAGGTTTTGATTTTGATAAAAAATATAAACATCGGTTATCATTGTCAAATTGATTATACTTATAATTGATCATTATCATTTCTTGCGGGAAAAGGTGAAAAGATTTTGATATTGACCATGTGATAATGATTTGAACGATTATTTCAACTAACCTTAAAAGCTAAAGGAAACGAACCAAATAACTGTACATTCTCGCTAATTACATGCTTGCAGGAATAGATATAGCTCTCACATGCTTATGTTATAATCATATTTGCTACATTATTGTCTTTTAGCACATAATATCATCAATGACCATTGAGATATTGACATCTTCCTTGCCAAATTAAGATTCATTATTAATAAATATGCTAGTTAAAATTATTCAGGTGGTATGAAAATGTACAGTTATGAGTATTAATAGAGATTTAGTTGATGTATATTAACTAAATAAAACATGAAGATTATGTTTAGTAATAATACAAATTCATAGATCTGATTTCATAATTAAACTGAAACACACTCTAATATCTACTTATATGTTGATAAAGTGTTGTCACAAACATTCATAGTTATGTGATCTATCACTTCGTGTTTGCACACTTTTGACAAGCTCCCGTTGGAACGAAAAAGGAGTTTCACCAATAAACTTTATAACAAAAGTTTCCACCTTTGATATTTAATATATGGATTTTTATATATTTTTTATTCTTAAGACTGTAAATAACATATTTTCTTAAAGTTAAAAGTTAATTACGTATTTTCCCTTCCTGAGAAACATATATATCACGTATTTATCTACTTTTTTAAAATTATCCTATTAATGATCATTTCATCTTGTTTTTACTAAGACATTTTGACATATTGATGTTTTATATTTATTATGTTTCGTATTTGGAGATATAAATTTGATTATCGGTTATTGTTTTTTTTGTAATGAAGTTTTAAAGGAGATACAATTTTATTTTTTCTATTTATATAGAAGACTCGGATTTTAAAAATATATAACTGATAGTCTTAACAAGTAAAACGTGTAAAAATACCGTTAGTGAAAATGTAAGTAAAATAATTATTCAATTAATAATTATAATGAATTAGATAGTTGTAATATATGTGTTTTAAAAATGAGCAATATGTAATTGAAATTTTGATTTGAGTAAATATGTAATTAGTAATTTTTTGAAGATGAAATATGTAAATGCCCCTTTAATATAGAATTCAAATTAGTTGCTCCTAAATATATTCAGAGTGTTAGCTTACAATAAACTCTCGACTTAAACGATCCAAATAAAAGCTATTGTTCATTCATTGTAGTTACAATTGTTTTGTTCAAAGCTATTAAAACCAAGGTTTAGCTATGACTAACAAATGATCAAACGAACAATATCACATCCATTTTTTTGTTCTTTTATGTTTATTTACGTTCCTTCATTTTGTATTAGCTTATGTTTGTAAGTTTGTTTTGTAATATTAACAAACAAACATATATAAACACAAATATTTTTTAACAATAGCAAAAAGATTTAGCTTAAGTTGTTTGTGTTTTTCGTTTGTTCGATTAAAAAAACGAACACGGGCCAATCTCATTTTTAAATTATCCTTTACGTAATTTAATTGTAGGTCTACGGTTGAAATTTGAAAACGTGGTTGTATATTCTCCTTTTATATTCATTTAATTATATATTCGGATAAATTTACCTTCATATGATCATATCTAACACACACTTTCTTTTTTTATTTATTTTGGTAATAATTTGAAATTCTGACACCTCTGCTGATGATGATCATATGTTGTCAAGTACATCACGTGTTTGATAACTTGCATAAGGTAAAATTATTCTCTCGTATTTCCTTATTTGCCCTCTACATGTATAATACACATATATGTTAATTTGTGTAGTTAATTCATGATGCTTTTATGATTAAAAATAATATACCTTTCTTTTTAAGTTCTTTTTTTATGACAACACAAATGTTATAATGTGTGTTTTTCTCTTGAGAAATTATTCAAACTAGTTATAAAACACACATTTGTTAGTTTCAATCTTCAACCTTTTATTTTAGCATCATAATTATTTTTTACAATTTAAAATATTGTTATTATTTTATGCGGTTAGTGACCAGTAAAATTAACTTTGATGATGCTTTTAGTATCAATTTTAACTATTTTAACTATTAAATTCCAATAAAATTTACAATTATAAAGATTTTTAACTTGTATTACCTTTTTAGAAGCCAAAACCAAAGTCAGCAAATTACAATACTATTTAAAGTAAATAAATGAATTAAAAGCATTTATGGTAGGTTATATACTCGCATTCTATAGTTAACAAAAACATACATTTTTATAATTTTATCCTTGTGTCCATCTCATTTGAACTAAATAGCATTTTTAAATTATTTTTAATTTTTCTTGCACTTACAACCACTCACAACAATATATGAAAATAAATATGAGTGATGAATATTGAATATTGGCTCCTCGAATATAGAAGAGTATCTTAGCATCCCCTAAAAATTTATGAGATATAGAAAGTGATAATAGTTATAATGTAGAAATTAGATAACATGTTTTAATAGTTTTCTTTAAATTTAGAGATGATAATGGTTAAGAGGAACTTATGTTCTCCATTCTCCAACTCCATCTTTGTATTTTAATAAAACAATCTAACAAGTCACTGCATCCTATCTTCTATATCCATGTCTTATCGTTGAAATTTTTTGCGAAAACATACCCATCTCTTATATTTGAAGAGTTTCTATTCATCTTTATATCAAATTTTTAATACTATTTGTAAGTGTAAACGAGTGAAAGAAAAAAAAATAAAGATGGAAAGTTTGATGTGAGAAGTTTAAAAAATTAGAAATAAATTTAAAGAACTTTGTTTTTTAGTTATATTATTATAAGAAACCAAATAAGAAACGAATGATGAATGCTTCAACGTCTCTAAAATATTAAAAATAAAAAAAACTACTCGTTAGATGAATATTAATTAAAATTAACATTTTGTTAAAAAATTAATGAAAGTAATATGCATACTCGCAGCCTTTGAGCAAAAGTACTAATAAGAAAAACACAAACACAATATTGGGATGGACTCCTGAATTCACAATAATTAAATTAAAATTCGTTCAAAAACACAAGATTACGAAGTATTTGAAATCAAATTATCAATTGTTATTTTTAAAGACAATATATGTGCATTTTCATCATCCATATATTTGCAATAATAAAATTGTATCATGGTTACGCTGATCATTTCGGTAGCAAATTAGTCGAATGTAAACCAATTATCCTTAGCTTAACCGGTTAAAACAAGATACCCGAGACATGTAAATATAAGGGATGTCATGGGTTCAAGTATCGTTTTGAGCAATATGTTTAAAGTTGAGCAAGAGAGTTTTTTCAGCAATGGGTTTCATCCTGAGGAGATTGGGGTTACGGTCCTGACTTGGACATAGATAGATGGACCCGATTAAAATAGCATATATCATCCGAAGCATGATCGTGCATCTACCGTTCAAAAAAAAGTTAGTGGAATGTAAACATTAATTACACATTTATATGTTATTAAATGCTACCTGTCGAACAATGTACAAGTCCATGGTGGAGTAAAAGAGATAAATTTAATGTTATAAAATATAAATTGATTCAACTAAATCGCACGCCCAGATTGAAGTCAACCACAAAATTATCTGAAGTTAAAGTGATGAAGCTTCATTTAAGTTTAATTCAGGTCAAATCCGCCAACAACGGATTGATGTGAAATATTTTACAATAACTACTTATAAACTAAAGTAAACGCAACATCTTTAGATTCCGTATCCTTTTCGAGTAATGTTTATCTACAAAGCAACTATAAGTTATTTTAGGTTAATATGCTAGAAAACTAGATCGATCAACACACGACAAAACATGATTGTTTGTAATTAAATCACAATTTCATCACTCTATTATTAGTTCTAAAATGCCACATACAAAAAACTCTTAACTCTCTACATATTAAACTTGTACTAATTATAATTTAACTTAAGCACTATTAAAAATCAAATAAAAAAATTCTCACCCTTGGTTTAAAACATACTCAACTAAACAATCAACAAAACTAATAACAATAACCATCACATTTATTTAATCAAGATTAAATCCCCGTCATACACCTCGTATATTTTATACATAAAAAAGTCAAAGAATATAAGAAAATTAAATACATTTCAATTTTCAAATACAAGCTAAAGATAAGTATAAATAACGTGTTAGGCATTAGATAAAGGAATAAAAAAATTTAAAAGAACAAGAAACGAGTGACACATGAAAGCAATGATGATTATACGAAATCAAATTTATTTGCATTTATTACATATAATAACACAATATATATATTGATATATATATATATATCAATATATATATATATATCAATATATATATATATCATATATATATATATATCAATATATATATATATCAATATATATAGATAGATAACTTACGATACCGACCTCGAGAATTCTCAAGAGATGTTTGGTTCATGAGAGAACAAAACATGCCTAAATAATATGACGTATAGAAAAATATAAACCAAATGATTTGTATATTAAGATTTATAATACGACGATAAGTGTCATAACAAAAATGAGAACGAAAGTATTGTAACAAAATTATCTACTATACTTAAGCAAATTGAAAAGCTCTCTTAGCGTTTTTGAAAACAAAATTCTCGACCAAGTCTTCCTAGTCAATGCTCTCTAATACATTGTTTTATTATAGATAATATATAAAAAATTACATTTTAAAAAAACATGCCCCCGAGCAATCGGCCCTTAATAATGCAGACATAAGATAGGTATATAAATAGAGTTTTGTTTTACCTCGTATGAATATATGTCTTGTACGATTTTTTTACAATTATCACTCCATTTGTAACATATTTTTCGTATGAGACTAACCAATATAATATAGTTAGCATTAAGACTTTCGTGTTACGGCAGATGTGTACCAGACAACACATTCACACCATCGTCAACGATCACCAACATCAGATAAACTTGTATTAAAAAATTAAAACAAAAAATACATTAAAAGCAATAATTAAGTCGATCTAACGCGTGTTGCGACGAGGATGTTAAACGGAGAAGAAATATGCGTAAAAACGTTGAACCACACACACGCGTTGTGACGTGACGTGTTAACTCGTAAAATTTAAACCGAAAGGTAAAACGGAAAACTTGTAAAATATGAAAAGTATAGGAAACCAAAGTTGAAAGTGAAAAATTGCAAGAGTTAAATTGTAAAATACGTAAAGGTATTGAGGTTAAAAATAATGAAAAAATTATATAATCCACCAAAGTTTAGGTGAAACCCGTAATACAAAAATAAGTTGGTATTTAGTATTATACAGTTGTCGTATTCAAACAAAAAATATGTAATTCAAAGCATTTGAATTGATTATGTTAAAACAATAATGAAATGATAAAAACAAAAGTTACTAATATCAAAACCTAATTACTTTTGAAAATGTAGACCAACTTAAACAGGTTTTGATAGTTACAAATTTCATTAGTGTACAACTTAAATAGCATCAACGTAAAACCTAATTTATAATCTATAAATCTATATAAAAATGTTTTTTTTGCCACATGTCATTTTTATAACTTATCTTTCTGACACATGTCATTTTTATACACATCTTCATATAAACTTCCATCCAAAAGGGTATCAATATAATTTAAATACTCAAACTAATTTATCTCTCTTATTAAAAAATATTTTTATTAATTATTATATTTCTCTATTTTATTTAATTTTTTTATAATCACACTATGTTTTCTAAAATAGATTTTATTAAGGAAATTAAAAATTACATTTTTTACTAAATAAAAATAATAAAAAATAAAAATTTTATATAATATGAAATTTTATAAAACACTAAATTTTTGAAACAAAATATTATAAAATATTTATTTTTAAAAAAATTTATAAAAGGTGAATTTTTCTAAAAAATATCATTAAAACAACCATAATAATTACAAGCCAAAGTTTTTTAATAAACAATAAATTTATATATAAGATTACTTATTTCTCTGTATTATTACTAATAATATTAAGTACTAATAAGATTACTCATACTATTTTTAAATTATATATATATATATATATAATTTAATACATTAAAAACTTATTTTTTATGTAAAACACACTTTTATAATTAAAATTTTATAAAATCTATAAATCCATATAAAAAGATTTATTTTTGCCACATATCCTTCTTCTAACCTATCTTTTTGGTACATGTTCTTTTTATACACATATTCATATAATATTCACTCCAAAAATGTATTATTATAATTAAATAATCAAACTAATTTCTCTCTCTTATTAAAAATCAATTTGATTGATTATTACATTTCTCGCTCTTATTTAATTTTTTCTAAAATCAAATTATCTTTTTAAAAATAGATTTTATTAAGGAAATTAAAATTATATATTTTTACTAAAATAGAAATAATAAAAAATAAAACATTTATACAATATGAAATTTTATAAAACACTAAATCTTTTGAAACAAAATATTTTAAAATGGCTATTTTTAATACTTTTTATAAAAGGTGAATTTTTTAAAAACAATATTATTAAAACAACCATAATAATTTACAAACCAAAGTTTTCTAATAAATAATAAATTTATACGTAAGATTACTTATTTCTTTGTATTATTAATAATAATATTAAGTACTAATAAGATTACTCATGCTATTTTTAAATTAAATATATATAATTTAATATATTAAAAACTTATCTTTTATGTAAAACACACTTTTATAATTAAAATTTTATAAAATACAGAATAAAACGAACTTTTTTTATAAAAAACATTTTTCTTAAAATAAAATATTTAAAACCATAGTTTTTTTATAAAACAAAAGCTTAATAAAAATAAAGTATTGTTTATTTACTTAAAGTAATTATTTATATGTAATTATAATTATAATTTATCTTTAAACATGGTTTTATAAGTCATAAATTAAGATTTTTAAATAATAGAACCGTGACGTTAGGCAGAAAGCTGATGATTATGACGCGGCCCTTATTTTGATTACTAACTATTTAGTATTTTATTTATATAACCTGTGTAATACACGAGATACTAACCTAGTATACATAAAAAATCAGTAATTAATATTGTTTAAATAAATAATAATATAAAGAACTATACGTAACAGAAGACATGAACCATCATTTATTGGATTGTTTTATTATATAATATTTATTCGAACAATAGACTTCTATATATTTTACATCGGATTTTTATTTTATTATATATATATTTACTTCTATACTACGGGTATCTAGACATAAAGCTATATATGTTATGAGATTGGTTAAAATTTTAGTAACATATAAGACTTTTGATATATAGACATGATTTTTTTTCTTATCAAAAAATAATTGAAAAAAATACAATGAAAGAAGTTTGGTTGATGATTAAGAATAATTATTTAATCAAGATACAACAATTTAATTACTCCCAACCATCACCAACACCCTTAAATCAAGTATAAGTGTAATGGTGACGACAACATGGAGTGTGACATGGCATTGGAAAATGCCCTAGGAGTTTTGATAACATATTGTTTAAGTAGTTTGTTTTTTTGTCCAACAAAATAACGGTGATGATTTAGGTTCAGAAGTTTTTAAGTATTATGTTCAAATACTACTTAGTGGAGTTTTTTTATAATGTTAGAGTTTTCTCTTTGAACGTCAAAATCATTATAAAAAATTAATACATCGTCTCAAGAATGCTCACTTGGGTATTGCAGGTATTTTTAAAAAAATTTATAACAATCAAATATCAGAAATTTATGAGATATTAATTACATTATGAGTTGTTTTAAAAGAACATTTAAATATTCAATATCTTTTGAAACAAACAGTATCTTTAATTAAAGACACTTAATTAACAAAATCTTCCCTTTCACATATTAAACGTTAAATAAAAAACATTAAATTAATCCTCCTTAACAAATCCGAAAATTAACATGAACATGGTAATAACATTAATACCCGAGGTAAAATAGTAATTTGATACTACGGACACCAAAACACATTTAAATAGAGTTTAAACAATCTTATCTTTCTCTCAATCATTCCCTGTGTTTTCTTCTTCACTTCTTCCTCCAATCACAACTTTCTCTCTCTACATATAGATACACCACACATGTATCTATAGATTCCGTACGTGTTTTGATGCTGTTTCTCTTTTCTTTCTAGAGAGAGAAAACAAGAACACACACATTCACACACACACACACACACTTCTCTCCCTCACGTCTCTACTATTTCTTTATATAAAAAGCAAAAGGCTTTATCTTTGTGATCGATCATGAAGACGATGATGGTGATGATTTTGTTGAATATGTTGCAGATTCACATGCGATTTTGAATCTTTTTCATCTTCTTCAGACACCCTTTACTCTCTTCTTACGCTTCTCTTTTTAGTTTGACCTTTTTCAGGTACCCTTTTGTTTCCCCCTTTCTCTCTCACACACACACACGAAAAGCACGTGTTTCTCTGTGTAAATTCGTAAACCCCGTTTGTTTTTCTCGATACTGTTTCTAGGGTTTCGTTTTTTGTGATGGGGTTTGTGGTTTCTTGGGTGGAGAATTGGGGGTTTAGTTGGAATTAGTAGATTTTTTGTTTGTTGTTGTGGAATTTGAGGTTTAATTGCTTTGCATGTCGTGATCGGTGTGTGGATTGCTGATTCCTTATTGGGGTTGTGGATCGTACAATTGGGTGTGATTTTGTTATGAATTTGAGCAATTAGTGGTTATTAATGGGGATTTAGAGATCAGTTCTACACTACTTGTTCATAATCTGTATTCCTTTTGCTTGTATATATGCAAAGATTTTGCAGATTATTGTATGTGTAAGCATTGTATGCTTTGTTGTGGCTGATGATCGTTATTAGTTAGGGCTTGTTTCAGTGTGCTATTTGAAACTGAGTATTGATGCTTGCATAGTTAATCAGATCAGGCAATATGTATCTGAAAATTAAAAATAAATTTTCTTTTACTCAAAAAATCTGAAACTATTTATTGAAGTTGCAGTAGTCAATTTAGATTTAGACTACTAATTATGTTTATTAGAAAGCTTAGTTTGTTTGATTGTTGGCATAGACTGATGCTTTAACTTAAACTTCCTTTCATTACAGAAGTGTTTCACAATGCAACATTCTTCACAGCATTTTCCTTTTGGTAGGGTTTAAGTTTCCTCTAACTATCTGTTTGCTTATCTTGCAATAATTATAGACTTGTTGAAAAATATTATTTTTATGGCAGGTCCCTCAAAACTGACATCAATGAATTATTCGAAAGCCGTTGGAAGTGGGGCAAAGGACATGCTAACCAGATCTGATAATTATAATGATTCCTCAAGTGATACCACCCTTTTCTCAAGTTCATTACCAGTTTTGCCCCATGAGAAGTGTACAGTTTACTCGCTTTTAAATGGACTTTTCCTAATCTTTGTTAACTCGCCAGCATAATTTTATAATCATTGCTAAAATTACAATTTTATTTACTTGAAATGCAGTGATACATAATACTGCAGAAAATGATTTTCAACCCTTAGAAGGCAATGATTTACTAGAAAATATTACAGAGCATGCAATTGGAAACTTGTTACCTGATGAAGACGAGCTTTTAGCTGGTGTAATCGACGGTATTGACCTCAATGCTATCACCAACCGTGCAGAGGAGTTGGAAGAATATGATCTTTTTGGAAGTGGAGGTGGTATGGAACTTGAATCGGATATGGATAACTTGAATTTGGGTATATCAAAGGTGAGTTTGGGTGATGGGGTGATCGGCAACGGGCTGGCCCACTACAATATCACAAATGGTGCGGGGACGGTTGCTGGAGAACACCCATATGGAGAGCATCCTTCAAGGACTTTGTTTGTGCGTAATATTAACAGTAATGTTGAGGATTCAGAACTCAGAACTTTGTTTGAGGTAGCTAATTACTTAATTCTAGTCCTATCTTATTGGCTTATCATTATTGTAATTTTTGCTGTTCAATTATAGTATAATTGGGGCCTTTTATGTTTTTTAGACAAAAATACAGGTAACGCACCACCCTTGGGTAGATCTTGACACATCTCTATAGTACAGCCATAACTTTTTAAATATTTGATTTGGCTTTTTATGGGGCATAGGTCACTCTTGTAAAAATGTTAGCAACTATAGTTAACTAAAAAGCATGATTGCAGGAAAATAGTGGGAATAGTTTTGACGTTCTGTGTATGCAATTGCTCATTTGCAAACTTTATTGTTTATTTTTGTATCATTTATCTGCAACAAAAGGCTACGTATCGTTGGTTTGAAAAGTCAACTTTTAGCCTATTGCGTTATTTAGCGAATTAATATGGAGAAACCGAAAACATTGATTAAAAAACTGACCACGTGCTTCAGATGGAAATGCTCCATTCAATTTATAGTGTTTGATTGTGCATGTTATAGAAGTATAATTTGTCTGCATCGAAAGCTAGATATTGTTGGTTAGGAAATTTAACTAACATTATTTATAGCATTTTACATGTGTTAGGCAGATGCTAGGTGAAGAAATTATAGAAGTTTAATGAGACACAAAGTGGGTGCATTTATTGAGCTATCTGAAAAGATTCTGATTTCCTAGAATTTTTAAGATTTTTATTTTCGTACTATTGAAACACCATGTGGCTTTCTGATTTCCCCCCATTTCTTTGTAGTTCTTGTGATTTGATGTTTATTTACCCACATTATTTTGTTTACCTTGTAGCAATACGGTGATATTAGAACACTATACACAGCATGTAAACACAGGGGCTTTGTAATGATATCTTATTATGACATCCGTGCTGCTCGAACGGCTATGCGCGCTTTACAGAATAAGCCATTACGAAGAAGGAAGCTAGACATTCACTACTCGATTCCAAAGGTTTATATTTGTTTTTTATTATTTCTTTTCCTTTCTCTTCATCATAGAAGTTGACGTAATCCATCTTTTCATCTTTTTTTCGTGTGTATTAGGATAACCCGTCAGACAAAGACATAAATCAAGGAACTTTGGTTGTTTTTAATCTGGATCCTTCAGTTTCATGTGAAGATCTTCTTCAAATCTTTGGGGCATATGGTGAGGTTAAAGAGGTAATTTCCTTCTCTCCCCAATGCTCCTTCTGATGCTAGAAGGATGATTATTTGTTAGAACCATCTATACTATAGACATGCTAAAACAATAGATTCTGCTAAGAAAGGGATTTTGTACAAATTGTAAAATTTTTAAAGGTGATAAGAAGCATATACTAGTCGTTTCTTTCATTTAAATGCCTGCTCTTGCGAAAGCTATTGTTTTTTTGTTATATATATTTTTTATGCATTTTTATTCTATTATGTGGTAATCTGTAAAAAAAAATTTAACTTTGTGGGATCTTTTGCACTATAACAGATAAGGGAGACACCACATAAAAGACACCATAAGTTCATTGAGTATTATGATGTTAGAGCTGCAGAAGCAGCCCTTAGATCTCTAAACAGGAGTGACATAGCTGGGAAACGCATAAAACTTGAACCTAGTCGCCCTGGTGGAGCCCGGCGAAAGTAAGTATACACATTTTTGTTGCTTAATAAAGTAAGCAAAAAGGTGCCCTTAATGTATCATTTTCCAATGTCCTTTCATACATGTTTTCCACATTTTTATATTACAAGATTCTTGATGGTTAATTTTTGATAAATTTCTTAAAGATTTGCCCAAAATTGTTCATATGTATTTTTCTGTATGAGTAGTGTTACTTTCTTCTATAATTGGGAGATGTTGGATATAGGAACTTTAACGTGTTTTGGTTGGTTTTGTTACTGCTGTACATGACTTACAAAAAAATTGGTTACTTTTGTTTGATCATAAAATCAACAGTGAAAAACAACTGGATGATCACATAATGAAAGGTGATTTATTGCTTGATGCTTTAGGAGTAACGAGCAGTGGGATTTTTATAAGAATTGACAAATCCTCCTGGTTTCATCAATTATAGTTGGTGCCTGCCTTCATTGTTGCATTCTATGAATTTCAAAGGAATTATCAATAAGAGTCCTAGACAAGTGTCTGTCGGACTCACATTATTTAAGGTTAATCTGTAAAATAGGCAACATTGGTATATCACCACGATAGTTCAAATAGCACGTCAATAATTCAAATAGGTAACATATTATTTTGTAGTGAAGCAACTTTATACACGAGGATCAGAAGAAGTCCAGCATAATTGGTTGATTTGATTTACGAATTGGGGTTGAATTGAGCGTCATTGGGATAAACAGATTTCTCGAAAGCAGACCTAGTTTTGTATTTAGTTGGCATTTCTTTTATTTGCGTTATCCCAAATTGTTGAATCATGTGGATATTGTTTCTTTATTTGTCTGTATCTTGCAATTATTATATTGTGTTTGATGATCATTGATCATAATGTTTTTTTCTGCCTTTTTTATTTTAGCCTGATGTTACAATTAACTCAAGAGTTTGACCAAGATGATACTCGAAGTTTTCGACTTCAAGTGGGCCCCTCGATTGCCAGCTCTCCTCCAGGTGAGGCCAACGTTTGTTCTTAAGTCGTGTTCTCTGATAAAAAAGTATGTTTTTAGTTGACATTACAAAATATTCAATGTACTTCATTTAGCAGGTATCTGGCCACAGTTTGGCAGCCCGATTGAACACAGTCCTCTGCAAAGTGTAAGCAAGTCACCAGTCCTCGGCTCAGTGAGCCCCTCTCTTGGCAATGGTTTACCTGGTCTGGCTTCAATCTTGCACCCTCAACCAGCCAGGATAGCACCAATTGGTAAGGACCATGGAAGGACTAACCGTAACCATCTTGACCAAAGTACCTCATTTCAACAGTCTCATTCACTTCCAGACTCCATATTGAGTCAATTAAATGAGCCACTGTCCTCTTTTGGTGGTTCGAGCTCAACCGCTTCAGGAATTGAAACTCTCTCTGGTCCACAATTTTTGTGGGGTAGTCCCAATCCCAGTCCCAGTATATTAACAGACCAGCCCAAAGGACCTAGCCATGGTTTTAGAACACCATCCATGGGTCATCCATTTACGACATCCAAGGGTCCACCTGGTATTACCCATGGGTTTCCAATCACAGGGCGTCATGGATCTTTGCTTCATCAACATCATCATGTTGGATCTGCTCCATCAGGGATTCCTTTTGAAGGGCACTTTGGTCATTATCACGAGTCTCCTGAAACATTGTTCATGAGTTCACCTGCTTATGGGGGTGTAGGTATAGGTCATATTGATAGAGGCTTTCTAGGTTCTCGTGGGTCTGTTGGAAATGGTTCTCCAAGTTTCAGCGCCATGTCTTCTCCCAGGGTAAGTTCTATGTTTCTTGGTGGTGGGCCTTACGCAGGGCTTGGAGCAACAATTGCAGAGAGTATGAGTGAGCGTGGACGGAACCGGCGTGCTGACCAAAATGGAAATCAAACTGATAGCAAGAAGCAGTTTCAGCTTGATCTTGATAAAATCACAAGCGGAGAAGATACTCGAACAACTTTGATGATTAAAAACATTCCTAATAAGTAAGACAGATTTTATCTTGGCACATACAGATTGCTAGGGGTGTTAACCATTTTGTTTTAACGAAAATTATGGGCCGAACTGCTAATCCAATGGGGTATGTTGGGTAGGCTGGACCAGCCAAATTGGTCAAAATGGTTTAGTTTAGCTCTTTAAACAGTTTAAATTTCCCAAAACAGGTTATATTAAAAAAATGAAAGTGGTTCATGGATTTTGTACATATACATTATGCATATTCCATAAATGAAAAGATATATAGATAATAAATGTTACTGACTGCTTCAAAAAGTTGCACAACATTGGTCTAATCATTAAACACTTAAACCTGGTTTTTCAACTGTAAACTATGCACCATATAGAAATCTCAAACCGGCTGAACCAGCTGATTTGCTTCATTCGGTCAGTTTCAGCGCTTTATGAACACTCTTACACTTTACAATTTGATTGGCACATAAAGATCTGAACTTCATTGTTTTTTACACTAAATGATTTCATTTTGACTGTACCTTTGGTACTCCAGGTATACTTCAAAGATGCTGCTTGCTGCAATTGATGAAAATCATAGTGGAACTTATGATTTCCTGTACTTGCCAATTGATTTTAAGGTATTATTTTTGTTAAGAATTTCTTTCTATGTGATACACTCCCCCCTTTCTGCCTTAGTTTGGTAAACGTGACGGATTCTCAACATTTGCTGCAGAACAAATGCAATGTCGGCTATGCGTTTATCAACATGCTTTCTCCAACCCACATAATCCCATTTTACCAGGTATGTTCCACCTTACGGTTGACCATATTTGACCTTTTAAATTTTGACAGGGTCTTAAATATAGTTACAAACTTATAATATCTATTTGTAACTGTTGTGTAGGCGTTCAATGGGAAAAAATGGGAGAAATTTAACAGTGAAAAAGTTGCTTCCTTGGCTTACGCAAGAATTCAAGGAAGATGGCACTTGTGACTCACTTTCAGAACTCTAGCTTGATGAATGAAGATAAACGATGCCGTCCTATTCTTTTCCATTCTGAGGGCTCAGAGGTTATTGATCAGGTGAAATGCTTATTTAAAACAGTTTACATGAATGGTTGTGTTTTTTTGTTTATCTCAAACTGGGCAAATAAAAACTTTTGCTAAGAAAGGATATGGAAAATGGTGTATGTTCAACGCATACGACCTCTTAAATCGCTCCATTCAGTGATTAGATTGTTCTGCTGTAACGATATTGTTTTTTGCAACCATACCTAATGGATTAGTTATTTGTTAAAAACTAAATAGATAAAAGGTGTTTTTGGGTCAACTCAACCTAGCCAAGTGGTGCCCAAGCTTTGCTTTAATCAAGGCCAACATGAAAAATGAAGATTAAGTTACTTATATATATCTTTGCCATCTTACAGGAACCTTTGTCATCAAATGTTTTGAATATTCAAATGCATCGGTCAAATGGTTCAGACTCAGGTGACTCGTCTGGTAGCCCTCCAAAAGATGGTGCAGCTCCCTGTGCAACTGAGCGGAGCTGACAGCAGGTGAAGCCAGCAGTCTTGCTAAACTGTTTAAAATAATAATATTTACCAAAGACTGCTGACTTCCATCAGTACATACCGTGTATAGAGTACTAAGAGAATCTCATTAAAAAGGAAACGAGGGTGTGGGTTTTCGAGTTACAAAAACAAAGAAATTCAATGATCAAAAGTCGTTTGAAAGAGGTGAATGATAGTAATGTACAGGCGGGGATTGCCATTTTGCTAATATGTAAATCGGTCAAATCTTCTGTTCATTCACCTCTTCATTTTGGAAACGGTTTTCCTGTTTTATTCGGGCTTTTAATGATGACGATAATTTCCTGGACACAAGTTTATGTGTTTTGTGGCGACTGTATAGCGTGTGTTGGGGGGTAGATCTGACTTTTCATGTGTTTTTTATTTAGTTATTGACTAAAAACTAATGGGAACTGAACTTGGGAGCTTTTTTAATTATTAAGTTTTTCTTTTGTGTTTTGCTCCACTATTTCTAGTTGTCGTGAGCAGGTTTTTCATTTTTTAGAGGAACATCTGTTTCTTGTAGAAAGCCCCTTTTATATTTGAAACTGTTATCATTTTGCTGTAATGACATGTACCTGATGTATTAAAATTATGTATTATAAATTCCATCAGTGTTATGTTTTATTTGCTGATTGTGTTTCCTTTTTAGAAAATAGTGGTCCCATGATCCCATATGCAACAGGTTAAAGAGTTGGATTTTGACCTTTTTGGTCAAATTAGATTCTTATGGTGATGGCTTGGAACGTTTCCTTTGTGTGATAACTGATATCTAATGCTGCAAGCCTGCAAATGCAGTAAAGGCTTGTAGCACTAAAAATTTGAAAATTGCAGGTGCCTTGTTAGTAATTTTGCGTCCCCATGGTGTATTTTTGACTTGAAAGAAAGTGGTATTTTTGACTTGAAAGTGTTGACGCATTTTTTGATTCTGAAAGTTAACAAAGTCAATCTTGAATGATATTCCTTTTGTTCCTACATCTGAAAAAGATGTGCAAAGATGTCAGAGAAAATTGTGCGAAGAAGCAGAGATAACAAAGATAGTAATTATATCAAAATTTTATTATAGATTTTAACAATAGAGTTCACTGGATCAGTGGAATCGACCTTCTGGCATAAAATGTAGGGTGAGACTAAGTAGCACATACAATGTGCCCCTTCTGGTCTCTACGCAAGGGGGTTTATGTCTAGATTCACAAAACTGAACTCCAGCATGGTGAAAGCTGGAGTGAAAATTAAAAGCCTCCATAGATACAACTCAAGTACCATTGACACAAAACTGATCTATCAACATTGTGAAAGCTGAAGTGAAAATTAAAGGTCTCTCTCTATATATACACAAACTTAGGTACCCAATATTTCACATAAAGCAGCTGAAAACTCGTCTTCAAATCTTTAATTCCTGGTTTTCAGTTGTATGTCAATGACAAAACAACACTTGCTGTCATCTCTAACATAATGGACTTGACCTTTCATGATATGAAGAAGTTTTCTAGAAAGATTGAGTGCAAGTCCTTCCTGGGTACAGTGATCTTTTCTTTCTTCATACATGTCTGTGATTATACCTGCAGGTAACCTGGGCCCGGGTGAGTCATTCTGCAGGGACGAAAAAGTTAATGAGGACTGCTAAATGGGTGGGTCTTGTGGGTTGAAATAACATGTTAAACTAGATTAACCTATTGGTAGTAGATGATTTTTGAAAAGGAAAAATATAAAAGGTTTTACGCGTTACAAAAATATATTTGGATACTTTCTTTAGCTACCTTTTAACCAGTTGATGTGTAAAACGAAAGATTTCTGGGTAAACAGGATCAATGACTTGATGTTTATTACTTGAAAGCAAATTATCTCTCTAATTAATAATCAAAAAGGCAGTTTTGACATTATTTTTAAACTAAGATGTACGTAAAAAAGCACAAGTCTTATTGTTTCATATTCTGGGGTTAAAATCGGTCATAAAATTAAGATTTTCTTGAAACAAGGGTGGTTATTCTGACCCATACACTTCTGGATTGGTCTATTTGGCTTATATAAAAACTAGCTAGGAAAACAAGTCTAAAATCACCCGAATTCATTTTCAACGCATATAGCCTGCTTAATTGTATCATTTAAACTGGTTGACAATCACCAAAGTGGTACCTGAACTGTAGATGAATGTATTCATGTCCATCCTGTATCATCCTGAGCCCATGGGACACTTTGATTTCCACCCAACCATCTGGTGAAGGTGCATGGTTCACAATGCTGATCAAAAAATCTGATAAGATTATCTGAAGCCTAATCTGATCACCAATAAGATCTAGCATTTTGACTTGATTAGGTACTTCATGAACCAACGGAATACTCTTTTCCTTCAGAACAATCATTACTTGGCTCACGATAGCATCTAAAAGATTCACCATGACAAACTGGTCGGAGATCGGCTCCACATTGCTGCAATAACAAAAGAAAAACAAATTTATAAACAGTTATCACAACCGATAACTATAAGATTACCTGTTTGACCCACCCCTATAAAATGTTTTCGAGTCAGTCCACCCCTACCTAGACTATAAGACTACCTGTTTGACCCGTTACCTAAACCCGGCCGTCTTGCACCTCTAGAATTACCACTTACCCTTCTTCAATACTTTTTATGTCCATATTTTCAATAATCATTGCAATCTGTCTTTCACAAGCACCATTTGTCCCAAGATACTGCTTCTGATAATCTGAAGTAGCTGAGTTTTCAAGAAGCGTGCGAGTAAAAAGAAGCCCATTTAAAGGTTTTCTAACTTCTTGCTTAACATACTCTAAATTATCATGTTTCAACACACATTCTTGGTCATTTTTACAGTCTCCTAAAGACATTTGCACACTAGTCCTCAAGAAACAAAAACACCCAACCACTTTTCCATTTTCACCAACTCTCTTGTTTGTTGTCAAATAAACCTCTACAAGATTCCCATCTTTTCCCAAAAATCCAAACGGCAAATCCGTTGAATCATGACCGTCGATTGCTCTATATAACAAAATCATGAATTTGGTCAGTGTATTTTCATCTTTAAGTGGACATAACCCTCCAAAAACATCACCAGGAAGAAGTTTACCAAGAACCTCATATTTATACGACCAGTAAGTTCTTCCATGGCTGCATTCCATTCAGAACAACATCCGTTTTCATCTGAAGCAAATAAAGGAGGAATTAACGGATTTAAGGTTTGAATAATCGAGTTATAATCTCCTTCCATACGTATAAATCGATCCAAGATAATTTTCTTGTCGGTGACATCTTGACCCACAAAGCATACACCAACAATATTGTTCATGTAGTCTCTGCTTGTGCATGTATTAGCCATAACGTATATAATGGGTTTGTTGGGCATGTCAACTTTCTGTAGTTTCAGTTCAATGTTTTTCTTTTCTTCACCTGTATCAAATAAAGAATGTAACACTAGTACACAGAGAGAACATATTTTGATCTAAAAAGGGTAAGAATGGGCTGGTTTCGGTTATGTTTAATCTAGAAAAGGTAAAAATAAAGAACTTTATTAAGGAAAAGGGCATATTGGTTGAAAGTTGTTTGGCATGTTTTAATTGCATAAAACCTCTCACGTTTTCTCATTGTAAAAAATCCAAAAAAAACGATAAAATGATTTAAGCGATTGTACACTTGAGAATAGACGTTCGGCAATTTTAAACCCGTTTGACCCATCCTCTTAGTATAAAGTATATTAGTTGACCTGTTTGGGAGATAAGCAAAATCAAATTGACCCATTTATTAGCAAAATCAAAGTTGCCACGTTTAATACTTTCTAACTAATAACTACAGTTTTACATAAAAATCTATAATAGAACCTATTTATCTTAGTAATAAAATCATGAAATAATGACCAAGTTTCAGTATTGTTCCTATAACATCACTTATACATTGTTAACTGTATAAACCACTCAAGTTTGACTTAATGTTACACTGCTACAAACTCTTTTTAACTAATCAAATTTTTCTACAATGAAGTGACTTAAATGAAATATATATGAAACTTGGTTACTATTTCTCAACTATTTTTACAAAACCTTGATTGAAACAATTATGAAGCGTGGTTATCATTTAGTGCCTCAGGTTAAGTTTGAAATAAAACAACCATTAAATAGCAACCAATATTTATATATGCTTCATATAGGTCAATTTTAAAAAGTTTTAATATTTATAAACGATTTTATAAAACAGTCAAACAATTATGAAACCTTGAGTGTTTTTTATAGTTAGAGACAAGTATGAGTGGCTTTAGTAGAACACTAAAGAATCTTGATTACTATTAGTTGAAATATTCCCTTTAAACCTTTATATTATCGTACAGTAAAATATTTACCTTCCAAAGCTCTATAGAGAAGATCCTCAACAACTCTGTGTGATGTTTCATGAACAAATTCATCAATCAAAGACTTCCCCATAGCTTCACTAGCTATGACTCCAGTCAACTCTGCAATTTTCCCATTCCACCCATTAATCACACCACACACATCAACACCAAAAATAGGAACAGATGCTGTTTCAATCAATCTCATCATTTCACACGCAACCGAACTAATTTCATCCACCCATTGACCATCACTCTCGCTTTGTTGACTATATTTCATCGCTCTTTGACTACCACCACTGCCATCCCCAACATCTTGAGCTATTGTTCGCATTATTAACTGCAAAGAATGAATCACATTAATCTCAGAATCTTCCCAAGGCAGACTTCTGCTTTTTACAACTTCAAGAAACGCCTTAAATGAAGATCTTGGCTGCAATTTATCACCATCATCTTTATCTTCAGGATGATGTTTAGTACCTGCCCATTTAATTTTCTCTCTGTGTGTGATCTGAACCAAAAAATGAAATTATTCAAAGTAATTCTTGCAGCAGCCATACCACAAATTGCATCACCAAGCACATCTGCACCAGGATAACCAGAATTTAACAAACTTTCTGTACTGAACCCTGTAGAATCCTTATGTTCATTACACAACCATTTAGTTATATCTCTAACTTGTGATTCATTTGGAGTTGCACCAATTAACCGAACTTTGTTATCATAGTATAAAGCTGCTCCATCACATTTAACTAAATCCATGATACTTGGAGAATGAGTTATGATCCCAAAAGGGTCCTCTCGCAGGAGCATGTCACATAAGGTGGTCTGCATACGGAGGATATTTCTTTCAGCTTTTTGCTCGGCTAATTGAAGCTCCATGTAGAGCTGCAAACCCACTGATTGCATAAAGAATTCACAAGCATTACGAAGTGGGAATGGAATATAACGTGGTGATGTGTGATGGCAGGCCACTAAACCCCATAATTTCATGGATTCATTGTTATTTATGAGAATTGCCATTACTAAAGATGCAATAGAATTCATGTTAGCCATGTAAACTTTATGACAGCCATGTGGAGCCCGAAGGGTAGAGTTGACCAAACAAATTGGTTGCTTTAGTTCTTGTATTTGAATCACTGGAACTGATTTTGCATGACAATCGACGATTATTCTCACCCGATTTTGTTTAAACAAGAATCGAGCAGCTTGTGGGATATCTGTTGCAGGATAGTGTTGCCCTAAATATGGTTCTAAGTCAAATCTTTTAGCTTCTGAAACAACTTCACCATGTTCATCATCATGGAATCTATAAACCATGACCCGATCATAACCTGTAAGCTTTTGTACTTCTTCAACAATGGTGTCACACATAACACCAATATCTCCACCAGGGAGAGACTGCAGCTTAGAAATTGCTCTAACAACAAGCTTTTGCGACTGAACCGCACCGGCAAACAATACTGTGGGGTCACTAGAATCAGCTGGCTCTAAATCAATCACAACACCCACATCAATCCTGTGGAGAATTGCATAAAAGGGTTTATTGTTAGTCTTAGAGTACACCCAAATAGGGTTAAACAACTTGATTTCTCTAGAAGCTACAGATCTTTCCAATGAAGCCCTAGAACTAGAGGTGAAAAGGTTCTAGCATCAGTTCCAATCAGAGTTTTCTTCTCGGGGCTATTCGAATCATCAGGATTGTCCAGATTCAAACTCAACATACTAAAACAATTTTCACTAAAACTTATGATGCTAAAAGTGGATTCTTCAATTGCAATCATACAACCAAAAGGTTGAGCAAAACCACCTCTTTGCATTTTTGATAAATAAGCAACCATTTCTTGTTCAGCAACAGCTTCTGGTGCATGTGTAAGCAAATTTGGGTAGTTAAAAGATTTACCAGATTCAACAGACTGCTCAAACTCTGATAAAAGCATAGCATCAGCACCATATCGAGCCAATGTTGGGTTTTTATTAGTTGGGTTCATGTTGCTTCCACCTGATGATGATGATGATGAGGTTGCACCAGCAGGGTTATTATTGTTATTGATAGGTTCCTCTGCATTCACTCCCTTGCTTCTGAACTCCATTTTCAAAACTTAAAGACACTTTTATGAATGTTTTCTTTTGATTTATCTCAAAATCTGAATTTGGTTCAATGAAGAAAGTTCCTCTGCATTCACTCCCTTGTTCTTGAAGTTTCACATATCAGTTTCATTTGCTACAATCTTCATCTTCTTGATAACAATTTCTTGTTTCACTTGAGTTCTTCATTCAACTAAAGAACATTAAAAACATAAAGATTGTAATATTTTGGTGAAAACAAAAGAGATCAAAGATTGTAACTTTTTGCAGATGACAGAGACCAAGAACAATGGTTATTTCACAACGAATACAAAGATTCTAGTACAAAAGATTCGAGAGAATCTTAACAGTATATCTTTCTGGAAATTCAACAATTTCCTCTGTATATAAAAATGTTTTTGGGATGGGGTTAAAAGTGAATATTAAAACAAAAAAAAAACGAGTGATTTAGAGCACACATCGGAAAAAGGGATGGGTAATTTGGAGTGTTTATCTGCATGGAATGTAGTGGGGATGATGGCACATTTGATTGCCTCCACGCTTATGGTGTCATAGTTTCAACTCACTCTTTCAGTCATATTATCAAACAGGTGGTCTGCACAGCTGACAGACTATTTTTTTCATAAATCATTGCATAAGTTTTGGTCCTTCTTCCCTTGTCTCTTTTATATTTTGCTCATAGTTCGCTCTGAAGTGGAAGTTTATATGTATTTCGTCTAAAACTTTTATACGTATTGAGCCGGTCCCCTGATTTGTATTTTGTGACTTTCGGCTTCCCTATACAATGGTTCAAGCTTCACCACTAGAGGTTTCAATTGGGCATTGCCCCCTTGGCGGGGTCTATGGTGGCGTCCAAAGGGCCGCGTCTATGGTGGGGCCTGCACCAAGTGATGGAAAATTGAATTGAAATTGTTTGAATTGGTTCAACATAAGTTGCTAGTGATCATTAGTAGTAATTAACATGAATAACAACTTGGCTCATTAGATGCAATTGACCAACAGCTTCGTCACAGTGACATTTTAGTCACAGTGAATACTAAGTTATTATAAACTGGGTTCATATTGATGATTTTTTAGTTGATGTAACTGGATAACTACTAATAGTTATGACTATCAACCTTCAACCAAAATGTTGTGATCATTTACCAAGTATAAGAGAAGAGTCTTAAGTCTTATATGGAAGCATAAAAACATTAAGGTTAAATTTCTTTTTAATGTTCTAAACGAAACCCAAAATTGATGAAATTTATGCTAGTCTTGTTTTTAATAGTTAAGACGTGATTCATATACTTGTTAGAAGTAGTTAATATGTTTAATACCGAAACCAACAATAATTGATGTACGTTGTTGACACCAGAAGAACCAGGTCAAGAACAGAATAAGATATAACTATTATAAAATTATGTGCAAGACATTTAATTGTTTTCTAAGAATGCTTAAAAACACCACTTAAAAACTGTTTAGAAAGACGAAATCAAGTGCTGGAATAGAGAATCGAAGTATTACGATTGGTGGAAATAATCAATAGATGGCTAATCTGGTTAATTATGCTTCTAAGTTCTAACTAGTCTAAAATGTATATTACAATGTGTTTAAAGCTTTACATGGTGAATTTTAAAGAGGGTCAATGAGTTGGAAACCAAAAAATCGACCAATGAAGCACATAACCCTTCATATGATGATATATCAACGGTAGAACATGAAGAAGCTGAAAAGCAACTAAATATAGAGATATGATATAAAAATCTTAGATTAATAAACAATATTTTAAGAGTCCCGATGCATCTTTAGATCGATATAATTCGATGTTTCATCTAAATTTCTCAATCGGATAAAACCCATGATTTAATCTAGAATGAATATGAATGATTTGTGTGATCTTTTCGTGAACCAGTAAATCTAAGATAAACAAATGATTTCGTATATCAGGGAATTAGAGCCAAGTCAATATTTAACATCCAAATTTCACATGTGGAATTTCATGAAAATCAAATTCTATTGAATCTTCAATGAAGCAATTTCTATCAATATAAAAAACTTTCAAGCTTGACTCCAACCAGGTGCTCTACTCACGACCTCCGCCAAGGGTTGTTGCCCCTTGGACCCTGGTCCAAAGGATGTTGATACTAGACCCCCACGAAGGGAGTGTTGTCCCCTTGAAACCCGATCTGTTTAAGGGATTCGGCCACAATGGAACCAATGAGGTTCTAATATTGAAAATCATGTTAAACTCAAACAAGCATGACTCTACATCACCTAACTTGTTTTAGGAGTATTATGCTTTACATTGGTGAACAAGTTAATCCAATTACATTACAAAATATCTACATTTGAACATACACGTACCAAAAGAAATTGGCCCACAATAAACGTATTTCAACTTAAAATATATGGTTGATGATCGTAATGTAGCATAGGGAAGCCACAACCATCATGTTGTTTAGTGGGTGTGTGGAATCGCCAATGCTTATATGTGTGGTATTAGACTATATTATTACTATTAGGGTTATTGATATGAGTTCACGTGTCCCATTAGGTTTTTAAAGGATGAAATGGCATAACTTTTGATACAAGCTTCAAAAGCTTAAAATTCTATTGTTAAATCATCATACTAGTGTCGAGGCATTATGAGGTATTTCTTTCACCTCTTCGAACATGTTACTTTTTAAGAAAATATCAAACCGTGAGTTATTATAGATAAATGCAATCAGTATATCTATATAATGTTGAATGCACATATACATGTTGGAAAAAGATCTTAGCCAGAAAATTTACGAGATATGTGACAAAAATGACAATCTTGACCATTAAAATTTTATATACAATTGCTTATGAGATTCTAAATGATTTAATTAAAATCGTTCACATATATACACATACATGTACGAGTAAACATACTATGTTAAAATTTCCATATGTTGAAAATTTTGATCTTCCCAAAGCTATATACGCTTAAAGCAAACCATAAAAAAAATTCTACAAAATAGGAGCTTTTTTAGCTCTATTACAAATAATTGTCTCTTGGTAAAATTTTGTACGTAAATATCCTATAGATCTCAGTATGTTTTACAACCTTAAAGGGTACATGTATAAATAAATAAAGTTAAAAAAATGAGTAACACTCTGGTCAAAAGGAGAATAAAAAGTTTTACAAAGGAGAACAAAGAGAGTCAGAAACATGCATCTTCTTTTGAGGATGAATTGAAATCTAAAGAAAAAAAATATATATCAGAAGGATTTAGGGACTTTAAATCTATCAGAAGTCAACACAATTCTACCTGTTAAAAGTCAACATAAAATAACACGTCAACACAGATCAAGCTCTTAAGTCAACATAAAGTTTTAGAGACTCTTAAACCTATAAGAAGTTCAAAACTGCAACCAAAAGGATTAGGAAAATAGAAAACTATAAGTCAACACCAGTCCACATGTTATAAGTCAACATCCATGAAAAATAAACAAAAATCTAGCTACTGCTTGTGTAAAAAACAAACAGTATTTACTGCAGGCAGGGGAATTAGCATATAACGGTATATGATTTACAGTTATAGAAGAATAATACCTATTAGAATGGCATTTGGCATTCACCTGCACATAGGCATCTAAATGATCATATAAAATGTTAACTTCTTTTGGTAAATAAAACGTCTCCATGACTTGTAGAATCATACGCCCGAGTTATAACCCAGTTCAAGTAATCCTTTACCCTTTTACCTCAACTTTCACCCGGTTTTTCAGTGATTAGTATATATGAGTTTGAAATTTAATGTCTAAAAGTAAAATTCAACAATGACAGAAAATTAGTGGAAGTACGATAAAACTCAAATCACACTTGATTGCAGTTTTAGAATTCTATAGCTGTACACCGGGAATCAGAAATTTCTGCAACTACAATCTGACACAATATAGAAATTTAGAAAGAACACCAAACAAGATATCTAAAAAAAGAAAAACAATGTCTTATTTATATAGATAATCATATAAGGAGCACGAGGGGTGATCAGCATCTAAGATTTCGAGTAAAATAATGAAAAACAAGGGGGGCTTATTCCTTGTTACCGAATCTTTTGGCAATTAGTGGACGGACGTCTTCTGCATATGCCAAAGTCTCCAGGAAGGGTAGTAATGTAATTAATGCACAATCTGATGGATCATTGAACCAACTCTTTATTGGGATTCCATTATTTACTTGCAAGCGGAAAACCTGAAGCCACCAAAGGTTAATGACGCTCGAATGAAATCCAGAAACAAAAGTGGCATAATGGAAACAAGTCAAAATTCATCCAAAGCGTATTTTCAATTGATAAAACCTCCTAAATCATATTATTAAGTATTAACAATGTTTCTACATCTATAGTATAAATACTGTTCCTCCAATTGCCTTTTAAATAGATTAGTAAGTAAATGATTTAGGAAGTTGCAAACATTAAAAATGGATTTTTAGAGACTTTTCAACCCGTTTGACCCATTACCATTGTAGCAATTTTTTTTATCTGAACCACTAGACCCGCTTGACTTGAAACACATGCCAAATTGACCCTTTCTTCAGCAAAAGGATCAAAATTGCCATCTAGGTGGAAAAAGAATGGAAAGTTAAATAAGAAAAGCAAACCAAAAAGTTACCTGTGGGCAATTATCAATTATGGCAACTTTCGCAAGATCAACACCTAAAACAGTTAGATCTTTGGTATAACTTCCATCTGCAAAAACACATGATTCTCTATAAGCTCGGCGAGAGATGATTTTTCCATCTGGATCCAATATGTCCAATAGCTGGTTTGCATAAATGCTTTGACTGGCTGTAAACACCACAACTTGAAACATTTCGGAAACCCTTTCCAAGAATTCTTTAAGGTGAGGCCTTTGCTTCACATAAACTATATGCTCTTTGAAATCAACGAATACTGGAAAACTGAAGTCTGCATCATCACAGTGTTCCAGTGAAGAGTGGACAAGTGTTTCTGTTTGTGTCAAAGTCAATAAAGTGTAGTTAATAGTACATATAAACAGAATACAGCTCGAGTCAACTAGAGGCAAAAAAACAGGTGAATTGGCCGGGTTGGACAACAAATCTATTATGGATCAGGTAAAAAAGTGAAATTTTGTATGATTCAAGCCAGGTTGACCTAGAGCACTTATTGTCCAAATTTTCATCTAAGTAATAAGTGTCATATGATTTAGGAGGTTTTATTGTTTATGCGCTAAAGATACATTTTGGGTGACTTCCAACTGTTTTGGCTCATTTATGTTACTTGTTGGACCCATAAGAGGTAAGGCATAACCAGACCCATAAAAAGCAAATGAGTCGAAATTGCAACTTCTAAGAGTCAACAGTTTTTAAGTAGATTGATAAGCAATTCTTATAAATAACCAGAAAAGTTCCATACCATCTAAATCAAGTACTAGTGTGACAGTTTTTCTTTCCCAGGGCGATCCAGTGGGACATAAATTTGTTTCCACTTCAGAAAGATCAGGAAGATGTTTGATAAACATTTGTGGATCCAAACATTCTGAGGGATCCCAATCAAGATAATTATTAAAATCAGGCTCCTGATTACATGATGCCAGCTGATGAATTGCCAGATACAAGTTTGATTCTTCAGAAGCCATTACAGGTTCTGAACAGGTTTGTATTCTGTCATCACAATCGTTGCTATCCTCAAGAAAAGTTAATATCATATATTCATCATCTAAAAATATGCTTGATTCATCACATTCATAATCTGGTAAGCATGTAGCTTCTTCAATGGGTGAGCTAGAAACAATCATGTCTGAAATGGAGAAATCAGACACATTACAACTTTGATATTCACATGAGTTTTTATTTATACCGTCACTATCTTGATCTTCCAGTGATGGCGCTTCAAGATCCTTTTCACTTCCTAAATAGAGACAATAAAAAACACAGTTAGTGCCGCATTTGCGATCTGGAACAGATTTGGTAATAATAAATAAGCACAATCAGGTAATCGGCTCTAATAATTAGATATTCAGTTGTTAGTATTTAACAATTCTATTTCTTCAAGTAACTGATAGTAAAATAGTCAAAACAAACAATATTTTTAATGATTTTCTAAAAGAAAAAACTTCACTAAGCTATATTTAGAAGAAACTTTCCAAACAAATCGTATACAACTCTGATAACTTTTTTACTGCCATTACAATATAAACATGGGTACAGGAGTAAATAAGTAATGTTGATATTGTTACTATAATCAGTTTTGATGTATGAAAGTGATTACTTAAAAATCAGATACCCTCATAACCATAATCACTATATCCAAACGCTTAAAAGTAAATATTATAATTTCAACTCATAAACCTTCTATAATCAGTTTTGTAAAGCACATTCAAACACTTTCCAGAAAACTTTATTCTTTTTACCTCCATCGCAGGAAGGAGCTGCTTCACTGTTATTGTCAATGGATTGTGGGATGGGCGAAAAGATAGTTTCTACTGTTGAAGAGCAGTTGGCTTTTGTGTGCTCCTGCAATCAATTAAAACTTCCATATGTAAATGTATGGAGTTACTTGGCTACATAAATTATCCCAATTTAAAAGCATTTTCTGAACCTGAATAAATTCTTCATCTAGCAATTCACAACAGTTAGTTTCATCGCATCTAAGTTCCTGCACTGTTGCTTCACTACAGACAGAATCTGCACAAAAAAAAGAAGATGAATATACAAAATCATTATAAAAATCGGTGCAACAGAACAAGAAATTAGTTTATTACCATCCTTGTTGGAAACAGACGTCCCGAGTTGAGCTTCTTCTTGATAACATTTAACTTGCGACAAAGAGTTCTTGAATATCTTGCTTGATTTTTGACAAACATGGAGGCCATTCTTTTCTCTCAAACAGCCCATGGTTGACTTCATTTTCATCTTTAGTGATGGCATTTGTTCTGGATTTTTATGTGAATTACAATACTGACTTAATAACATCAGTAGGAAAAGAAGAACCCTCCAAAAGTCTGCAATTATCCAAAAGAAAAAGAACACATACGTTACCATATCATAGTATAATTGCATACTGCTCAATAACAAAAAAGATAGTAGGCAATGGTCAATTCACTTGTTCCATATATCGAAAGAAGTTCAAATCTTATTATGCTCAAGAACAAAGACTCGTGGATTTAACACCTTCCATCAACATGATTACGAGAACCCATCAATGACCCCGGATACTAATTTAACTTCAACAACGACCAGTGTACTTATTAGCAATCATGTGAAACACTCATCAAAATTGAAGTTCTATTCTGACGATATACAAGCAATATCTTTAATTTCCAACAAAGTAACTGTATTCGTCAAAATCTCTATTTCAAATATGACTAATAAGCAGTTAGGGTTTAGGGTTTAATCATCAAATGAGCTAGAAAAAACACAACATTTATCAAAGAAACATAACTTCTGAATCAAATTAACTTCACATATGTCTCTCTCTCAATCCATCACTTTCACAAAATCAATCACAAATCAGTATATGAGTGTTCGTAACCACCCTTTACACTATATGAATTCGACTAAATCAATCGCTAACCCCAATTTCAGCTTCAACTAAAAACCACCATCCTTGATTCGCTATCAAAAATCACAAATTAAACAAGCTAAAAACCACTGTAACAACAATTCATCTCATTTTTTCCCTCACCTTCACGATACCTAGGGCATAACTTCAATCAAATTAAGTCAATCAAATCAACCACATATAACAAAACTCCAGCCCCAAATTCAACCAAACCGCATCAAAATCCAAAGTCAACACACACAGACGACGATCGCAAGCAAAATTCTCAAATATCAAACACCACTTCAACAAAAAGAAATCAAGAAAACTCAAGAGCCACAAGAGACAAACCTTGATTGATTAATCAAGACGAAAGCTGGTTTATACAGCGTAATCAACGGCCATGGAGTTGAGAAACACACACAAATGATATGTATGTATCGATTTGTATGCAGATATGATTGAATAATCGAATGATCTGCAGTGATCGAAGATGATTAATCAGAAACAGATGATTTGATTAGAGTAAAGATTATTATGTGTGTTGTTAATTACCTGTGTTATCAAACCCCAACTTCAAGAACTCTTTTTTTCTCTCTCTCTCTCTATATATATTTCTCATTGACGCGCTTTTATGGCGTATGCTTGTATTTTTGTTCACGTTCTTCACGTCCTTGAGTTATTTGAAGGTTGCAAATTTGGTCCTTTGATTACTTATTGTTTGTTCGTAAGATGGTCTTTTGATAAAGGTTATTTAGCGTTGTAGATTTGTAGTCTGGTGTGATACTTTTGTTCAAAAGATTCCCCCAGTGAAGGGTGATGAGAGGGATGCTGGAGGAGGAGGTGGGTTGATGTGAATGGTTTTTGAGATATGGTTTGATATAAAGATGAATAAAAAAAAATTTTATTGTGTGTCTTCTGTTTTTTCTTTATGAAATAAAGGATATGTATTAGTAGTTTGGGTATCTTAATGCTTTTGAAAAAATATATATAATAGTATAATTTATATGGTTGAATTTATACTGAAATTAAATGTCTAGTTACTGGATTACTTATGACATTTTAATTTAAGCTTCTTAACAAAAGCCATATTAATTTTATTTTATTAGTCACCTTATCAACCACAAGTGTTTATGATAGACGGCATTTAAAAGTTTATATATTTCTTGTGGTCGTAACTAGTAAGCTTGTGTCTTCTAATTTTGTTGGATGCAATAAATTTTGTAAGTTAGAATTTTCAAAATGCTTAACACATGTTCTTATTACTAATATCTATTACTTTTCATTTCTCTTGAATTATTATATATTCTATGTTCAAGCTCAAGAACCATTAGCCAAATGTCTTTTGACATCTATAAACTTTTTCAAAACTCAAAAGAATAAACCATCAAACAAGTTTCCCCGCGACAATGAACGTAAAGACCAAGATAAATGCAAACATATGTCAACTCTTTCCATGTCATCCACGTACAACCTACACCTTACGATCAAAGCGCATCCAACTAGAGTAAATGATAGCCATAATTTTTTACTGAAACAGTTAAATGATACAAACACTTTGATATACTAATATTCCCTTTCAATGAATCCAATGAGTAAGTGGTAACATAAATTTCAGGGGAGAAAGTGTTAAACTAAAGTTTAAAGGGGGTTTGTAAGACAACTGGAGAAACTATAAGGGGTTGACAAATGCAAATGCACATGTAATTTAAGCAACCGATAGAATTACACCACGTATACACGGCGGCGGCACATATCAACTTTCTCCTTTTAGCGCGTGGTTACACTCGCCTAAATCCTGACCGCAAGTTGACTTGAGTCTCGTTTGGCAGCAGTAAAACACCACCCAAAGTCGTCTTCTAAATATATTTATTATTATGTTTATATGTTATTAAAAATGTTAGTATACATGCTATAATTTTTATATTATTTTGTTCCCTTTTGTTAGGCTATTGTAGCGTGAGGTGTATTGGAGCTTCATGTCGAAACTGTTTGATTGATCGGCTCCCTCTCTCATTCTTTTTCAATGGTTTCTTTTCACAAACAATCCTTCCTCTCTATGTTTTTCTCTTATAATAACCGAAACTCAGGGGATATCTTGATGATAAAGTGTATTTTCTTCTATTTAAAAAGTTAAGGGTTGAAACTTTTACAAGGTGCAAGTATAGATTATTACAATAAGTAAAGGTAGATGGATCATTCTCATTAAAAACATTACATCATATACTTACAAATTATAATTTCTAATATCACACCACACCAGGTGTTAACTTCCTCAAATTTGAAGGAAACACTCATGTCATGATGTGTCACAACAATTTATTATTATGGTTTGTAACAATAACTTCATAAAATTAAAAAATTTACAAACCAAAATTAAAAACTACATTAAAATAAAACATTAAAAATAAAAAAAATACTAAAACTATAAATCTATAATCAAACTCTCAATCACGTAGTCATCCAATTTGTCGTTTGCGTTCTAGGACATTTTTTTAATCGGCTTGGGAACATCGTTATGCGGTTTAAAGAAAATCTTCATGTCCCGGTCTAGCATTTCGTGAAGCAACGTTTTTCAACATTGGCTCGGGATGTTTTGTGGATTTTTTATAGGATTCCATGGTGTGTAAAATGATAAATAATAAAAGACATGTTTGAAATTGGTGTATAAACTTTGGGATAATTAGTTTGTATTTATAGTGTTTAGCCATTTTGGAGGGGGAGGGAGAGGGGGGGTTGCAACAGCTAATAGGGGGTGTTTCACTGGGAGTAAACGCCTGACAAGAGTGATAAGTGTATGAATCTTTCAATTTTATTGCACTTGAATACGTATAGAATGTAGTATTAACCGGTTATTATGCCCAACAATAATGTGGAACACTATTTGTTCTATGTTAATATTATATTAATCAAGTTTAACTTTTCATTTATAGATGATGAGTTATATGGTAAAGTTCTTCTGATCATGGCCAAGTTGTTTTTAGGGCATTGAAAATCTTTTGACACTACTTTCTTTGATGATGTGTAAGAGGGATATTGGTTAATTGTCTTTCAAGAAACAATTGTGTAAGAGGGATATTGGTTAATTGTCTTTCAAGAAACAATGTACCATCATATAGAAATAGAATGTTAATTAGCCCTTATGCCCCATACACGTAAAGGATTTAACCCAAATATACAAGTGTTGCTAAGATTTCTGAACATAGATTATTTGTTTCTATAGCAACAACACGTTTGTACTTCTGTATTTGTAATATACAAATACTAGAATTTAAAAGTTTATGTATGCCTTGATACAAAAATAAAGGGCAGAGGTAATGCATATGTAGGGATCGAAGCACCCATTCAAACAAATGTGATTAATGCCCACAAAAATTCTTATGACTAACATTAGATCAAAGTGAATATCAATAGGGAGTATCAAACGATTGCAACGGTTTAATTCCACATGAACCAAATATAACGTCACAAACTATCACGTTTATTTATTTAACCACCTTCAACAAACTTAACCAACCGCTCAACACCAACAGGCCCATTAGTAGGAATCTTCACATTAAAACGCCACATAACACATACATCCCCTAACTCGCAATAGATAAACCCTCGTAAAACACAAAGCGAAGATCCGAGAGAGTGCGCTCGCCGCTATAAAATACAAACCTGCTACAATAAACCCTTATAGCGTATCCTTATCCTCCAACACGGGAAGAACAAACTTAACCTATTCTCATTCTTCTATTTCCTTTTGACTCAAGAACTTTTTGACTCTATCTTTAGAATAACTTCCCTCGGTTGGCAAAGGAAAATTAATTATCTTTGTCATGTGTAAAAAATATAAGGCTCATAAAATAAGAATTGACATCCACTATGTTAATATTAACTAGACCTGCCAATTTGAATCCAAGTGGGTATATTTGGGTTGATTTGGGTAATAATAATGAAGTAATGTGTTAGATTAGGTTAAACTATATTTTTAAGAGGGTCAAGTTAGGTAACTTTAAAACAATAAAAAGTTATAAACGGGTCAAGATGGGTCATTATAAACAAGAATTGGGTCAGGATGGGTTGATTAGATTTTCTCATAACCCATCTTTCTTCACCTCATCTTTTCTTCAAAATCACACACAATCTCACATCTAAATGATAGCGATAAAAATGCTAGATTTATGAACGGGTCAAGATCAGTTTACGGGTCATATAAGATGGGGCGTCATAAACTAGAGCTGCATGATAAGGGTAAAAGACCACAATATAACTGCACAACCCACTTTATTATCACTATGCAGTTTATCGTTTTTTATTTTTATTTTATAACTATTTGCTTGAAGTTTAATTTTAAATGTGTTTGTCTAGTTGTACCTTAAGGTAGGGCTGTTTACGAGCCGAGTCGAGCCGAACCAAACGTAGCTTTGCTCATGCTTGACCCGTTTTCAAACCGAATCGAGCCGATCGGCTCGTTTACAACTGAACTGAAAATCGAACGAGCATTTTTCGAGCAGTAAATTTTCGAACGATCGGCGAACAATTTATACAACCCAACTAATTTGTGTCATACGATTTATACATCGAATAAGGTTTAATGACTTAAAAACCAACCACATTTCATTGCATTTTATTCTCATGAATGACAATACGTTGTGGTTGACGATGAAATTAAGATTGTATCTAATAAGGCGAAGAACATATTGCAAATAACGATAACGATGAGTGCAGAAGATAATCGAAAAAATGTCTCTTAACCGCATAGGATTTCACTTTTATGTTTAATGTAGAATTCATTATTAGATTGATTGATCGGTTATGCATAAATATAATTATATATTTGTATAAAATGGGTCAAATTTACTAGAGTATTGTTACATATAAACTATATGTACATATTAATTCGATCCGAACCGAACCGAACCAAGCGGACCTTTGCTCGTGCTTGGCTCGGTTACAAACCGATCCAAACCGATCGGGTCGTTTACAACGAGCAAAAATTTGAACAAGCATTCGGCTCATTTACAACCGAACAAAAATTCGAACAAGCATTTTTCGAGCAAAACTCCGAACGAGCATTTTTCGAGCGAATTTCAAGCGAACGTTGAACGGTTTAAACAACCCTACCTTAAGGTATTAGAGTAATACTTAGTTATATTGTCTTGGGCTTGATCTATTTATGGAATTGTTAATCAATGTGGTTTTTTTAGTCTAAACCCATTTTGACTTGATCCATCCTGACCCAAAACCATGCTGATCCGAATCCGTTCTAACCCAT
The DNA here is from genome assembly GCA_025506515.1 of Flaveria trinervia. Taxonomy (NCBI): domain Eukaryota; kingdom Viridiplantae; phylum Streptophyta; class Magnoliopsida; order Asterales; family Asteraceae; genus Flaveria; species Flaveria trinervia. The sequence goes on along the minus strand of CM046444.1, from coordinate 4,622,405 downwards.
TTTTAAATTAGTACATTCTGACCCAAACTCATCCTAACCTGAACTTATTCTGACTTGACACTCGATTCAACCCGACCCGCCCATCTTGCCAGGTATAATATTAACCATTTGAATAAGTTAAAACCAATTAAATTTTTATGAATGACAAGTATAAAACTATATTATTTAGTATTAATGTTGTTATTATTACAATTATTATTATAATTTTTATTTTTAATATTTTATAATTTATAGTACTAGTTTAAAGAATATATATATATACATACATACATATATATATATATATATGCATTAACCATTTGCTTTAACATATTTTTACATTTCTTCATTTAAAATTATTAATTATATGCCCCTCCAATTTTTTAAATTCCCCAAAAATCAATAAAATTTTAATCCCAAAGTAGAGAAAGTTATCTTCAACCCAAATTGAGGTCGTTGGATCTTAACCAGCTTGGCTGCTTTCCTGTAGTAATCAAAATGAAAATTCCACGTAATTTAATCTTTTGACTGGAGATGATGGTGAAACATACCTTCAACGAAAGATCAGATAAATCAAGTTCATATGCACATGCAGTTATCCCTGCATCGAAATTCGCAAGTGATTATATGATATTAAACAATAACAATAATCAGAAAATTCATTTACTTATAATAAGTGATGGATATATTACCTCAAGACGATCAGTATTATTGCAGCAACGATTGATGATCTGATGATTATTTTGAAACCTAATATAATTGAAGCATAATCTACTTATCAGGATATCAGAAAAAGATTATTGCAACCTAATGTTACAATAATCAGAAAATCAGTTTCAACGTTTGGATCTGAGAAAATAGAAACTAAAAGTACCCTTACAATGGTCCTGTCAATTTGACTCAGTTAGCGGATTCATCATTCATGTATATGTTCAAAGGTTTCATGACAAGAGGAATTAAGTACCTCATATACATACAATGCCATAACCAAAAATAAAGTAAACTGGTCATCAAAGAAGAAGAATCTATTTGGAATCTGAAGCTGGTTGTAGATTACTTGGAGACATGATGTTTGTTAGAGCTAATGTGGGTTTGGTTGCAGCCATTGGTTGGACAGCCGCATTAGTAGGGTTTGGTTGTGCGTATGGCATTGTGGTATTTGGAGGCATCGTCCCTTGACCCTGCATAACAATAACATGTAAAGTTTAATCATGTAAAGCAAGGACTTTTTTGTTATACAATCCAGGGACTCTGGTTTAAATTTACAAGTTAAGGCGTAAATAATTATACAAACAAAATCCAGGGCCTTATAATATGTTCGCATTCCGCCCATATGGTTTTTTCCACTTTTTCAAAGTATATTTAAAGATCTTAATTTTGTGAAAACACCCCTCAATTTTGTAACTTTTCATTTAAGAATTTGCAAATTTTTTAAAATTTATAGAGTATAATAGTCATTTTACACCAAATTTGGTGTTGGGTGGCCCTTTTGACATTTTTTTTTAAAGCTGGATGGTCTTTTTGAAAACTTTTGCATATTGAAGTCGCCTTTATACAATCCCTTTTAATAATAAGATGTACCTGTTGATCGTGGCTAATATTCCGCATCACATTTGACATCATAGCAATCTGTTGCAGGTGATTCTGATGTAAATCGTTGGGCACTTGTTGTTGTATCTGTTGGTATTGTTGCATCTGCATATTATATTCTTGCAATTGTTGCTGCTGCTGCTGGTACACCTGTAACCAATACTGCTGGTACTGTTCCTGCTGTTGATAAAACTGGTGATACTGCTGTTGTGATTGAAATTGCTGCTGTTGTTGTTGTTGTTGTTGTTGGATGTACTGTTGCATTTGCAGCCATTGTTGCTGATTCTGGTATTGATATTGCCATATTTGATTATAAGCTTGTGGTTCTGGATCACCCCAGGTTGTTCACTACCTTGCACAGGATACTGAACCATTGGTTGACCATTTTGGGTCAACAAATGTAACTGGGATGCGGATACAGGGTTTTGTGGCTGCTGCATATTTGACACATGTTCAGAGGCGGTAAGCATGTGACTAGTTTTGCGAGCCTCCATGCTTTGTGAAGGAATTTGCTGTGGGTCTGTTTCTTGTTCATGTTCATGGTCATCTGTTTTACTTTGTTTCTTAGTAGATTCAGTGGCTGGAACGGGGTTTTGATTGGCTGTGGAAGGGTCCATGGTATCCTCATGTTCGTGGTCTTCCTCTGGCTCGGTTCTGATTTGATCATTCTTTTGTGATACTTCTACATTGTTTTGTGATAAACTTCCAGATTGATGTTTTGATCCTTCTAGTTCTCCGGCCCCATTATCTTCAGATTGTTGAAAACGAGTATTTTTCTTTAAGGAAGTCTCATTGTCCTTTTCTTTGTACTGGTTGACTGTAGGCTTGTGTGGGTCAATGGGTTGACTTTTGGATGTCAACGACTTTTGTTCTTCACGCTCAATCCTGTGAACCCTAGATGGCTGCTTAGCAACAAGGCGGGGTGTCTTTTTTCTTGGTTTTTTGGGTTCATTTGAACGCTGATTGGAAGGGTATTTGCGGAAAAAGGTACTCCTTATGAGATGTGGAAAATATTTTATGTGACGCTTCCATGCCTTCCTTATGTCATCGGTTGTTCCACAGTAGTCAACAAACTACAATCAATAAAGTTGACATAATCAACCATCAAATTTAAATAATCTGATTTAAACTTTGAATAAAATATCTGACCTTCAAATACAAATTTGACAAATCCTCACGATCTTTGGAGCTTAAACCTTGGGATCCATCTGATCCACAAGTTATAACAGTGTCCATAATGTGATCCACTACATTTAAATGTTTTGATCCCTCGTGCATCATTGCAAAATTTATCAATTCCTACAACAAAGCAGCACATTAGTCCATCTTCCTCCTTTATCTGATTTGTCACTTTTTTATTTCTTTCTTCATACGTATTTAATATTTGGCTTGTGGAATGATCTGTCACTAGGTACACTTCAAATTAATTTTGGCAATTTCCACGGTTTATATACAAACAGGTTGATTTGGGTGATATTAAGGTTAACGGAAAACTCTTCAAATGGATCGAGCGTGTCATATGGGTTGAAAGTCATCCAAAATGTATTTAAATGCATAAAACACTACACTTAATTGTATGAACAAAAAAATATTATTGTAACATTTTTTTAAGCATATTAAGTATCGATACATTAATTATTTATAAAGCCACAGTTGTTTTAGATGATAAGGACAAAGATACCTCTGTAAGTGATCTAGAAAAAGGCACTTGCTGAATACCAGATATTAGTACGTCGATAGCAGCCTCTGCACTACCAGTGATCTACAAACAGACAGTATCCCACAGTTAGAAAGAATATGACGATCCAAAAGCATATTTAACCAAGATGCTTATTCCCCCTTTTATGTAGAAGTATAGTCAATTGAATAGAAATAATTAAAGAACATTTAGTAGCTAGAAATATAAGTTTAATTACCAGATATTTAAGACGGAAAAAGTGAATATGCAAGATAGGAATTATGCTCATTTTCTGCTTCTCTGCTGCTATTTTGAGTGCTTTCTTGTAAACTTCCAAAGCTGTATCCATATTTCCCTGATTACATTCAAACAGTCGGTTTCGGTCACACTCAATTACTAAAACTTAGGACAATTCCCATGATTTCATACCAGACGTGTTTCCATATTAGCCTCATGCATTGTAGTTTCAATAAAAGACGAATCAGAGTCAGTATCACAAAGATGAAACGCAGCACGAGCACCCTCAATATCACCAATTTTCTCTCTAAATCTCGCATTGAAAATGTGTACCTCTGACACATTCTGCATAAAATATATAAGAAGCGTGAAATGATCAATCCAATTCCTCTCACATAGCGTTCCAACCATTCCCAACACAACCCTTTTTGAAGTTTCAACATGTACTTGATAATTACCATTTAAACCCTACCAACCCCGCCAAACTGACCATTTTCCGACCTCTAGAACATGCCGAGGTCATTTATCACAGATCGCAATGAACAATTATCAAGTATATTCAAGAGACATAAAAAATGAACCTTTAAAACAACTTGTGTGGCCCTCTCTAGAGCGAAGTTTGCTAGTTCTCGTCCCCCCATGGATTCCATAAACTCCACATACCGCATCCAGAATTCAGGATAATTAGCACATGAAATTAAGCATCTTTCATAGATTTTTACAGCCTGTAAGTAGATATTGGCTATAATTACTTCATCTAATTTAATAAGTCATGTAACCATCTGCTGATATTCAAGCATACCCAGTCAAAGTCCTCTTGCTTCTCAATGAAATCTAGATAATTATGCCAGTTTTGTAGATCCTCGTCATCAAGTGGTTTTACATTAAAGAAATTCCTCTCCATATAGTTCTCAAAGTAATCTATTTCTTCATGTAATCTGCATGATTTGGAATAATACAGCTCAGCAATGGCAATTAATTTATTTAGAGCTTTTGATCTCAAGTCAACACTGGAGGAATCTTGCAGTTCCTTTATGGCACCATAGATTTCATCATCATAAGTGGCAGCTTCTATGTTTGAATCAGCTACATATGGTTCAAGACTGAAACTTTTTGATAATGACATATCCTCTTCCACAAAAGCAACAAACTCTTTAAAACTGTAATTACAGATACAAATTTAAAATCAGGTCATGCCAAGCTCAGATAAAAAACTATGAACCATTACAACAACCAAAAATCTATGATGAACTACTTATAGTTAAAGCAAACATACTTGTCATAATACTTGTGTAAACTCTTTGTTGGAAACTTTAGGGCACGGATAAGTATGTGTGCAAGAGAACTCCATTGCTGCTGAGATAACTCAAAGCGGATGTACAAATCCCATAATCTATGACATAAGAAATCCTTTCCAACAAAAGACAGCCCTCTTTCAAATATTCTGCAAAGTAAAAGAGAATAAACGACATCAACTTCTTTTCTAATATTGTGACAACCAAGAAGTAAAAAGGACTCTTTATCTTTATCATTTCATCTTTATTTTAACCAACGTAAGATGAAAATACCTTTTTCAAGGCTGGTTGAAACAAAAGCACCCATGTAATATCATGTACTAATAAAATGATTTGTTTAAAGTAATGATTAACCAAAAAACACCAAATACAAAGTCTATTCACATATTCTCATTCAATGGTGCCATTCAGGATTTTTTTCAAGGTTACCCGCAGATGCTAAATAACATCTGTTAGGCAGAATGCAGCACATGGAATATCAAGATGTAAAACGTGATGGATGAGGCAATGAGTGTTAATATGTATGTGTGTGAGAGACACAAATCCTAGAATGATTCCCGCTTCATGACAATAACTGATAGGATCAAGGTATCATGATTCCTACGTCAACCAACATTCATGCGATTCGTGCTTGTAGGGGCAGAGAGTAACCAAGTTCAAGTATTTGAGATCGTTTGTCTAAATCGATAGGGACATAGACAATGTTGTAGCTCACTGTGTTCAGGCACGGTTGTGCAAGTGGAGAGCAACCACAGGAGTATTGTATGACAAGAGGTTCACAACAAGATTAAAAGGGAAATTTTATTTTCATGGCAGTCTTTCTATAATGCTCTTTTAGCATCTATTTGATTAATGCTCTTTTAGCATCTATTTGCAAGTAACTTTGCTTTCTGTGATTTTAACTTTCCAAATATTCTTTTCATCAATGTATGGCTGCAATTAGACTGGCTATATTATATGGAACTGATTGTCGGGCAGATGACCTACCATGCTATAGAAAGAAGTCTACCTTACTTCTGTAGTCCTTTTATGATATCATTGTTAAAAAATGTGACACCAGAATTCAGAATGTTAGGAATAGCTCAAAACTCATCAATTAGAAAAAAAATGAAGTTAGAAGTTACCGACGAACATCAAATGGGTCAGCAAAAGCATGTATACTGAAGCTACAATAGTCAACCCACAATCCAACAGAATATGTTGCAGATTGCACTGCCTGTTCAAATATTTCAACAGCCTTCTCCACGCTGCAAAGCCGTGCCATGTGATCTGCATACTTCTTCCAATATTCATGACACAATGGGAACCAGGAAAGAAACGACTCGTAAACTGATGATATTGCCTTTATGTTGTCCTGCAGTTATAATAAAAATTATACTTTGTGATGTTAACCATATAGACTATTGTACTCTAGTTAGTTGGAACTGATAAAATCAAATTAAAGCAGAAAAAACCCAGAAAATTTAACACTATCACTCTAGTTGGTGAGAGCAATACCAATGTAACAGGTCAAAACTAGGTTTAAGTCAAATGGAAACTTTTTTGTGACATGCCAGTATTTAGGTTGGGTTGACCTTCAGCAAACTCAAAAATTATTTTGTTTTCCTGTTTAAATTTCATGGATACTTAATACATTAGATGTGATTACAAAAACTATAACCACAGGAAGTATCCAAAATATTTTACTAACGCAATTTAAGAGGTTGTAAACACTTACTTGTCCTATGGCCCACTATAAGCCCATTTCCTATGAAACTAGATTTTCAAAGTTACTAGGTCTGGTTAAAGGTTTACCCTTCAGTAATACACATATAACCAGCTTTAGCCCACTTTCTGTACCAACGTTATCTCGGCTAGCTAATCAATTTATTATCACTGCTTTCTATGATACTGTGAACCTGTATTCAATTTGTTCTATCAAGTAGTTTTTTTATAAAAAGATAATTCTAGATAACAACTACAAGGAAAATTAATAAGTATATATAAGTTATCTGACAATATACAATAATGCAAAGGTGTTCACCGAGTAAGTTTTCTCGATCTCTGAAATGAGTGAAGTCCAAGAATCGAAGTCCAATGAGTCACCAGCAACAATTTCATAAACTTCTTCAGGAGAACCAACTGATAACCAATTGAACAGTTAGAGGTGAACTACAGCACTTGAAGCATAAATGAGTCAATTTGGTTGTTGTTCATAATGAAAAAGATTCAGAAACATTATTTGTACAAAAAGGGGATGTTTGCAACCTGTTTTCCTCACATGGACCACACAGGTAAGAGCAATAGCACAAGAATAACTTAGTGAAACCATTCAAAATTCAAAGTATTTATAGCGAAAGATAAACTAAAGCAAATAGAACAAAAGTTGAACATCTACCTTTAGGGCACTAAATATTACAAACCTAAAAAAGGGCAGCACATAAGAGTTTTATGACTACAACTATTACATGCTTTGGTATTTTGAAACTTGTGTTCCCATGGCTAATTTCAGCACAGAATTTGTTAATTACTGGATATGTGTAATGTGGAGCACGTATGGAAAAACAAGGTGGAGTTTTCCCGACTGCTAGAACAATAACCCTCAAAGTATGAGTGGTTTTATAAGATACGTGAGCCAAAAAGAGCTAGTCCGTTCCCCATTGGGCGTTAGAATTCTCTTGAAGGCATCGTTTCAACGTGCGTCGGGAGTCGGGAGTGGTTATAGCGCTTTGAAGTCTCAATAATTAGATTTAAGTGTTTGATAAAACAGATTCTAATTCTGACTTGCTAGCCATTTAGGGTCAATTATTCATATTCAATTTTGAGTCTAATTTCAAGGAGACAAAACTGGTTCAGATGCAGGTTCTCTTAATATTTAGGTCACATCCGGAAAGGCATGTAAGAAAACCAAATGCTGATGTAAATCGAAACCTAACTATAGCCAACTTAAATCAGCTCAGCAATAATCACCTTCCAAACAACCCTCAAAATGAAAATCGCAAGCTGTATATCCCATTGACCTTTGTAACTGTGCATACAATCTCACAAATTCGAATGTAAATGTATGAACAGAGTCCAGACTTCCAGCTAATCAGAATCTCACCATACAAGCATCACAAAACACATACATACAAAACATTCGACACCAGCTGCAAACCCTAACGGTGTTTCTAGTCCCTGAACAGACTATCACCGGCCAATGCTACCGTATCAGAAGTAGGGTTCTAAATCGATTGATAGAATTAACGAACGATTACATTCGCCACAAGCAATATACTCTACGATTACAATGGGATATGATACTAACAAAGTGTAATTGATGATATTCTAGAGAAGTTGAGAACTCACTTTCGGGTACCGTTTCCATAGCTGAAACATCGTCGGCAGCGTTGGCCAGTATCAGCAGATCCATAAGAGCGTGATTTTACAGCGTTTGGTACTTTTGAGTTAAGAAACGATTATTATTACAAAACTAGGTTAAAAGTTATATTTTTGAATTATCATAATGTTATAAACTAAACTAGTATTTTATCCTTGCGGCCATTGCCCCGCTAGTGCGTCATGCATTTATACCGAAATGGACGCCATGATGAATGTTTTTTATGTTTTTGAAAGAGACAACGTAATATATAAAATAGCTCTAGTCCGTTGATCGTAGGTACCTTGGGTGGCGAGGAAATGGCGGTTAGCCTCCGCCTCCATCGCCACCAGCACCATTGGTCACACCCTTGTTTGTCCAGAACAATTTCAATTCGTTGATTATAGGTCCACTTGAAGAACCGATGTCAAAAGAAAGATGACAAACATGAGGCGGGTATACGATGGCTGGCCACCACTACCAACACCATCGGTTACAATGTTAAATTGTCATAATTTTTAATGTTACTTGAATAATTTACATAAAATAATTTATCAAACATAGATCAATAGAAATTGAGTAATCTTTTGTATAATGCTTTTAATCCAAAATCAATCAGAGTAAGTTTTTGATAGAGGGTTTTTACGGTTTTGCTTCTTGTTTAAATCCAAATACGTGATATAAATTAACTTTTGATCAACTGACTAATTTTAATATATATAAATAACTTCATACCCTCAATAAAATCTCTCTTTTTTGTTGTACTATAATGCAACTCTCCACCAAATCATGTGTTACCTGTAAGTGAATTGAAAAAAATAGTAATATATTTAAGAAAATCAACTAGAAAGGTCAAGTTAAACAATGACCTTCGATAATCACTGTTATATTATTCAAATGATAATGTATAGTAGAGTAGTCTTGATACAGTCAAGATATCGAATGAAAGATTAATCAAAGCATATTCAAGAAGCGGGAACATAAGAAAATAAAAATATAAATCAAATCCAATACTAATCTCAAAAAAAAATACCACCTCCAACTTAGAACACACACAAATTTCCCAAGTCTATCATCAAAAGTTAGAGAGCTTAGGCATTCAACCCCGTTATAAAATGCAAAAGTTCTAGATGACATGTTTTTTCACTCAACAAAAAAAGGCAGAATGGAGTGTTTCTTGCCCGGAGTTTGTTCTAGAGAAAAAATGAAAATGTAGAAGATGAGGTATGTGAAAGCTTTAAACGTGGTAAAACCTCGTGTCATAAGAGGAAAAAAGTCGGACTGTACATGACATAACTCAGGAGACTAAGGATGATACATGTTCCAAAACTAAAAAAGAAATGTCACATAAGAGCATGGGTGGAAGCTAGAACCAACCAAAATGTACCACATAACAATATCATTGTTCATTACATTTAGAATTTAACTATACGGTAATTTGGTTTGAGGTATTTACAATTGTATAGCGAAAAGACATACTGCCATGTCATAAGCATGGTCTAAAGTTATAAATATGCAATAGACGTGTCACACACCCAGAGCCACAGATCGAGCCACAGATTGGATAGTTGTTCCGTCACAAAAGAGTCACAAAATCGAATAGTCATTTCGTCGCGGCCTAACAATGACTATGGCATGGCTCAACCCTTACATGTGGTATATGTTAGATGGTAATAGTGTAGTACCACTACCAATGGTGACACTGCCTTACAAAATAGTATGCAAGTTGAGATAAAAACAACGATTATATGGATGGTCATTCGGTACTACAAGGTTTTCAAGGCCACGTGCTTGGTAATGGCAGTGGTTTAGCATTTGGGATGTGTATGAGACGAGTTGTTATAATCCTAACCTCGCACCCTGTCATAAAAAAACGTGTTCATACTCGATTGACACGCGTAAATCGTTACCGTTGGTTCATTGGCATACTAATTTTAACTTTATGTGGTTAAAAGGTTATTCATTTGAATGCTTAACCTAAAACTTATCTTAAAACCAACTTGAAATACAGAATATTTAGCTAAACTTCTAATCATTCTAAATGTTTACTAGTTTTAAGTCTATAAAAGCTTGTAGTACTACTTATTGCATTTTTTAATTATGTAATATAAATCGGTTTCGATGCAAGTAAATGAGTTATGAAATTCGGGCGAGTTTCATTTGATATCATGTTCGTCTCAAGCCGGTGAAAAGTTTTAAAACTAATCACGTAATTGAATTCTTGACTTAACATTTTATGAGTCTCATGTTTCGTATCATGTTCATTTTGTACGCAAAATCCCTACACATAGCACATGTAATAACTAATATGGTAATCCAAAAAGATTATTCTTTACAAATAGACATCTTTTAGATACTATTTGTGCTATGTATTTTAAATTTTTAATATTTTTATTATATGACGCATATTGCAATACTTACTCTTTTAGCAAAGTTGTGTCACTAGAGAACTTCATCTTATTATGACGAGGCTAGTTGTTTTCATTTATGCAGTTGTGAAGCAAAGATCGTATCTAAACATTTGCCTTCGCAAACACTACTACCAAGTTGTTGGTCCAACACTTGTCATTAAGGGTTTGATTAGACGTGTATTTTTTCACACATGAAAAAAAAATACTGCTCTTTTCTTGTTAGATCAAATAATACTCTTTTTACACTTTTAACTTAGCAAACATCTTATTATAAAGACGTCTTTCATGTATCTTTTTCACACTTAAGCATAGTTGCAATGACTTGTATTGTTTATAAAGCTTTTGGATTTATAAAAGATATGATAGTCGTTTTTGAGTAATTATATTATTACCAAGGCTCTTGATTGCTTCCCGAATGCATAGAGATGAGCATCCTGTAGTTGACTTCAATCGTTAGACATACTTCGTTTTGAAAACTTTTGGCCCATGCATTTTAGGATCCAACCATTAATCAATGTGATGCTTAGAATGTGTTTTAACTTTTAAGTCTTTATTTTTAAGGGAGCAACTGACAAACAATTGTTGCATTGCATCTACTATAACACATGTTGATGAGATTTTATGCAACAACTAAAATTTTGAGTTATAGGCGGCCACCCCATCACTTATAATCCTTTTATTTGATTACTATTCAGTGAATACATTATTTGTCTTTGAGCAGGGCCGATTTAATATTTTTGGAGGTCCCAACCGGATTATAAAAATGAGGTTCTTTTCAAAAAAATTTTTTACCAAAAGCACTTAAGATTTAAAGGAGGCTCAAATCAAAATCACATAAGATTTAAAGAAGACAAGTAATCAAAGGCTCAAAACAACCTATTCAAATATACCAAAAGCACTTATGATTTAAGAAGTAATCAATAAATCAAACTATCAAAGATTCAAAGCAAGTTAATCAAAAAGTAATACAGCAACCTATGATTTACTTTGAACAAAACTAGAAAAGCAGTAAATCAAAGACTTAAAAGCTAACAAAAGCAAGTAGTAACTTAACCAATTTTATCATAAACCAATCTAAACAAAAGCAAAATTTTCAAGAACAGAGGTCCATCAACGTCTAAAGAGATCAATTACTAACCTTTGTGGGTCATTAGGTTGTATGATCGATTGTTGGGTTTTGTGGGTCATTAGGTTGTATGATCGATTGTTGGGTTTTGTGGGTCATTAGGTCGTATGATCGATCGTTGGATTTTGTGGGTCACTGGGTCGTCTTACTGTTTGGTGCGACTGCCTGGTTTCGTCTTTAATGTTTAGGTGACATGTGTGCAACCTGTAGGTCATCGATTTTGGTTGGCTCCTCTTCCCTTTTAGAACCGTGGGACCTGGAGACCGGAGACTATTAAGAGACCAATGAAATCAGTGGAATTGTGGGAACCCTTCAATAGCCGCTAATTTATTATTTAATGTGCAAGCTTATTTATATATATATATATATATATATATATATAATATATATATATAAATGGAGGCTCTTAGGGTCTTCAAACCCAAAGCATTCCTCCTCACTCTATTGGGCCGACCCTTCCTTTGAGGGATTAAAATATATTGTGTTTAAACTTATATTTATAGCTACTAAATCCATATAATACAAGACATACACTCACTAGAAAAATAAAACATCGGCTATGAATGTTTACATATGTATAAAATCACATGCTATTTATCTTCTGCAATATCATACAAAGTGTGGTTGAAATAAGTAAACACACGATATACGAATGATCTTGTCAAACACTTCCGATTATTGCTAAAAGTTGTATTACTATTGAATAAAAAATGAGCTAATTAGACGAATAATATGTACATGTGATATCAAAGCTATTCACTCAAAAGGTTTATATAATTTATTTTACATCTAGATTTATTTACTTATTCTTTTTTTTCTTTCTTTTCAATAATGATGAATTTAACTTTGTTTAAAAGGCAACGCAATGTGATTTGCGTCTTCGTAGGATGTGGTGGTCAATGCTTAGGAATTAGGACCTTATCGGGGCAACACATGATCCAAAACTAGATCTTTAAGTTGCATTAAGATTTAAACTCGTATAATGAGGAGCATGTTTGAAATGAAAGGGGTCGAAAGAATTACAATTTCATATTTGATCGATAGTAAATCGATGGCTATAGTGTCACGTACCAGATGTTATGCATAGTGTGCATCAAGTTTTAATAAATAGAAAATGAAAACTACTAGAATAGTTAGTTATATAGTATAGAAATTTATCCAGAAAATGTTTAGATAAAGTTTCATGAATTATAGTTAAGAAAATTAAAATACACACATGAAGAAACACGGATCGTAAATCTGTTGGGTCAAAACAAAAAAGATGGAAGGGAGTAACATAAATTCATTTGAAGCGTATAAGCATTAACACTTAAAACAACATAATATATTACAATTATCAAATTTGCTTGTGAGTAAATAGTCAAAATATATGTGTAATTCTAAATTTTTACTTTGTTAGACCGAATATCATAATACAATAGACCATATTTTTTTTACTATAGTGTTTATATTGACACGCTCATTACTCTCAAGCTAAGATATTTTTTACGATATTTTAATATTATATCAAATAATCTTAGGAGAATAATAAATAAGTATGTTTTTGGTAAAAAAAAGTACTAAAAAACACACATGAAATCGAAGACCGACTTTAAATAGGCAATGAACCATTATAATGTTTGAGTTGACATGCCACTAACTCTTTATGAAAAACTAAGTTAGTTATATATTAAGTTATATAGTTAGTAACTTATATGAGCATGAAAACTACCAGCCATACTAATGTTGACAAGGTGTTGATGATGATCATATATGTCACTAATGAACCAAGTTGTCGTTGATATTTGTTACTACCAATGACCAACAACAACTTATCATTGGTTAAGTTTACAATAATGATCAATTTGTATGTTTTTTCATCAATCATCAAAGTCTTTCTAACAACATAATAAAATTTATTTTCATCACGAGCAAGACCTCCATCAAGACCGTGCCATGTGGATCACGTCTAATGTGATACCTGGTGCCCACGAACTCCCCCAAGAGGATGTTATCATTTGAAACCATGTTTGATGTACATACAATAATATCTATACTATATAGCATACGAGAAAGACATTTTAAGATACCATTAAATTAAGAATACTTACCTTATTCAATATATAAGATATAAACATTTTTAAGGGTAAAATAGTATTTTTAACATTATTTACAAATCACCACTTACAATTAGTTATATAATAACCTAATAATTACTATAAATTACATAAAATTTTACATTATCTACCCATAAACCAAAAAGCTAAATTTGTTTTAAAATATTTGTTATATCAATTTATCATGTCTAATAACTTTTTGATACTACAACCGTAAATATGTATTTTTTAAACGTTTGATGTAATTTTTTTGCTGAACCGATATGTATTTTACAAGGTACAATAGGTTAATGCATAAATATACAAGTATTCATGCAAAATCTATTTATTTGGTGTCTTAAATTTTAGCTTAGAAAAAATATAATAAACTTTTATAAAATTGACAAGAATAACAAAAATTAAAAACTCGCGTCATAATATAAAATGTTATCCCGTCGCATTGCGCGAACACCCTTCTAGTTATTTTTAAATGAATGCATAAATCTTTTACCATATATCAATGTATATTTTAATTATAATCTTAAAGACAAAGTTTTTTTAACAGCTAATTGGATCGCTAACGAACAGTAACCTCTCCAAACATGATTACTCAAATACGAAAACTTAGGTCATTATACTAACACGCCCCTAAAAAAACTCGTAAATCAATCCCAAACCATAAACCACAAGGATAACCCAACTTAAATTTTCTTTTTCTTACTCATATTTTAAAATCATAAATAATTAACACTCTCACCAAAACTCGAAGTCGTGTTAGAAGACTATAAAATAAAAGAATGATACAAAATCTTGAAGATACACCAGAGATTCACACGCGTTATGCTCTCATAGATTCACCTGCACATATCATTCCAACTTTTCATACATTCTCACCTCCAGCCACCGTAAACCACCGTAACGCCACCACACAATTATAATAATAATAATAATGTTCACCACAACCCCCACCTTCTCCACCACCTCAGCCCTAATCTGCTGCAAAAATACCCCTTTTCACCCTCTCAATCTCCACCCCTCCGCCCACCTCCGTCGTCCCACTTCCACCCATCTCCATAACCCCATCAGGTCCATTACTTCGATCAATATACAGATGATTTGAGAAATGTATTTGATCTGTAGTTGTTAATTGGTTCATCAATTTGTATGGATTTTGCAGAAGTTTTGTTGAAAGCAGAGGTAATTTGGGGATGAAGCAGAAATCGAAGCGAGGGTTTGGTCCCGTGTGTTTCTCTGCTCCTGTTACGACGACCAATCTTCAATGGATCTGCACGATTTCTTCTGCGTAAGTTGTATTCACTCTTTTCGCTCGTATAGACACTGTTGATGGTAGTAATTCATAGCTTCATAGTTAATAGCTATGATTGGTCAATTTTGACTATTGAGGTCAAACATAGTAGTTTTTACATGACACAGTTGATTGTGTTTACGTTAAGTTACGTATAGTATAATGTTTATGACCATGAAAGGTTATTGGCTTATTGCTTAATCAATACATTACCATTTTTACAGAATAATAATATATTAATCATTTAATGTATACATTGTTTATGAAGTTGATGATGATGTTAGCATGTTATTAGATCTTCTTACTTCGAATGACATGCGATCATAGCATCAATGGTATTAGTGATATTTACATATTTACTAGTGCAAAACTTGTGATAAGATTCAAGGGAGACATAGATTAAAGAAAAAAGTTAAAGTATTATCAGAATCATATTTTATTGTCGTATGAAGTTTTTAATAGTCATGTGATGTATCTGTTTCATGAAGAGTGTGATTCTTAATTACTAAATTAAGCTGGACCAGGATATTTTTTTTGAATGATTACCATCTTATGGATTTAGCGAATTAATAATTTGATATGCTGGACCAAGTCGGGACTCCACGGGCGCAGGACATAGGCAAGAAAAGGGCTAGATATGTTCTATGGTTCTACTCAACGTTTTTGTTAAACCAAAGTAGGAGAGATATAATTATAATTTATAAACTCTCTAGCAATAAAGAGAAGTATGCTGTGGATTTGATCACATTATCTGGATAAAGTTGCCAAACAGTTGGCTTTTTCTACAGATCCTTTGATGAAGTTTAACTGCAGAAATTGGAAAATTGTGGCAAATTTTCTCACATATACCGGACTGTAGTTAGTCACTATATCAAAAAAATTAATAGAGCAGACAAACAGGAATTGATAAAACATGAATGTTCTGTGCAAATAGGAAGTGGTCAAAGTTCACCTGTTTCGGAATTTTTTTTAACAGATAACATCAAATTCTCTTCAGCTTTTACATACCGCTTAAACAAAGGTATACACATTATATTTAATATAAAATTATTTAATAATAAGTCATAAAGCTTTCCTGTAAATTGAAGACGAACCTATGCTAAAAGAATGGCATCTTAACCAAGGATAAAACTTAAGCTACTTATAATTTTTTTTACCGAGTTAGTTGTTTGCCTGAATCATATTATAAGTTTGATCAATTTCTCTACAGGGTTTTGATGTTTGCAAAGGGCACTGCAATTCATAAATCATTTCTTGTTCCTTTCTTTGCTCTACAAGCACCTGCAAGCCTTGTGTCGTGGATCAAGTAAGCTCATAAAATCTTCCATTGCAACACTTTCTGAAATTTAAAAGTATAACTATCTATTTACTGGTCATAATAACTACTGCTTGTTGATATTGTTGATACTGGTATACAGGGTTCCTTTCTTCCGCGTTTATTGGAATGAACTTAAGTCATTACATTGATAGTCAAACCATTTATAGAACTATATGCTATGTTAGATGTTGCCATCTTCAGGGACAAAAGTTCATCCTTATTTGTATTTAAGCTTTAATTAGTTACCTATTTGGTTTTTGAAATTTACTTGTGCAATTCAGGGGTGAATATGGAATCTGGACAGCATTCTTGGCACTTTTGGTTCGCCTTTTCTTCTACATACCTGGTAGGTAACAGTGTAACACTACAAGTACGTTTCCTGAGATGGTGTAGACCAATACAAACTAATTGAAGGCATTTCACAATTTTACATATCAAATTCAGAAGCTTTCATACAGCTATAATGTTATATCACCATTGCTGGAACCAAATTGACTGTTGACCACATGACCATTTATAATTACAATATTCATCTCAAGAAAACGTAGAAAACCACTGCTTGTTGAAACTTTTGCTGTTTGTCACAAACCTCCCATAATAATTTATTGACAATACGTAATAGGAGTGGCATAACGAGCAGGTCTCATAATGGGTCAAAACAGGCAAATTAAGTACAGATCAAAACAGCTGAGTTGGGTTGGACTGACCTGACCCACAAACATTTCTTTTTTTAAAGACCTTACAATAGTTAATACGCTAAATATGATTGTAGTACTAAAATAACTTCTATTAATAAAGCGATTTAGAAGGTTTTATGCATTTGAGTACGTTTGAAACAACTTTTAACCCTTTTGACCCATTGGAGATAAATATAATTTAAATTTATGTTATGTATGGATGGGGTAGAAGTGCCACCTCTAATATGTAAATATCTTGAACAACCTGCAACTAAGTGACCATAGGCAGTTCTATTATATTATTTATTGTTTTAATATACTATTATACTGACTCTCTTCTTGTAGGTGAATTGGAATTGCCATTTATAGCATTGCTAATGGTAATTCTGTCTCCTTACCAAATTACAAACTTAAGGTAATGAAAACATTGTCCACTCCTTCTCTCATATCATCTCCGCTTTCAGTTATTTTCCAATAAGAATGTTGTTTGTCACAGAGGAAGACAAGAAGGGGTTGTTCTGTCTTTGGTTATAGCAGCATTTCTGGCGTTCCAGCATTTCACTCGGATTGGCAGTTTACGCAGGGCATTTGACCAAGGTTCTATCGTTGCTACCCTAGCCATACTTTGTGTTGTCATTGTGCCATGTGTACTTTTAATCTGAACAATTGGAAACCATATTAAATTTGTAGGAATATGTTTTAATAGTCAATATGGTTTTTGCCTACATGTAAGAGTATTTATCTGAGAGAATAAGACTTCACATGAGCATAAAAGTCAACTTGATGTGCAGTTTGAAGATTAGAATTACTTCAGTATGCCTTTTACATACATGTAAGAGTATTTCTGTGAGAATAAGACTTACATAAGCATAAAAGTCAACTTTACTTTTAGATTGAAGATTTGTTCAGAATTCAATAGAATGCCAACGTTCTGCGTATGTTACATTGCCAATAAGCACATCATTGGCTAGTATATATGTTTATTTGTTCAGTAAATAGTAAATACTATTACTCCACATGTATTTCTCTAAATACGAGCTCGTCTACGGGTTTCATTCTGCTAATAATTGCCAAAAGTAACAGGTAGAGAACCCAATAAACGGTTTTTCAGGTTTGTAAAGAGGTATTTAGTCAATTTGAATTTTACCAGTAGATTTAATGGAAGTTGGTGTAAAATTATAAACTTGTTACAAATAGAAACCATGCATCCTAATATACAACATATTGAAAAAAAAAATCAAAATTTATGACTTGAATAAAACGCATGCACTATATGTGTAAGTAACTCTAACAAGTTAAACTTTTGTTTATCAAATATCATATTATGATTTTGATTTTTGTATTTATACTCTCAGTTATCATGTATTCATGTTACTTTAATACAAATTTAAATTTAGTTTTTGTGAAGTTATACCCTACTCACCCGTCAATTTGTTTAATCCTTTTAGATAAACATATTATACATCTGTATTCATGCTACAAGGTTTTAAATGTATCTGACTTAGGGTGACATGGTTCACATGAATAAATATATGAGTTATTTCTGGTTCATTGATCTCAACCCTGACAACCCAACATGACTCCATAACAACACCTAGTTTTATGGCATTTTTTAAAGTGAATAATGTGTCACATGAACAAATTTAATAACGTAAAAAACATAGCAATGTTAGTTCAGTATTCAATATTGTATAGGAGTTAAAAGATAATTAATATTGGTGATTTGATGCTGATGATCACTATGTTCGGAGCAAATTCTTATGATCATTTTGATAAACAAAGTTGCTTAGAACATATCATATAAGAGGTGGGAGACAATATATTAATATGAAAGTGATCATCAACTATCTATACTTTAAGCAATCTTGATTAATCAAAGCATACTGAAAACACCCAGAATGTTACTGAAGTTGTTGACGCTAGTCATGGAGCTTGTTACCTCACTCTTGATCCAAATACACGAGTCTTAGGTGTCGTTAGCAAAGTCACAGGAGATACAACCCGGACCAATATTTATTCCATATCCATTTGGCATAGTAGGTTGTTATTTGTACAAATCATTTGAAGTCTCGTGCAATGGATCGTCACAAGATCATTATCCTCTTCGGTTTGCAAATTTCCAAAAGTTTCCCATTTTAGAATTTTCGATAAACTTGATACGCGTGATTGATGATTCAACCATTAAGTGTAACGATGACTCGGACATGTCATCTATTGGACAATACAACCTGGACCAATATTTATTCTTTTCACGAAATCATAATCTTTATGTAGCATGGGATGTAACATTTCAGTTGCATTTTCGGATGTTGCTTTGGGGAGGAGATCAAGTTTTACATGTGAATCATTATGTAACGAGACACTACATGCTACTATATCTGCCGCTAGTTGTAACACATTCAATGGTTGTTGCCAACTTAGCATCCAGATATTACCAAATCATATGGTTTTATAATCAACTATAACACATATAGTTCATATGCTCAAGCACTCATCGTTGAAATAGTGCACCGATCTCTTTTGGCAAATCCCAGTTACAACTTCACATGGTCTTAAATTGGGTTGTTGCAGCTACCACATGCCACCAAGCTACGCAAACAGGAGATAGCTTGTGTGGCGGGAACAATTTTTGTGTAAATTCGATAAATGGCCCAAGATATAATTGTCATTACAAACAAGGTTACATAGGGAACCCCTATCTTCCTGAAGGATGCCGAGGTAATTTCAAAGTTTTGTGTTATACCTTGTGATAAATATTTGTATAAACTCACTCGTTTTATTTTCTTTAGTTTAAAAAATCAAATAGATGTTAACAGTTGTCCAAAGCAATCAATCATCATTGTGAAGAGGGTGAGACTTGTGTATATACACACGGGAGCTACAAGTGAATATCCCAACATAGCCACATATCAAATGTTTCGGGTAAATTATCGTAGCTTAGTGTGTCTTACTATGGCCTTCAGTTGAAAACTCTAGTTTTGACATTGTGCTAACTTAATTTGATAGGCGTGTAGTAGCTCTTGAAATCGTAATTGGACTTCCAACTTTTGGTGCTATTGGTTATTGGAGGTACATAAAGCTTGTCAAAATAAAGTACAATGTACAAAGGGTTGTTTCCTGATGGGATGGTTGTAGCGGTAAAGAAATCAAACATCATACATGTAGATCAAGTAGAACGATTTGCTAATAAAGTTTTTATTCTTGCACAAATAAACCATCGCAATATAGCAATGATTTCGCGACAGGATCGGACTGGCCGGTCCGACCGGGGATCGGTCCGGTTCGCATCGACTCGTTTTGGACTGGTCAAACCGGCCGGTTCGTCCCGAACCGCTGGTCGGACCGGTTTTTTATTTTTTATTTTTTAATGTGTAAAAACGGGGTGTTAAACCATAAACTAGTACATCGGATATACAAATATATTTAAGTTTTATATATAACTATAAAATATATATGTAAATCATATATAAATTACTTATATTTAATTACATATATAAATATAATTAAAATACAGTTAAATCCGGTCCAACGGTCCGACCATCAAACTAGTAAGACGTCCGGTTCGACGTCCGATCCGGTTCTAAAAACATTGCAATATAGTGAAACTATTAGGTTGTTGCTTGGAATATGAAGTCTAAATATTGATGTATGAGTATTTGGCCAATGACACCCTCTCACAACATCTTCATGTTAGAGAAGGACTTTCAACTTTTTCATGGAAAGATCGAATTCAGATTGCAAGAGAAGTTGCGGGAGCACTAGCTTATCTGCATGCTTATGCATCACCAACAATATTTCATAGAGATATTAAGCCAAGCAACTAAGATCAAAACTTCAAAACAGTAGTATCCGATTTTGGGTTGTCAAGATCGGTACCTCTTAGCAAAAGTAATCTAAGTACACAAGTTGAAGGAACATTTGGATACTTAGATCCTGAGTATTTTTAGTTCGGAAGACAAACTGCAAAAAGTGATGTATATTCCTTTGGCGTGGTCCTTACTGAACTGTTAACCAAGAAAAGTTGTATTTCCTCAAGTGACTCCGGTGAAGGATTGGTGCCGAGGTTTAAGCATTTAGCGAAACATAATACGTTTGTTGAAGTTTTGGACAAACAAGTTGTGCAAGAGGCTATGATGGACGATATATTTCTTGTCATTACTCTTGCCAAGAGATGCATGAAAACAAATAGCAAAAAAGACCAACCATGGAAGATGTGGTCGTGAATTTGGACAAATTAAGAGTAGTACAACCCGCGGTTTCTCATAAGTGCATTATAGAACACGAACGCACAACTAGTGAGTTATAGTACATATGTACATCTATACTTCCACTCCTCGTAGGTTAGACGAGGAAGAAGACTATTAAAACCGTAGTATTAGATTATTTTCTAAACTGAATTACAAGAGACTGTAACTTATTATAGTTTGGGAACTCTTTTGATAATTATTACAAAGGATGCCTAACCTGTTAGTTCATTTATTCTTTGTGGTTTCATCTACTTAAGCTTTAGTACCATCATATATGTAAACGCTGTTAGTTGTTTTATGGGTTATAACTACTTAAGTGTTTCCTCCATTAAAGTACTTCTAAATTGAACAATTTGTTTCCTTTTCAAACAATCTAAACCCTAAACCCTAAACCCTTTTAGTCTAGTGTCACCTTGTGTAAATCCCATCAAATTAATGCAGGTTTGAATTCTACAAAGTGAGCAAGATGTGGATTTTTTAATTAGATTTTAAGGGAGAGTGTGTTCGATCACTATAAAATAATATATATATTACAACCCATCAGGTTCGGGTTGTTAAAAGTTTTCAAATAATCTGCAATATAAAGAAAAGAAGTAGAACCATAATGTAAACTATAAAATTTTTCAAATACTTAGATCTTACTAAATCCTTACTAGTTTTAAAAGCAAATAAACAAATTTTCGATGACATTTGATGGCTGGATTTCTGCAGAGTACTTACTTTTTTTTTTCAATGAAAAACATCCTTAATTTATTGAGTTTTTTTAATATTCTTTATATATTTTTTTATTGAAGTTATTGCAAATTTGCAAGTGATTTAGTTATTCTAATGAAGAGAAGAGTTAGGTCCAAAATTAACTTAAATTAAATAGTTGTCCGTTGCTTGAGCAAGTCAAAGTAATTAACCACTTGAATAATCTTAGCGGTGAATTAACCATGTGATTCTCTCGACACGTTTAGTCAATAGTGAATTAATGATAGTGGTTAATTTGAATTTAGATATTAGTAATTGTTTATTATAATTATAATTTTGATTTTTGTTTAAATGGGTTGCTAGTTGATAACTTAACCTCTGTGTGATCGTTATTAAATTTTCTATCCCGGTTAAAGTTGATGTCATAGATATAAATAAATATGTGTCGGTTCAATCATAGCACGTCAACCTACTAACATGCATGACACGATTCATACACCTAGTTTTACAACATCTTTTAAAACGAATCACATGGAAACATGAAAGAATCACGATAACACGTAAAAGAGCAAAATCTGATTTGTTTAATTAAAAGTTAATATATCGTATAAGTTACTAAAAGATTACAAATGAAATATTGATGCCAAAACTAAGTTCCAGTTCATATCACGATGTTTGGAGCATATTCCTATGATACTTTTAATAAACAAACAAGCTAGGTTGCTTAGAACATATCATATATAAAAGCAAGATATAATATACATACGCCTGAATTGAATATCAGCCGAATAAGAATGAAATTCCTTTTTCTCCGAATGTATTTAACATTAAATTAATCATTCAATTATTTACCTCTAGCAACTTTGATCTAAAAGCATACTCACAACACCTACAATGCTACCAAAGTTGTTGATGCAGGTTGTAGTGTGTGTTACCTTGTTGTTGATGATTAAAGTAAGCGAGTCTGAAGCATCGTTAGCAAAGCCAAGGTGTCGGGAGACATGTGGTAATGTAACTGTTCCATATCCATTTGGTATAGGGTCAGGCTGTTATTTGCACGATTCATTTGAAGTCTTTGTAGCGGATCCTCACAAGATAATGTTCCAATTTGGTTTACAAATAACCAAGAATTTCCCATCTTAGAATTTTCCACAGACTTGGTACGAGTGATCCATGAATCAACCAGAGTGTGTGCTTACGAGAACAAGTCACTAGGGGATGGCTTGGTCTTGGATCAATATTTTTCCTTTTCGCAAGATCATAATCTTTATGTGGCAGTGGGGTGTAACATTTTCACTATATTTAGGCTTGATTGGAGTGGTTTACATTTTTGTACATCTTTATGTAATGAAACACTAGCTGATATTGTATATGCCACTGGTTGTACCAGTTTCAACGGTTGCTGCCAACTTAAAATCCCGAAAAACACAACATCATATAACTATTTAATCAGATACGGCACAAATAGTTCACCATGTGCTCACGCATTCATTTCCGAAAGTAGTGCACCAATCTTTTTTGGACAACAACACGCACACATGCCTGTGGCCTTAAGTTGGGTTGTCGCACTTACCACATGCCATGAAGCTAGCACAAATGGCGACAACTTGTGTGGAAGGAATAGTTATTGCATTGATTCAAAAAACAGGCTTGGATATAACTGTCGATGTAGACAAGGTTTCAAAGGGAACCCTTACCTTCCTGAAGGATGCCAAGGTAATTCCACAGTTACTAATTATACTATGTGCTTAATATATTCTTATAAACTCAAATGTTCTATTTTCAACAAATAGTAATTAACTTTTGTCCGAAGCACTCAAATCATTATTGCAAGGAGGGGGAGACTTGTGTGTACACACACAAGATCTACAAGTGCATATCCACCCATCGACACAAATCGAATGGCTCGGGTAAATGATTTGTACCTTCATGGCGTGTCTTATTACAACATTTCAAGTGAAAAGTTATAGTTTGTGCTAACTTAATTTAATTGCAAGTGCAGTAACTCTTGAAATCATAATTGGACTTTCAGCTTTTGGTGTTACTGGTTATTGGATATATATAAAGCTTGACGGAATAAAAAAAGCTAAAATTAAGAAGAATTTATTTGAAAAGAACGGGGGACATCTATTGATGCAACAAATTTCTGCTAATAAATCATGTGTCATGACAATAAAAGTTTATACCGTGGAAGAAATGGAGAATGCAACCAAATATTTCAGTAGAAGTAGGATCGTTGGCAAGGAAGGACAAGGTATAGTGTATAAAGGGCTGTTCCCCAATGGCACAATTGTAGCCATAAAAAAGTCAAACGCCGTAGATGTAGATCAAGTAGAGCGATTTGTTAATGAAGTTTTCATTCTTGCACAAATAAACCATCGTAACATAGTGAAATTGTTAGGGTGCTGCTTGGAATATGAAGTCCCCTTATTGGTATATGAGTATTTGGCCAATGACAACCTCTCACAACATCTTCATGACGGGACAGGACTTTCGACATTCTCATGGAAAGACCGTATGCGGATTACAAGAGAGGTTGCGGGAGCACTAGCCTATTTGCATTCTTATGCATCGCCAACAATATTTCACAGGGATATTAAGCCGAGCAACATCTTATTAGATCAAAACTACAAAGCAGTTATATCTGATTTTGGACTTTCAAAGTCAGTACCTATTAGTAGAAGCCATCTAACTACACAAGTCGAAGGCACATTTGGGTACTTAGATCCCGAGTATTTTGAGTCGGAAAAACTTACTGCAAAAAGTGATGTTTATTCCTTTGGTGTCGTCCTTACTGA
The DNA here is from genome assembly GCA_025506515.1 of Flaveria trinervia. Classification (NCBI taxonomy): domain Eukaryota; kingdom Viridiplantae; phylum Streptophyta; class Magnoliopsida; order Asterales; family Asteraceae; genus Flaveria; species Flaveria trinervia. The sequence goes on along the minus strand of CM046444.1, from coordinate 4,597,638 downwards.
AATCTTAACAAGGAAAAAGTCTATTTCTTCAAGTGACTCGGGTGAAGGCTTGGTGCCAAGATTTAAGTATTTGGTGAAACATAATCGGTTTTCTGAAATTTTGGACAATCAAGTTGTGCAAGAGGCTATGATGGACGATATAGTTTTTGTCGCTAATCTTGCCAATAGATGCATGAAAATGAATAGTGAAAAAAGACCAAGCATGAAAGAGGTGGTCGCAAATTTAGACAAATTAACAGCAATTCAACTTGAACTTCCTCTTAAGGGCATCACATAAGAACTCACAACTAACGTATTCTAGTACGTTCATATGTACCTCAATAGTTCCTTTTGCTTAACACGGCAGTAATTCTCTTTTGCTTCTAGCAAGATACATCATGCTTTTTATAATTATATTGCAACATTAATAAAAACGATGACGATTTCTTGAAACATGACTGTGTTTATAAACCAAGTTTTTAAATTTTGGGATTCTTTATGTAAGGACTATAATTTTTAACAAAATGCAAAAATAATGATGCATTGACTGGGTTATAGTCTAACCCCATTGAGTACATAATTCTTGTTTGGGTTGTACTATAAACTTTAAACTAATGGGTTAACCTGATAACCTGTTTAAGGGTTTAAGAATTCTTTAATAATACTCACTTTAGAGTTCTTTAATTCTTCATTTCCTTTTCCTTTGCTCTTGAAAATTGAAAAGGGTTCATACACAGCTTATATTTTGTAATGTATAAAAAGTGCATTAATTTTGTGCCACTGACGTATGAATTTATGTTATTTTTGCTTCTTAACATCATAAATCCTTATATATTTACTAATATTTTTGTTCCAAATGTATATATAGTTTTGTTAACTACTAAAAGATCACTGGCAGGCTAATGGTGATTTGGCCACGCTTTTATTTTCATTAGTTTAGTACGAAACTTGAAACTATCGTCAGAAAAATAAAACTTATCAACTCGTGGTTTGATTTTAAATAAGGTTTAAGCATTTAGAATTTGGAATTTTGATTTTCCATGATATATATTCCTTTAATTTTCCCTCTTTGAACTCTAGTTTTCATCAACTTCATTTATTACTACCATCATTTATTACTACCAGTCTACCACTTTTGAACTTTTTAAAATTTGGTATAATATTCCTTTAATCTCCCACCTTTGAACTCTTTGGTTATAATTTTAATCATTGCTCATCCTCATTATGATTTTTTATATTAACTAGAAAAGTTTTTCTGCGCTCAGAGTAGTTTTCACCAAAACCATGTTGTTACAACAAAAGGTTATCATATTAAAGCACAAATTAGTTATATAAAAAAGTAAAACAATAAAAGATAAAAGAAATTAAAAATTATAAATGAAACTAATTGAGCAAAATGCTTAAAGTACCTTGATTCTTGCATACCACTTTCCGCAAGTGCCAAACCCCAAACCCTCTCTTTGTGGTTGTGTGGCGCAACAATTTTAAAATATGTCATTTTTTTTTGCAGTTAAATATAATCTAATTTTTATTTCACAACTTATAATACTGATAATCTAATAAAAATCTAAAGGTATATTTTCAATAAGTTTTTTAATCAAATTCTAATATAAATTTACTAAATATTAAGCACATACATACATACATAATAAAAATAGAAAATTAAACAAATAAAAAAGTAAAAAAATAGGAATATACAAAACTCGTTTAATGGTTCAGAGGTTTCACATACACATTGGTTTGAGTTGTAGGTAGCTATCATTTTAATGTGGAAAGTGTGACGATCGAATTTGGTTGTTATGTAGACTAAGTGATAGACATTTAACATTTAGTTTTGGGATTGACAAACTGTTTATACATGTATCTAGGTTACACGGATCTAAATTTGTCCATGTGGACCATGTTTGATATTTTTGGCACGAATATGTACGAGTCGTGTCTGGGTTTAACAATTATAATATCTCAACCTGACTACCATACACCCTTTTTTATGCCATCTTTTAAAAGGAACCGAGTTTCATGCGAAGAATTTCAATAAAGTAAAAAAAATAGAAGTATTTGTTTAATATTCATTATATAAAAGAATTAAAAGATGACAAATGAAACTAGGTTCCGATTATATGATCACAATATTGTTTGGAGCATATTCCTATGACAATTTAGATAAACAAACAATGTTGCTTAGAAGATATCATATTAAAGGTGGGAGACAATGTATGTAAGCTACGTTGAATTGATACCAGCCGAATGAGACTCTGTCTCCAAATGTATTCAACTATATATTTATTTATAAACAACAATGATTGATTAAAACATACTAAAAAACACCTAGAATGACGTTAAGGTTGTTGATGCTAGTTGTGGCGTTTGTTACCTCATTCTTGATCAGCATACACAAGTCACAAGCTTCGTTAGCAAAGCCAGGGTGTCAGGAGACATGTGGTAATGTAACTATTCCATACCCATTTGGCATAGGGACGGGTTGTTATCTGTACAAATCATTTGAAGTATTGTGCAATGGATCGTCACAAGATCATCTTCCTCTTCGGTTTGCAAATAACTATGAACTTCCGATTTTAGAATTCTCTACGAACTTGGTACGTGTGATTGATGAATCAACCATTAAGTGTAAGTCTTACCTAAAAATAACAATTGGGACGGCTTGATCCTGGACCAATACTTTTCCTTTGCGCAAGATCTTAATCTTTTTGTGGTAGTGGGATGTAACATTTCAGCTGATTTCCTTGATAAAGATATATGGACTCAGTTAAGGTGTGAATCTTCATGTAATGAGACAATACCTGCTATTGGATCTGCCACTAATTGTACTGGTGTCAACGGTTGTTGTCAAATTAGCATCCCAAAAAATACCACATCATATAGTTTTGTAATAGACTACAAGAAAAATAGTTCGTGTGCTCACGCGTTCATTGCTGAAAGCAGTGCACCAATCTCTTTTGGCAAACCAGAATTACAACTTCCTGTGGCCTTAAATTGGGTTGTTGAATCCACCACATGTCACAAAGCTAGCAAAACACGAGACAACTTGTGCGGCAAGAACAGTTATTGTGTGGATGCGAAAAACAACTTAGGATATAATTGTCGTTGCCCACAAGGTTACAAAGGGAACCCCTACCTTCCTAATGGATGCCAAGGTAATTGGTTGCAATAACTTTATTTTCAATCAATAACATCATGGATGTAGAAGTTAATCTTTTTTAGTACAAATCATAGTTTGTAGATACTTGCTTTGTTTGGATGTATTCCCTTTGTTGTTATATCCTCTTATAAAGTCACTCGTTTTGTTTTTGTTCAATCAACAAATAGATATTAGTCGATATTGTCCAAAGGAGTCAGATCATTACTGTGAAGAGGACGAGACATGTGTAAATACGCATGGCAACTACAAGTGTATTTCCCTACATCGGCACAAATCAAATGTTCAAGGTAAATAATCTGTAGCTCTTTCTTTCTGATCATCTATTCAAAAGTGTTTATGTATAATACATTCATGTCCTATTAGTGTCTCAAGAACTAAATTGGTAAAAGTTAGGACATTTCCTAAGACTTCATAGTTTTCAAGACCTTACACACACCATTCTAATTCACTGGTCAATTCTCTTTCCAACTATCATTTCCCCCTTTTTGGATTCATATTCAATTCGAATTTTAATACTTTGAATACTTTATCATTAAATATCTTCACCAGGTGGAAATGTTTGTTATGGTGACTTATGTTAATTCTTATTTACGAAGATAAAGAAAAAATGATTAGATGGATGTTTTGGATTCCTTAGTGCATCTTGTTACGACAACCTTTTAGATGAAAAGTTTTAGTTATGACACTTGTACTAACTGAAATTAGTTGCAAATGCAGTATTTCTTGAAGTTATAATTGGGCTTTTAGCCTTTGGTGCTATTGGTTATTGGACATACATGAAGCTTGTTAGAATAAGAAAAAATAAGATCAAGAAGAAGTTCTTTAAAGAAAATGGGGGATATTTATTGATGCAATATATATCGGCTAATAAATCACGTGTCATGACCATAAAAGTTTATACCTTGGAAGATATGGAGAAGGCAACTAAAAATTTTAGTAGAAATAGGATCGTTGGTAGGGGAGGACAAGGTACCGTGTACAGAGGATTGTTCTCTGATGGCACAGTCGTAGCCATAAAGAAATCAAACTTCATGGGTGTAGATATCGTACATCGATTTGTTAATGAAGTTTTCATTCTTGCACAACTAAACCATTGCAATATAGTGAAACTATTAGGATGTTGCTTGGAATACGAAGTCCCCTTATTGGTATATGAGTATTTAGCCAATGACACTCTCTCCCAGCATCTTCATGACGAGGCAGGACATTCGACATTTCCATGGAAAATTCGTATGCAAATTATAAGGGAAGTTGCGGGAGCGCTAGCTTATCTACATTCTTATGCATCACCAGCAATATTTCATAGGGATATAAAACCTGAAAACATCTTATTAGATCAAAACTACAAAGCTGTAGTATCTGATTTTGGACTTTCAAGATTAGTACCTCTTAGTAGAACTCATCTAACTACACAAGTTGAAGGCACATTTGGATACTTAGATCCTGAGTATTTCCAGTCAGGAAAACTCACCGTAAAAAGTGATGTTTATTCCTTCGGTGTGGTTCTTACCGAACTCTTAACTAGGAAAAAGTCTATTTCTACAAACAACTTAGGTGAAGGCTTGGTGCCGAGGTTTAAGCATTTGGTGAAACATAATCGGTTTGTTGAAATTTTAGACAAACAAGTTGTGCAAGAGGCAATGATGGACGACGCGATACTCGTTGCTAAACTCGCCAAGAGATGCTTGAAAACAAATAGCAAGAAAAGACCAAGCATGAAAGAGGTGGTTGCATATTTAGACAGATTAAGCATGTAACAAAACTCGAACTTCCTGGTAATTGTATCATTGAACATGAACTAACAACTAAGATATTCTAGTACATATGCACCTTAATACTTCAAAATTCCAATCATTCACTGAGCATCAAATATTCTAAATGATTTTTACGTACTTTTTAAACAATCTAAATGATTCACTAAACATCAAAGGTAAAGTGAGTCATACCATTCAACTCTCATGGATCAATAAATAACGTTGGTAAGTTGTTTCTTAATTCTCAGACTCCATTAAGATGTATGGGATTTTTAACATTTGGTAGTCATTGCTAAAAGATATTTGTGAGGGTCATGATCGTCGCATATATATAGTAACGCTGGCGAGTTTTAATAACTTTAAAATCTACTGGGGATGATGAATAAGCACATAGCTGGTGATGCTCAAACTCTAACATCAAAAGGTGAGTCCATGATGATAATAAGCATAAGTTTTACCGAAATGAATGATTTAGATTCAAATGACTATATAAGCTACCAATTGGATTAAATTTTAATTATGTAGTTACATAACACCACTGATATGATTGACATCATAAAGCTATAATTATGGTGTAGTTAATCTCCAACCTGGCTAATTATAAAGCTATAATATTTTATATCCAAGAACATTACTAGCTTCGTGAATTTTCCCAAAATTGTATGAGTAATTTCAAGGAAAGAAAGAAAATTATATAATAATATTCTATATAATATATACTCATTTTGAAGTGTCGGTGGCCGCCACCACCGACATGCCACGTGGCCACATAACATTGGTCCAAACAGATTTGTTTTTTCTTTTTTTTCCTTTTTTATGTTTTTAGTAATATATATTAAGTTCAGCCTCTGTTTTTAGACATAGGATTTGCCTGATGGTTAACGCTTCATGAGCGGTTTTTTTTCTGCTCAAACACCAAGGTTCGACTCTTGGGCCAGTTACTTTGTTTTTGCTTTGTTTTTTAAACCAAAAAAATTTGACTTAACTTTAGTTACATCCTATATTAACTCTTGATATATGAAATAAAAAAAAACCTCTTTTATGTTGTTTAAGCACTTATTTGGTGTGGGAACATTATTTCTTTGTTACTTTAATTTTATTTTTTCCATTAGGGAGAAAATTTCCGCCGCATCTCGCGGGTAAAAACCACCTTTATTATCAATATGATATTACTAACCATATGAAGTCATATTAGATTATGAATTAATGTGTTTTAATAAATGATTTTGCTTCTAAATAAAGTTTATCAAAGGTTTTGGAGTTGTATTAAAGCTCGATGTCGATGGGAACGGTATTAATATATTAATTTTTTTCTTATATTAAATATGATTATTGTTTAGTCACTACATTGTCATATAACACTACAAGATAGTATACTTTTAGCTACTATTTTTTTAGCGACGAAATAAACCGTCGCTATAAAGCTACCTATTGTGACTAAATTTACTTGGTAAAGCTTTTTCAATTTTTTTGTTTTTCATTATCTATTGTGACAAAATTTCATCTCGATACATCTTGGCGGGTTGGAGGGAAAAATAAGCGCTCTATTGAAGATCTATAGCGACAGAATTTTATCTCGATGAACGTAGGATGTTTCTTTTGTCCATTTTTATATAAGAGATGACAAGATAATAAAAAATAATAGTAAATAAAACATGACCTATAAAGACGAAACTTAGTCGCAATAGCCTTCAGATTTCAATAACTCTTTTTGTTAATTTCTTCTTCCTCATTCTACACAACAAAATTGTTTGGTGCGTCTCTCTGCTACCAGCGATTCTTCACCGGCAACTCGCCCCAGACTTCCGACCAATGCCTTCTGCGTGCTCTCCGGTGAGTTGAGACCATCTCCGGCTCCTTCTTTCCCTCTCTACGATTCTTCCCCTAAACTTCAAGGTATGAATTCTCACTTCTATTTTGTATCAGGTGGACACTCATTCCACCATTGTCATCGTAGGAGAAACGTGAAGTGCTAAACCCACTCAAATCCTTAAGGTTTCCCTTTTTATTTTTTTCTATGTATTGTATTTTTTCTTGAGTTTGTCGAGTTAGTTAATGTAGTTAGGGTTTATTATGCCTAACTTTTTTGAGTTGAATGATCATTTTCTTGACTTGCTAGGCTAGTTGATATCTCCATTTGCAATGGCGGTAGTATGTAAGTAATCTCAAATAGACTCCATAACAAACACTATATTGCTTTATGTATTTTGATGTTATATTTTTAGATTTAAGCACTCTTTTAGGCTTGGTTGGATTTTGAGTTAAGCATATGGTAGGGGTCTTTTAAGATGGAGACGCGGATGAACGAGGTTGAGAGAGAGGTTTCGGATGAAGTTGTTGAGAGGCGGTGGCGGTGGCGGAGGGGCGGAGGCGGTTGGTGGTAGGACAGTGACCGGAGTAACGCTGCGGGAGGTGGTGGCTTCGATGGAGAAGATGAAGGCGGAGATGAAGAACAAAGAGAAAGAGGCGGAGATGTAGGTGATTGTGGTAAGTTGGTTTTTTGTTTGTGGCAGTGGTTTTGTTCTTTTATTCCATACATTTCATTTTTTAATATATTTATATAAAGTGTAAATAAGTATAGTGTGTATGTTATTTGGTGTTTGGATGTACAGAATTTAGTATAAAGTTGATACTATCAAACAGTCAAGTTTCAATCAGATGCAGACTCAATCAGAACTTCAAATTGGATCAGCTTCTGACTTAATCAGATATTACTGAGTCAGCTGCATCAAACAACCCCTAAAGTATTTGATTTGGGTATATTTTTTTTACTATAACTAGAGTAAACAAGGCGAGCAGATGTTTCATGTAGATTTTGGATTATCCTCTATTTAGCAAGTACAAGTGCCGGTTATAATATCTTGTCATTTGTTTTCACGTATTTATAATGAGGGATACAAAAGCACATTTTTTGGTACTATTATCTAGGAGGTCAGGTTAGTTTGTATTTAGTTTGGTACCATTAAAATAGTTAGCTTGTTATTACTTTGGATGTGTGATGGTAGCACAAGATTTGGTTAACAGTGTTGATAAACTCCTCCCTATCCCTAGTGTAAGCCCACAGAATTATAATGATTAAACTAACACAAAACTAAGTTTCTTTCATCATCTTTTATTTATTTCAAGCTGTTATGGCAGAAACTAGTTTTCATATTGGATTGCCATATATAATGGTGATAGTCACTTTGAATTGTAATATATAACAGTGATATTCAGTTTATAATATTGATTGTCGATTGCAATATATTATAGGTTCCACATCTTCAAGGTTTATGGAAAGACAAAGAAGACAAGTTGGGTTTACATTTGATCCAACTTGATGAGGTAATACATCATCTTGATGAGAAAACCATATCTTAAGCACCTTTGCAACTTTTTGGATATGATAGGTTAAACGTTGTTGCTTAGTGCCCTGTAGGTACTCGATTTGTTTGAAACAAGTCATGTTTGTACATATATATTTTCATGTTCATTTTTCTACCAACTATGTTAGTATGTTGTTATAATCATGAATATGTTGCAAATCACACTTTATTGAGGTTACAAGGTTATGTTGGCAATTTGGCACTTTAAAGGTTTAAAACTGGTTCCTTTGTGTTTTAGTTCAAGAGGAATCTCAAAGATTAAATTGTCTTTGTAAGGTATGCAAAACTATTATGCTATTCTCCCTTGCATTACTAATTATAGCCTTCAATCTTACAATTGTTTTAAATAATTGTACAGTCAACAATAGAATTGTTAATGAACTTTACTCGGTCCAGCTCTCAATCAAGAATGTTTCTTAGTTAGCGAAGAAAAACGGTGCAGGTTAATTTCTAAGCTTGCAACAAACCTGTTTCTATATTTTTTTGATTCTTCATTATTCCTCGCCTTAACTCACAATATATATACTACAACTGATCATTGCATTATGACTTAGTCTTCCTTGTTGCAGATAGTGTTATAGGTATTAAACTCGAAAATATGATGATGAGAGCTGAATAGTGATCAATATGATTAATTATTAGTTTGTTTTTAATTGAATAAATATATTTTCATAATATGATATAAATTATAGGTATATTGATTTCTACGTTTAATTTCATTAGAATTGTATGGAGTTTTGTTTAAAACTTATAGTTTTTTATTATTGGATTTTGTTGATTTATTACTTAAAAAATCTAGAAATTTCTTTAAAATTAAAAACTATCTATGAAAATTATCTATAGCGACTACTTTTCGTCGCTATAGGTGTTATGAATTTTGTACACAAATTATCTATAGCGACTACTTTTCGTCGCATAGGTGTTATGAATTTTGTACACAAATTATCTATAGCGACTACTTTTCGTCGCAACAGGTATTAAATATATAAAATTCGAGATTACTTTTAATCAAATAATTTTTTTAATGATAGCTATAACGACTAAAATTTGTCGCTATAGCAACGAAAATATTGACCTAATACGAGGAGATATGGCGACGAAACTGTTGCGACCACATTTCGTCGCAATAGTTTTAGAGACTGCTTTTGGTCGCAATAGGTGAAAAAAAGTCTTTGCAAAAAAGCCTTTTTCTTGTAGTGATAGTGACAAAATAATAATATGTTAATCATTTAATCCATACATTGATTAGGACGTTGATGATGTTAGCATGGTATTAGATCTACATATATATGTGGAATGATATGCGATCGTAGCATCAATTGTATTAATATGTTACTACTACAAAACTTGGAGATAAGATTCAAGGAGACATGGATCAAAGAATAAAGTTAAGTGTCATCTAGTCTAATTCATATTATATTGCTGTAAAAGGGTTTTTTTAAAATTCTATAGTCATGTGATTTATATGCTTCATAAAGAGTGTGATTCTTAATTTCTAAATTAAGTTGGACCAAGATATTTCTCTATAGATTCATTTTATGGATTTCGTGAATTAATAATCCAAGTTGGGACTCCATGGCACAAGACGGAAGTGAGAAAAAGGCTTGATACGTTCTAACAAACGTTTATGTTAAACATTCCTTTTGACATTACAAATGACCTTTATAAAGCTGTTCTACAATCTGACCATTAAGTTCGGTCAAAGTAAACTGTCAAACTGAACTACGATATATTATGAAGTAGAAAGCGTAAAGGAAATATTAATTTCGGTTAAAATAAATTTTAAATTTAGTTAAGATGAATAACAAAAACCGACTAAGTTATTAAAAACCTTAAAAAATGACATTTTTGAGTTAATAGATTCATTTCTTTACTCTTTTTCCGCATTCCCACGAATGCACCTACTAGTCAATCATGCACAAACTTGTAGTTTAGAAGTTATACTGTATTTAGTATTGTGATTTGCAATTTGTAATGCTTGTTTCTAAGGTTACTTAAAATGTAAATTTTCTTAAACCCGTAGGCTTCATATTGATCTTGAAAAGTAAGCGTATATCTTTAATTGAAAAACATCTATGTGATTTCTGTTCTTGCTTGCAGAAAAATGAACCCTTTCAAAAAGGTAACATTTGTTTGACTTATTGATCAAATTGTTATGAAATTGGTTATTTTATTTGCTATTCTGTTTTGGTCCTTTATTTTGAAACACTTAAGTAATTGATATATTAAAGTGATTATGAAGAGTCAAAGACAAGTTAGAATATGATCCAAGTTTCTTAAACAAAACAATAGGAGTTTGTGAACACTTGTGTAATGAGTATACATTGGGTGTTTTTTCTACTAGTCTACATGTTTTTGTTGTTATATATTTTTAAAATCTGCCCATTAACTCTTATAATAGACCAGACAAACAGGGAGTGATAAAAAATGAATGTTCAGACTGCAAATAAGAAAGTGGTTGAAGTTTACCTATATATACCGAGTTTCTTCTTGTAGGTAAATTGGAATTGCTAATGGTAATTCTGTCACCTTATCAGATTACAAACTTAAGGTAATGAGAACATTGCCCACTCTTTCTTTCATATCATTTTTCCTTTCAGTTATTTTCTAATAAGAATGTTGTTTATCGCAGAGGAAGAAAGAAGGGGTTGTTCTGTCGTTGGTTATTGCAGCATTTCACTCGGATTGGCAGCTTACGCAGGGCATTTGACCAAGGTTCTATCGTTGCTACCCTAGCCATACTTTGTGTTGTCATTGTGCCATGTGTGCTTTCAATCTGAACAATTGTGGAACCATATTGAATTTGTAGGAATATGTTTTGACAGTCAATATGGTTTTTGCGCGCATACTTGTAAGAGTATTTATCTGGGAGAATATGACTTCACACGAGTATAAAAGTCAATTTTATGTGCAGTTTGAAGATTAGATTTACTTCAGTATGCCTTTTGCATACATGTAAGAGCATTTATCTAAGATAATAAGACTTTACATGAGTATAAAAGTCAACTTTACTTGCAGTTTGACAATTTGTTCAGAATTCATTAGAATGCCAACTTTCTGTGTATGTTACATTGCCACTAAAGCACATCATTGCCTAGTATTATCTGTGTCATTTGTTCAGTAAATACTCTACATGTATTTATCTAAATTACGAGCTCTCTACGGGTTATTTCGATAATAATTGTCAGAATTCAGAAGTAACCAGTAGAGAACCTAATAAACAGTTATTAGTCGATTTAACTTACCGGTAAAAATAATGGGAGTCGGTGTCAAATTCTAAACTTGTTACAAAATGAAAACCATGCATCCTAAACATACAACATTCTAAACTTAAATCAAAGTGTATAACTCGAACCAAAAGCATGTACTATATGTGTAAAATATCAGTTATCATATTATGATATGATAGTTATCATGTTATTTTTGGTTAAAAAGGAAATAATTTAGTTTTATTCAGGTTATATCCTACTCATCCGTCTATTTGCTTCATCCCTTTAGATAAACATATTATACATTTGTATTCATGCTACAAGTTTTTTAATGTATCCGAGTTAGGGTGCCAAGTTTAATATGAATAAATATACGAGTCATGTTTGAGTTGTTGGTGGAGAGGGATCAAACACAAGTTTCAAATGGATGAATGCAGAGAATATTCTTGTAAGTATGATTCATCTAGTGACAAATGAAGGGTTTACATGATATTTATAGGTACAAACTTGGCGGGTTATCCACGGGTCCTAACCGGGTTACTTAACCACCAAGCAATAACTAACTTACCTATACTAAACATAATTATACAATTGTCACACTAAACTTATAATAACATATATATACACTAATTTAGTTTAACCTTCAACACTCCTCCTTAAACTAAATTAAGGTTGAGAAAGTCTTCATCTTCCATTTCATAATAGCATAGGTTTATCTTCCTCACATTGAATAAGATAAGCTTCCTTTTTTTCTTTGTTCTTCCATTTGTTCTTCCATTTGGTACATTCATATGCAAAATGATCAAATCCTCCACATTCATAACACCTATATTTATTTTGTCTTTGTCTTCTTGAGTCATATTCTTCTCTTGATCTTTTCTTTCTTTGGTAAAGTCTCTTGCTTGTCTTGTGTTGAAGTTTCTTCTCGTCCTCTACCACGACTTTGATTATTTGTACTTGCTATTAGAAGCTTAGTTTGATGGCTTCCTTCTAATTCATCATGACTTTTGAGGCGTTCTTCGAATGTTGTTATTCTCCCTATTGCTTCTTCAAATGGCATTTTGTCTATTTCTGAATATTGCTCGATAGATGCCACTATTGGTAGAAACTTCTTAGGAACGGAGTTAAGTAACTTTCTTATGATTATCTTATCTTTAAGAGTAGTGGCAAGACTTTTGAATTTGGCTCTTATGCTGCTTAACTTGCTTGCGAAGTTACTTACGCTTTCATTTTCTTTCATCTTTAATGTTTCTAACTCGCTTCTTAAGGTTTGTAGACGTGCCTTTTGAACTAGATCTGCTCCAAGGTGTCGAACTGTAATCGATTCCCAAACTTCTTTTACATTTTCACATTGTGCAACTTGCATTAGTATATCTTCGGGTAGTGTTTGGAAGATCATTGCTTTTGTGGTATGTACTTTCTTTTCATCTACATCTCCTTTAGCATCAATTGTTTCCCAAAGACCATAAGCCTTTAAAATTGTTTCCATTAAAAGTGCCCATGAGATGTAGTTTGACTCGGTTAATTTGGGACATTGGAGTGATATGTTCCCTTGTTCACGCATTGGTGTCGATGCATTTGCTGATTTTCCTTCCATGCTTTCTTTCTTTATTTTCTTGGATCGTTTTTTTCCCTATCTTGCTTTTAAAGTTACTTAACTTGCACTTGCTTCTTACTAATCATTCAAATAATGAATTGCCTTGCTTTCTTGTTTAATCTATCAACGTTCTTGCTTTCTTGCTATGACTTTCTTGCTTATCTTGCTTGCTTTGACCGAAATTGGTCTATCTTACTTGCTTTGATTACACGAGTCTCTCTTGCTTGCTTTGACTACATGTGTCTCTCTTGGTTGCTTTGACTACACGTGTCTTTCTTGCTTGCTTTGACCACACAGGTCGTTCTTGCTTGCTTGAAACACTATGGTTCTCTTGCTTGCTATTTGAACCAAGATTGGTTCGATCTTGCTTGCTAAATGAACCACATGGGTTCGTTCTTGCTTGCTATATGAACCACAAGGGTTCGGTTCTTGCTTGCTATGTGAACCACAAAGGTTCGATTCTTGCTTGCTATACGAATCTTGTAGATTCGATTTGACTTACTAATTATTGAAAAATTTCAATAATTTTGGTGGCTTTCGTTTTACTTTCTTTTTGTTTGGAATCAAAAACTTTGAGAAAATAAAGTATCATAAATGAAAAATATAATTTAATCAAAGATGTGTTGACTTTAAAACAATTCAGAAGTTTGTTTCTTTTAATTTTCTTTTCTTTCCAAAACAAAGCAGAATGGGATTAATCGACAACAAAACTCTTTTAATGATTTTTTCATTTTCCCAATCAAAATAAAAATTAAAACGAGAGTTCCCTTAAACAACACCTTTTGTTTATATTTTCAGTTTGACCTTTTCTTTGACTTTCCTTCTTCGCCGACTTTATTGATTCAAATGAGTTTTACGGATTTGATTCCAATAATCGCTTCAAACGATTCCAAACTTACTTTTTTTGCGCGATTTACCATCAAACACAAGAATTGTGATTTGATTTTGAGTTTCTTCTTCACCACTGAAGATTTTTCGTGATGCCTGTTCTTCGTCTTCTTAATCGAAAGTTACTATTTTTTTGATTTCATATTATCCAATGATCAAAGTTGTTGTTCTTGATTTCGGTTTTGTTGTAGTAAACTCGATTCTTTCTTGATGTCAATTGCGAATTCGATTTTCTATGATGAATACTTGCGAACGTGAAACATGGACTTCAATTCCTTGATTTGATTTTGAATATCAAAATTGATTTGATGTTCAATGATTTCTGGATTCTATTAAGAACATCTTGAATGGTTTCTTTCTGGATTTTGTTCACAAGTTTGTCGTCCGGTTAACTTGTGATTTGTTGATCGTAAAACAGTGAACGGAACGATGAAGATGATTTCTTCACAGACGTTCTTCTTCCTCGCACAGATTTTCCCAAGAGCGAAACGCTCTGATACCAATTGTTGGTGGAGAGGGATCAAACACAAGTTTCAAATGGATGAATGTAGAGAATATATTCTTGTAAGTATGATTCATCTATCGACAAACGAAGGGTTTACATGATATTATAGGTACAAACTTGGCGGGTTATCCACGGGTCCTAACCGGGTTACTTAACCACCAAGCAATAACTAACTTACCTATACTAAACATAATTATACAATTGTCACACTAAACTTATAATAACATATATATACACTAATTTAGTTTAACCTTCAACACTCCTCCTTAAACTAAATTAAGGTTGAGAAAGTCTTCATCTTTCCATTTCATAATAGCATAGGTTTATCTTCCTCACATTGAATAAGATAAGCTTCCTTTTTTTCTTTGTTCTTCCATTTGTTCTTCCATTTGGTACATTCATATGCAAAATGATCAAATCCTCCACATTCATAACACCTATATTTATTTTGTCTTTGTCTTCTTGAGTCATATTCTTCTCTTGATCTTTTCTTTCTTTGGTAAAGTCTCTTGCTTGTCTTGTGTTGAAGTTTCTTTCTCGTCCTCTACCACGACTTTGATTATTTGTACTTGCTATTAGAAGCTTAGTTTGATGGCTTCCTTCTAATTCATCATGACTTTTGAGGCGTTCTTCGAATGTTGTTATTCTCCCTATTGCTTCTTCAAATGGCATTTTGTCTATTTCTGAATATTGCTCGATAGATGCCACTATTGGTAGAAACTTCTTAGGAACGGAGTTAAGTAACTTTCTTATGATTATCTTATCTTTAAGAGTAGTGGCAAGACTTTTGAATTGGCTCTTATGCTGCTTAACTTGCTTGCGAAGTTACTTACGCTTTCATTTTCTTTCATCTTTAATGTTTCTAACTCGCTTCTTAAGGTTTGTAGACGTGCCTTTTGAACTAGATCTGCTCCAAGGTGTCGAACTGTAATCGATTCCCAAACTTCTTTTACATTTTCACATTGTGCAACTTGCATTAGTATATCTTCGGGTAGTGTTTGGAAGATCATTGCTTTTGTGGTATGTACTTTCTTTTCATCTACATCTCCTTTAGCATCAATTGTTTCCAAAGACCATAAGCCTTTAAAATTGTTTCCATTAAAAGTGCCCATGAGATGTAGTTTGACTCGGTTAATTTGGGACATTGGAGTGATATGTTCCCTTGTTCACGCATTGGTGTCGATGCATTTGCTGATTTTCCTTCCATGCTTTCTTTCTTTATTTTCTTGGATCGTTTTTTTCCCTATCTTGCTTTTAAAGTTACTTTAACTTGCACTTGCTTCTTACTAATCAATTCAAATAATGAATTGCCTTGCTTTCTTGTTTAATCTATCAACGTTCTTGCTTTCTTGCTATGACTTTCTTGCTTATCTTGCTTGCTTTGACCGAAATTGGTCTATCTTACTTGCTTTGATTACACGAGTCTCTCTTGCTTGCTTTGACTACATGTGTCTCTCTTGGTTGCTTTGACTACACGTGTCTTTCTTGCTTGCTTTGACCACACAGGTCGTTCTTGCTTGCTTGAAACACTATGGTTCTCTTGCTTGCTATTTGAACCAAGATTGGTTCGATCTTGCTTGCTAAATGAACCACATGGGTTCGTTCTTGCTTGCTATATGAACCACAAGGGTTCGGTTCTTGCTTGCTATGTGAACCACAAAGGTTCGATTCTTGCTTGCTATACGAATCTTGTAGATTCGATTTGACTTACTAATTATTGAAAAATTTCAATAATTTTGGTGGCTTTCGTTTTACTTTCTTTTTGTTTGGAATCAAAAACTTTGAGAAAATAAAGTATCATAAATGAAAAATATAATTTAATCAAAGATGTGTTTGACTTTAAAACAATTCAGAAGTTTGTTTCTTTTAATTTTCTTTTCTTTCCAAAACAAAGCAGAATGGGATTAATCGACAACAAAACTCTTTTAATGATTTTTTCATTTTCCCAATCAAAATAAAAATTAAAACGAGAGTTCCCTTAAACAACACCTTTTGTTTATATTTTCAGTTTGACCTTTTCTTTGACTTTCCTTCTTCGCCGACTTTATTGATTCAAATGAGTTTTACGGATTTGATTCCAATAATCGCTTCAAACGATTCCAAACTTACTTTTTTTGCGCGATTTACCATCAAACACAAGAATTGTGATTTGATTTTGAGTTTCTTCTTCACCACTGAAGATTTTTCGTGATGCCTGTTCTTCGTCTTCTTAATCGAAAGTTACTATTTTTTTGATTTCATATTATCCAATGATCAAAGTTGTTGTTCTTGATTTCGGTTTTGTTGTAGTAAACTCGATCTTTCTTGATGTCAATTGCGAATTCGATTTTCTATGATGAATACTTGCGAACGTGAAACATGGACTTCAATTCCTTGATTTGATTTTGAATATCAAAATTGATTTGATGTTCAATGATTTCTGGATTCTATTAAGAACATCTTGAATGGTTTCTTTCTGGATTTTGTTCACAAGTTTGTCGTCCGGTTAACTTGTGATTTGTTGATCGTAAAACAGTGAACGGAACGATGAAGATGATTTCTTCACAGACGTTCTTCTTCCTCGCACAGATTTTCCCAAGAGCGAAACGCTCTGATACCAATTGTTGGTGGAGAGGGATCAAACACAAGTTTCAAATGGATGAATGTAGAGAATATATTCTTGTAAGTATGATTCATCTATCGACAAACGAAGGTTTACATGATATTTATAGGTATAAACTTGGCGGGTTATCCACGGGTTCTAACCGGGTTATTTAACCACCAAGCAATAACCAACTTACCTATACTAAACATAATTATATAATTGTCACACTAAACTTATAATAACATATATATACACTAATTTAATTTAACCTTCAACATGAGTTCATTGATTTCAAGCCCGGCAACCCGACACGACTCCACACGACCACACCTAGTTTTATGGCATTTTTAAAGCGAATCACGCTTCACATGAACAATTCTAATAACGTAAAAGAACATAGCAATGTTAATTTTGCTTTCAATATTGTAAAGGAACTACAAGATGACAAGAAATATTGATGATTTGATGCTGATAATCCCAATGTTCGGAGCATATTCCTATGATCATTTTGATAAACAAACAAGTTGCTTAGAACATATCATATAAAAGGTGGGATGCAATATATTTAATATGAGATTGATCACCAACTATATATTCTTTAAGCAACTTTGATCAATCTAAGCATACTAAAAACACCTAGAATAGAATGCTACCGAAATTGTTGACGCTAGTTGTGGTGCTTGTTGCCTCTCTCTTGATCAGAATACACAAGTCTCAAGCGTCGTTAGCAAAGCCCGGGTGTCAGGAGAAATGTGGTAATGTAACTATCCCATATCCATTTGGCATAGGGACAGGTTGTTATTTGTACAAGTCATTTGAAGTCTCGTGTGATGGATCATCACAAGATCAGTATCCTTTGCGGTTTGCAAATATCCAACGGTTCCCCATTTTAGAATTTTCGACCAACTTGGTGCGTGTGATTGATGAATCAACCATTAAGTGTAACAATGACTGGAACATGTCAATTGGAGAAGACAACCTGGACCGATATCTATTTTTTTCACAAGAGAATCTTTACGTGACATTAGGATGTAACATTTTAGTTGTATTTTCAGATGGTGGTGTGGGGAGGGGATCAAGCTTTGAATGTGAATCTTTATGTAACGAGACAACACCTGCTATATCTGTCACTACTTGTAACGGCTTCAATGGTTGTTGTAAACGTAGTGTCCCTGAAAACACCACATCGTTTGGTTTTATAATCAATTACAACACACATAATTCATGTGCTCATGCACTCATTGCTGAAAATAGTGCATCGGTCTCTTTTGGCCAATCCCTATTACAACTTCCCATGGTGTTAAATTGGGTTGTTGCATCTACCACATGCCACCAAGCTACGCAAACGGGAAATAGCTTGTGTGGCAGAAACAGTTTTTGTGTCGATTCGGTTAATGGCCCAGGGTATAACTGTCATTGCAAACAAGGTTACAAAGGGAACCCCTATCTTCCCAAAGGATGCCGAGGTAATTTCAAAGTTTAGTGTTATACCTTGTGATAAATATATTTGTATAAACCCAATCGTTTTATTTTCTTTAATTTGAAAAATTAAATAGATGTTAACAGTTGTCCAAAGCAATCAAATCATTATTGTGAAGAGGGTGAGACTTGTGTATATACACATGGGAGTTACAAGTGCATATCCCCACATAGCCACAAATCAAATGTTCCAGGTAAATTATTGTACCTTAGTGTGTCTTACTACGGCCCTTCAATTGAAAAGTATATTTTTGACATTGTGCTAGCTTAATTTAATTGACTTGTAGTAGCCCTTGAAATCGTAATTGGACTTTCAGCTTTTGGTGTTATGGGTTATTGGACATACAAAAGGCTTGTTAAAATAAGAAAAAATAAGATTAAAAAGAAGTTCTTTGAAAAAAACGGGGGACATCTATTGTTGCAACAAATATCTGCTGATAAATCACGTGTCACGACGATAAAAGTTTATTCTGCGGAAGAAATGGAGAAGTCAACCAAAAATTTTAGTAGAAGCAGGATCGTTGGCAAGGGAGGACAAGGTACAGTATACAAAGGGTTGTTCCCTGATGGGACAGTTGCAGCTGTAAAGAAATCAAACATCATAAATGTAGACCATGTAGAACGATTTGCTAGTGAAGTTTTTATTCTTGCACAAATAAACCATTGCAACATAGTGAAACTATTAGGTTGTTGCTTGGAATATGAAGTCCCAATATTGGTGTATGAGTATTTGGCTAATGACACTCTCTCACAACATCTTCATGTTGGGACCGGACTTTTAACTTTATCATGGAAAGTTCGTATACATATTGCAAGGGAAGTTGCGGGAGCACTAGCCTATTTGCATTCTTATGCATCACCAGCAATATTTCATAGAGATATTAAGCCAAGCAACATCTTATTAGATCAAAATTTCAAAGCGGTAGTATCTGATTTTGGATTGTCAAGATTGGTACCTCTTAGCAAAAGTCATCTAACTACACAAGTTGAAGGAACGTTTGGATACTTAGACCCCGAGTATTTCCAGTCAGGAAAACTTACTGCAAAAAGTGATGTTTATTCATTTGGTGTAGTCCTAACTGAACTATTAACTAGGAAAAGTTCTATTTCCTCAAGTGAATCGGGTGAAGGCTTGGTGCCGAGGTTTAAATATTTAGTGAAACATAATAGGTTTGTTGAAATTTTAGACAAGCAAGTTGTGCAAGAGGCTACAATGGACGATCTATTTCTTGTCGTCACACTTGCCAAGAGATGCTTGAAAACAAATAGCAAAAAAAGACCAAGCATGGAAGATGTGGTCGCAAATTTGAACAACTTGCGAGTAGTACAACACGCGCTTTCTCATAAGTGCATCATAGAACACAAACTCACAGCTAGTGCGTTGTAATACTTATGTACCTTAATATTTCCAATCCTCATAGGTTAGACCTACTGACTTAGGAAGAAGAGTATTGAAACCATAGTACTAGGTCATGTTTTTAAATTTAATTACTAGAGACTAGCTTATTATAGTTTGTATACGTTTATGATAATGTAAACACAGGATGGCTAACCTTTGTGCATATACATTGTGTTCATACTTCATATGTTGTTTGTGCTATCATCTACTTATGCTTTAGCACTCATCATAAACGCTGTTAGATTTATGGGTTATAAAAATTTAGTTGATTCCTCCATTAATATACTTACAGATTGAACAGTTAATTTGTTTACTTTTCAAACAATCTAATTGACTGAGCTTTCATCATGGAAAATAACAAAAATACATAGATTGAGTTATTTCATTCAACACTCATTGATGAGTTTTAAGTACAAATATATTTAACGGATGACCTTTTTATCTATCAAATTGATGTTGGTTTGAATTCCACAGAGTGATCGAACAATATGTAAATATTAGAAGTATATTTTAAGTGTTTGTGTTTGCTGTGAAAGAATATTTTTCAACTCATCAGGGTTGTTGCGTTGTTTTGCCTCATAAAATAAATTATTTTTTGGAGCGAGGTTTTTAGAGCGGTGTAAAACCGTCATAAGTTCCTAACAAATAAAAATCACCGTCCTATATAAAACCAGTTCGGCAATTTTGTACTAGTATTAAACACTTACACCTAGTTGTATAGTTTCTTATTTTTAATTTATGTATATAAAGAAACGAAGTAAACATATAAATGTTAACCACAAATTTTTTTACTACTATGATGGCTGGATTCCAGCAGAGTACTTAGTTTTATGTTTCAAGTGATTTTAATATTTTAATGTAGAGAAGAGTGCGATCCCAAATTAATTAAAATAGTTGTTACTCGAATCACGTCCAAGTAATTAATCACTTGAATATTCTTAATGGTGAATTAACGATGTGAATCTCTCAACACGTATAGTCAATATTGAACTAGTGACAGTGGATTGAATTTAATTACATATTCATAATCAATTGCGTGTTATAAATTTTATTATCAGTGATTATTTATACATTGTTTATAGATATAACTTGAATTTGGTTTTACTATGGGTTGCTGGTTGATACCTTAAACTGTGTGTGGTATCTTTTTTACACAGTTTTAAAATATATATCTCGATTAGAGTTGATATTTTAGATATGAATAAATAGATGCGCCGGTCCATCAATTTCAACATGTAACCCGCTAACATGCATAAAATGATTTAAACTGCTAGTTTTGATGGCGTGTATATTTTAAAACGGGTCACGTTTCACGTGAAAGAATCATGATAACACATAAAAGAACAAAGCAATATTTGTCTAACTAATATTCAATATTGTAAAAGAACTAAAAGATTGCAAATGAAATATTGATGCCAACACCAAGTTCCAATTGATGATCACAATGTTTAGAGCATATTCCTATAATACTTTTAATAAACAAACAATGTTGCTTAGAACATATCATCTAAAAGCCAGGATGCAATGCCTTATTGAATATCAACAGAATGAGAATGAAATCATTTTTCTCTAGATATATTTAATATGAAAATAATCATTCTAAGTATTTATTTCTAGCAATTTTGATCAATAAAAGTATAACGGCGACACCTACAATGCTACCAAAGTTGTTGTTAGTTGTGGCGTCTGTTACCTCATCATTGATGATCAGAGTACGCGAGTCAGAAGCATCGTTAGCAAAACCAGGGTGTCAGGAGATATGCAGTAATGTAACTATTCCATATCCATTTGGCATAAGGTCGGATTGTTATTTGTACGATTCATTTGAAGTCTTTTGCATCGGATCTTCAAAAGATAACTTACCAATTTGGTTTAAAAATAACCAAAAACTCCCCACTTTAGAATTATCCGTGGACTTCGTACGAGTAATTCATGAATCAATCTGGACGTGTGCTTACGACAACACATCACTAGGGGTGGCCTGGTCTATTATGTTTTGTGATTATTTTATGTTTTATTATTTTTGTTTAATTTATTTTTCCTTAGTTTGGTCAACAACCTCCATGTGTTTCTCAGACCTTTATGGAGAGTTTGTTATCCTTCATGTATTTTAATTAGCTTTCGGATCTCAGTGAAAATAAGAAAAATAATTCTTTTGCCTTGTTCCATCAAATCTCAGATGGTCCTGGACAAATATTTTTCTTTTTCACAGGAACATAATCTTTACGTGGCAATGGGATGTAACATTATAACTATGTTTGGCCATGATTGGTGGGGTGCATATTTATGTGAATCTTTATGTAATGAAACACTACCCTATATTATATCTGTCACTAGTCACTACAAGAACTGAATCCTATCCCGACTAGACCTATAACGACGAAATGGTGTCCTTGCTATAGGTCACCCTATCGTGACGACATGTCGTCGCTATAGTGTGGATTTGGTTTTTGGCTACCAAAACTCTATCGCGACGACATGTCGTCGCCTTAGGTGCCACCTATCGAGACGACACAAAAGCCATCGCCGCATTTAGTCGCCATATTAATTTTATCATAATTTCTAAAGGTTTGTTTCATGATGGTACGGCTGTAGCCATAAATAAATCAAACTTCATGTGTGTAGATTAGGTAGAACGATTTGTTAATGAATTTTTCATTTTTGCACAAATAAACCATCTTAATATAGTGAAACTATTAGGTTGTTGCTTGGAATATGAAGTCCTTTTATTGGTATATAAGTACTTGGCCAATGACAACCTCTCACGACATCTACTTGACGGGGCAGGATGTTCGACATTCTCATGGAAAGATCGTATACGAATTGCACGAGAAGTTGCAGGAGCACTAGCCTATTTGCATTCTTATGCATCACCAACAATATTTCATAAGGATATTAAGCCAAACAATATCTTATTGGATCAAAACTACAAAGCAATACTATCTAATTTTAGACTTTCAAGGTCAGTACCTATTAGCAGAAGTCATCTAACGACACAAGTCGAAGGCACATTTGGATACTTAGATCCCGAGTATTTTGAGTCTGGAAAACTTACTACAAAAAGTGATGTTTATTTATTTGGTGTTATTCTTACTGAACTCTTAACCAGAAAAAAGACTATATCCTCAAGTAACTCGGGTGAAGGCTTGGTACCAAGATTTAGGTATTTAGTGAAACATAATCCGTTTTTTGAAATTTTGGACAATCAAGTTGTGCAAGAGGCTATGATGTACGATTTAGTTCTTGTAGCTCAGCTTGCCAAGAGATGTATGAATATAAATAGTAAAAAAAGGCAAAGTATAGAAGAGGTGGTCATAGATTTGGACAAATTAAAAGTAGTACAACTCGAGCTTCTCACAAGGGCATCACATATGAACTCACAACTATCGGCTTCTAGTATGTAGATTCCAACCCTCTTAGGTTACACAAAAAGTTAATAGTGTAACAATTCACTTTTGCTTCTAGCAAGATGCAAAGTGCTTGTTTATTTGTATTGCATCATTAATAAAAACGACTTTGCCTTTTTTAAACATGTATGTGTTTATGTATGTGTTTATGAACCAAGTTTCAAAATTTTGGATAGTTAAGGTAGGAATAAAAATTTCTAACAAGACACAAAAATAATGATGTATTGACTAGGTTATAGCCTAGCTCATTAAGTAAATAATTCCTATGTGTTGTACTACAACTCTACACTAAGCGGGTTGACCGTTTAAGTTTTAGAGTTCCTTTTTTATATTCTTTTTATTTTATACCGGGTAATTTGGAAAGCTTGGATTTGGTTATTTGGAAAGCAAACATGATTTTTAAAGGAACTCTTTTCGATATCAATTTCTCATGGATTGAGCCGTTGTGTAATATTTTGCTTTTTGGACCAATTGTAAATATGTATCTCTTTAAGCTCTAACGGTAAACTCTTATTAGACTGTCCCCATCGTTTTGCCCGTGGGCCGTCCGTCGTCGACGTGGACGGTGCCCGCCGGAAGGGCGGTGATGGGGGAGAAAAGAGGAAGGCGCTCGATCCGTGGGCAAGGGCGACAGAAAGGGAGGGGTGGTGGGGCCCACCACCATTAATAATTTTAAAATATTTTAAATTAAAATATTTTAAAAATTAAAATAATAATTGAAGTATAATATTTTAATTAAAATGAGCTAACTAAATAAAAATATTTTAATTTTTTTTACATTTATGGTAATAAACTAAGTAATTAGAGTTTATTTTTTATTTTCTATTTTTTTGTTTTATTTATAACGGCAATTTTTTGCTTTTTTTATAACCGGTACTTTTTTTTGTTTTATTCATAATGGCTATTTTTTGTATCATCGTTTTTTTTTGTATCGTCGCTTCTATCTATTAGTTTTGTATCATCGTTTTTATTTTATTGTTTTACGTTGTTGTTTGTATTTATTAGGTTGAAAAATAAATATGTTTGTCGAAAGAATAGTATTGGAGTAAAAAATGTTTCTGGAAAAAATGAGTGGATATAAATAGAAAACTAATGTGACATGCTAATTAGTACTGTTTGTGGGAATGATGGATTGTAACGTTATTAACGGTCTTATGAGGGTTTGTCACATTACAACTTTTATACAATTTGTTTATAATAAAAAGAATCAGATTCTTGTATGTATTTATCTTTTCATAATGGCTTTGGTTTGCAAGTAGTGGCTTCCATTTAACATATTATCTAACCAAAGTCTATCGACTCTAGTTTGGTGGATCACATAGTTTTGGAAAATGTTGAATAACTAGTAGATATACACGCCTGGTGCGACGGACTTTTATATTTGTTAGGTACCTTAACGATCAAATGTGTTGTTAGTAAAAAAATTATTGTGTTGTATCTAATAAGCTTGATGAGCGTTGGGACATCTTGGTATAAAATCATTCAAAGAATAATATAAAATTTATTTTCGAGACAAATAAATAAATAAATAATGTAGTTATATTATTGTGATGATAAGAAACAAATTAATCTTATTTTTAACCATCATTCCACAAACAAATTAAAACGTTTATTTTGATGATATTTCATTGCTTGGTTTTTTTGCTTTCCAAAAATACTTATTTACACATTTAATAAATACATTGACTTATAATATTAATTCGTTTACTCACATGTTGGATAATCAATTTTGTAAATAATCATAAAATAATATTTTACGAATTTAGAACATATATTGCATCCAATTAAGGATTCATTAAAGGGAAGAAATAAATTGGTGTTAACGAATTAATATGAAGAATCAATTGATATCTAAAATCATAAAATAAGTAATTTACAAACTCAAAAATAAAATAAACTAATAAGTCATACAATACTATAAAATATAAATAAAAAATCAGAAATCTAAATTAGAAAATGAAAACAAATTCAAAAAACCTTAGTTACGAAATTTAAGTGTCACACCTCGGTCAAATCGGCGGAACATGCAGGGGCGCAACTAAGATTGTTCAAATGCACATGACACTATTAAAGTGACAATATTTAATCAACTCATTAATTTCATAATACGTTCTTACAATTACAAGAAAATAAATAGTTATTAACTAATAACCTAACGGTCCAAAATATAGTAACGTCTTTAAATCTTCAATCAACCGACAATCAAACATGTAACATTGCATAAAATATGTTTTGTCAACATGTATGTTGGTGAGCAATTCCATGACTTTATAAATATGATATAAGGCAAAAATCCACAACTCAAATGTGCGAAACCATAATAAAAGCGACAATTGAGGTATGTAGATCATAAATAAATGAGGCTTCTTTCTAATTGATAAAACTACCATATTACAAAGAGGAGCGTATGATCATACTTATTGAGGATGAGGATGAGGCTAACCGATCAAAAGCAATAAACATGTAGCAATTAATTATATGAGGTATATAACATACAATTGGACAATTATTCTAAGCAACACAAAACCTAGAGGTTGTGGGTTGAGGATCTACGTGTTAAATTATTTTTTTTGTTGAGTAAGTATGCTTGCTACCCCCAAAGTATAGAAGAGAAAACGGGGATGAAATTACTCACTTGGAAAAAAATAGCGTTGATGAATAAACTTAGAATAAAATCCTCAAGTAAGCGAGTCCGACGGTTTAACGTGCGTGTCCTAGATTGAAAGATCTTGAGTAAGTATTGAGTCTTGAAGATAAAATATAAATGGTATAAAAGTTCATAAAAATAAGGCTTGGGTTTTCGGGAGTTTTAGTTATATTTTCCAAAGTATGTTTAAATAACGTAAGTATAAAATGAGTTTTACAAGAAAACGGGTCCTTGATGTTTAGTTTTACTCAACCATTGTTAAGTTTTACATAAGGGAGTTGGTTTAGTGCTAGTGTGCACGATCCCGTTAATGTAAGCATCAAGATCCGACTTACACTCTCTTAAACACGAGTTTGAGACTTTAATTAATAAATAAATTTTTGGTTTCGTCATATCATAATCTTATTAGTATAATTAATATAAAGTGAAACATAAGTTAAAATAAAGTTAGGAAAGATTTTTTTGGTGTTTTGAACGGTGACTAGCTCGTTAAGACGATAAGTTCGACTTTTACTCGGGTTTATTTTTACCCGAAACTTGGTTTGAGCTAATATTTGTTCTAACACTTCCAAAATCTTAAGTAATATAAGTAATATAAAGTAAAACATAACTAAAAAGATAGGTTGAACTTTTGGTGGTTTGAACATTGACTAACTCGTTAAAACGGGTGTTCGGTTTTACTCGGTTTTTACCCGAAACTTAGGTTCAAGCCAAGATTTATTCTACACCTCCATATCAACTATATAATAACTGAAATATCAAGAAAAACTCAGATCTAAAGTGTTTGATATAACATGATCGCTTAAAAGTTATTTAAAGTGCTTAAACGAGCGTTCGGTTTGGTTCGGTCTTTGACTCGGTATGAACCCGAGGATGGTTACCACATTTCCAAAACCATTGAACTAAAAAAATAAGGTAAAATTTCCAGATCTAAACTCAAACAAGAAAGTTAAGCGAGTAAACTTCCTGAAAACGACCCAAACGGGTCTAAAATGCATAAATATGAGTTTGAATGCCCACAAGCCTTAAATAAAGATGAAATGGTTTTGTAAACATAAAATAACTTAGAAAAACTAAAAATATCCAAAAACACATATCCGAAATGATTTGAAATGCAAGATTCGGTTCCGTTGACTTTTTAAAGTCAAACTTAAGCAAAACTAGCTAGAACAACTTACAAGATCCAAACTTTTGGGAGAAGAAGATGAAAATGTGCAGGTGAAATGATTGAGAATGAGTGGTATTTATAGAAAAAGATTAGGGTTTGAGAAAATGGTTAATGCGTTTGTCCGCTGGGTAAAAGGGTGCCCTTTGATTCTTTTATTTAAAATTAATTTTGATTTAAATAAATTATGACCAGGTATAAAAATACGTTTGGAGGGTTCTAGAATAATTATGGGTTAGGTCTTGGTTGGTTTGGATGGTTAAAATACGAGTCCGGACCTTAAACGAGCTTAAACGAACCGAAAACGTTAAAAAAACTGATTTTGCTGAAACGAGCTATGGGTCACGCCACGACAAGTATGAACCATGATTACAACATAAACTCCATCATTTTATTAATATTCAAAGATCTGAAGACCAAAACGAGTCGGGTTTAGAATACAGAATAACAAATACAAAGCTAGTCGAAAATGATGAATGTCACATTAAGGTAGAGTCATCATGTATCATAACGACAAATACAAACTATAAAATATGATGAATTGACTTAATTAATATTTTTTTAACAAGACATTAGGACTCGTAACCTGACATTAAGGGTATATATTACATACTTTAAAAATACATATTAAATCTTTGACAAAAATAAAGATATTTTAATAGGAGAAGACGTTTATTAAAGAATAGGAGTGATCAAATAAAAATCATGTTTATAAATACAAACCGTAAAAACCACCACTTCCCAATCACATAATTATAATTGATTCGACTTTTTTATTGTTTAAAGTATATTTGAGTAAAATTCAATTTTATTTTTTTGAGTTCATTATATATTATTTAGTTTAAACTCTAAGGAATGACAATGATGACAAAATGACTTATGTATATGTAACTTGTATGAGTTATATGTACGTAACTTTTAGTTATACACTTGTTAACATGTACGTACATATACATAACCCTTACATATACATAACTATTAGTTGTATACTTTGCAATGTACTTACGTATATGTAACTCTTGTTTTCATGATTTTTATTTATAACATGGTTTTTAAGGGAACCATCCCCTATTAAAAAAACCCAAAGGTCTTGTTGGTTTAAAAAAGGATACAAAAGCAAACTATAAAAAACCTCTTTCAGCTTTCTCTTCTCTTTCACAACCTAAGAACTCTAATTTTCTCTAAAATCATGGTCTGATATGATATCTTTGAGATTATATGAGGTGGATGGATATGATATGATATATTTAAGTAAGATGAATGTTTTTTTTGTTGGTATGTAGAAAGTGATCATGTGTTAATATGTGTTAACTGCAAACTCACTGAACTATGGCCTATCATTATATCGCTATGCATTTAAGTAAGATCAGTTTTCAGTCATTGTACTTTTTTTTACCTTTTATTAGTTAAAAGGTGATCTTTGATGTGTTAAACAATGGTCATCATGTGGATCTGATCTGAAAGTTTTTGTTGTTGAATTCTTCTACTTTGTTGATCATATGATCTTTTACATAATTTGGTTACCTACGTTCTTATTCTGTTTTAATGTTTTTTATAGATTAGTGGTTTGACAGTTTTATTTGGTGTTTTGCAAGACTAATGTCATGTGTGAAAACTTGCAATCTCGTTACTAGAACACTTAAAAGCCTATTTCAACATGTTTTGTACTTTAAGGCTTGTACATTGAAATTGATTAGGTGTACGTAGCTTGTTATTGTAACATGGATAATAGTGTTCTCTCTATTAACATTCTAGTTTTTGATCATTTTAATGTTACTGATTTTCGTCTTCTTTTTTTCAATGTTTTCAATGAATTTATGGTTTGATGGTTTTATATGGTGTTTTGCAATTAATACTAAGCTCATATTCAAGAACATGCAATCTCATTACTAGAACACCTTAAGACTCATCTCAACTTGTTTTGTACTTTGAGGCTTGTACTTTGCGGTTGAGTGGGTGTATGTAGGTTGTTGTGGTATTGTGAGTGTTGTCTTGATTATGTTCTTTCTATTAATGTTTAATATTTTCTAATGATTTTGACTTTTTTTAATGTTTCATCTTTTCCCTTTACAAGATTTTCATTTATACTTGTTATCATGTCATTTTTTCGAATGCTCCTACTTCCTTTTTTTATAAATTTAACTTAATTTGGTTACTTATGTTCTCGTATTTTCCTATGTTATTAATAGATTTGTTTTGATAGTTTTATATGGTGTTTTGCAAGATTAAACACACATTCGAGAAATTGAAATCTTGTTACTAGAAGACCTAAGAACCCATTTCAACATGTTTTGTACTTTGAGGCTTGTAATTTGTATTGATCGGGTGTACGTAGGTTGTTATGGTATCATGGACTGCTTTCTTGATGAGTTGTTTACTTGAATATTGTATTTTTCAATGACTTTAGCTTTGCTTGTTTTAGAATTTTCATTCTACTTTTTTGTATTTTTACTAAGCTTTGTAAGTGCCTGCTCTCATGGTTTTTATTTTATTTCAGTAATGATTTTGTCTGCCTCAGTTATATGTTTACCTATGATTATAGGAACCTATAGAAGAATCATTTGATGTTAGTTCTATACCCAAGGATGTGAAGTTATTGTTCTCAGCCACTTGGAGAAAAAATCTGCTGGTAAAAGGGCCCTGTTCTCAGTGCCCCTCCAGCTGGGCCACTAGAAACTTGTTTAAATATATGTAAGAGGATGGAGTCATATTGATGCTTATTTATATAACTATAGAGATCTTGACAAAATGTTTGAAGTCGGTGAACTTATACTGTAAGATGTGCTTATTTTGACCTCTAACCCAAGACCTTGCCTCATATGATTAAGATTATACTGGATACATTTGTTTACTTTTTTTAAACCTATCATTTGGTTTTTTCTGTTACCTATTGAGTATGCGTGCATGAACAACCAATTTTCCACCCCTATTAAAATCATTTCTTGACTTTCATTTAATTCATAATTTTGTCCCTAGATCTCATTTTTACATGAATATTCACGACAAAAAAAGCCCAAGACTCTATTAACAATATTTTTCTTCTTTGTGTGATTAACCCCATAAACTTATAAACAGTCTATAATTATGCCCCTTTTGCAGGATTAGGTCCCTTGTATAAAATCAGTAATTTATGATTTTTACAGCCTGTATCGAGTCGGTAACCTCCTCTTTCTTGCAGTGTCGTTGTTTTGCTTCAGATTTTGCAGAATCATTTACATCATCAAGTACTTGATTTCTGGTTACTTTCTTTATTAAATAGCTTTAATCATTTGATTTCTGTTAAGAAACACTATATTTCGTGATCAGATACGCAATTTACATTGAAATATGGGTTTTAACTTTTAACTCACCCGTCACTACACCAAAGACTCGTTTGAAAACTAAGTGTTGCCTCATCCTCACGCGGATTACTCTCCTTTTGGTTTTGCGGTGTCAGTTGATCTCGTCATCAGGTTATCCTTTTTTGTCTCTTCCTTCAGGTTTAAATCAATTTCAACTTCTGAGGTAGATATTGACTCTGAATCGATCACCACATATGGGATCATCAATGCTAATACGTTTCTGCATGCCCAAAAGTCAGGTATGAACTTAAGCTAGTGTTCTTCAAGAATTCCTCAGTTGTGAGTTCATGCTCGATGATACCGTTACTAGGATGTTCCAGTTGTACTACGCTTAATTTGTCCAAATATGCAACCACTTCTTTCATGCTTGGTCTTTTTCTGCTCTTCGTTTTCATGCATCTCTTAGCAAGCCTAGCTAGTAGAACAACATCATCCATCATAGCCTCTTGCACAACTTGCTCGTCTAAAGTTTCAACAAATCAATTATGTTTTACCAAATACTTAAATCTTGACAACAACTCACCTGAATCACTTGAGAAAATAGACTTTTTTCTAGTTAAGAGTTTAATAAGAACCACACCAAAGGAATAAACATCACTTTTGGCAGTAAGTTTTCTCGTTTGGAAATACTCAGGGTCTAAGTATCCAAATGTGCCTTCAACTTGTGTAGTTAGATGAGTTCTACTAATAGGTACTAATTTGAAAAGTCCAAAATCAGATACTACTGCTTTGCATGTCTGATGAAGTAAAATATTGCTCGGCTTAATATCTCTATGAAGTATTGCTGGTGATGCATAAGAATGTAGATAAGCTAGTGCTTCAGCAACTTCCCTTGCAATTCGTATATGATCATTCCATAAAAATCTCACATGCCCTGATCTTTCATGAAGATGCTCGGAGAGGGTGTTATTGGCCAAATACTCATATACTAATAAGGGGGCTTCATATTCCAAGCAACAACCTAACAACTTCACTATATTCCGGTGGTTTATTTGTGAAAGAATGAAAATTTCATTAACAAATCGTTGTATGTGATCCGCATCTACAACGTTTATCTTCTTTATGGCTACGACCGTCCCATCAAGGAACAACCCTTTGTACACCGTACCTTGTCCTCCCTTTCCAATAATCCTACTTCTACTAAAATTTTCGGTTGCTTTCTCCATATTTTCGGCAGTATAAACTTTGATTGTCATGACACACGTTTTATTAGCAGATATTTGTTTCATCAACAAATGCCCTCCATTTTTTTCAAACAATTTCTTCTTGATTTTACTCTTTTTTATTCTGATAAGCTTTACATATGTCCCATAACCAATAACACAAAAAGTTGAAAGTCCAATTATGATTCTAGGGATTACTGCACTTGCAACTAAATTTAGTTAGAACCGGTAAATATGAGTTGAAAGCTCGTAATATGACACCCTATCATTAAACTTTCTTTCTAGACATGATCACATAGAAGGAGGAATCGTTCATTTACCTGAAACACTTGATTTGTGGTTATGTTGGGCTATGCACTTGTAAGTACCATGTGTGTATACACAAGTCTCACCATCTTCACAATAATTATTTGATTGCTTTGGACAGTCATTAATATCTATTTGTTGATATGAAGGAAATGGAACAAGTGAATGAGTTTATAAGAATATACATATACATACATATATATAAACACAAGGTAATATATAATCATCAATAGCTACCTTGGCATCCTGTCGGAAGGTAGGGTTCCCTTTGTAACCTTTTTTGCAATGACAGTTATATCCTACGCCATTAGTCGAATCAATGCATTGACTGTTCCTACCACACAAGTTCTCTCCAGTTTTGCTTGCTTGGTCTCACGTGGTACGCGCGACAACCCAATTTAAGGCCGCGGGAAGGTGTAATCGTTGTTCGTTAAAAAGGATCGGTGCATTGTTTTCAGAAATGAATGCGTGAGCGCATGAACTATTTTCGTTGTATTTGATATAAAAGTTATACATGATTATATTTTCCGGCATTCTAAGTTGGCAACAACCGTTGAATCCGTTACAGCCAATGGCACGAGATGTACTATTAGGTGTTGTCTCGTTACATAAAGATAAAGATAAGCAAACAAGTGGCTTCCACACACCAAACCTGAAATAAGGCATAATGTTACATCCCACTCCCATGTAAACATTATGAACTTTTGAAAATGAAAAATATTGGTCTTCTACAAAAGACTTCAAATGACTCGTGCAAATAACAACCTGACCCAATGCCAAATGGGTAGGGAATAGTTACATTACCACACATCTTTTGACACCCTGGCTTCGCTAATGACGTTTGAGACTCATGTGTTCTTGTCAAGAGGGAGGTAATGCACACAAGAACTAGCGTTAACAACTTTGGTATCATTGTAGGTGTTTTCGGTATGCTTTGATTGATCACAATTTGTTAGAAATAAACAATTGGATGATTAATTCCGTGTTAAATATATTCGGAAAATAAGAATGTTAATCTCATTCGGTTGGTATTCGATTCAGGGTAATATGATATGTTCTAAGCTATTTATCAAAAGTATCATAAGACTTTGCTCCAAATATTGTCATCATATAGGACCGTGATTTTATTATCAAAGTTTTACTTGTCGTCTCTTAGTTCCTTTACAATAATGAAATATTAAACAAACATTGCTCCATTCTTTTTACATTATTATATTTCTTCAATTGAGAAGTGACAAAATGCCATAAAACTAGATGAAGGAATCATGTGTTATGAGCCAACTAAAAACTCTGCTTTCGTTACAGCTAACATGTAAACATGTTGAAATGGATGAAAAGACCCACATATCTATTCATTAGGCATCCTTAAACTATATTCATGTCAGCAAATCTCATTGCTGTACTAGCTAACAAGAGAGATACTGAGGCTAATAGTATGATAAACTCAAGTACATGACGGTTCGATCTTGTGATAACACATTCAATAATCAACATGTTGCAATGATGACAAATTGATCAACATTTAATTATAGAAGACTAGTGGACCAAGGGAAAAACTAGAAAAATAGCACATCTTAAGGAAACACCATTAGTGAAACTATTGCTCAGTTGTTCAATATAACATATGAAGGATGTGTTTAATTTAGTAATGTGATGAAATTTAAGAGATCAGGTATCTCAATGTATTTGATGTCTTCAACTTGAGGCTCAACACAATTACACCAACGACAGTCACAAAAGTACGTCGTTTTCTCAGGTGGTTTCATCTAACCGTAATGCTTTTCTTTATGTTCTCGTAGAATTCTCAAAATGACACGGTGAGTGAATTTAAAATAAATTTTAATTTCACCAGTTATTAGTTTTTTAGTTTATTATTACCAAAATGATTAGCTGTTGATTTAATGAGACTTCATTATATTTCATTATTTATTGGAAAAGGCTCCCGAAATTTTTATTTGCTTTAAGGTTAAGTCAAATACCATGTATGTCTCTTTTGTTTACTTTCAAAATATTTAGGAATAGTAAGAGATGAGTAGTAGAAAAATGTCTACTAGAAATATATTGATTCTAACTTTCTTTTTAAACTAAAATTTAATTAAAGAACTTCATTTGTTCTCTTCATATACAAAAGTTGACAAATGAAAAGAAACACAAAATAAAATGAAATGACTAGTTTTTAACTAGTTGAATATTATGTTTTATTATAACTTTATTTAATGTTAATATATGTAAAATTATATTAGCAAATAAAGAATAACACCCAACCTAGAATGGGTTGAAACATCAGTATTACTACTTTAGATCAACGCACAGTTCATAATATTAAAAGCAACTATCCATCATCTAAAATTTATTGAAAAATCAAAAGAACCTAATCAAGTATTTTTACATACGTGGCAACATGCTCAAGCAACACGATAGCCAAAAAGAGGTGTAATTTGGTTCACCATTTAAGCTCACGATTGTATAAACATTTTCTATTTATGAAGGTTTTAATCATGTCTTTCTTAGACATACTTACGATGCTTCGAGACATTTGATAGTTCATATTTATAAAATTTATGAGTTTGATATGCTTATAATGATATCTATAATTTATACTATCTTATAAAACATTTGAGTGGGTAAAATGATAATTTAACCTAAAGTTTAGGATGTTATGGTAAAGTTTTATGAGTACGATATAAATATTTTATTCAATAATTCCTAGTTTGCTTCTATTTATTAAGTTTATTCTTATTAATACATCATTTAATACTCATGAGATTATTTTATTCACTACATTAAAATTTAAATATTACTTATATAATATTTATAGTATTTCAAATTAATCTTTAACATTTTTTATACCTAATACTATTTAAATTAAGTATTATATTATTTAAATGGCTATTACTAAATTCTTTACATAACAAAAATAATACCTAAATGTTTACAGTATGTCCGCGTTTAGATTACGGTCTACAAAAAGATCTTAATGACACCCGTCACACGCATTGACCAACCCACTGGTGCCTTATGAAGGATTTGACGTGAACCTTATAGTAATGTTATCCTATGGAAATAATGTACGGTCTTAAACTTTCCAAAAGAATTTATAAGTGTAGTTAACAAAATGATGTGAGCTTAAGACTAAAAGTATTTGAACGGTTCATAAAAACTTACTAGAATGTGACAAACCTATCTTTCATCGTTAGTTTGGAAATAATATTCAAAGTACCGATAAACTAACATTTTGTCATCTAGATATCAAGCGAAGAAATACAAAACATAGCAAATTTTAATCGACGGTAACCGTATAATAACTAATTATTATAACAATACTGAAATTAGTTACAGAACATGAAAATATGATACTTAATTGATCACACGATATTATAATCCAGTACTAAATTGAACATGGTGATCTTCAAAACCACCGGTCATAGTTGGTGTTACATCATTGGAGCCGTACTAACATGCGTGACATGATTAAGTAACAGAACATAAAATGTGGGGCCATATATATTTGGGATAATCCAGCTATCAAAATACATATGAGGGTTTGCTAACTATCTAAATAACTTAGGATACCCTAGTTATCTAAATCATGTCAACATTGAAATTAAAGTAATATTAGATTGGAATTATCAAATGAGATATAGGACGCCCCAACGTTAAGGAATTACATGTTCTTTTAAAAATTTGTTTTTGCAATGAAGACGAAACATATGAATAGATCTATGGTTAAATCATAGCTATAGCAATAGGGTCTGGTAGCGTGTAATGTGATGTTTGTTGGTTCTCATATCCACTTTGTCACTATTATGTGTTGTGTTTTATAGAGAACTTTTATGTCGAAATGATGAGGAAGGGCAAGCACGCCTAAAAGAGAAACATAAGGAACCAAGCGAGATGTGAAAAAGATAGTATCTGAGGCAAATAACATAGCTTATGAGAAGATGAGCGCACGACTAGAGATGAAAAAGGGAGATCATTACATGTTTAAAATTGTCAAAACTAGGGAGCGTAGGATGCAGTAGAAGTTATGAAGCATATAAAGAGAGAAGATGAACACATCTTGATTAAAGGACAAGACATGAAGCTGAGAAGATGAACAAGTTATGAAGTATGGAAGGAGTTCCGACCAATAAGAAGACGGTGATCAAACAACTTAAAGGCTACAAAATAACTATTATTGTCGACTAGAGGTGTGCATTAGTCGATTTTATTTGGCTTTAGCCTAAAACTGGACCTAAAACCGATATATCGGTTTTTATGTTTTTAAAACCGTTTGGTTTGGTTTTTTCAGTTTTTGGTTTACGGTTTTCACATTGGTTTTAGTTCAGTTTTGGTTTTTTTTTCTCGTATTTACCATTTGGGCTTTAAGTGTTTATAGAAAAATTAGTTTAATGTAATGAATTCAAACTAAAAATTTCAGGCTTACATTGTTTTATTGATATTTAAACATAATTTAAACACTCCTATAGATTACATGACATTAAAATAAATTGCAATTCGTAAAATAAAATAACAAAAAGATCAATAAAATATTTTAATCTAACAATTCAAATAAAGAAGTTTAAAATTATACTTGAAACCTATATTCAAACAAAATTTATATAACAAAAATTAAATAAATAACTAATAGACTAATCATGTTTTCTAAGTGTATGAATACATCTCTAAATTAATAAGTTCAATTTGTACGGTTTCTATTTAACCTTTTTGGTTTTTGTTACAAGCAAAACTGAAACCAAACCGAAAAAAATAGTTTTTTTAAACCAATCAAATCAAACCATCAGTTACTTAATTGTATTGGTTATTTCAATTATTTTGGTTCGATTTCGTCAATAATTTTGGTTAATATGGTTTCTTGCACACCCGTATCGTCAACACATCACAAAGGAATAAATGATGAGATGCCTTAAGAAATTAAGAAGGGCTAAGCCAGTTGGTTCGGACAACATACAAAACGAGATGTGAAAATGCTCGAGGGAAGAAAGAGTTAAATGGTTAACATGGTTATTTAAAATTATTTTTAGAACCCAAAAGATATCCGGTCAATAGAAGAGTAGTGTTCTAGTACCGCATATACGAATTGGGTTATAAATTTGAAATCTCAACAAGGGAGTTAAATAACACCTTATTACTTAAATAAATAGGGGACCATAAATAAGAGTATTCATCTTGCATTCGCCCTTCATACGATTGCTGAAACAAAAACGCTAGATAGAGAATTGTGTTACATCAAGCCGTGATTTGGTAGCTATAATTCTCTAAATACAAATATTAATCAAGGAGGCATAATACTTATTTGAACTGAGAACAACTATAATATTATTGTAATCTAGTTACGTAATAATTTGTAAAAGCTTATGTAAGTTACTTCCTCATAATTCGAATTCAAATACAATATCTAATTTTATTAACAATTTTTTTATTTTATTTTTTACCATTCTAATATCATCTATTTTTGTTAACTACACATTCAGGCAATTAGTTGATCATCCTAAATTTAAATGATACAACCGTACAAACACTCAAAATAATTATAAGCATACATGAAAATGGGTTTTAAGTTACTCAAACTAACTTACTTGAAATAAGATTTTCTAAAAGTGAAACTAAACTAGAATTTGAGAAAACGATTTAAAAAATTCAAATGCAGTTTAAAAAGTTTGACTCAAACAAAACAAAACCCAATAAAAATCATAAATTCATAGCTCTGATGAGCTTCATCAACACAAGAACAATATATTTTTATACATGGAAAAAACAAAATGTACGTACAATAGGCTCAATCAACAACTCATAAATTCGCTAACCAGTTCAAAAATAAAATCCCAAACTCAAATCCATTCTAACCTAGATCGACACACCAAAACTCAACCTTAAGTTTAATTCAATTCAGTGCGGTTTCAATAAAACACTCATCATACTCATATCTAAAATAATCATAATAAATAATAATAATAATAATAATTATAACCAATATAAAAGATTAGCAAAAAGCTAAGAAAAATAATAATAATATAATAATAATAAAAAGAAGAGAAGAAGTGGGCGAGTGGGAGGTTTTCGAAAGCTTCATATATCTCTTCTTCACGTCGCTCGCGGCGGAACTCCATCGTCATTACATACTCATCATCATCATCATCATCATCATCATCATCTCATCATCATCATCATCACCATCACTCTTCTTCAAGCTAACGGATTCACCTCTTTTTACCTCACCGGAACCCTAATCAACGGTGGTCGGCGGCGGCGACTTTAGATCTGATTATAGCCATGGGCAGCAGAGGCGGCGGCGGAGGCAGTAATGGCGGAGGAGTGCAGGGAATACCGGCGGCGTCGAGGAAGATGGTGCAGAGCCTCAAGGAGATTGTAAACGGAGTATCAGAGGCGGAGATCTACACCGCGCTTAAAGAGTGTAATATGGATCCTAACGAAGCCGTTAATCGTCTTCTATCTCAAGGTTAAATAAGGAAATAAATTTTATTATTTGTGGTTTTGGATGTTTTAGTTTCGTTTTGTGTTTGAATATAGGGATGTGATTGTTTTTGTGTGTTGTGCTGGTGATGCAAAAGGTTATTATTGATTTTTTGGGATTTAGGGGTGTGGTGGTGTGAGAGATAGAAGATGGTACTCTAGAGGAACTGAAGCTGTTGTTTGTGGAGATATAATCGGTGATATGCTATGTGTTTTTATGTTTTGATTGTGTTCAGATTTGAAAGATTGAAAATTTTGAAGTGGTTTTGTTTTGCTGTTTCAAAGTTTGAAAAAACAAACAAACAAAGTTTGAAGTGGTTAAGGCTATAGTTTTGGGGGCTTACTTTTGCTTTCTCTTTTGAATTTCAGAAGCACATAGTCCTGTTTATTGCTTTTGTTGATTTATAGTAGTTTGTTTTGTATTTAAAGAAAGTGATTTTGTGATTTTGTTTTAACACTGAAGGCATGAAGCATGCTGGTTGGGTTTAGGGTTTCATATGTGTGTTGTCTTAGCATTGGATGTGCAGTGTTTATAAGAAGAAGCTAAGAACATGTTGTTTAGACTCTTGTTTATTTACTTTATGGGTCATATGCGTTACGCAAATTATGGCAGTAGTGGTTTTATTTCTCTGTAGCTTGTCAAATAAGGTAGCATGATTATGATTATTGATTTTCGTACACATTTCTTCTTCGTGGCTTGTATGAGTGTGGATAGTTTTTCCTGCTATATTATGAAAGTGACATTCCAAAACTAGTTTATGGCAATAAATCTGAAATATTGCAGTGTGTGTCTTCTTATTGTTGCTTTTTATTTTATATTTTGAGTTCAATGATTTTGTTTGAGCACACATGAGTGATTCACATGGAACTTCTTTTATATGCTTTTTGTTTCTTTTTCAGATCAGTGGATCATAATTACTCATGCCATAAGCCAAGAAAGTATATTTAACTTTCAAAGTTGGATTTGTTTTATGGTTAGAACTCAGGGAGATATTCACAACGCATATCGTTGGTGTTATTTTTGCTCATATGCTCACAACATATTTTACTTTCAGCCACCTGATATGACATTCATTTCAGCACTGCTTCTTGTTTTTGGTGTATATATGTATACTTTGCAATATTTTCTCTCGAATACCTCAGTCCATGTTATATATACATATAATTTTAAACATCAGTTCTTCAGATATAAAGTTCTTATTTTTCTTATGTAGATCCTTTTCATGAGGTTAAGAGCAAGCGAGAGAAGAAAAAAGAGGTGCGTGTACTTGGATGATACCAAAAATATTATTCAGCCTTACTTTTTTGCATTTATACTTTTTTGTAACTTGCTTGTGTAAGTCTATCTTGCACTAATGGTATATGCGAGTCTTTTTTCTTTCCTGTATTCTATGAATTGCAATTTTCTCACATGTGTCAATATACCAAATATCTGGTTTGTGTATTTTATTTTGGAGTTGGTGCCTTTTATCAAATATCTGGTTTGAGTATCTTATCTCTGATTTTATCTGCATCAGTTTAAGGATACTACAGAATCCAGGTCTCGTGGCGGCAGTAGCACTTCAAACCGCGGTGCCAGAAGTGGTACAGATCGGTATTCTGGTCGTGGTGGTTCATCATCACAGTTTAGCTCTTCTGGTATATAAGTGTTACATTCTAAAAACCCAATTTTTTATTTGGGTCTATGGCATCTTGAACTTCTAATCCTAATAATTTTAATTCATTACATTTGTTAAAGAATATGGCGGTTTACATGGAAAATCAAAGAGAGAAAATGGTACAAGTTTCTACACAAAATCATCTGCCCCAGCTTATGGAGCTGCACCAACTAATACAAATCGAACACCTCCATCTTTCAGGTACCAGGATTACAGAAACTTATTTGCATTTACTATCTTGTTGTATTTTATTTAATTTATAAAAAGACTTAATTTTTTCCACTTGTTTACTGCAGCGGTTCTGTTAGCTATGAAAATAAAGCATCAGCTTTTAATGTAGCTGATGGTACTGCAACGGTGTCACAACCACCATCCTCTGGGTTTCAATCTGCATGGTTGGGTGTACAGGGTCAAAAGTCAATGGCTGACATTGTGAAAATGGGCAAACCACAAAATAAGGTTTATAGCACTCTGGTTCCACCTCAGCCGCCATCAACACATTATGAGGTGAATTCTTGGGAGGACAATGCTTATAAAGCTCCGGAGGTGCATCAAGAAGATGATTATCATCATGTTTCTCATGATGATGATTGGCCTGTTATTGAGCAGCCACAACCTGTTGGTGTGCAATCTGTAGTGGGGCCTGAGCCTCATGCAGAGTCAGAGAATGTGAGTTATGAAAGGAGCAATCAATACATTGGTTCTCAGACAGAAGATGCTCAAGCAGAAGATGAAAATGTTTTTGAAGAACATACTGCAAACCCTGTTTCAAGTAGAAATATCCAGGATGAAACATCTGGGACTGCACCTCTTCATGACGATGATATCTATAAAAATGTGGATTCCTTACATCTCGAGGATCATGTTTTTGAGCGTAATGAAGGTGTGTTTTACATTCTATGTTATTGGTACCAGTTTTATTTTTCTTAAAACCGTAAAGGCCTGCACAATTAATCAAATGTCTTTTCATCACTAATTTAGGGTAGTTTTTGATGTGATGTAATTAGGGAAGGAGTGGAATTGTTCACTAATTTAGGTGTAGATTTAGGAGTAGCATTAGATGGAGTTTGTGTTTGCTGTTCCAGTTATTCAATGTTTAAGTAGGGATTATATTTAAAATTATCTATTATACAATAAATAATTGATAGGACTCATTCTATTCTTACAGACTAACCGAACCACGATACTGGAATGCAGTGAGCTATTTTATTACCTTATGTCAAATTAATGAAAAAATATACCTTTAGTTTTCTCTTTTTTTGTGTTCTTAGTAGAATGCTAATATTATTTGATGTTCTTTTTATAATCATTCATGCAGTTGAGGAAGGTGATGCCTTAGCATCTTCAGTGAGTGCAAACATGCAGCAACTTAATATACAAGAAGATAGACACTTGGATGAACCAGAAGAGGACATACCTGCTGTAGTAATTCCTAACCACCTGCAAGTTCAGAATGCTGATTGCTCACACTTAAGTTTCGGGAGCTTTGGTACTACCATGAATCCTGGGTTTCCTGGATCTTTTGCGTCTAGACAGTTAGGAAACAAAACAGAAGAAACATCTGGTGAGCCCGGCACTTCATCTGTTGGGCTCTCTGATACAAGGTACACTCTTAATTTGATATTAGAGGTGTTAAGTTGTGGGGCGTGTCGGGTTCAAACATGTTCCTAATTGTTAAGCTTTTTAAAAGTGATTAGCATTTTAAATATGATTACAAAACTTCATTTTGTTTAACCAGTTTGACATGTTTACTTTTTATCTATTGTGTTATTCTACCAAACTTCAACCTTATTCTGAAGCGAGTCAGCGACCTCTATTGTTTCTTGTATTTTTACCAGTTCTTATATTTTTTATATTTATATTTGCAGAAATTCTGAGTATTATGGGAACGAGCCTATGATAGCGGCAGAGAACAACACGGCTCACCAGGCAAGACCAAATTCTGGGAGTTATGATTTACCTTCTGTTTCACAAACAGAGGTGTTGAAGCAAGAAAATGTTGATGTGGCACATGGGAATCAATATAGCTTTCCTTCACCTACAACTGGATCTAGTTATTCATTTGACAGTACCCATCTATTGAATCCAGGCTTCCCTCAATCTCAGGCACCTTCGCAGATGGCAAATGCAAGTTCTTTCT
Source organism: Flaveria trinervia (assembly GCA_025506515.1). NCBI lineage: Eukaryota > Viridiplantae > Streptophyta > Magnoliopsida > Asterales > Asteraceae > Flaveria > Flaveria trinervia. Next base: position 4,555,418 of record CM046444.1, on the reverse strand, counting down.
CAAATGTTATGGTACGTTTACAGTAGAAATAGTTGTATTTTTTGTACGCCGGATTGCTTTCTCTAATAGCTTTATTGCCCCAGAGCTCAATAGTATGCAAAATGAGCTTGTTGCTAGAATCTTGGCGATTTAAGGGTTGTTTGGATTTGCTTTTTTGGAACTCATTTGCTTGTTATTAATGCCAATTATTAGGTCATAATGTGCTTTATATTAGTTGCAACAAGATTGATAAGAGTAAACTAAAGTAAATTATTATATCCATTATTTTAATCTAACTCAAACAGAATATTTCTGTTGCTTACAATGTTTAATCTTAGTTCACATAAAAATGTTCTTTTGGTCATTTTATGTATTGTTGTAGAAAATCAAATTTTGTCAAATAAATAAACATCTTATTATCTGATTCCATACATCTTCAAACATCATAAGGGCATTAACACACTATCTTCAAAACCTGTTTTTATTCCATTTGATTAGATGATTCTAATTATCCAGTATTAAATAGTTGCTTTGAGAACACACATCCAAGCACCTTGTAAGTATATTGTGCAAGTATATGTTAGGGCGAGAAGTGAATGGTGGTTTTTTAATACTGTAGTACGTTTCATTAAACAAACAACAGTCTATACAAAAATGATAACACATCTAATGGTTGTTATTAGTTTGACAATTAAATCTTTCATATTTGATATTGTTGTACCCAATTTGTTAACCCTTGAGTTGAATTCTGTTTTTTTTTGCAGCAGGGTGCATATACTAACTCGTTACCAAACGCATTGTTGGCCGCAAATGGTCACCCTGTTAGAGAATCTGATCTTTCATATTCACAGTTTCCTATTAGTCAGTCAATGGCTACTAAATATGGTAACTCGGTATCGTCCATCAGCGGTTCAACTATTTCTATGGCAGAGGTATTGTACTATATTTAACTGGCTTTCATTAATCCATACAAATTCTGTTAATAATAATCAAAAAAATATCCGCAGTTATAGTTGTAGAATTTAAGATTATGTGTATGCACTGTATTGTAATTCATGTGTTTTATGTTCATGCTGTTTTTACATAGAGCATCAATTCACCATATTGTCATTCCAGGCTTTAAAGACTGGTGTTTTCTCATCATCTCAACTGACACAACAGACTCCAGCTGGCAATACCATTGCTACGGGGCCCGCTCTTCCGCCACATCTTGCTGTGCACCCTTATTCTCAACATACGCTCCCATTGGGTCCATTTGCAAACATGATTAGCTATCCATTCTTACCTCAAAGTTACACGTACATGCCATCTGGATTTCAGCAAGCATTTGCTGGAAATAGCACTTATCATCAACAGCTGGCAGCTGTTCTTCCTCAATACAAGAACAGTGTTTCTGTCAGCAGCTTGCCTCAATCTGCATCTGTTCCATCTGGTTATGGTTCATTTGGTAATTCTACATCAATTCCTGGAAACTATCAGGTTAATCAACCTGCAGGCCCTGCTGGGTCTACTCTAAATTATGATGATGTGTTGAATGCCCATTACAAAGATAACAGTCAGTTGCTCTCACTCCAACAGGTAACCCTCTCTAACATCTTATCAACTTCATCTGAAAAAGAAAAAGGTGAATGGGTAAAAAGTTGCTGAAAGTGGTGTTATTTATAGTATCAAGTTAATCAACTTGCATCTGGATATAACCGTGATCATTTATTATCCTTCTACAAGTTAATTACAACTCATTTACAAACATTTGACCTGTTTAGATAAAAGGGGTTACATGGGTCGTGTTCAGGTTCAGTTTCAAGTGTGCTTGGGATATGGTTGAATTCTTTGAATCATGCTTGCCACCTTTAAATCATGTTGTTCAAAAGTTGGATTATTGTGGAAATAATATTATGTGTTAATCATTTTTAATGCAAGTTTTATTTATAAATGTTAGACAAAAATGATAAAGAGCCTCAACAGATCTGAAACAAGAATAAGTAGATGGAAAAATTAACCCTATGGTTGTTATTAAATATATTAAAAAACTTTGGTAACTTATAAACTTTTGGACAAAAAACGTTTCAGGCAGACCCAACCTAACCACACCCAAAATTTCCTGTTTTGGTTTGAATTTGTTTGACTTAGGGCTGTTCATGACCCGAGCTGAGCTAGGGGAGGTCAAGCTTGGCTCAGCTCGAACTATAAACTGAGCTGAAAATTAAGCTAGAGTTCAGCTCTCTTTTGGTTCGGTTGGCTCAGTTTGGGCTTGGTTAGATTCGTAGAAGTTAGAAGTATTAAAAGTTTTGATGTGCGAATTTGACTGAATAATTGAGAGTTGGGGCTTATAAGATTGAATGCTGTAAAATGTTAGAAGTTAAGGTTAATTTAAGCGAGCTAATGAGTAAGCCAATGACCGAGCCACCCTTGACTTGAGCTCGACTCGTTTAAAACCCGAGCTGGCTTGGTTTGACACGTTTACAAACAGAGCTAATTCGAGCGATGTGAGCTTTTTTTGAGCCATTCGGACGGTCATAGTTTATAACGTTGCCCAATATGCATGACCTGTCCTCTTTGTCACTTCTAGATTATTTATTACAATGCCAATTTTTATTATTAACTTATATGTATTCTTCCAATGTTTTCTTCCCCAGAATGAGAACTCAGCAATGTGGGTTCATGGAGCTGGTTCAAGAACAATGTCGGCTGTTCCACCCAGCACATATTACAATTTCCAGGGTCAAAACCAGCAGCCAAGTGGATTCAGGCAAGGTCAACCACAGCAGCAGCAGCAACAGCCATCACAGAGTTTTGGTGGAGCCGCTCTTAACTATCCTAATTATTATCATTCCCAGACGGGATTATCACAGGAGCATCAACTTCAGCAAAACCCTCGGGATGCATCTCTTGTTGGTGGGTCCCAAGGCCAACCAAAACCGCAGCAGCAGTCACAACAACTATGGCAAAACAGCTACTAATCAGTTCATACCTGACTCGGGTTTTTCAGGGTCTTGTAATGAGTTTGAAAGTGGCAATAATTCAAGTTTAAAATAATCGAACGATAAAAGTAAAACAGTACTTGGCTTTAGTTGCTGCTGCCCTGTTCCTTGCGAGGTTGTATTCTACTACCAGTGTTTTGTGGTCTTGGTTCTCGGTTAGTTTGATGTAGGAACATGCGTGCGTGCTAATTTTTCGTTAGTTTTGAACTCTTATAAATCGTTCTTGGTCGTTTTTGTTCTATGTTTTTTCTTTAATCGGTGTTAATTTCTCACTTTCAAGTAATTATAGTTTCTTGAGAGAGGTCTTTTAGTCTGGTTTTGCAAAGGTCGTCTTTATCATCTCTATTGAAAGTGTACTTAGATGTATTGTTGTGTCTAGAAGGAGGAGGCTATGCAATGTTAAGGCAAAGCGGTTGGCAATAGGAGGCCTCTTGCAAAAAGAAATGGCTTTGTAATGTAATATTTGCTGATAGTTTTTGGTCTAGTAACATCTGATGTTTATTCTTAGCAAATTAGTTTAAGTTTGAGTCTCACAAAGTGATTTTAAAAAGGTAGATTTCAGGAATATGTTTATCGTTTAAAAGTGTAATGTGAGATGTGTACTACATTTGCTTATGTATGACTTCTAGCTAACCATGTTAGCTTGAGGAGTGCGTGTAACTCAGTTGATAGTTGAGATCCAAAACTGAAAGGCTGAACAGGACCGCACTAGCCTTGATTGTAAGATATTGGTTATGTTTACTTGGTTTGTAGTCAGTGCCCAGTGGTCTATGCTTATGCTTTTCTAAAATTAAGATAAAGTTGCGTATGTGTTTGGCCACGTGTACGGGTTTTGTATAGTTGTCATTTAATCAGTTTTGATGAAGAATTGGAAGTAAAATTTTGAAGGAGATCATTTCAATAGTGTCAAGTTAACTCTAAATATTGTATAAACACTTGTAATTATTGCTTTGATTGTGATACATAAATCAATTTATATAACCATATAGCCACTTGTGCATCCCAGTTTATTTAGTCATAACCGCTGGTGATTCTCTCGTACTGTATTTGACAAGCAATACACTGATTATGTACAAGTGTTTATGCCACTCTTACTGCTTTTTATTTAATGTATATTTTGTATTTAACGCCTTTCTAATAGGTAAAGAAGAATTTTCAAAGTAATAATCCAATGTTCTGATAAGAATAGCACCTAACTTTTTATAATCGAAGTCACCATGTCACATTACATCTTTAAAAGCAAGAAAGTCATGATTTAATACTAATATTGTTAGATTTTTGTAAATTTATTCTCCAAATGAACTCATAGTTTAAAAAACCAAAATCTCATATAAAAACCTAAATGAAATATAACAACATAAGAATACTCAAAATACACAATCTGTTATCACTTTGAAGATAGAACATTCAAATTCAGCAAATGGTAATATTATCCAAGTATAACAAAAACAAACTTCAATGAAAACCCATTTAAAGTGGATGATAATGATCTATAAAAACACAACATGAAGGCCAAAAGATCCCATTTCATGTCTGAAATTCAAAAAACCACTGCATCTATGGTCCAAATTGTTCTCCCTTTGGCTGCAGAATCCGATTTGAAATCAAGAAACTGGGTTTGATCAACTCCAAATTGCATCATCATACACTGAAATTAAGAAGTTCAATTCAAATTATTTCAGTAATAAGCAAAGAAGACAGGATTTTCATGTGATTCAGTTCAAACTTCAAAGTTTATTACTTGAGGAGAGATCTTGTAAGATGTTCCCGTGCAGTTGCCAATGCTTGACTTATTGTCTGCAAAGATAATTCACAATGTTGAAGATATATGAAGTTTTAAAAACTTCTTAAATTTCTTGGGGAGGGTGGGGTGTTAGCTTACCTGCTCAGATAGAGGAGCTCCAGAATCGACACTATGGCTTGCAACCTTACCAGCAATGACATTTGCATCTGTTTCCAAGATGATTCTGCAAATTGTGGTACATAGATGTTAATAAATCTGCCAACTTTAAAGATCTTCAGATAAATTAATAAAGAACAAATTACATAATAAAGATGGTTAAGATGCAGCTTACCCCCCATCAACAATTTCATCAAGACACAGTAAAATAAGATCTAAATTCTCAAGTGCCTCTTTCTTATCCACATTGCCTCTGGAACATATGATTGACAAGAATATTATTGGCGTCCCATAGAAATAAAAAGCTGATGAAGTAAATTCATGGCAAACTACCTAAGCAATAGACCAACTGCATCAAAGAAACCCTGGAGGACAGTAGATATAATGAGCTCATTTTCATCATCACCTCCGGTAACAAAGAAGTGAAGATCTTGAGCAAACTTGTAAATGACAATGTTGTTCTCAAACATTGCTATCTCAGCTGCACATTGGTCCAAGCCAAACATTACATGCTACTTATGATATTAGAAAAGAAAAAAAAAGCTTCTTGTCTTTTTAGCTTCACTCTCTACAAGTCTCTTCAAAAGGAAAAACAAGGGAGTATAAATGATTATATATGCTAACAATTTATTTTCCACCTATAATCTTAGTTAAGTTGGAGTCAATGAAGGGAACATTGTAGAACATAAGCTATAAGTACATACAGCAACATAGGCTTTAGCTACAGCCTACAAGTAATTATGATGCAGGGGAGCATGATAACATTTATTTTGACATAGAACCAAAAACTCATTTTGCGTGTCTAAATATGACGAAAATTGCATGGTTATGGGAAGCAAACTAGCTAAGAAACAAAACAGTGTTTTCTATTTTCAAAGCTGAAATAAGACTTAAGTTTAATTTTCCCCCTTCTGTTTAGGACTTATCTTTGGTTAGGATTTGTCTCTCTCCAATTTATCATCTAGGGTTATGGAAAGATCTAGATAAATCCTATCCTAGAACTGATTAGTTAATTGTTCTTTGTTCTTCATTTGTCAGGGTATGGGCATGAAATCACATTGATCCAGTATCAAAATTGCAGAGGGATTAAAAGGGGTTTTCAACATACCTTCTGAGCGTGCATTTGTCTTTTGAGTCTTGGTAAACACAGATTTTTCAAATGCCTCCTTGGCACTATTAGTTGGCCAGTCATCTGAATAGTACTTCACAGCTACACGGTTTCCCTCTGAATCCAATAGTAAAATGTTCTTGACTGAAGGGCAAGACTCCTACACACAACAAGCATCAAACATAACTACATTAAACCTTCATTACTCATAACTACCAGAATATTAAGATTTCAGGCAGCAGAAGCAAGCAGCTAACAGACAGCTAGCACAACTTATCTAATGTTCTTTAATCCTACTCTTGCTGCATTTTACTCCAAAGTATTGATCTTACATAGAGATGGGGTTTGCTCAAAGTCCAAGTACATATCACAATTATACCCAACTACCACTCATAGTTGGTAGCACTGTTTCAGCAACTACTTCAAAGTTCTACATCTTGCTACAACAAAATATGTAAGCAGATCAAGACTTTCTTACACAAAAACACAATGAAATGAGCACGCCCCAATGATTTCCTCCACCTTCCTAGTTCTTATATTAATCTATCAAGAAACTAGAAGGGGGCATACACCCGATGCCTAACTTAGCTCCCCCTTTGCACTGGGTCCAAGGAGGTGAAGCACTCTTAACCTACACTTTGCGCAGAAGGCTGTTTCCCACGACTTAAATCATGCATCAACCTTACTAGTTGCTCTTAGCCCGCCCTCGCCCTCATTATCAGGAAACCAAAACTAGATCCTAAATTTGCTTTGACAATGCCTTTATCAAAACTCAAAAGAGCCAGCAACTGAATTTATTTCAACTAACAGATCATAAAAACCCTAATTCACCATAATCAGCCAAACTTAACCTCTTACTTCCAATAGAACATCTCCCTTCATCCAGATCTGAGTCCCATATATCTTAAAAACCCTCATAACTCAACAACCAACTGATCATAAACTCAAACAACAATTCCGAATAACAACAGATCGCAAAACAAGATCGGAACTTCAAAATTGAAACAAATAGGTTGCTAATCTCTAAACTTACTGCAATCAATCTTTCCAATTCACGGATCGAACATCACAAATGCAGAAACGATTACAAAAATATGAAATGAAATCGAGCAATCAATTGAAATATTTTGTGTGTGATTAATTAGATCTGGTTCTTCACTTACCATTGGATAGAGATTTTGGCTTCAAGATTTATCGGCGTTATTTTATCCTGCAGATTCAGAAGGTCGATTGATGAACAAAAAGAAGAGTATTTGTAGGAGAAAAATGTTTGGTGAAAAATTTATAGATTGGCCACTATATTTTTATTTGTTTTATATTTTCACCCATTATAGCTTTTTTTTCCCTTTCATTTTCCTTTTAGCTTGATGTAGTTTAGTACATTTAATATTTTTCTCTTAGATAGTCCTGATACACGTGGGTTGCATTGTGGTGTTAAAATGGTAAGGTTCAATTTTGATGGCTTGAATGTTAGTATTCAGCTCATGAGAAAAAATTACGTTGACGAAACTATAAAAATTATTAATCCTGTGATCAGTTCACGACTTGTATATTTTTGCTTCGATGACTTGTACACTACTCGCTTTTAACTAAAAGTTACATTGAAACATAGATTAAAATAAACTTATGTACATTCGAATTTTGTAAAACAACATATTTTAAAAATTATAAGAAATATATTAAAAAAATATTTATAAATGGGCCACTTAGTATAACTTCATTGGCATAGAAAAAAAAACAAATAAATAAGTGATAGATCATATGGTAACTTCATAACTTTAGACTCACGAAATGTTGCAACTTTAGAAAATGATACTTATGTAATGATGACATCAACACCTGCTTTAATAGTGTATATATAATGTAAACAAATCTAAAGTTAATTACAATCTTGAGCAAGGCTGCCGATGGTGGTGGTGATGGTGTGTGGGGGTGCCTATGAGATGGTCATGGTGATTTACAGTGGGTGCGGTGGTTGTGCTGCGGTGCCTGTGAGGTGGTCGTGGTGGTGTGGCGGCGAGTGTGGTGGCTATGTGTCGTTGGTTGTTGGCGGTGATGATAACGTGGTGATATTTTTAGAGAGAGAGAGAGAGGGGAGGGAGGGAGGGAGAGAGAGAGAGAGTAAGAAGTGTATGTTTGTGTGTATATATATGTACGTATATACATATATGTATGTATATATGTGTATTGATATTAAAATAACAATTTAAATACAAGAGTATTTTTGTCTTTTTAAATACACTTAACGGAATAAGTTGGGGTTAGTGACCTGGACTTAATTATGATAAATTTTAAACCACAATGGTTAAACCGAGTGTTTTTAAACTATTGAATGAAAATAGTTATAATCATCAAACCACAGAGACCAAAATAGTAATTTACTCTTAAAAAAATAACTAATACATTAGATATTTATTTTAGTACCAATCAGTGATTCTTCGATTAATATTGATGTCTTAAAAGGACAACAACATATTGGTTATAAGTATAAGGCACGTTTGATGTGTTGCATTGTTGGCTTGTTGCAGCATAATCGATTCTAAATATAAAAAAAAACAATACGACCCATTAAATGTCAATATGACCAATCCAAACCCAATTTAACTTGCTAAAACTTGGTATGACCAATTAAAACCAAAATTTACCTATTATTACTCTAATACCACAAGTTGATGCTCACGGTATATCGCTAAGAGTTATGACTTTTAAGATACACATGACTCATATCTACCCATTGCAACTAATCATAACTTGACATAATCGCTTACAATATAACATGACCACATTACATTTTGATTTGGCTAAACTTTAATCTATTAAGACCATGTCTACACGATATATACCAAAATTTGGGCCTAAATATAAGGCCTAATTTAGTTACTACGGCGTATTTCTTTCAACGTCAGCTTTTGTCTAGAAAGAGAGATATTGGGCTAGATAGAATGATAATATATAACATTTAGGACCTAATTTAGTTGCTGTTGGATCGGGCATGAAAGCCCAAATATTAGACCCAACAGTCGGTTTTATATTTCATGTTCTACATCTTTCTTGGGGTTCCATTTGTTGTAATGATGTGTTTGTTGAAATAATATGTCTATATATCGACTCATTTTCCAAAAAATATTGATTTTTGGATTATATATCATATATGTTAGTTATGATTTAATAACATCTTACGATTTATAAAATACATAAGCGATTAGTTTTTTTTATGTTGAAAATAAAAAAAGGGATAACTTACAAAATGACAAACTAATTTACATTTTTTATAGTAACCTTTTTGAGGTCTTATCTTTAAGCATAGTGGTTTCCGAAAGAATATCCGACTTGCATACATAAAATTATAGATGAAAAATATTGGTTCCTGAAATAAGATCCCACTTGTAATGGGGATGATATAGAATGACCCATAGGACTGATATTAATTGTTGTTGTTTCATGTATGTGACATGGTACTCATAAATCTATAATGAAACGTAAATAAAAATAAACACGTTTATTTTTAAAGGATTTATTGATGGAAACTACGTATCAAGTCATTTGTTCTCCGTGACTACAATGAGAAATTATCTCCACAATAATTAAGTTGATTTCACACAACACTTCAATCTCTGCTTGAGATGTGGAGATGTGTCAACAAGTGATTGATAGATAAAACAATGATACATGAAATGAAGATAACCGTCACTAGAGACCGCAAGAACGCTTGGTCTAGCCATCACTCCTGTTGGCAGACCTACTAAGAAGGGGAGAGGTGAACTAACCTCACATAATTTCTGTGTTATATGTAATGTATATTAATAGTTCTCGATTAATCTTGTGTTGTTTTAAATGCCGACCTCTAAAAAAACTTTTCACCTTTAAAACCTAACTAACTTTATTTTTTCCCCCACAAGCATGCTTTGGTTTAAATTAACAAGATCAAAATTTAACCACCAATTAGGTTATTTTCTATGGAATCTACTAATCCCATATATTAGTAGGAGACCGTTTTAGGTGGTGATTGCAGTGGGACGGTTTTCAAATGTAATGATGGTGGCCCACCTGTAAAACCCCGTTCCCGGGACGCTTACAGTTGGGTTCTCATTGCACATAAAACGTATAATTACATTTGTATTTCATAAAATCGCAACGGAAAACTAAAACAATCTTTCATTTCCATGTAAATGCTTTTGCGAATTAATACAACATTCATTACAAAATAGTTTGTTCGCATTACAATGCAAAAACATTAATCAAAAGAATGTCATCCCAAAAGAGCTGAGTAGTCGCCCGTGCCATCCTCAGCAATCATTACCTGCCAACTGGAAACACATCAAAGTCAGTGTTGCTGAGTGAGTTCTAGTTTTATAAATAAAACATACTTTACTTTACATTCGTTCGCGATCATACATCATACGTACATACAGATAATATCAGTATTATCTTCATCATTCCGTTCATTAACTTTGCTCATTCAACGTGTTACATTATCATTCACTTCTCTATCTAGATCCGGTCAGACTTTACCCTCTTCGTGGCACTCAGCCATGATTACTGAGGTCGAATAACCAAGATCCTGTTCTGTACATTATTCCGATAATTCATTTACGTTCATTCATACTTCGTTCTTTCATACATAATCTTTCGTTCCTTTATACGTTCGTTCCTTCGAGTCTGTTGCGACAACAGGGTCGCTCACCTCATTAACAATCCCAACGACTTCGCGCTATCCGAGTCTGTTGCAACCATAGAGTTGCTCACCCCAATTGCCAATTTCAACGATAGCATGCTATCCGAGTCTCCTGCAACCATAGGGTTGCTCACCTCATGGCAACTTCACAATAACGCGTTGTCCGAGTCTGTTGCAACCATAGGGGTGCTCACCTCATAGCAGTCGCAAGGATTGCATACCATCCGAGTCTGTTACAACAACAGGGTTGCTCACCTCATTGCCATTCTCATCGATGACACGTCATCCGAGTCTCTTGCAACCATCGAGTTGCTCACCTCATTGCAATCCTAACGATTGCACAATACCCGAGTCTGTTGCAACAACAGGGTTGCTCACCTCATATATGTGCTTGCAAGCCCTTCTTTCGTTCGTTCATCATTCAATAATGCATGCATTCTTACTTTATGTTCCCCTTCATTATCTTTCACTTTACGTTACATGATACTTCATTCATTCATTAACATGACACGTAAAGCCACCAGAAAGATAAACATACATCATAATAAGGAACATATCATACGCAATCATCATCATCATACATGGCAACATCATACATACGTAACAAGCCTAAACATGCAACATCATCATCGTCATGCCCAACATGCTCTCTAAGGCCTCAATCATCATCTTACATGCTGTTACGAAAACCTTTACGTAAAAACTTACATCTGCCCTTTCTCCCGAAAGTCAGAAGTCAAACTACGCTTCCCACGGGTGCAACAGCCCTATTCGGGCGTATGGACACCCTTCAGTCGCGTGGCCTCCATGCGACTGAACACTATGCGAATGAACTAATGCGGATGAATACCCATGCGAATGAACGTTTGGTCGTGCGAATGGACAATGCAGATGAACCTCATGCGAATGGGATTAATGCGGATGAGCACTTATGCGACTGGACCTTCAGTCGCATGACCTCCATGCGACTGGACTTTCAATCGTGCGAATGGACCTTCAATCGTGTGAGTGGACCCCAATCGTGCGAATGGACCCCAATCGCACCCTAATCGGCCGTATGGCCTCCATTCGGCCTCCAGTCGGACGCCTAGCCCTAGCTGATGCAGAATGCAGTTCATCCCGACTGTAGCCGAGGGTTTTCGGCCTCCAAACTCATCTAACCCATTTTAAGCCAAATAGACCATCCTAAACCTTAGGGATGCATACCACAGCACCATTCAAGCACACACTAGCTCACCATCAAGCCACAAACGCATCATACATACACATACACATACACAAACGGGTCAACATACACACACTCAAAAACCCGAGATGTTTTCCAGCCCCAAAATCGTTTGAAAACAAGTAAAAGTGGGGTTCTAGAACTAACACAAACGACCACGACGAGTAGAGCTTCGGTTTGACTCGTTTCTTAACAACTTTGGCTACTCGAACCAACCCGAACCAACACTTTTCCTTTTTTTCTCTTCTTTCTTTCTTCTCCCCTTTCTTTGGCTGATTTGTGAGTGTGGGGGAGAGGGTAAGGGCTGCCCTCTCCCTTATATACTCCCACTCACCGACTTTCTCTCGTTGGCGAGTTTGATCCCTCGACTTTGGACTTTATTTCTTTTCTTCTTTAGTCGGCTTCAAAATAAATGAATAAATAATCGGGTGTTACACTACCGATGCAGGAGACCGTTTTAGGTGGTGGGATGGTGTGATGATGATGGTAAGTTGCTGGTGTTGTAGTGTTACGGTGACGATAATGGTGTAACACCCGAATATTTATTATTTTGAAGCCGGTGAAGAAAGAAAAGAAAATAAAGTCCAAAGTCGAGGGACCAAACTCGCCAACGAAGAAAAGTTGGGAAATGTGGTAATATTAGTAGGGAGAGGGCAGCCCACTCTCCCCACACACCCCACATTTCAGATTTCTTAGAGAGAAGAAGAGTGAAAGGAGAAAAAGTTGGTTCGAGTTGGTTCGGGTCGCCAAAATTGTCGTGAAGCAAGCCGAATCGAAGCTCTTGTCGTTGTGCTCGTTTATGTGAGTTCTAAGACCCCTCTTTCACTTGTTTTCAAACGATTTGGGGCTAGAAAACATCTGAAATCGGGTTTTTCGTATGTGTGTAAGTTGACCCGTTTTTGTAGGTGTATGTGTATGTATGATGCGTTTGTGACTTGATTGTGAGCTTGTGTGTGCTTGAATGGTGTCGTGGTATGCATCCCTAAGGTTTAGGATGGTCGATTTGGGCTTAAAATGGGTTTAGATGAGTTTGGAGGCCGAAAACCCTCGGCTGCAGTCGGGATGAACTGCATTCTGCATCGGTTAGGGCTAGGCGACCGACTGGAGGCCGAATGGAGGCCATACGGTCGATTAGGGTGCGATTGGGGTCCATTCGTACGATTGAATGTCCATTCGCACGATTGAATGTCCATTCGCATGATTGAATGTCCATTCGCACGATTGAAGGTCCATTTGCACGATTGAAAGGCCAGTCGCATGAAGGTCATGCGACTGAAGGTCCAGTCGCATAAGTGCTCATTCGCATTAATCCCATTCGCATGAGGTCCGTCCGCATTGTCCATTCGCACGACTGGATGTTCATTCGCATAAGTGTTTATCCGCATTAGTTCAATCGCATGAGTTCAGTCGCATGGAGGCCATGCGACTGAAGGGTGTCCATACGCCCGAGTAGGGCTGTCACACCGAGGGAAGTGTAGTTTGACTTCTGACTTTCGGGGAAAAGTGCAGATGTAAGTTTTGACGTAAGGGTTCCTGTAAGAGCATGTAAGATGACGATTGGGGCCTTAGAAAGCATGTTGGGCATGATGATGATGTTGCATGTTTATGCATGTTATATATATGTATGGTGTTGCCCTGTATGATGATGATGAATGTGTATGATGTGTTCCTTATTACGATGTATGTTTATCTTCTTGTGACTTTACGTGTTATGTTAATGAATGAATGAAGTATTATGTAACGTAAAGTGAAAGATAATGAAAGAGGAACATAAAGTAAGAATGCATGCATTATTGAATGACGAATGAATGAAGGAAATGCTTGCAAGCATACAATGAGGTGAGCAACGTGTGGTTGCAAAAGACTCGGATCACAGGCAATCATGGAGATTGTCAATGGGGTGAGCAACGTGTGGTTGCAAAAGACTCGGATCACAGGCAATCATGGAGATTGTCAATGGGGTGAGCAACGTGTGGTTGCAAAAGACTCGGATCACAGGCAATCATGGAGATTGTCAATGGGGTGAGCAATGTGTGGTTGCAAAAGACTCGGATCAGAGGCAATCATGGAGATTGCCAATGGGGTGAGCAACGTGTGGTTGCAAAAGACTCGGATCATAGGCATCATTAAGATGGCCAGAGAAAGGAGGTGAACAACTCAGTTGTTGCAACAGACTCGGACAACGCGTTATTGTGAAGTTGCCATGAGGTGAGCAACCCTATGGTTGCAAGAGACTCGGAAAGCATGCTATCGTTGAGATTGGCAATTGGGGTGAGCAACTATATGGTTGCAACAGACTCGGATCACGCGAAGTCGTTGGGATTGTTAATGAGGTGAGCGACCCTGTTGTCGCAACAGACTCGAAGGAACGAACCTATAAAGGAACAAAAGATTATGTATGAAAGAACGAAGTATGAATGAATGTAAATGAATGATCGGAATAATGTACAGAATAAGATCCTTGTCAGTCGACCTCAGTAATCGTGGCTGAGTACCACGAAGAGGGTAAAGTCTGACCGGATCTAGATGGAGAAACGAACGATAATGTAACACGTGAATGAGTAAGTTAATGAACGGAATGATGAGGATAATACTGATATTATCTGTATGTACGTATGATGTATGATCGTGAACCAATGTAAAGTAAAATATGTTTTATTTATAAAACTAGAACTCACTCAACAATGCTGACTTTGATGTGTTTCCAGTTGGCAGGTAATGATTGCTGAGGATGGCACGGACGACTACTCAGCTCTTTTGGGATGACATTCTTTTGATTAATGTTTTTGCATTGTAATGCGAACAAGTTATTTTGTAATGAATGTTGTATTAATTTGCAAAAGCATTTACATGGAAATGAAAGATTGTTTTAGTTTTTCGCTGCGATTTTATGAAATACAAATGTAATTATATGTTTTATGTGCGATGAGAACCCAGCTGTAAGCGTCCCGAGAACGGGACCTTACAAATAGACTGATGGAGATGTGGGTGGGGTTTTTCATATGAGAACATGGGTTAAAGTTATAATATTTGATATATTAATCGCATATCCAATACGAGTTGAATTATGATATGAGTTTTTTTTTTCTTTTTTCTTGAGCTTCGCATTTTATGCAACTTGATATTGTGCATTAATGGGATTTATAAGGGATTGTGTTATTATAATTATTCAATTTTATTTTTATTCTTTTTAAGTAATACCTTCACTTAAATCTATCTACACTAAAAAATAAAGTTTTGAAAGTACACATGACACAATTCTAGATATTTTAAATTTATTTTTTGTTTATCTTTTTATTAAATAACTACATTAAATATTATATTTTTAGAATAAACTTTTTAATAAATTTAAGATAATAACTGTAATTTCTAAGGAAACAATTCTTTTATAAAATAAGAAAAAATTAAAATATTAAACTTTTTCAAAAAATCATAATTTTTAAACCTGTTTTTTTAAAAAATTAAAATTTTAGTGTAGTCAAAATAATTCAAATTCAAGGTTATATGAGGATTTTTTTAAAGATGACACTTTTTTAGAAACAATTTCTTTTTGAAACATATGTTAAAGTAATACGTGATTGTATTCATCTTTTATCTCAAAATATTGTTTTATAATTCATAAATTATTTATTATTAATCATTTAATATTTTATTCAACCCGTGTAATATATAAAGTACTTTCGGTGTGACAATTTGTTTGCAAATGATATGAAAGCACCCACCACATATCAAGTCTAGTACAATTGCCATCAACAGTTAGCCGCAACAACGCGCGCCATTGAAATCTAGTTAACTATAAATCTCATTTATTTTATATTGCCAACCTCATTAATCTTTTATTTATGTTTGCAGGTGATTTTCATTTCGTGTTTACTTTTACGACTTACCCATTTTTATGGTTGAATATAAGTAGGGAAATCTTCTGTCTATCATCCCTAATTATTTGTCATTAGTGTTTTATTAGAATACTAGGTTAATATCCGTATATTATACGAGTTGAATATATAAAATATTAAAAGTTAGTAATAAAAAATATTAATTATAAAATCATATTTTGAGATAAGATATGATTAAAATTACCTATAAGTAATTTCTATAAGTAATAAACCAATGATATAATTTCATTTAAACTTTTGTATGTTAGTTTTCTTATTAAAAATTGAAATATTTTGTTATAAATCAAACCGTTTAAGAAGAAATATCCTTTTATAAAAAAATATTATTATAACTTCAAGATTTAATTATTATGGTTCATAAAAATTTTATTTTTTAAAAACACTGCTTTTAAAATACTTTGTATTTTTTTAAAAAGTTTGATATTTTAGAAAATCACTTATATTATACAAAAAAATGTTTCTTTAGATATTGCATTTATAAAAAGACCTCTTTTTTTAAAAATTATTTTAATCTAAACAAGAATTAAATAATATAATTGGTAGTTAATATAAATATTTAATAGGAGAGAAAAATAGAAAAAAATATATAATTTTAGAATATCTAAAATTATGACAAGTGCCAACTCAATTTTTTTTATTTTAATACATAGATTAATAGTTTATTTTCTCTAATAATATTAACCCAATTGTCCTCATCAAATGGTTTTTCCGAAAATTCAATTTTAAAACATCTTTCATGATCCTTCTAAATGTAAAAAAAATCAACCAGAAAAAATCAACCCATACATTAACCCAAAACATTTCCAACATCAGCTTAAGATATACTAGAAACAAAGATAATATCAGAGAAAGAAATTTCTACGTTCACCCCTGATTGTTACAAATCATCACACAACCATCTACTTAATTAGAAATATACTAGAAACAAAGATAATACCTAAAATACTCCTCAACCAATCATAGAGTTATACTATTGGAAATGTATGCTGGTAATTTTGATGATAATGAATAATACTATATGATGACAATGGTAATATAAATATTCATATATGTGTTCATTCTTTACAAAAGGAAAAATGATACATGGAAATGTATAGAGATCGAAAATAGTTTAATGTTTGATCCAATCATTAATCGGCTTAGAACAAAACGTGTGTCAAACTTTAAAGTTAAGTCATCAATATACGCACACATATCATTGATCATTGATCATACAAATTATATCAAATGTAAAATAAATAACGTATGTTCAAATGAACGAGCTTTTAATTATCACTTAATTGAATTTTGTATAACTCTTAGTTGTAAACATATCTACTTTCTGTAAACTAAGTCCAACAAATTAAAATTCATATTAGATTATTTTGATAAATAAATGACTAAAAGAATAAAATGACTCTCAACACATACATTGAGGTCTCACATGGAGTTATGTCTAATTCCAATTAAAAATCGTAATTGGGTTATTAATTATTGCTTAATTATTATGTTTAAAATATGGTTTTATCACTTAAAATGTATTTTGTATAGATTATCTTATCATAAAGATATTTTAATAAATTGTTGAGATGAATATATTAGTTACATAGCCGATATCTCACTTCTCACATATATGAAGTTGTCAACACCAATTGAAAATTCTTAATTCCATTATTAATTATTCTTAAATATATTTTATTCTAACAACCCAATCCCTAATAGTCATGTATTACATCTTATTAATAAACTCAAAAATTGTCTAGCTATACCATTCATAACATTATTAAAGAAAGATGATATTACATAGTTGTGATGAGCTTGATCTTACGTTTGCAAGATGATGGATCAAATTTTAACCGAAAAATTGAATTATTTTATTCTAACAAACCCTAGGTGAGATATATAGCTCAAGTCTATATAAACATGTATCTATGTGTTGGGCTACCATACAATTCACTTCTTCGATCAATTCCCTAGCTAGCTTCTTCTTTCAACTTAGTTAAAGCGAAAAATGGTATAATAATTAACCACTTTCTCGTACCATATATATTTATGCTTTGGATTGTTCAAAACTTATGTATGCTAGATTTTTTTAACTCGATTAATTTTCATTGCGTATGTGCAGGCGGACACCAAGATGGTAAAGGTTGGACCATGGGGTGGTAGCGGTGGAGAACTTGGAATTCATAACCGATGGTAAGATCACTGGGATCAAGATTCACAGTGGAGATGTTGTTGATGCCATCTCATTTACCTTTAAGGATCAAAGTGGTAACAACCACGAGAGTTCTAAGTTTGGTGGTGATGGAGGCACCCTTCATCAGGTGAGATCCATCAATTAATTAATTACTTAAGTTTTTCTTTTCTTTTCTTTTCTTCTTTGTATATATAATGTGTATGTATTCGATTAGATTCATTTTGCTGATGACGAGGAGCTTCAAAAGGTCAATGGAAAATTTGGAGACTATGGTGACCTTACCGTGGTCACATCATTGACTTTCATGACCAACAAAAATATCTATGGCGGATATGGCAATTGCGGGGGACGTGATTTCTCCACTCCTGTAACCAAAGGTGAGATTATTGGTTTTTTTGGAAGATGTGGTGATTACCTCGATTCCATTGGCGCCATAATTAATTCTTAGTACGTGCCAATTACCTACATCACATGTATGTTGTTTTACTTGTTGTAACAAAGAAGCTTAAGTGGTAGTTCATTCCACTTAAGCCAGCGTGTATGTTTGGTTTTCATTGGTTTTATTTCGTATTTTCTATATCAGTGTATCTATGTAACATATACATGTTAATAAGCACGCAACCTATCTGCTTGTCGTGCATGTATTTTGCAATTGTGCACTTGTAAAATTAAACTTCTAAATCCTTCATCTATAGGAATAAAGAATACACGGACTTAAGATCATATGGGATTTGAGTTAGTGAGATATATAAAGTTTATCCTTATGGTATGGGTTTGAGTTTCATAAAGGGACAATATAAGGATTTTAAGAATAGACTGTAGCAAAGTGAAAATTATAACGTGATTAGTGTGCATATATTTCAGTCAAGCTAGGTACTTAAACCTCTCCTTTCTCATCATTTAAAGTATTTAACCATTTAAAGATGTTTAGTTGACTCTCTCGTAGGGCTCAAGAGTCACCTGCTACATGGGGTTAAATGCGAATTAGCCTTGACAAAAACACCCTACAAAGTTAACACAAACAAATCATTAACACAACCAACAAATTACGGTATCAGGTCTACTAATTATTAATGCAAACTTGATCAATATGACGAATCAGCCTCCATCTTTCACGAAATAAGACACGTCAGCTGTAGATTTAAAAAAATAATGAATCTAGAGTGGCAACTTATAACGTTCGAAAGTGCATTTTCATAACAATCAATATTCAGTAACGAAACAATTCAATAGGAAAACTAAAATTAAGCATTCAAAGAACTATAGGCTTTTATAAGCTATACAAAGATGTATATTTTCTTAAGTTTTTATGCTTAAAGCTTTCAAAGTTGTTTCCTTTCTCAAAGTCATATTACATTATTGTAAACAATCGTATGTTTGTGCTACAAAACAACCTGCCCCACCCATTTTGTAACATACAAAGCTCATTACACTGCATATATAATATTATTACTCTTCCTGCTTGATCAACCCCTTATTGTCGTGTTCGTTAATGGTCATGAAACACTTTTTTTGTTCTGCGAGAGCTCTAGGATTTGCGCCTCCCCACAAATCCATTCGAAGCGACCTCATTTTTCTCTAACATAGGTGATTCGATGAATCATTAAAAGCATTATAGTTATATTGATTCCCACGAATCATCTAACCTTAATATGCTTAACCTCACTTTGGTCACTTGTTCGAGGTACTCCCCTAGAGTGAATGGACTAGGAAGTTCGTCACTTCCTTTAAGTTTTAGGGTACTCCCCTGTAGTGACTCCGTTGGTCATATGATTAAGTTGTTCTATTGAACCTGGATCTTGGGATCTCCAGTCATAGGTTAGGTTTCTCTTATATTCCTCTTTTCTGTGGGCTTTAGTCCCATTCCTCTTGAAAACTTATATACTATTTCTGTGCTTAAGCCTTTTGTTACTGGGTCTGCAATGTTATCTTTTGACTTGACATGATCAATCATGATAACACCTATTGATATCAGTTGTCGTATTGTGTTATGTATACACCCGATGTGCCTTGATTTGCCATTATACATTGAGCTGTTGGCTCTACCAATTGCCGACTCACTATCACAATGTATGCAAATAACCGATAACGACTTTGGCCATCTTGGAATGTCTTCCACAAATTGATATAGCCATTCAGCCTCTTCTCCGGCTTTATCCAAAGCGATAAATTCCATTTCCATTGTGGATCTAGCTATAACGGTTTGCTTGGATGATCTCCAAGATATTGTTGTTCCATCAAGTAAGAACACATAACCCCTTGTTGATTTAGAATCTTTTATATCCGATATCCAGTTTGCATCAGTATACCCTTCAATCATAGCTGGATGATGGGTATAATGCAATCCATAGTCTCTTATGTATCTAAGCTCCCTCGTTATACTCTTTCAATGTTCTAAGCTTGGATTACTAGTATATCTGCTTAGCCTACTCATCGTGTATGTTAAGTCGGGTCTAGTACATGTCATTAGATACATTAAACCACCAATGATTCTTGAATACTCTAATTGAGCAACACCCTCGCCTCTATTTTTCTTTAGATGTTGGGTGGTATCAACAGGAGAACGTGCTACACGCGTGTCTCCCGATGTCACACCCCAACAAACGGCGGAATCATCGAGGCAGACGAATGTGAAACGATTGTTCATATCACATGGAACTAAATAAGTTGGAATAATATAAAATACCATTTTTCATTGAACAATACTAGACAATTAAGTCAATACAATACCATAAAGATATAAACGACAACATAAGATGTTTAATTAAACTAAGTCCAAGTCCTATATAAGCAAGAAGAGTTCCTCAACTAGCAATACCGAAACATGCTAAAAATAAAGGGTCAAGTTTGAAAGTTGGTGAGTTTCCATGGGTCAAACTATATATATATATATATGTATATATAAAATATTTACAAGTAGCAATTCATGTCAATGGTTATGAATTATGTAAGTTTATAGAACACATATAGCTACAATCAAACCTTGACCAAGAATAAGTTTACAAGTTTATAACAATTAGCTAAGTGCTTGTGTGAAATAAGTCAATTCACCTGCCATTGGAAATTCACCTGCCATTGGTGGATACATACACGTCACATGGGTAAATTGAATTTTCATACAAATGTAACATTAAGATATCTCTAAATATTACACGCACCATGTTAAATCACATACGGTATAATCCTCTTGGTGGACGATTTAGAAGCTTTTACGAGTACCCGACCATATAGCACACGAACGACAAGCAGCTAGGCTGCATCTTGTTATTTATAAATGTTTTAACATAGATGTTACATGGACACGTACAAATAAAATCGATTGGAAGCAAATACACGCGCTAGCTTAAGCAGAAAGAACAACAACTTAAGCTTCTTTATTACATCAAGTAAAACAAAGTACATATGCGGCAGGTAATTTGATTGGCACGTACTAGTTAGGGTTTAAGTACGACGCCAACTGAGTCGACTAAATCACCACACCTTCCATGGAATCCAGCAATCTTTCCTTCAGTTACAGGCAAGGAGAAATCAACCCCAGCGTATTTTCCATATCCGCCATACCTATTTCTGTTGGTCACGAAAGTCAATGATGTAACCACGGTAAGGTCACCATACTCTCCGAATCTCCGCTGATCTTTGGAGCTCCTCATCATGAGCAAAATGAATCTAATCGATTACGCACACATTAGATACGGTTTATATTATGTATTCGTTGACGTAACTTGAAAACATAGCGCATCAACTATTTCATTTATGTATAAAAAAAGCAAAAACAAACAAACGTAATCCATCGATCTCACCTCATGCGGGGTGCCATCTTCACCCCCAAAGGTATCACTACGGTGGGTGCTACCGCTTGCATCCTTATAAGTAAAGCGGACGGCATTAACAACATCTCCAGAATTGATTTTGATTGCGGTAATCTTCCATCGGTTGTGAATTCCTAGGGATCTCCACCGTTACCACCCCATGGTCCTACCTGTACCATCTTCTTTTCCGCCTGCACACAATAAGAATTAACTTATTTGATAAAGTCTAGCATATATTACATTTTACTAATAATATATTCACAACCGACAATGTACCATTTTTTGCTTTATCAAAGTTTTAAGACGAAGCTAGGTAAGGAATTTGATCAAAGGGATGTTGTATGGTCTCCATAACACATACATACATATTTATATAGACATGAGCTACCAAATCACCTAAGGGTTGTTAGAATAAAATAAAGCAGTTTTCAAATTAGATCTAATTCATCATCTTGGGTACGTAAGCGTGTGCCCATCATGAATAGGTAAAAGCGTCTTTCTTTATTATGTTATTCGGTCAATTGTAACTTGATTTGTATAAGTGGATTTTATCGGTTTATTAATTACAATTAATACATGACTATTAGGGAATGAGTTGGTAGAATAAGATAATTTAAGACAATAAGTAATAATTCGATTAAATTATTTTTATTGGTGTTGACATAAATCTATATATATGATAGATATTTGGTTTGCTTTAAGATATCTCTAATTTATTCATTTAATTAATTATTGTATCAGCTTAACATAGTGATTAGAGTTAGTCTATACATTTAAAATTGTATATATCATTATAATTAAGATAATATAACAAAATACACTATATTCACAAACCCTTTAATAAAACGAAAAAAAATAAAGAATAGTATATAATGTGATTTAGAATTTTTAAATTGGTGTTGACATATCATCATATGAGACCTCCAGTGTGTGTGTGTTTAGATGTGATTTAGAGATATGTTTGTCAAAATAATTTAGTAGGAACTTCAACTTATTTAACTTAGTTTTGAAAAAATAAATAAAAGTATAGTAGATTTATATACATTTGAAAGTTATATGAATACATTTTAAGTGATAAAAGTTAAAAAAATTGCATGCATCATTTTTCTTTGGTTTAATGTGGATTTTTTTAAAATAAGGTTTTTTTAATATTGATGTTGACGTATGGGGTTTTTAAGGGTTCCCGCCCCTGGCTGTGAACTTTGACCGAGAGACCACGCCCTTGTGAAGGGCGGGTTCTCGAAATCTCCTCACCACACGATTTACTAACCACACACGATCTAACGGTTCCAACGATGCAAGAAGAACACGCCCTTGGCAGGGGCGGTTTCTGGCATGCAGTCCTTTCACACCCGTGACTATTGTCCTTTGTCCCGTGAACTTTGACCGAGAGACCACGCCCTTGTGAAGGGCGGGTTCTCGAAATCTCCTCACCACACGATTTACTAATCACACACGATCTAACGGTTCCAACGATGCCTGAAGAACACGCCCTTGGCAGGGGTGGTTTCTGGACTCGTTCAAGTTATTCATAATCCATTTCTCACTATTTTTGCCAACCTAATTTTTCTATAATTTTATTCTTCATTCCAAAAATCAAAATGAGCTGGAGAATTACACCAGGTCCACTAAATAACGATTTGTTATTTTTAAGCGGTCAACATAGAGCCGATTATTATTTTTGAGAGCCAGAAAGCGATGAAGGAATTTTACGTGCTAGACGAGGTGATAAAACTTTTTGGGATTACATTGATGAAGTGCCTATCCTGAAAATATTATGAGATATATAAGGTTGGCTGGTTTTGCGGGTGTGATCGAGTGTGGTTATCGAAAACTTGATCGTGCTCTTATTTCAGCTTTAGTGGAGAGATGGAGGCCAGAGACACTGTAAGGCCCCGTTCCCGGGACGCTTACAGCTGGGTTCTCATCGCACATAAAACGTATAATTATATTTGTATTTAATAAATCGCAGCGAAAAACTAAAACAAACTTTCATTTCCATATAAATGCTTTTGCAAGTTAATACAACATTCATTACAAAATAGCTTGTTCGCATTACAATGCAAAAACATTAATCAAAAGAATGCCATCCCAAAAGGGCTGAGTAGCTTCACGGGTGCCATCCTCAGCAAACATTACCTGCCAACTGGAAAACATATAAAAAGTCAGCGTTGCTGAGTGAGTTCTAATTTTATTACAAAACATACTTTACTTTCATATAAAACCCTTCGTTACTTTTACATGATCACACATCGTACGTACAAAAAGATAATATCATTATTATCTTCTTCATTCATTCATTCGTTCATTCATACTTCGTTCTTTCATACGTAATCTTTTATTCCTTTATAAGTTCGCTCCTTCGAGTCTGTTGCGACAACAGGGTCGCTCACCTCATTAACAATCCCAACGACTTCGCGCTAACGAGTCTGTTGCAACCATAAAGTTGCTCACCCCAATTGCCAGTTTTAACGATAGCATGCTTCCGAGTCTCTTGCAACCATAGGGTGCTCACCTCATGGCAACTTCACAATAACGTGTTGTCCGAGTCTGTTGCAACAACTGAGTTGCTCACCTCCTTTCTCTGGCCATCTTAATGATGCCTATGATCCGAGTCTTTTGCAACCACACGTTGCTCACCCCATTGGCAATCTCCATGATTGCCTGTGATCTGAGTCTTTTGCAACCACACGTTGCTCACCCCATTGGCAATCTCCATGATTGCCTGTGATCCGAGTCTTTTGCAACCACACGTTGCTCACCTCATTGTATGCTTGCAAGCCTTTCCTTCATTCATTCGTCATTCAATAATGCATGCATTCTTACTTTATGTTCCCCTTTCATTATTTTTCACTTTACGTTACATAATACTTCATTTATTCATTAACATGACACAGAGGGCCACAAGAAAGATAACATACATCATAATAAGGAACATATCATACACATTCATCATCATCATACAGGGCAACATCATGCATACATAACAAGCCTTAATCATGCAACATTATCATCATCATCATGCCCAACATGCTTTCTAAGGCCTCGAGCGTCATCTTACAAACTCTATGGGAACCTTTACGTCAAAACTTACATCTGCACTTTCCCCCAAAATTCAGAAGTCAATCTACACCTTCCTCGGGTACAACAGCCCTATTCGGGCGTATGGACACCCTTCAGTCGCGTGGCCTCCATGCGACTGAACACTATGCGAAGGACTCATGCGGATGAACACCTATGCGAATGAACATCCAGTCGTGCGAATGGACAATGCGGATGGACCTCATGCGAATGGGATTAATGCGAATGAGCACTTATGCGACTGGACCTTCAGTCGCATGACCCCATGCGACTGGCCCTTCAATCGTGCGAATGTACATTCAATCGTGCGAATGTACATTCAATCGTGCGAATGGACATTCAATCGTGTGAATGGACCCCAATCGCACCCTAATCAGCCGTATGGCCTCCATTCGGCCTCCAGTCGGTCGCCTAGCCCTAACTGATGCAGAATGCAGTTCATCCCGACTGCAGCCGAGGGTTTTCGGCCTCCAAACTCATCCAACCCATTTTAAGCCTAAATCGACCATCCTAAACCTTAGGGATGCGTATCACGACACCATTCAAGCACACACAAGCTCACAATCAAGCCACAAATGCATCATACATACACATACACATACACAAACGGGTCAACATACACATACCCAAAAAACAATTTCAGATGTTTCCAGCCCCAAAATCATTTGAAAACAAGTAAAAGTGGGGTTCTAGAACTCACATAAACGAGCACAACGACAAGAGCTTCGATTTGGCTTGCTTCACGACGATTTTGGCGACCCGAACCAACTCGAACCAACTTTTCCTCTTTTTCTCTTCTTTCTCTCTTCTTCTCTTTATGAAGCTGAAATATGGGGTGTGTGGGGAGAGTGGCTGCCCTCTCCCTACTAATATCACCACATTTCCCAACTTTTCTTCGTTGGCGAGTTTGGTCCCTCGACTTTTGGACTTTATTTTCTTTTCTTTCTTCACCGACTTCAAAATAATAATATTCGGGTGTTACAAGTCCACCCCCTTAAATAGGTTTCGTCCCCGAAACTGTTATTCGTCGAACAAACATGGATAATGCTGTCTCATTTCTTCCTCAGTCTCCCACGTTGACTCGGATCCCTTCCTGTGCTTCCACTGTACACGCACAAGAGGAACCACTTTATTCCTTAGCCTCCTCTCCTTTCGGTCGATGATTGCCACCGGTTGCTCCACATAATTGAGCCGTTCATCTACTTTGATATCTTCCAATGGGACAATCATATCTTCATCTACTAAGCACTTTCTTAGATGTGATACATGGAATGTTGGGTGAATTCCATTTAACTCATCCGGTAACTCCAGTCTATAGGCCACCTCTCCCACTCGAGCAATGATTCGGAAACGGCCTATATACCTTGGGCTCAACTTGCCCCGCTTTCTGAATCGGATAATACCCTTCCAAGGTGAGACCTTCAAGATAACCCGGTCACCCACCTGGAACTCAATTGGCCTACGTCGTTTATCAGCATACGACTTCTGTCTATCTTTGGCTACCTTCGTAAAGGCTTTAATCTTTTCAAGCTTCTCTGTCGTAGCCTCGATTACCTCGACGCTCCCCAATTCCTTCTGACCAATATCACCCCAACAAACGGGTGTTCTGCATCTCCTACCGTATAGCATCTCATATGGTGGCATACCAATGCTGGCATGATAGCTGTGTTGTATGAGAATTCGGCTAACGGTAAGTGGTCATCCCAACTTCCACCAAAATCGATCACACATGCCCGGAGCATGTCTTCCGATGTCTGAATGGTTCTTTCTGACTGACCATCGGTTTGGGGATGATAAGCCGTGCTAATATGTAACCTCGTCCCCATAGCGTCGTGGAATTTCTTCCAAAATTTAGATGTAAACCGAGTGTCACGATCAGACACAATAGACACCGGCACACCATGACGAGTTACAATTTCCTGATGAATAGATCAGCCAACCTCTCAGATGAATACATCGCGGATCGGTAGAAAATGAGCGCTCTTCGTCAGATGATCAACTATCACCCATATGGCATCATACCCTTTCGGAGTACGTGGCAGCTTCGTAATGAAGTCCATGGTGATGTGCTCCCACTTCCATTCCGGTATATCCAAAGGTTGGATCTTCCCATATGGCTTTTGATGCTCTGCCTTCACTTGTAAGCAAGTAAGGCACTTACTCACATACTCCACGACGTCACGCTTCATACCCGGCCACCAATAATCTTTCTTCATGTCATGGTACATTTTCGTGGCACCAGGATGAATGGAGTATCGAGTCTTGTGGGCTTCATCCATTATCTTCACCCGTAGATCCCCAAAATGAGGAATCCACACACGACCGAATCGAGTTCTAACACCGAGTGTGTTTTCACCCAATTCCCCAACCAGACCTCTCATTCTTTCCGAGTTAAGGTGATCTTCTTTCAATGCCTCATCTGGAAACTCCTTAACTTGCTTCATCACATCGGAGGTCATGATTAATTGATAAGCTTTCACCCAAATCGGTTCGGGCCTTTCCTTTCGGCTAAGGCATCCGCCACCACATTAGCTTTGCCCGGATGGTAATGGATCTCGCAATCATAATCCTTTATAAGCTCCAACCATCGCCTCTGCCTCATGTTCAGGTCCTTTTGCTCGAAGACGTACTTCAGACTCTTGTGGTCAGTGAATATGGTGCACTTCGTCCCGTAGAGATAGTGCCTCCAAATCTTTAACGCAAAGACAACGGCTGCTAGCTCCAAGTCCTGAGTGGGATAATTAACCTCATGAACTTTCAACTGCCGGGATGCGTAGGCTATAACCTTCCCTCTCTGCATTAACACACACCCCAACCCTAAGTAGGAAGCATCAGAATAAACCACCAGATCTTCGCTTCCATCGGGTAATGACAGAACAGGAGCTTGAGTCAGTCTTGCCTTCAGCTCTTCGAACGCCTTCTCTTGAGCTTGACCCCATACAATTTTCACATCCTTTTGGGTCAACTTAGTTAGTGGAGAAGCAATCTTAGAGAAGTCTTGGATGAATCTTCTATAGTAGCCCGCCAAGCCCAAGAAACTACGGATCTCGGATGGCGTCTTTGGTGACCTCCATTGCATAACCGCCTCCACCTTCGCCGGGTCAACCATAATCCCGTCAGGATTCACCACATGACCCAAAAACTGAACTTCGCGTAACCAAAACGCGCACTTGGAGAATTTAGCATACAATTTCTCCCTTCTCAACGTCTCCAGAACCTCTCAAATGTGATCGGCATGCTCAATCTTGCTCTTCGAATAAATCAGGATATCATCAATAAACACAATCACTGATTTATCCAACATAGGCTGACACACACGGTTCATCAGATCCATAAAAGCAGCTGGCGCATTGGTCAAACCAAAGGACATGACAAGAAACTCATAATGACCATAGCGCGTGCGGAAAGCTGTTTTAGGGATATCTTGTTCCTTTACCTTCAACTGATGATAGCCAGACCGAAGATCTATTCTTGAAAACCAAATGGCACCCTGAAGCTAATCGAACAAATCATCTATCCTCGGTAAGGGGTAGCGGTTCTTCACCGTCAACTTGTTCAGCTCGCGGTAGTCAATGCACATCCTCATACTACCATCCTTCTTCTTTACAGACAGGACCGGAGCACCCCAAGGAGAGATACTCGGTCTAATGAACCCCTTATCAAGCAACTCTTGCAACTGTTCCATCAACTCTTTCATCTCCGTCAGAGCTAACCGATATGGTGCCTTGGCAACAGGTTGGGCACCCGGTATCAGATCAATCTGAAATTCAATTTCTCTGTCAGGTGGTACCCCTGGTAAATCTTCTGGGAATACGTCTGGAAAGTCACACACAACCGGTACATCAGACAGTTGTGGTGTTAGTGCATCTACATCCTTTACATAAGCCAAGTAGGCGCTACATCCACGCCTCATACACTTTCCTGCCACCGCCATTGAGATCACCTTCGGGATCGTAGTAACCCGATCACCATAAACCGTTACCAAACTTCCATCAGGCGCTGTCAACCGAATCATCTTCTTGCGACACACAATGTTCGCCTTGAAGTCCGCCAACCAATCCATCTCAAGAACCAAATCAAAACCACCCAAGGTCATCACGAACGGTCTAACAGGAAACTTGTGACCTTCTAATTCCACCTCACAGTTTTCTATCATCTCCGAAATCCTGGTAGACTTACCTATGGCAGTTTCTACATCAAAGGGCGCATTAACGCGCCTACTACTAACAGGCAGCTTAGCACAGAAAGCAGCAGAAATAAAACTCCTACTAGCACCAGAATCAAATAGCACAGAAGCTAAAGTTTGGTTCACCAGAAACGTACCGGACACGACATCAGGGTCTGTCCTAGCTTCCTCCTGTGTCATGGTAAATGCCCTGGCGCTCGCCTCGGTCCTTCACCTCCAGTTCTCTTCATCCCAGAACTCTCAGCCCTCAACTTCTTACAATCCTTACTTACGTGACCCTCTTCACCACAGTTATAGCACCGGACTATACGACAGTCCCTTGCCAGGTGCCCCGCCTTCCCACATTTGAAGCATAAGTTTGACCCAAACCTACATTCCCCGCCGTGGTCCCTTCCACACTTGCCACACCTTTTCGACCCCGCACTTGATGTGACCACACGACGATCATCCGCTCGTTCCTTCTTATTACCCGTCGAGGCATCACCCCGACCAAACCTCTTCCCCCGCCAGTTTCGATCACCACCGTTCTTCTTACCACCCTCAGTCACCATCATTGTTCTCTCATCATACAATCTCCCTGCCAAATCCACTGCCGACCTAAACGTACTCGGCCGGGCAGCTATCATGTGCCTGCGAATATCCGCTGGCAAACCCTGAATATATCTTTTAATCTTTCGTGATGAAGGTGTCACCTGATCCGGCACCAGACGTGCCATCTCGTTGAATTTAGTGGTGTACTGCTGGTGCGTCATAGTTCCCGCCTCCAGTTGCAAGAACTCCCTTTCGACCTTGTCCATTTCCCGATGAGGACAAAATTCCTCAATCACCAACCTTCTCAGCTCAGGCCATTTCATTTTCACAATGGCCGTACTACCCTCAGCTTGGACAATGTTGTCCCACCAGCACAGAGCTGAATCCACAAAAGAGTGGGTAGCAAACTTCACCTTTTGGTCCTCTCGGCACTCGCTGATATCGAGAACAGCTTCCATTTCCCTCACCCACCGGTGAGCAGCTGCAGCTGTGCCGTTTCCATCAAAAGTAGGGGGCTTGCATCTCATAAAAGCCCCATAATTACAACCTCGTGCCATTTCCGGCGCAGGCTCTTCTTCTTCCTCTTCGTCATCAGATAGAACCGTTTCCGGCTCTGGTTGTTCCTGTTCTCCAGAGGATCTGTTTCTTTCTTTTCTTTCCCTTCTCGTACAGCCTTAATAACTTCAGTCACCACAGACGGTAAGATTGTCTGCATGACCTGATGGACTTCTTCTACAACAGCCTCCTTTACTGAGGCTCTCAGATTGGCGCTTTCGTCGCCACCCTCCGGATGAGGGGTCTCTGGTTCTTCATGAACCACCCTCTCAACTCTGGGTCTCCCTCTCTTAGGTCGCGGTTCAGCACCGTGACCTCCACCCCTAGAAGCTTTCGAAGATCTACCTCCGGCCATCACACGCACACTGAAAGATTCAAAATGTTTATGTTAAGTATAGTAATTAAATTCAATAATTAATTAAATTCCATTCAGATTGATAAACGTTATATATCCATTAAACCTCACAAAATTTCAACACTAGAGCAAAATTTATATGCAACTTGCAACCTGAAAAAGAAGAAGAAGAAGAAGAAGAACAAATTCGACATGGAATCATAAATTAAATCATGAACTTAGGGTCTATCAATTTTAGAATCAAGTTAACCTAAACAATTCTAGAATAAAAATTCAGTGACATTAAGAAAGAGAAGAGTATATAATTACTCAACCAGATC
The DNA here is from genome assembly GCA_025506515.1 of Flaveria trinervia. Taxonomy (NCBI): domain Eukaryota; kingdom Viridiplantae; phylum Streptophyta; class Magnoliopsida; order Asterales; family Asteraceae; genus Flaveria; species Flaveria trinervia. The sequence goes on along the minus strand of CM046444.1, from coordinate 4,524,641 downwards.
GCCAAATGATGTAGGATTCCGATGAGTCTAACAACCATAAAATCTTCAAACACATTAAAATTCCCAAAATTAAAGCGAATCTAGCTTGTAGGTTTAAAATCAAATAAACAAATCCCACTAAAACAATAAGAAAAGCAATCAATAATAGTGGAAGTATCAAACATCACAAATGGAAGAAGATCCTAAAATTGAATTATATCTGACTTACGCATTAAGCTAATCAAATAACCAAACAACACCCATGAACACATACTAAAGTTATAAACCAAGAATGCACTTTACAATTACCTGATGAAAAGAACAGAAATTGAGACCCTTTGATTGCAGTAAGAATGAAAACCTTGAAATCCATAGGAGAACTTTAGCGACGTCTTTGAAATCCGAAGCTTTTGGAAACAAAATAAACCCGCAGAACTTTATATCAACGTATTTGAAAACTTCGCACTGTTCTTATAAAGCCGTCAATTCCAACCATGGCTTTTGATTACCGGAGATTAGGGATCGAATTGGGGAGTTGCTGGTGGACAGACCACGAGCGAACTTGTTGGCGAGGGGAACATGGTGGAAGATCGTGACTCTTCTAGCGACGACGATGGTTGTGGTGTTGGTGGTGGTTTTGGCGCTGGTGTTGTTGGTGGTGGCGGTGGCGGTGGCGGTGGCGGTGGCGGTGGCGGTGGCGGTGGCGGTGGCGGTGGCGGTGGCGGTGGCGGTGGCGGTGGCGGTGGCGGTGGCGGTGGAGCAGGGGTATGGTTGATCTAGGGTTTTGTTAAAACAATTATATTAAGGTGTTTGAGAAATTAGAATAACAAAAATGACATGCAAAAATATGTGTCATTGTTTTTATAAATTTTATAAAATACGATATAATTTTATGACATGCGAAATGCACGTCATCTTTCTTCGCATGTCATCTTTTACGTGTCATCTATTAACAGAATTGTTACAACATATCATGCTAAAAGTTTACTAATAGTATTGCTTGTGTTAATAAAGTATTAATGTTACATAACTAGTTTGGGCAAATTCATATTTCAATCAAATGAAACTTTAATTTTACAGTTGGTAATAACTTGTGGTCAAACATAATATGTCCGAAAAAATTTGAAGTCTAAACCAATTGAGGTTGTTGCGATTATGATTGGAATCGCTAATGCCTCTTTAACCATTTATGTCATAAACGATCACCGTTGTAGGTTTTGGGCTTTGTGCGATTTGGTCGGTAGATGCTACAAACAACCACAATCAGTATGATATGAGCTCTATCAATGCGTTTCTTCAAGTCTGATTAATTTTTCTACTAGAATCCATTGTCGTTGTGGCTTAGTAACATTGAATAAAACCGAATAATCAAAGAAGTTGGATGCCACGATTAATTTATCAATAATATGTATCCTTATATTGGTGACTTAACTTTAAAGTTTGGCACGTTACGTTCCAACTCGATTTGTAAATATTAGACTCTTGTTGCTGACTTTGTAAATTCTTTAATTTCAGTTTTTGCAGTTATATATCTGCACTTTTGTAGTTTGATGTAGGGTTTGTTGTAAAGTATTTATTTATAATGAAAACTAGACATTAAATTCATGGACTTTTATCAGATTATATAGGAGATGGTTGATTACTCATTAAAAATTCGGATTACTTGCTTCCTTCTCTAGTGATTTGACATCTTCAAGGACAATATGACTGTTTTGGATACTTCTCTATTATAATGCTCATTACATTCTTGAATATGTTTTCAGATTGGATCGTGTGCTTGCTGCAAAAATGTTTGAATCTTAGAAAAGTATATTGAAAATTTATTGATAATATTAATATGGTATTAATATTTAATCAATAAATTAATGTGTTGAAAAAAATTAATGTGGTTAATGACATTCGGAATTAATAGTGTGGTAAGTTGTCCGACATTGGAGGAAAGAAAGAATATAAAATAGTTTATATTCTATAACCTTTTGTTTATATTGTTTTCCTAAGGTATCATACTAAGTGGATTCGTGAAACTCGTGGGCATGTGGGCGCAATGTGGCACTTTGATGATGCATTTTGCACACTCGCATCACCGTGAGCCACTTGAGAGCCGCCTTAGTATTTTTGAAGGTTGGTTCGAGGGGGTGGTCAGGTGCGACTGACCTTGGTGCGCGGTTAAAGCTGTGACTCGTAACAGTTTCCGTTACACGTTGACTGAAACCTACGACTGTTAATGATGAATTAAATGAGCAGTTACGATTTCGGATTAATGACTCGGCGGGGGTTATGGTTCGAATTCCACTATGAATAATGAGTGTAGCTCAGAAGAAACACATACCAACACAACTCGAAACCTGCAGCAAAACAGGTTATCTGTCTCTCTGGATTCTTTTCTACAAACAAGTATGAGTTCTAGATCAATCCCGACAGTACAAATTGTTTCGGCTGTTGTACCCTGGGAAACAAAACGAGTTCTCCTGGGAGGCTCGGAATTTGTTTTAAGGGCCCCGTGTTGAACACGATCCTTAGCTTTTACATTTATGTTTCTTCTATTTTTGTAAATTCACCATTGTAAAAGAGATTGATAATCGTTTATTTATGTTCATTTGTATTGAGTATATTAATAAAATTATTTGAATTTTTATTTTATATGAACGGTTCCTACAAACTTAAAACAAATTTCAAAAACACCGTTCATATATCAATCTGTGTTTTTAAAAGATTAGTTTTTCTTTAATTATTTTTGTTTTCTTATTCACGAGTGATATTCAAAGTTGGACTTAGAACATCTCTTGTTGAGTTTTATAGAATTCTGAAAGTAGTTTAAATTTTTTTTAAATTAGTTTGTGGTTATAACTATTTTTGATTTCTTATTCACAAGTGATTTTCAAGTTTGGACTTAGAACACCTCTCGTTGAATTTTTAGAATTGTGAAAATAGTTTAAAACATTTTTCAATTTGGTAGTTATTTCAATTTGTTGGAAATTGTTCTAGCTTAAATTGTTTCTATAAAATAGCAAGCAACACGTCTTCAAGTGCTATGAGTTCCTCTTTATCAGCCCCTTTAGCTCAAACCATTGTGGGAGCGATCACGGTGGTAAACCATACCGAGAAACCTGGAAATTTCACGGGTGTCCATTTTAAAAGATGGCAACAGAAGATGTTCTTCTACTTGACGACTTTGAACTTAACACAGTTCTTGGAGAAAACTGCTCCCCTACTAAAGAAGGGGATGATGCTCAAGCATTGAGTGCCATTGATGCTTGGAAGCATTTAGAATTTTTTTTGTCGCGACTACGTTTTGAATGGTCTTTGTGATCCATTTCAGAGACCCAATTACACGCCGTAGTTGCATCCTTCTTTTCATCAAAGGATGGGGGATTACACCATTTAAAGGCTTTGTAAGAACAACCTCTAAGTTTGCTAGTGTCAGTATTCACGCCTTCCTCCTCTTCCTTAGAGTTCTCATCGTTCAAATTCTACTCTTCTTCTCCCTTATTTTTCTTCCCTGACGTGGTACCTTTCTCTTTTTCTACCCTTGTTAATGCTTTTAGAGCCTCAGTCATGATTTCTGGCATGGTACTACTAATAACTTTATAGACTTCATTTGTTATGGCTTCCCTGACCACCGGTTCAAGTGTGAATTCATTATCAGAAGGTGGTGTAGTGTTTTCAGTCTCAGCATGAACAAATTCTTTAGGTTCAGGTTGTGGCTTTCGTGGTCTTCCCCGGTTCCCACTGGTGTGCCTTCAGACCACCACGACCTCCGGCCCTACCACCACGCCTGCCACCTGTAACATTCAAGCATATAATTATATAGCATTTTAATAACCATACCTCAAGAAGTCATTTATCACTTAACATATACACGTATCATCTTATACATCATCATTATATAAGCACAATATACATTTTAAATATACAACATCATATAGTCATCCTTTATTTCCATAATAGACTATAGCACATGTCACCAAAATCATTAAACTACAATAAGTAGTTACTATAAAATACGCTCAAAATATAATTCAAATATACGATCGAACAAATGTACTAATAAGTTCATTTAAATAATTTAAGCTTTTATTCAAACCATTTAATAAAAACATAATAATAATAGTTTGCATGTTACCCCAAAGATATATAAAAACATATAATAAAGAGGGGCCAGAACTCACAGTAAAGTTGTTGCTCGCGTTACAAATGGAAAGTCCTTACTCAGAACACGGTCCGAGCACACGTCTAATTACCTATCAATATCTGTTTACAATGAATAAATACGTTACTTAATTACTCGGTTCTCGTTGATTTAGGGTTGGCTCGGGTCGGTCTCACGATTTATTCCCCATCATGTACCCATGTCACACACTTATATAACCATACTACATACAAACACGTTTAATATATATATACATGAATATATAAAAACATATATATATATATATATATATATATATACATGAATATAAAAAACATATATATATATATATATATATATATATACATGAATATATAAAAACATATATATATATATATATATATATATATATATATATATATATGTATATATATATATATATATATATATATATATATATATATATATATATATATATATATATATATATATATATATATCTCGCACACTACAAGCACACATGCACCAACCCTTGCCTAACATTATCCATACACTGTCGGATTATATATTATCACATACCCATACATTATTTTAAATATCACCATCTTAATTCACAAGAGCTCACCACATACCATGCATGCACGACCATACATCCATTGCCTTAGTATTCTAATGTAATCAATTTAACTAGCAACCTCAACTTTTGAATTAAAGCTCCAGCTCATGCTATACCCACATGCATCTGATTTTAATATATATACATTCTTGCTTAATCTTTTTATTGAGTGGGTTCCCATACCATCTACTTCTTCCCATTAACACACACACACACAACTGACTACATTCACATACACACACACAATCGAGCACACATAGCAGCCTACGGCTGCTTTGTTGCTTTCCCAGCCAACAACACCATCGCTACTTTCCGATCGACTCCTTCGTACTCGACAAGCCATAACCCTAACCGAGAACTGCTTACGCAACTATATATATATACTCGATTCGGAGCGAACGTACCTAGCAAAATTGTGAGAGGACAACAACTCCAAGATTTACCCCCGGCGACTCAGGTCAAATCCTATACGAAATCATAGCATCAATGATTCATTCGACGAGTAATTGAACATAGTTTCACTAATATACTCAAGAAACGATGGTTACCAGAATCGATATGAAGTAACCGAAGTTGATTGATTGGCTTGCTTAGATCCTTTCAAATTGAGAGACACGGAAGAAAGCGAAAACGGCAGAATGATGATATCGGTCGTTGGATGGGAATAATAGGGTTTAACAATTTGTAATGTTACACTATACCCCCATTTAGTTCTCCTTCATATTCATTTAGCTCCCAAATTTAACATCTCTTCTTTTTGTTTCAAGTAAAATAGACACGATACTCCACTTGTACAAACTCTACAACAATCGTAAATTTTAGGGCGTTATAGTAATAAAGCTACCGCCGACATCAAAGGTGAAGGAAATATGATCTTGAAGATGACTTCCGGGAAGGAACTCACCTTGAGCAACACCTTGTATGTCCTGGAGATTCGCAAGAATCTTGTTTCGGGATGGTTGCTTAATAAGTTTGTTTTCGTTTAGTGTTTGAGTCGGATAAGTTTGTCCTTACTAAACGTGGAATGTATGTAGGAAAGGGTTATACCCTCAATGGTATGTTTAAGATGAATGTAACCGTTGTCAAAAGTTAAACGAATAAGACTATTACTTCTATTTATATGCTTGAGTCTTCAAATATTTGGCATGGTAGACTAGGACATGTAAATTATAATTCTATTCGTCGTGTAATAAATTTGAAATCCATACCTACATTCCATATTGACACAAACTCTAAGGGTGAAACATGCATTGAGGCAAAACTTACAAGATCATCATTTAAACCGGTTGAAAGAATAACAGAAACCCTTGGTTTAATTCACACCGACATATGTGATCTAAAAGCACACTCAACAAAAGGTGACAACAAATTTCATCACTTTTATTGACGATTGCACTAGATATTGCTATGTATACTTACTTAAAAGTGAGGATGAGGCAATCGACAAATTTTTCTTGTATAAAAATGTAGTTGAGATTCAACTAAACAAGAAAATTAAAGTTGTGCGAAGTGATAGAGGTAGTGAATATGTTGCACCATTTGCCGAATTATGTGCAAAAAATGGTATACTACATGAATGTACGACACCTTACTCACCACAATCAAATGGCATTGTGGAATAGAAAAATCATATTTTAAAAGAGATGATGAATGCCATGTTGATAAGCTCTGGGATGAGCCATGACATGTGGGGAGAAGCTATCCTCTCGGTAAATTATCTTTTAAATAAAATACCATCTTAGAAAAGGGATGGAATCCCTTATGAATTATGGATGGATAGAAAATCATCATATAATTATCTCAAAGTGTAGGAGTGCCTAGCTAAGGTGATTCTACCACCGCCTAAAGCTCAAAAACTAGGACCCAAAACTGTTGATTGTATATTTATAAGATATGCTTGAAACAGTAATGCACATCAATTTCTTGTACATGAATCCAAGAATCCCGATGTACAAAAGAACACTATCATGGAGATAAGGCAGGGGAATGCTTCATATTTTGAAAATGTGTTTCCAATGCGATGACAAACACATGCATCTTCATCATCACGGTTTGATGATGGAGGTGAAAGTTTATCAACACAAATTGATGGCATAGTTCATGATAGTCAACATGAACGACCCGAGGTTGAAGAGGGAGAAACTAGACGAAGTAAAAGCGAAAGGGTTGAAAAATCTTTTCGTCCAGACTTTGTAAGTTATATGGTTGAGCATGAGCCTAATACCTACCGTGATGCAGTATCCTCTTCGGAATGACCTTAATGGAAAGAGGCAATTAAGAATGAAATTGATTCAATTCTTCACAACTATACTTGGGAGCTAGTAGATCTTCCTCTTGGTTGTAAACCGCTTGGATATCATTGTATATTCAAAAAGAAGATGAAAGCCGATGGAAGTATTGATAAACACAAAGCAAGGTTAGTAGTCAAAGGTTTTAGACAAAAGGAAGGTCTAGACTATTTTGATACTTACTCACTTGTGACTCGCATAACCTCCATAAGAATGGTTCTTGCTATTGTGGCATTAAGAAATTTGGAAATACATCAAATGGATGTCAAAACCGTATTTCTAAATGGCGATTTAGAAGAAGAGATTTACATGCAGCAACCTGAGGGTTTCTCTCCCCATGGTCAAGAGGGTACAGTATGTAAACTGGTCAAGTCATTATATGGCTTAAATCAAGCTCCAAAACAGTGGCACCAAAAGTTTGATCGTGTCATGATTGACAATGGTTTCAAAATAAATGAGTGTGACAAATGTGTATATGTGAAAGATACACCAGGAGGTTATGTAATTTTATGTATTTATGTAGATGATATGCTTATCACTAGGAGTAATAATAAAATAATAAGATCTACTAAGGACATGTTGAAAGGAAGATTTGACATGAAAGATATGGGTTAAGCTCATGTAATTTTAGGAGTGAAAATTATTCAAACCAAAATGGTCTTGTGTTAAGTCAAGCTCATTATCTGAACAAGATTCTTGAAAAATTCAACTCGGGTATAACACCTGCCTATTTTTAAAGTATAAACTCAAACCCAAACCCGTTTGAATCAATCTTGTAAATCAAATTCGTTATTTAGTCATTTTATCTATTAATATGTTCAAAAACAATAAATATGTCACTTAATCAATTTACCTTAAATTCTATAATTTATAAAATAAATTTTACAAATATTAAGAGGTTATTAATATCTATAAGATTTTAAAATATTCAACTAAAATAAATAATCAAATAACAAGTTCTTGTGAGATTTATAAAGTTTATAAAGATTTAATAAAAAAAGAAGTTGTTCAATTAAATTTAGAGTTTGAATTGTAATAATTATTTTATTATTTAAATTATTTAATTTTATATTTATTTTAAATTATAATCATAATCCACTTTTAAAAGACTTGTAGCTCACCATTAACACCATTCATAACCCATCCTAACCTCAACAATAAAAGCAAGCTTTATGTCTCACTTTTCATTTGTTCATTCTCTAACAATCTCTCACACAAACTTTCATCATTCTTTAGTTATAATTAATTTCAAGAATATTCTTTTACAAGTAGTTTCAAGAATCTTCTAATATTAAGGTAATCTTATATTGCTTATATATTATGCATTTTTATATTCTTTCAATCATCCTAACATCCAATTGTTTTCATGTTCTTACTTTTATTTTTTCTTCTACAAAATCTCTATTAAGTTGATTCATTATCATTTCATCATTAACTTTCTAACATTCACTAACCTTATAACAATCACTAACATTCCTAAATCAAGCTAACGTAAACAAAGAATCCTGTTTGCATATGGACGACTATGCCGCCACATTCGGTTATTCCACAAGATTATTTCTCTAAGTGATGGTTATGCCGAAGTCTTGAAATATTTTTTATATAACACAAATGAAGTCTAATATATCATATATTAACATAATAAATTTGTTCTAACCCGTTTCATGCTTTAACGATTTTAAAAATGCATATAAGTGTCTTACTATAATTTTGACAGAATATAATCTGACCTCAACCACCATAACTTGATCATAAAAAATTAAATTTGAGTAGAATCTGACTTCAATATTAAGTTCATTGAATTACCTTTTTAGCGATAGTTTATACGTCTTTAAACTCAATCGGACGACTCAACAATAACCTTCACAAGATAAGTACGCATTTCAGCACCTTCTGTCTTGTGTTGCCGTTTTGACCTATTTAAAGATCTTTTTATAAAAATGTTTCTGAATGAAAGTTGTCCGTGAGACTTTGAAATAGTCAAGTATAAATTTTTATAATTTTATGAAACCGTTTGTTATTTTTAAAACATGTTCAAACACATACCAAACATTCTGTCCAGAATCTAAAATTGATGCAATAATCCTTTTTCAATCTACCTTTCGTTTTTTAGCATTCTCTAAACGTCCTAACTTCTTGTAGTGAATTACGATCTCAAGTTATTGTTTGTTATCATTTAGGACATTACCTTTGACTCTTGACATCCAAGCTTTCTTATGTACTCTACAACCATCACTATACTTGTGAGTTTTTCATGTGAGTTCTCCATGTCCTTTTTTATTTTATTTCACACCTCTTGGGGTGAAACATGTTAATCTTATCAACTTACACTTGTAAACTTTTTATATTTGTAACGCACATGTAATTCATCTTTACTTTTTGTTATGGTTAGTGTTATATGAGATACATTATATGTTGACAATGATTAACTATTGCTAGTCTGACGACGTCATAGATCTATGGGCCTGACAAGCCTAGTTGGTGCTACAGTCGATGTATTGCTGGCTCCTGATGACGTATGACTTGTTCATCATGGGAACCAAGTACATAAAGAATAATAATATAACTAATAACGGTAATACTAATAATGATAATAGCATTAACAAGAATAATGATCACTCGAGTATCAAGATGGCACCGTTTGAAGCACTTTATGGTCGTAAATGACGTTCACCGATCTGTTGGACTGATATTGGTGAAAACTTCATCACTGGTCCTGAACTTATACAAGAGACGACCGATAAAGTTTCCATCACCCGCAAGAACCTTGAAGTGGCGAGAAGTCATCAAAAGAGCTATGCTGATAAGCGACGTAAGCCATTAGAATTTCAAATTGGGGATATGGTTCTTCTAAAGGTCTCACCGTGGAAAGGTGTGTCCGCTTTGGAAAGAAGGGCAAACTGACTCTAAGATTTGTAGGACCTTTCAAAATCCTAAAAAAGGATTGGGAAAGTAGCTTATAAACTAGAGTTACCTTCCGACCTTAGTGGAGTTCATCCTGTATTTCACGTCTCAAATTTGAGAAAGTGTTTGGCTGACGAAAGTCTGCATGTTCTGTTGGAAGACATCCAGATTGACGAGTCATTGCATTTTGTCGAGAAACCTGTTGAGATCATGGATCGCATAATGAAGAAGACTAGAACTACAACACCCCAATCATCAAGGTTCGTTGGGAAAATAAGCGTGGCACTAAATTTACTTGGGAACGTGAGGAGCACATTGTGACATCCCGTAAATTTCCGTTACCAAACTCCGTTAGTTCCGTTAAGTCTTGCATACACGTGTCGTGAACACACACTAGTTGTCGTTAACGTTGGTGACCTAATAATAATTAATAATGTTACGTTATTGATAATCTAATTGATTATGTGATTATGTGTTATGCTTATGTGTTTTACATGATTTAAACGTTATGGTGAATTTATCGCGTAACGTTGAAACGCGTATGTTTAAATTGCCTATCTTGTGAGTTGTGGAAATACTGTAATATTATTATTGTTGATTAATAATGTTGGTATTATTAAGTTAAAACCTTTCAAAAAGTGTTTAAAAGAATGGTTTTTATAAATAAAATAAAGGGGTGTGTAATTACATAAAACTAAAACTTAACAAAATTAACAAACCCTAATCCCCCAAACCCACAAATCGGCCGCAAACCATCACCTTCACCTCTCCAATTGCGATTTCAACCTAGAACTAACTGTAACATCTCGTTTTTTTAACTAAAAGTTAACTTTGTTTATTCTTGTAAGGGTCATTATGGTCTATTATGAACTTATGTGTTGTTTATGCTTATTCATTATTGTCATTAATTTCTGTGTATGAAAGTTAAAAATATAAATATTAATAATAATCAGTTAATATTAATAATAATAATAAGTAATAATAATATTAGTAATAATAAGATACTTATAATAAAGTTACTTATAACAATAACTTGTAAGAGTTATTAAACTTAATAATGTTCAAAACATAAACTTAAATTAAGTTTAGGGGGTAGTTATGTAGTTTTCAAAACTTGAATTTAAAGTTCTATCTTAACATGACAAACCCTAAACTATAGGGGGTGTTAGTGTAAATTATTAAAACCAAACCCCCCCCTTTTCACCGCGATTTTCCGGCCAATGTCCGGCCACCCTCAGCCGAGCTCCGGCGAGGGCAAAACGTCCAATAAACGCTTGGTCCGACCGAATTAAGACTAATACTTCGAACGTGGGCATTAATTGAATACGTAACCGGTGTTAACTCAATCGAAATAATGGTTTCATTAAGGAACCACACGAAACCGAAAGCCACCATATAATTACACTTGAAATCCGTTGAATTGAGCCGTTGAGTGATTAGAAACGCACGAATAATCACTGAAAAGCTAGGGTGAGGTTTAATTCGGGTTTAATAACCGGTTAATCATCCAATCGTACCGAAACAAACGAATCAAAGGTGAAACCCGTTCAGGAGTAAATCGCTCAAATCAAATCTATATAATAGGGGGCAAATACTCCTTTCGCCCCTTTAAACTCTCTGTAAAAGCAATTCGTGAATCAATTACTCAAACGATCAATTACTGATCATCTGTTCATCGCGGAAGAACCGAAGTCAAACCGAAGCAAATCGTACCAATTGGCTCATAATAAAGTAAGTTAATTACATGTTAGTGATCGGTTAAGCATGGGGAACAAAAGCCCCATGGTTAATTTGATTATCAACCTCGAACGGTGTTCGATTTTAATCAACCCATTCTAGGGTTCTTACTGATTTGGGCTTTCTTGAAATTGGTTTTATAAAATATAAAAACCATTCCATTAACGCGGCTGGATGCCTTGGTTCCTGGTTAAACGCTCCATCTCCTTAGAGGTCCCGGGTTCGAACCGGGCACCCTCAAACATTTTTTAAGGCTTTTCAGCCCTTAAATAAATTATAGAAAATTTTAATAATATAAAAGGGTTTTTGTAAACTTAAATATTTTTCAAAGACATCAAATTATTTTCTATAATTTTTCTAAATTTAATTAATTATTATCTTTTTAATAAAGAATTTTAACAAAGGATGTTCTTGATTATTTCTATTAGAATGGATTTTGAATAATAATTAATAAATATTATTGGTCCAAATATTACCATTAAGTTATTATCGTTAAAATCATGATTTTTTTTCAAATATTTATGTAAGTTATATTTAAACTTCACTAGCTATTATCGATGATTTAATGTATTTTTTTTTTCTTTATAATAATTTACACAAATGGTATATTCCTTTGTTACATATTTAGACTACTACAAAATCCCCCAAACTCCACTTGAAATTTTAGCACTCGTTAAATCAATAATTCAATTATTAAACTTAAATCTTGTAAATACATATGTTTAGGTTCCTTGTGACGTTCATCTTGGAACGACGTTTACTATCTTAAATAATCTCCATTATATACATATTATCATGTGATTTTCTTGCCCCTTTTTCATATTTTTACACTAATTTGGGAAACATGATAGCTTATACATGATACACTTATCACGTTTGAGACTTGTAAATCACGTGCAATTCACTTATTATTTTGTCATGGTTATTTGTTTATTGTAAGTGTTTATATGAGATACATAGTTTGTTTACAATCATTAACTATTGCTAGCCTGGCAACGTCTTAGATCTTTGGGCCTGACAAGCCTATTTGGTGCTAAAGTCGATGTATTGCCGACTCCTAGGAGCCGTATGCTTGTGCACTAGGGAACCAAATACACTTAGCCAATCTTTTATACTTGTAATCAAGTCGAGGTTTGGTTGTAACGATATGTGTTCTATAACCTTACTAGCTTATAACCTATGACATGAATGCTACTTGTAACTTCTCTTTTTCATATTATGTATGAAACCTTGGAAACTCACCAACTATTTTAGTTGACTCTTATTTTTATCATGTTTCAGGTCAACCTCAAGCTTAAAGTGATCTTTTTGAAGCATGCTATAATCTAGGATTTGGACCTAGTAATGAAATAAAAAGTTTACTTTATGTTTTGTTGCATTCGAACTTATTACTTGTTTGGGAATTATGATTGTATTTTTATTCCAAGACTTATGAAAATAATATTTACAATTTAATATAGCGTTATGTGGCTGTGAACAATCTTAACCCTTACATCTCGACGTTTCCGCCGTCAGGTTGGGGTGTGACACTAACCTTCAAGCCAGGATTTTGATCGATTTCAAGCAATACAACTCGTGGGAATCATCAATTGCAAGCTATAACACGTTTAAAGGTTAGATTTTTCATGTTTTTATGGGTTCTTGTTGAGGGCCGAACCCTAGTTGCGAAATTGGTCTTCATGGGTCGAATTTGATGTTGTTTGATGATGTTAATATGTTAGTTGGATTGATTACATGTTGTTTAACGTTGATTATGCATGATTGTATGTTTATAGTGGATTGATCATGAACTTTGATTATAAGCAAACCCTAATTCGAAAATGGCATGATTATGTGAAGTTGATGATTGTTTGATGAATGTATGATGATTAGTAGGTTGTATGAATGCTAGGTTACATTGATTTTGCAAGAAATTGATGAATCGATATTGATGTTCATAGCTTACTAATATAGTAACTTTATTTTGCATGTAATGTTGAATTATTGATGAATTGATGTTATGGATGTGTTCATGATGATGATTAGATGCTAGATTGTTGTTATGAATGCTAGAAATCTTTGAATGGATGTTGTTGTTCATAGCTTGCTAAAAGTAGAAACTTTTGTTCAGAAGATTGTTAGATTATGGTGATTAGGTATTGTTGATCATGTCTAGATATTGTTATGAACTTGAATTGGTATATTAATGATGAATTCATGAATGCATAGGATGTTTAATAGATTTTGGGATGTACTTTCCCAAAAGGGAAACTTTAATTGCATAAAGTCTGAAAAATGATAGTTTGAACATGTTTGGGATGTTAGGAGCATGTTAGTATGATCATGGATGAATTCTAAGGTGGTAGAACATGTAATTTGGTTGTATGTGATGCTGGGGTAATCATGAATGATATTTAGACATTTATGATCATGTATGATTTGGATGTTGTTTAGTAGTAGGACATCATGTTTGGGACTGGAAATTGATTATTGTGGTATATGCTGGATGTAATGAATATGATTGTGATCATCATACACGCGTGCAAATCTGAGGCCCCTACTTAGTAGGATTGGCAGGGTTTAGGTGTGAATCATGAGTGGCTTCACATGACATGTGTGAGTGGTTTGATCTTTGTGTGACATGTTAGTTGTGTGATAACTAGTGGATATGTTAATGTTCTAGATTCGCATGACTGGTATGATACTTGGTTGTATGATGATTAAGTGATACACCTGGATAATATAGCATACATATGATCTATTTGAATGTTAACTATGTATGATATATGTGAATGATTACTTGAATGGTTTACAACACATAAATCATCAACGGGTCAAACGGTCAACTAGGTCAAACATGTTTGTTTTGTTTGAAATATTGAGTCCTTGGTTGTAGTGTACTTAGGGTTTCACATGTTCTTTGATTACACGTACTCATGTACTTATATGATCTAGGTAACCTCTGAAGGTTCTGTCTATTCTATTTGACAAGTCAAACTCTAAGTATCTATATGCATATCAGGTGAGTTCATGCCCCACTCTTTATTTAATCTCTTTTGGGGAGATAGCATACTGGTAAATCACAAACGCTTTATATATTCAAGTTGTGTATAATATTATATAGTGTTGATATCATGGAAAAGTGCTCACACTTTCGAATTGTTAATATTGAATAGCGGGGAAATTTGGGTAGTACTACCGGGTCTGACGAGCCCCACCTGTGTGACTCGAGGTCAACCGAGTGCAAGTTGTCCTAATAAACATTGTCACGACCTGTTAAGTCGTGACAGGAGGCAGCAACGCAACACAGTCAGCTTCAATTGCGAAATCACTATGAAATAATATTTGTTGTTAATGCTAGCTATCTATTACAATGCACTACTTTTATATTTCTATTATTAAATTGTTTATGTTTGAATATCTCTTGAACTTACCAACCATTGTGTGACATTTTAGTATGCTATTCTCAGTCATTAGCTTGCTTGCCATAGGAGCACTACATGGTTCACTTGCATTCTAAGACTCGGTTCCTAAGACTTTTTAGTATTTTAATGATTATTGTTACTCTTTTGGGTTGGCACATTTTTTTCCATGGTTATACTTTTACTTCTTGGGTTGTTTTCAAAACGCTTCCGCACAGTTTAAAGTTTGTACTTTGGTTGATTTTATTTAAATTATGGCATATAGAGTCGTTCTGAGTAACTATTGACCGTGATCCTGGTTTGTTCACATGCCTCGCGGTAAAACTCCGCAAGTGGATTTTGAGGGTGTGACAGATTGGTATCAGAGCCATTGGTTATAGGGAAATAGGTTGCATACACACTAGACTATAACCGCACATAGTTAATTAGTTACCTGTACCTTATTCTCATCTACTGTATACTCATTGGCATACACGTCACACTCTCTACAGCATGGCATCATCATCGAGAGTTCCGGGTAAACGACCTGAATCACCTTCACGATCTGAATCCCCACCTCCCGCACCTGTACCTGATGATGCATTCGATTGGCCCCGACTGGCTTATCCTCGAGAGGAGATTGACTGGGATCAACCCTTTACATTGATGAAGCGTGACCCTCCGCGATACTGGCGTTTCTATCCTATATTTGTTGATCATATCATGTTTAGGGAGCGCGTACCTGTCCCGAGGCCCAGGACTAGGAACAATGCCGACCAACCAATGCCTTCACTCCCACGGACGGTGCAGTCCAACGAGCAACTGATTGCTGCACTAGTGGCTGCACTGGACACTGAGCAACATCGGGTAAGGCGGCTCACGGGTGATGTCTGTACACTGCAGCAAGAGTTGTACAACGTGAGACATCAATTGGATGAACTCGAGGAACAACACGGGAAGACCCTAAACGGGTGTCACCATATGCAAGATGGTCTCATGGCACTCCAAGGGCGCGTGACTACTCGTGAACAGCGGGACGCCGTAGCTGATAATAGGATTGCCATTTTAGAAGCTCAACTAGAGTTACCTTCCGACCTTAGTGGAGTTCATCCTGTATTTCACGTCTCAAATTTGAGAAAGTGTTTGGCTGACGAAAGTCTGCATGTTCCGTGGAAGACATCCAGATTGACGAGTCATTTCATTTTGTCGAGAAACCTGTTGAGATCATGGATCGCATAATGAAGAAGACCAGAACCACAACAACCCCAATCGTCAAGGTTCGTTGGGAAAATAAACGTGGCACTGAATTTACTTGGGAACGTGAGGAGCACATGAAGAAAAGATATTCGTTCTTGTTTGTATAGTTTCATTTCTTTTAATTTCGGGACGAAATTCTTTTAAGTTGGGGAGACTGTAACATTTTGTATTTTTGTTAATTGAAAGTTAACTTCATTTATTCTTAAAAGGGGCATGGTTGTAAATTTTGTAATTTGTAGGTGATTTATGTTCATTTTTCTCTTAGTTGTTATTAGCAGGTAACGTATGAAAGTTAATAATTATGACAATAATAATAATAACAATACTAATAAGTTATAATAAAGAATAATAATATAACTAATAACGGTAATACTAATAATGATAACAACGTTAACAAGAATAATTGTAATTATTATTATAACAACAACAATAACCAAGCTTATGTTAATAATAATGATGATAACATTAGTAATAATAAGATTACGTATAACAATAATATATTAGGGTTATTAAAACTTACTAATGTTTAAAACATAAAATTTAATTGATTTTGGGGGTTTAATTGCAAAATTAGAAACTTTAATTAAAAGGTTTATACATAAAATGATAAATAATAAAGTAGAGGACCATTTGTGTAACTATTTAAAACCCAACCCAAAACCCTTTCTCTCTCCCTGATCTTCCGGCCGCCGGCCGGCGAAGCTCCGGCGGGTCCAAGACCCATAAAACGCGTAAAAATGAACCCCAAACGCTCCTAACCGGTTCATGGAGACGATTCGAACTTAATCATGAACTAAAATTTTGTTAAAACACCGGTTACAAACCTCAAACTGATACCTTTAATTCCATAGCCGTTCGGGCATTAAATCTCTAATAATAATCCAATTAAATGAACCTACACAATCATCTAACTATTCCTAATCAAACACTGCTTCCAATTACACTTGAAACACACACAAATCCCATATCTAATCCTATCTGACCCCGCGACCTGTAACCCTACCGAAATCCACTTTCTGAACAAGTTTAACCTAGTTTGACAAGGGGCTTTGCATCAAGAACACCAATTGAAACTATCCTCAAAGTTAATTTGATTATACTTATCATTTGAATATCAAGCAAGCCATACGTGTGTCGCGGTTTGTTCATAGCTTGTTCATCATCCATCCATCTTCAAATCGGGTAATTAAACGTATGTATATACTCGAAATTACATGGGGAATCAAAGCCCCATGTTAATTTTGATAATCGTTATCAAATTAAAGTTCAATTTGGGGCTAACGATTCTAGGGTTCTTAAGTGTTGGGGGAAATCTTTTAGTTTGTGTTTAAAAGAATTTAACACCAAGATCTACCACAGTTGAGAGCCTTGGTTCACTGGTTAAGTCTTGTTCCCCACATCCATGAGGTCCCGGGTTCGAACCCGGGCACCCTCATGTATTTTTTTAAAGCCTTTTTGGCCTTAAATTAATTATAGAAAATTTATAATAATTATAAAAATGACTTTTATAAACCCCAAATATTTTTAAAGTCATCTAAATATTTCTTAAAAATTTATTCTTGTAAAACATTTTAATATTTTAATGTAAAATTATTTACAAATGTGATAATTAAGCATTTATATAAAAATTAGATTGTTATATAATACTTAAAGATATTAAAATAATATTAGACCTTATGTTTAAGGATTTATCATGGTAATTATAGAATTTAAATATAATTTTATAAATAAAATCACAAGTTATTTACAAAGGATCAATTTCCTTAAAAATAAATTTTATAAATTTCATAAATGGTATTTTTATAAGAATTTATTAACTTATAAAAATCCCCAAAATTCTAATACCCTAGTTCATGTTAACTCGTTAATCTCTTTTGAACCTAAATCTTGTAATATTTATATATTTAGGTGCCTTGTGACGTCTTATCTTGGAACGACATATATTATTCTTATTGATCTTCATTATATACTTAATTGACATGTGAGTTTCCCTTGCCCCTTTTTATATTTTCACACTAATTTGGGGTGAAACATGATACTTATTCTCATACACTTGTAAACGTTTAAACTTGTAAGCACTTGCAATTCATATTTTTGTCATGGTTATTTATGTGTTGTAAGTGTTTATATGAGATACGTCTTAGATCTTTGGGCCTGACATGCCTATTTGGTGCTAAAGTCGATGTATTGCCGACTCCTGATGACGTATGCTTGTTCATCATGGGAACCAAATACACTTAGCCAATCTTATATACTTGTAATCAAGTCGAGGTTTGGTTGTAACGATATGTGTTCTATAACCTTACTAACTTATAACCTATGACATAAATTGCTACTTGTTACTTTATCTTATTATGTATGAAAACCTTGGAAACTCACCAGCTATTTATAGTTGACCTTTTATTTTTATCATGTTTCAGGAAATCCCCAAGTTTAAAGTGGACTTTTGAAGCTTGCAATAAAACTAGGACTTGGACCTAGTTTAATAAATAAAATATTTATGTAATGTTTTGTTTTGTTTGGAACTTATTTCATGTTGGAGACTTATGTTTGTTATGCCTTCGAAACTTATAATTTTAATATTTACATTTAAATATAGCATTATGTGGTTGTGAACAATCTTAACCCTCACTTTTCGACGTTTCCGCCGTCAAGGTTGGGGTGTGACATATTGGTATCAGAGCCCATAACTATAGGAATTTAGGTTATTAGAAATGGTGACCTAGACTATAGCTTATGCATGAACCTCATAGAATAATATTTATATTCTTGGAATTATATATATTGTTTGCATGCTACATAATGCTATGCCATACTTATGTGTAACTTGATGCCTTAGCATAGGTTTGCCTTGTAATTGTTTAAACTTTGTTATATGTCTCCCTAAACTTAACTTTGACTCTTTGACTCTCCCCGACAAATGAAACTTTTTAATCTTATTCTCGTCAACACGTGAAAACTTATGCTTATGCTTATGATTTGGATCTTTAGACGTTATGTCTAATCTATATAAATCTCATCAAGGTTTAGATTTCATGAACCTAAGAATTTGTATGACACATAGACACCTGTATTCTGGATTTCCTGGCAAAAGGCCCTCGGGTTAAGGCAAGCATATCGCATAAATCCTACGGGACTAGTTATGCTTACCTGGGGATTTCTGGGATGAGTGATAAACTATGGTCAACATACACAAATTCCTAAGGCGAGTGGGTCAACTTACCTTGACGTGTGAACGTTTCCAAATGGTAATGCGTTATCAAATGGAACCATTCCATGTGCCTTACAACTCTTGTCTTATCCTTGTTGAATTATAATCCTTGTTATTCTTTTCCTTGTATCTAACTCATTTTGCATATTCCAGCATGTATCGTCATCATAGAAAGCGTGGAAGTTCCGATTGTAAGCTAGCTGCCATGATTGTCCGGCAAATGGTTGTTGTCATCCTGACCATGGTTGCTGAACTCAATAGCACCTTAATGACCAACTCTAGCAACAACGGTCATGGGGAGAATAGTGCTAACCAGGGCGCAACAACCAAACTTGCACTTTCAAGCACTTTAGCTCTTGCAAACCCACTAGTTTTAGTGGCAAGGAAGGAGCCACCGGTCTTCTTGATTGGTTCGAGGGCATGAAAACACTTTTGTCAACTGTGAGTGTCCGAGGCACTCAAAGTTCATTATGCCACTAGCATGCTCCAACAAAGGGCTCTCACCTGGTGGAATAGCGAGAAGACAAATCGTGGGGCTGATGCTATTCTGGCACTTACTTGGGAAGAGTTCAGGAACATCGCCATCGCGAAGTTCTGCCCGAGAAGCGAGTTACAAAAGTTGGAAGAGGAATTCTGGAATTTGAAGCAAAACGATGGTGATCATTTGGCCTACTCAACTAGGCATCATGAGTTGAGTATATTGCTACCTCACATGGTCGACATTGTCCCCCGTAACATTGATAAGTTCATTAAGGGTGTACCACCCCAAATTTAAGATGCTGTGGTGGGTAGTCGACCCACAACTTTAGAAGAAGCCATTACTATCACCGCTCAACTCACCGAGAACCATATATGAGCGCGCACCATGTCTGTGAAGGGTGCCAAGAAAGTGGAAAAGATGGCTACCGAGGCCATTAAGGAGACCAAAGCTGAACGGTCCAACAACAACAACAACAAGAAGCGCAAGTTCACACCGTCGCGTAACTATGCTGTGGCTGCACCCAAACAACCCAAAGACAACTTGTACCTGCGGCTACACCTGTGGCACAAGTGCTTGGGGCTAGGGCTTATGCTGGTCCTCAGCCTATGTGCAACACGTGTAGCTATCATCATCCGGGGAATCAACCATGCCGCATCTGCACCTTATGCGGTAAATATGGTCATTTGGTGGCGACTTGCCACCGTGCACCTAACAATGCCGCCGTGGTCACAAACCTTGTTTGCTACAACTGTGGGGAAGCTGGTCATTTCTGCAAACAATGCCCTCGTCTTGTGGGTGATGTTCCACAAGCCCAAGGACGTGCTTTCAACATCAACACTAACCAAGCACAAGCAAACAACGATGTGGTGAATGGTATGTTAACTCACCTTTAACTTTTGTGATCCGATTCTTTTCATACTTTACCTGTATCGTTAAATACCTTAAAAATTGAACAGGTATGTTCCTTATTAACAAAACTTATGCCTATGTCCTATTTGATTCTGGAGCCGATAAAAGTTTTGTTTCGTTAGAATTTGAACCCATACTTGCTAAGCCACATACGAAACTAGAAAGACCTCTTACCGTTGAAGTTTCCGATGGAGAACCAATCACCGTTGACGTCCTTATTCGTGATTGCATCTTAAGTCTTGACATGCACGATTTTCTTATCGATCTTATTCCTGTGAAACTTGGAAGCTTCGATGTCATCATTGGTATGGATTGGTTAGCCAAACACCATGCCGATATCATTTGTTTCGAGAAGTGCATTCGTATACCGTTACCTTCCGGAGATACTTTGAAGGTGTTCGGTGAAAAATCTTCCAAAGGACTTAAACTCAAGTCTTGCACTCAAGCCCGAAAATGCTTAAGCAAGAAGTATATGGCCTTTTTGGCTTACGCGGTCAACACAAAAGTCAAAGGGAAAGAACTTAAGGATGTCCCTATCGTACGAGACTTTCCTGAAGTATTTCCCAATGATCTTAGTGGTTTACCTCCCGTGCGTGAAGTTGAGTTTAAAATTGACTTGATACCGGGAGCGAACCCCGTGGCTAAGTCACCATATCAACTTGCACCGTCTAAAATGCAAGAACTCTCTAGTCAACTGCAAGAGCTATCCGAGAAGGGTTTCATTCATCCTAGTTCTTCGCCTTGGGGTGCACCTGTCCTTTTTGTGAAGAAGAAAGATGGATCGTTTCGTATGTGCATCGATTATCGTGAGCTTAACAAGCTTACCATCAAGAATCGTTATCCTCTTCCTCGCATCCATGACCTGTTTGATCAACTTCAAGGAGCAGCTATATTCTCGAAGATTGATCTACATTCTGGATATCATCAATTACGAGTTCATGATAATGACATCCTAAAGACCGCGTTCCGTACTCGTTATGGGCACTATGAGTTTATGGTGATGCCTTTTGGTTTAACCAATGCTCTTGATGTCTTCATGGATCTCATGAACCGAGTATGCAAGCCTTATCTAGACAAGTTGTTATCGTTTTCATTGATGACATACTTATCTACTCTAAATCCAACACCGATCATGAACTGCATTTGAGATGGTTCTTGAGTTGTTGAAGAAAGAGCAATTGTATGTGAAGTTCTCGAAGTGTGACTTCTGGCTCGAGGAAGTTCAATTTCTAGGACATGTGGTGAATAGCCAAGGAATTCACGTTGATCCTGCAAAGGTGGAAGCTGTGAAGAATTGGTGTTTTCCTACGACTCCTACCAAAGTTCATTCTTTTCTTGGTCTTGCTGGTTACTATCGGCGATTCATTGCCAACTTTTCAAGGATCGCGAAACCACTCACTTCTTTGACACAAAAGAATAAACCGTTCGAGTGGAGTTCCGAGCAAGAAGAAGCTTTTGAAGCGTTAAAGCACAAGTTGTGCAATGCTCCTATCTTGACCCTACCCGATGTAAATGACGACTTCACCGTGTATTGTGATGCATCTAAACAAGGCCTTGGTTGTGTTCTCATGCAATGAGGGAAGGTCATAGCTTATGCATCGAGACAATTGAAGGTTCACGAGGTGAATTACACAACACACGATCTTGAGCTTGGTGCTGTTGTATTTGCTTTGAAGATTTGGAGGCAATACCTGTATGGTACGCAATGTATAGTCTACACCGATCAAAAAAGCCTTCAACACGTTTTCAATCAAATAGATCTCAACATGAGACAACGTCGTTGGGTGGAGTTGATTAGTGATTATGATTGTGACATTCGTTACCATCCTCGTAAAGCAAATGTTGTAGCCGATGCCCTAAGCCGAAAGATTCACAACAAGATGATCTCATTTCAAGAAATTCGCGATCGACGTCAATGGTTTGACACTTTGGGTGAGTTTGATACTGAGATTCGACTATATGTCAATGAGACTACCGTATTGCTGCAAAACTTGAGAATAGATAGTGACATCGAGTCTAGTATCTTGGAGGCTCAACAAGTGATGCAACAAGAAGGAAGAATGAAGGATGAGCTGGAGCCTAATCTTTTAACCCGATTGGAAACGAAACCCAATGGGTTGATGTACTTCGCAAGTCGAATTTGGATTCCAAATCATGATAATCTTTGTACCTTTATCATGAATGAAGCTCATCAAACGCGTTATTCTATTCATCCTGGCTCCGATAAAATGTACATGGACATGCGCGGTCAATATTGGTGGCCTGGAATGAAGAAGGATATAGCAACTTATGTAGCTAAGTGCCTCTCATGTACGAAGGTTAAAGCCGAACATCAACGTCCAAGTTGATTACTTGAGCAACCCGAGATCCCTATGTGGAAGTGGGAACACATATCCATGGACTTCATAACTAAACTACCCCAAGTTTAAAGTTGACCTTGGACTTCATAACTAAACCTTGGAAACTCACTAGCTATTTATAGTTGACCTTTTATTTTTTATCATGTTTCAGGAAATCGCCAAGTTTAAAGTGGACTTTTGAAGCTTGCAATAAAACTAGGACTTGGACCTAGTTTAATAAATAAAATGTTTATGTAATGTTTTGTTTTGTTTGGAACTTATTTCATGTTGGAGACTTATGTTTGTTATGCCTTCGAAACTTATAATTTTAATATTTACATTTAAATATAGCGTTATGTGGTTGTGAACAATCTTAACCCTCACTTCTCGACGTTTCCGCCGTCAAGGTTGGGGTGTGACACCTGCCGCATATGTACTTTGTTTTACTTGTTGTAATAAAGAAGCTTAAGCTGTTGTTCTTTCTGCTTAAGCTAGCGTGTATATTTCCTTCCAATTGATTTTATTTGTACGTGTCCATGTAACATCTATGTTAAAACATTTATAAATAACAAGCATGCAGCCTAGCTGCTTGTCGTTCGTGTGCTATATGGTTGGGTACTAGTAAAAGCTTCTAAATCCTCCACCAAGAGGATTATACCGTATGTGATTTTTCATGGTGCGTGTAATATTTAGAGATATCTTAATGTTACATTTGTATGAAAATTCAATTACCCATGTGACGTATATGTTAAAATAAATAAAAACATTTAAATTTATGTTACGTTTGTTCGAAAACGAAAGTTACCAAAACTCGTTACGTAATTTAATCACTTATTTCACACAAGCACTGCTCGTAGTAATTTTTTTACCGGATATGGTTTAGCTTTTTGTTGAGTTGCACACTCGTAATTCAAATTAAATCTAATATGTAGTTATAAATGTTTTATAGTGTCTAATATGTTGTCACACCCTCAAAATCCACTTGCTGAGTTTTACCGCGAGGCGTGTGAACAAACAAGGATCACAGTCAATAGTTACTCAGAACGACTCTATATGCCAAAATTTAAATAAAATCAACCAAATTACAAATTTTAAACAGTGCGGAAGCGTTTTGAAAAAAACCTAAAGAAATAAAAGTATAACCATGGCAAAACATGTGCCAACCCAAAAGAGTAAGCAAATAATCATTAAAATGCTAAAAATGTCTTGAAGACCGAGTCTTAGAATGCAAGTGGACCATGCAGTGCTCCTATGGCAAGCAAGCTAATGACCTGAGAATAGTATACTAAAATGTCAACACAATGGTTGGTGAGTTCAAGAGATATTCAAACATAAACAGTTTAATAATAGAGATATACAAGTAGCGCATTGTAACAGATAGCTAGTCCATTAACAATAAATATTATTCATAGTGATTTCGCAATTGAAGATGACTATGTTACGTTGTTGCCTCCTGCCACGACTTAACAGGTCGTGACAATGTTCATTAGGACAACTTGCACCCGGTTGACCTCGAGTCACACAGGTGGGGCTCGTCAGACCCAGTAGTACTACCCAAATTTCCCCGCTATTCAATATTAACAATTCGAAAGTGTGAGGACTTTTTCATGATATCAACATTATATAATATTGTACACAACTTGAATTTATAAAGCGTTCGTGATTTACCAGTATGCTATCTCCCCCAAAAGAGAGTAAATAAAAAGTGGGGCATGAACTCACCTGATATGCGTAGAGATACTTAGAGTTTGACTTGTCAAACAGAATAGACAGACAACCTTCAGAGGTTACCTAGATCATATAAGTACAAGAGTACGTGTAATCAAAGAACATGTGAATCCTAAGTACACTACAACCAAGGACTCAAGATTTCAAACAAAACAGACATGTTTGACCTAGTTGACCCGTTTGACCCGTTGGTGACTTTATGTGTTGTAAACATTCAAGTAATCATACACATATATCATACATAGTTAACATTCAAACAGATCATATGTATGCTATATCATCCAGGTGTAACACTTAGATCATCATACAATCAAGTATCATACAAGTCATGCGAATCTAGAACATTAACATAACCACTAGTTATGACACAACTAACCTGACACACAAAGATCAAACCACTCACCACATGCCATGTGAAGCCACTCACGACTTCACATCCTAAACCATGCCAATCCTACTAAGCAGGGGCCTCAGATTCGCACGTGTGTATGATGATCATAATCACATTCATTAGCCATGTACATTGCATTCAACAACATCACAACAATCAATTTCCAGTCCCAAACATGATGTCCTAACTACTAATCAACATCAACATCATACATGATCATAAATGTCCAAATATCATTCATGATCACCCTCGCATCACATACAACCAAATTACCATGTTCTACCACATTAGAATTTATCCATGATTGTACTAACATGCTCCTAACATCCCAAATATGTTCAAACTACCATTTTTCAGACTTAATACAAATAAAGTTTCCCTTTTGGGAAAGTACATCCTAACATCTATTAAACATCCTATGCATTCATGAATTCATCAATAATATACCAATTCAAGTTCATAACAATATCTAGACATGATCAACAATACCTAATCACCATAATCTAACAATCTTCATGAACAAAAGTTTCTACTTTTGGAAAGCTATGAACAACAACATCCATTCAAAGATTTCTAGCATTCATAACAACAATCTAGCATCTAATCATCATCATGAACACATCCATAACATTAATCCATCACTAGATCATCATTACATGCAAAATAAAGTTACTATTATTAGTAACCTATGAACACCAACTTCAATTCACCAATTTCTTGCAAAATCAATGTAACCTAGCATTCATACAACCTACTAATCATCATACATTCATCAAACAATCATCAACTTCACATAATCATGCCATTTTCGAACTAGGGTTTGTTTCATAATCAAAGTTCATGATCAATCCACTAAAAACATACAATTCATGCATAATCGACGTTAACTAACATGTATTCAATCTAACTAACATACTAACATCATCAAACAACATCAAATTCGATCCCATGAAGACCAATTTCGCAACTAGGGTTCGGCCACCATGAACAACCCACAAAACTTGTAAAAATCTAACCTTTAAACGTGTGTTAACTTGCAATTGATGATTCCTACGTGTTGTATGCCTTGTAATCGAACCAAATTGATGATTTGATGCTTGTTCTTGGTCAAATTTGCAATGGTGAGGGGTTGAGAGATGTGTTTGCGGCCGAATGGGGGGTGGGAATTAGGGTTTGGGTGTTTTGTTTAATTTTAATTTCCATATTTACCCTTTAAGCCCTTGTAATTTGTATTTTATAAAAACTAGGCTTTAAACTCTTTGTAAAGTGTTTTTAACTTAATAACATAAAGATATAAACTAATGAAAATCATTATATATCTTATCTTTATAAAAACACAAGAGATACGAATATATAGGCACGTTTTCGCGTTACGCGATTAATTTTCTAATTAACATTTTAAAAACATGCAAACACATAAACATAACACAATAATCACATAATCAATTAGATTCTCATTAATTTAACATTATTACTTATTATTAGGTCACCAACGTTAAAGGACAACTAGTGTGTGTTCACGACACGTGTATGCAAGACTTAACGGAACTAACGGAGTTGGTAACGGAAATTTACCGGATGTGACATATGTAATACAAATTAAAGGTTTCTTGTAAACTAATAACTTGTGAAGTAAATATTTACTAAATAAAACTTTAATAAATGCTCGAATGTTTATAAGTAAAAATTTAAAAGTTTCGGTTGATTATCAACATAAATTTATAATATTATGTATTAAATAAACAACTCATATAACTTCTTATATATGTATTCATTCTTTACGTTTAAACAATCAAAACTAAGTTGTAAGACCCCGTTCCCAGGCACCTTACAGCCGGTGGTTCATCGCACAGTAGAAAACATACATTAATTTTGCAGCGGAATTTAAAACATTGATTAATAACTAAAAACATGTCAATTACAACATCTGTTTTCATCTCAAAATACAAGACATGTCAAAATACGGATGCCAGCCTCAAAATGCTCCCAGTAGCTTATGCATCCATGCCTGCAACTATTCAGCATCAACATATACCTTCCAACTATCATGAATACAAAAGTCAGCGACGCTGAGTGAGTTCTATTATTATAATAAAACATACTTTTCTGTGTTAAAACAGTTTTTTACTTTATTTCAAAACATACTATACTTTACAACCGTTCGTGATCATGCATCATACGTACATACAAATAATATCCTTATTATCTTCGTCATTACGTTCATTAACTTGTTCATTCAACGTATTACATTATCGTTCATTTCATTTTCTAGATCCGGTCAGACTTTACCCTCTTCGTGGCACTCAGCCACGATTACTGAGGTCGAATGACAGGGATCCTGTTCAGTACATTATTACGATAATTCATTTACGTTCATACATACGTTCGTTCTTTACATCATTGTTTTTCACTTTTCTAGAGATCCGATCAGACTTTACCCTCTTCGTGGCACTCAGCCATGATTACCGAGGTCGAATGACAAGGATCCGTATCACGCATTTCATACTTTTATTATCATTCATTTCTCATCTAGATCGTGTCAAGCTTTACCCTCCTCATGGCAGGCAGCTATGATTACTGAGGTTGAATGACAAGGATCCCATTCGTTCATTATCACACTTTTGCTCAAATCACACCTTCGCTTCATCGTACCCGAAGCACATATCACACGGATCACACACATAAGGAAGCCAGAATCGCACGCTATCTCATGGGTTAGCCAAGATCTCACGCAATAAAAACCACATGAGGCAGCCAAAATCGCACGCTACCCTTATGCCGTCCATTACACATATCGCTCAAATCGCACCATCGGAGTGGTCACGAAGACCGACTCCCCCTGTGTGTGTGAGAACTCTCGGGGTTTAGCCAGAATCGCATGCCATCCCATGGGTTAGCCAAGATCGCACGCCATAAAAACCACATGAGGTAGCCAAAATCGCACGCTACATAGCACACAGTAAATACCACATCGCACGTATCGGAGCAGTTACCAAACCTGAACTCCCACTGTGTCTATGTCCCCTTATGAGTAAGCCAAGATCGCACGCTATGATACACACATAGTTGAGCTAACGACCCTCAGTGAGTCGTGAACCTCCTTTCTTTCTTTCGCAAGACATCCTATCTCTCATTCATTCGTTTATGCTCGCATTCATTCATTACGTTCCTCTTTTCATTATCTTCCACTTTACGTTACATAATACTTTCATTACATTCATTAACGTTCAACGCAAGGCCAAGGGAAGACATACGTACATAATAAGGAACATACACAACATAACATATACCATCACCAATATAGGCACATCATACATGCATAACACACATCAAACATAAGCCATCACATCATAACCAGGCTTATCTCCCCATTTTACCCCTTAAAATCCACTTAGAAAACCTTAAGTCCAAAGTGGGCACATGGGTCCTGCCAGGCGCATTAGCATAAAAATTCTAAGTATAAAACAGTCTGGGCGCATGGGCACTGTGTGGGCGTTTCTGCCCTGTTCAGGCGCATCACCAACACTTAGTCGTTTCAAGCACTTGGGCGCATGGGCACTGTTTAGGCGCATGGCCAATACTTAGCCGTTTCTTTCCCTGGGACGCATGGGCACTGTTTAGTCGCATGGTCCACCCTTAGCCTTATCGTCACTTGGGCGCATGGGCACTGTTTAGGCGCATGGCCAACACTTGGGCACATGGCCAATACTTAGACGCATGGGTCACTGTTTAGGCGCATGGCCAGCACTTGGGCGCATGGCCAACACTTAGACGCATGGGCCAACATGCTGGGCGCATGGACCACTATTTAGGCGCATGACCCACTCTTGGGCGCATGGCCAACACTTAGGCGTCTGGTCTCTCATGCTGAATGCATGGACAACTGTTTGGACGCATGAACCACTGTTCATGTTCATCAAAACATTCTGCAATCTTTTCTATGCTACCAATTTCACCCGATTCTTATTCTAAGCATACCCAAACATAGATCTAACATACTAAGGCCATCTAAGCATGCTAAACATCATCTCTAACCCATAATCAACACTATAACATGCATACATACATACAACATTCATACATAAAGCTGTAAATCCATTACGTTTACTTAGTATGCATAATAGCCCCAAATAAATTGAAAATCAGTAAATGAGGGGTTCTAGAAACTCACCTTGAGCAGCTTTTGAGCAACACTCTTCCCGTTCAAGACCCACTTCGATTCAGCTCTTTGAATCCTGAAAGTAAACTCTAAACAACCGGAACTTCGGTCAAGAACTCAATACTCAACTGAAACCGAGCTCAAACAAGAGAAGAGTTACCTTTTTCAGCTTCTTCTTCCTCTTCTCTCTCTAAAACCGGGCTCTCTCTCTCTCCTTCTTCCTCCGAGATCAAAGCAGCTTTCTGCTTGATATGGGCGACCATGCCCTTTAATATCTTAAAATAATAAGATTTGTACTTTGTACACTTTCCCCTCCATTTGTGCACAATTTCCATTCCTTCCACTTATTTTTCTTTTCCTTTCATTTAAATAAAATTTCGGGGTGTTACAAGTCTACCCCCCTTAAAGAGGTTTCATCCCCGAAACCTGTCGCTTTTCGAACAGTTATGGGTAACACTGTCTCACCTCTTCTTTGATCTTGCATTTAAACTCAGATCCCTTTAGGCTTCACTGTACCCGCACAAGTGAAACCATCATCCTCCTTGGTCTATTCTCTTCTTCCTATTAGTAGTGGTCACTAGTTGCTCCTCGTGGTTGGATACTCTATCCATCTCAGTGTTCTCTAGTAGCATGATCATATCCTTATCGTTGAGCTCTTTCTTAGGAGAGATGCATGGAATATCAGATGACTTCCACTCAACTCATCGGATAGCTCCAGTCGATGTGTCACTCGTCCTACCTGAGCAACAACTGAGAATGACTCTCTACACTTTAATATTAGCTTTACTTGATTTCAAATCAAGCACTCCGCTCACCTGGTCGAAGCCTTCCTCATACTTCATTGTCGTAGGTCGTCACCGAACTCTGGTTGTGCACGGTTGAGCAATCCACCTTCTTGTAACACTTGGGGTTTAAGTCATAGACTACTGATCAACTCACCCACAGATGTCTGTCCACCTACCTATGTCTGTCTTGAACCGCCTAGCAGGAACAAGCGCTCTCTCTCAATTCTATCGCGCAATCCTCTAGGGCATTAGGTAACCTGGTAGACTTACTAATGGCAATTCTTACATCGCAGGGCTCATCGATCTTCCTAACCCTAACATGCACATCACAGAAAATAGCAGCAACAAAACTACTACTAACATCACAATTAAAGCATAGATGTATAAATCTAAACTTGCAAGAACGTACCTGACGTTACCTCGGAGTCTGACCTACCCTCCTCTCGGTCATAGCGAAGGCTCTAGCCTTCACCCTCTGTTCCCCTTCCTCGTACCGGAGCTTCCTCCGATCTTCTTCGTTCCTGAACCTTCCGCTCTCGGCTTCTTGCAATCCTTGCTCATGTGACCTTCCTCACCACAGGAATAACACCTCCCCATACCGCAGTTCTTCGCCACATGTCCGGTCCTTCCACAACGGAAACAGACATTGCCCCCCAGCCTACATTCCCCGGGGTGCCTGTGTCCACACTTGTCACACCTTTTTGACCCCGCACCAATTATGATCGCACGCTGATCATCCACTCGTGCACCTTTGTCACCTGGAGCGGTTCCGCCACGTTCCAATCGCTTCCCGTTCCATCCTTGATCACCATCTCCTTTCTTGCTACTTTCAGTCTCCATCACAAATCTTTCATCATACACCTCCCCGCCAAATCGACCGCCGACCTAAACGTGCTCGGTCGGTCAGCGATCATGTGCCTACGGATGTCCGCCGGAAAGTCCTAGATGTACCTCTTGATCTTTCGCGAAAGAGGTGTCACCTGATCCGGCACCAGACGTGCTATCTCATTGAATTTAGCGGTATATTGCTGATGTGTCATCGTTCCCGCCTCCAGCTGCAAGAACACTCTTTCAACTTTGTCCATCTCATGATGAGGACAGAATTCTTCAATCACCAGCCTTTTCAACTCTGGCCATCGCATCCTCCCGATAGACCTGCTTCCCCCAACCTGGATGATATTGTCCCACCAACACAAGGCTGAGTCCACAAAAGAATGGGTAGCAAACTTCACCTTTTGATCCTCCCGGCACTCGCTGATATTCAATACCTCTTCCATCTCTCTCACCCATCGGTGAGCAGTAGCAGCAGTGCCGTTTCCATCAAAAGTTAGGGGCTTGCATCGTTGAAACTCCCCATAATTACAGCCTCGTGCCGCCTCCGGCGTAGGCTCTTCCTGTTCGTCCTCTTCGTCATCGAAGAAAACCGTTTCAGTCTCGAGTCGTCTCCTTTCGCCCGAAGGTCTACCCCTTTCCAGTCTCCCCTCGTCTCTAACAGCCTTTATAACTTCGGTCACCAGAGACGGTAGGATCGTCTGCATGACCTGATGCACTTCCTCCATGACTGCCTCTCTCATCGAGGCTCTCTGATTAGCATTCTCATCACTGCCCTCCTGAAGAGGGGCCTCAGGTTCTTCATGGACTACTCTTTCAGCCCTAGACCTTCCTCTTGTGACACGTGGTTCGGCACCACGTCCACCACTGCCTCCACCTCGTGAAGCTTTCGAAGATCTACCGCCAACCATCTTCTAACACACTATAAGATTCAAACACTAACGCGGCCATTCAAGGTAATACTCAGTTTATGTCAAGTATAGTAAGTCCCTAATTACAATGGTTAGTTGTGATTAGCCACTTACTTTACTATTCATACCCCAAGCATTTCCTATCCCTACTATATCAGTATCTAAATCTACACATAGCACACAAGCCACATAACATGCGTAGATAATGCCGGTTAATGTTAACTTACATAAAACGTTTACATAAAACCTTTACCTGCAGGCACGTAGCTACTAGGACTGGCATCCCTTTTCCTTCTAGTCCCATTCTCAATTTAAGATTAGGTTTTTCAAAATATTTACCCAATTCACTTAAACTTTTGCTCTGATACCAACTTGTAAGACCCCGTTCTCGGCACCTTACAGCTGGTGGTTCATCGCACATAAAACATTAGAAAACATACATTAATTTTGTAGCGGAATTTAAAACATTGATTAATAACTAAAAACATGTCAATTACAACATCTGTTTTCATCTCAAAATACAAGACATGTCAAAATACAGATGTCAGCCTCAAAATGCTCCCAGTAGCTTATGCATCCATGTTTGCAACTCCTCGGCATCAACATATACCTGCCAACTATCATGCATACAAAAGTCAACGACGCTGAGTGAGTTCTAGTTTTATAATAAAACATACTTTTCTGTGTTAAAACCGTTTTTTACTTTATTTCAAAACATACTATACTTTACAACCATTCGTGATCATCCATCATACGTACATACAAATAATATCCTTATTATCTTCGTCATTACGTTCATTAACTTGTTCATTCAACGTATTACATTATCGTTCATTTCATTTTCTAGATCCGGTCAGACTTTACCCTCTTCGTGGCACTCAGCCACGATTACTGAGGTTGAATGACAGGGATCCTGTTCAGTACATTATTACGATAATTCATTTACGTTCATACATACGTTCGTTCTTTACATCATTATTTTTCACTTTTCTCGAGATCCGATCAGACTTTACCCTCTTCGTGGCACTCAGCCATGACTAACGAGGTCGAATGACAAGGATCCGTATCGCGCATTACATACTTTTATTATCATTCATTTCTCATCTAGATCCTGTCAAGCTTTACCCTCCTCATGGCAGGCAGCTATGATTACTGAGGTTGAATGACAAAGATCCCGTTCGTTCATTATCGCGCTTTTGCTCAAATCGCACCTTCGTTTCATCGTACCCGAAGTACATATCACACGGATCACACACATAAGGAAGCCAGAATCGCACGCTATCTCATGGGTTAGCCAAGATCGCACGCTATAAAAACCACATGAGGCAGCCAAAATCGCACGCTACCTTTATGCAGTCCATTACACATATCGCTCAAATCGCACCATCGGAGTGGTCACGAAGACCGACTCCCCCTGTGTGTGAGAACTCTCGGGGTATAGCCAGAATCGCACGCCATCCCATGGGTTAGCCAAGATCGCACGCCATAAAAACCACATGAGGCAGCCAAAATCGCACGCTACATAGCACACAGTAAATACCACATCCCACGTATCGGAGCAGTTACCAAAACTGAACTCCCACAGTGTCTATGTCCCCTTATGAGTAAGCCAAGATCACACGCTATGATACACACACAGTTAAGCTAACAACCCTCGGTGAGTCGTGAACCTCCTTTCTTTCTTTCGCAAGACATCCTATCTCTCATTCATTCATTTATGCTCCCATTCATTCATTACGTTCCTCTTTTCATTATCTTCCACTTTACGTTACATAATACTTTCATTACATTCATTAACGTTCAATGCAAGGCCAAGGGAAGACATACATACATAATAAGGAACATACACAACATAAACATATACCATCACCAATATAGGCACATCATACATGCATAACACACATCAAACATAAGCCGTCACATCATAACAAGGCTTATCTCCCCATTTTACCCCTTAAAATCCACTTAGAAAACCTTAAGTCCAAAGTGGGCGCATGGGTCCTTCCAGGCGCATGAGCATAAAAATTCTAAGTATAAAACAATCTGGGCGCATGGGCACTGTTTGGGTGTTTCTGCCCTGTTCAGGCGCATCACCAACACTTAGTCGTTTCAAGCACTTGGGCGCATGGGCACTGTTATGGCGCATGGCCAATACTTAGCCGTTTCTTTCACTGGGACGCATGGGCACTGTTTAGGCGCATGGTCCACACTTAGCCTTATCATCACTTGGGCGCATGGGTACTGTTTAGGCGCATGGCCAACACTTGGGTGCATGGCCAATACTTAGACGCATGGGCCACTGTTTAGGCACATGGCCATCACTTGGGCACATGGCCAACACTTAGACGCATGGGCCAACATGCTGGGCGCATGGACCACTATTTAGGCGCATGACCCACTCTTGAGCGCATGGCCAACACTTAGGCGTCTAGTCTCTCATGCTGAACGCATGGACAACTGTTTAGACGCATGAACCACTGTTCATGTTCATCAAAACATTCTACAATCTTTTCTATGCAACCAATTTCACCCGATTCTTATTCTAAGCATACCCAAACATAGATCTAACATACTAAGTCCATCTAAGCATGCTAAACATCATCTCTAACCCATAATCAACACTATAACATGCATACATACATACAACATTCGTACATAAAGCTGTAATCCATGGTTTCTTTCAAAACGTT
Organism: Flaveria trinervia; assembly: GCA_025506515.1. NCBI lineage: Eukaryota > Viridiplantae > Streptophyta > Magnoliopsida > Asterales > Asteraceae > Flaveria > Flaveria trinervia. The sequence continues at coordinate 4,489,916 of CM046444.1, read as the reverse complement.
TACTTAGTATGCATAATAGCCCCAAATCAATTGAAAATCAGTAAAAGAAGGGTTCTAGAAACTCACCTTGAGCAGCTTTTGAGCAACACTCTTCCCGTTCAAGACCCACTTCGATTCAGCTCTTTGAATTCCGAAAGTAAACTCTAAACAACCGGAACTTCGGTTAGGAACTAAATACTCAACTGAAACCGAGCTCAAACAAGAGAAGACTTGCCTTTTTCAGCTTCTTCTTCCTCTTTCTCTCTCTAAAACGGTCTCTCTCTCTCTCTCCTTCTTCTTCCGAGATCAAAGCAGCTTTCTGCTTGATATGGGTGACCATGCCCTTTAATATCTTAAAATAGTAAGATTTGTACTTTGTACACTTTTTCCCCTCCATTTGTGCACAATTTCCATTCCTTCCACTTACTTTTCTTTTCCTTTTGTTTAAATAAATTTCAGGGTGTTACAAGTCTACCCCCCCCTAAAAGAGGTTTCGTCCGTGAAACCTGTCGCTTCTCGAACAGTTACGGGTAACACTGTCTCACCTCTTCTTGATCTTGCATTTAAACTAATATCCCTTTAGGCTTCACTGTACCCGCACAAGTGAAACCATCATCCTCCTTGGTCTATTCTCTTCTTCCTATTAGTAGTGGTCACTAGTTGCTCCTCGTGGTTGGATACTCTATCCATCTCGTGTTCTCTAGTAGCATGATCATATCCTCATCGGTTAAGCTCTTTCTTAGGCGAGATGCATGGAATATCGGATGACTTCCACTCAACTCATCGGGTAGCTCAAGTCGATGTGTCACTCCTCCTACCTGAGCAACAACGGAGAATGACCCTCTACACTTTAACATTAAATAAACAGGTCGTATTCTTATATATGTATTAATTCTTTACATTTAAACAATCAAAACTAAGTATCCGAACTAATCCACTAGTTAAGCCGGGCAAAGTGTTATGTAGACATATATAAAGATCGATTACGATCCATCATGAATTGACTTGGAACGTAACGAGTCAAACTTTAAAGTTAAGTCACCAATATTAGCATATATATATATATATATATATATATATATATATATATTATTGATAAATTATTCATAGCACCTAGCGTTTCTAATTATTCTGTATCCGATGTTACTAAGCCACAACAATGATTGATTCTAGTAGAATAGTCAATTAGACTTGAACATACGCGTTGGTAGAGCTCGTATTATAATGGTTGTGGTCGTTTGTAGCATCTACCAGTTAAATCAAACAAAGGCCGAATCCTACAATGGTGATGGTCTATGTCAGACTTTGTTAAAGAGTCGTTAGCGGTACCAATCATAATCGCAACAACCTCTATTTCTTTAGACTTCAAATTTATCGGACTTTTAATGTTCAACCAAGAGTTTAACACCAACCTTAAAATTAATTTTTCATTTGTTTGAAATTAAATTTACCCAAACTAGTGATGTAATATAAACACAAGCACTCTTATTAGACAATTTTAAACAGGATACGGTCTAGGTTGTTGTTGATTTGTACACTCGTTATTTAAACTAAATCTAATACAATAGCTCGAATAGTTTTATTGTTTTTAATATGTAAGGATTTTTCGTAAACTAATAACAACTTTAGTAAAATATTAAAACTGGACCTTGTCACACTTACAATTAACAAAATAAAATTTTAATAAATACAAATTGAATGGATTGGTTCATTATTAGCCTAAATGCATTATATTAGGTAATAAAAACATGTATTATTGATACTAATCTACGTATTGATAGTTCACATTTCAAACATGAGTACTAAATGTAGAGATCGATAGCAACATACAGTTGATTATCGATTCAACCATGAGTCAACTTAAACGAAACAAATCAAACACTAACTTAAGACACCGATGTAAGCGCATATATATTTGAGTATTCGTAACACATTAAACCAAAAGAAAAATGATGCACGCAATTTTTTTTAACTTTTATCACTTAAAATGTATTCATATAACTTTCAAATGTATATAAATCTACTATACTTCTATTTATTTTTTCAAAACTAAGTTGAAGTTCCTACTAAATTATTTCGACAAACATATCTCTAAATGACATCTAAACACACACACTCGAGGTCTCGTATGATGATATGTCAACACCAATTTAAAAATTCTAAATCACATTATATACTATTCTTTATTTTTTTCATTTTATTAAAGGGTTTATGAATGTAGTGTATTTTGTTATATTATCTTAATTATAATGATATATACAATTTTAAATGTATAGACTAACTCTAATCACTATGTTAAGCTGATACAATAATTAATTAAATGAATAATTAGAGATATCTTGAAGCAAACCAAATATCTATCATATATATATAGATTTATGTCGACACCAACAAAAATAATTTAATCGAATTATTACTTATTCTCTTAAATTATCTTATTCTACCAACTCATTCCCTAATAGTCATGTATTAATTGTAATTAATAAACCAATAAAAAGTCCACTTATACAAATCAAGTTACTAATTGACCGAATAACATAAATAAAGAAAGACTCTTTTACCTACTCATGATGGACACACACTTACGTACCCAAGATGATGAATTAAATCTAAAGTTGAAAACTGTATTATTTTATTCTAACAACCCTTAGGTGATTTGATAGCTCATGTCTATATAAATATGTATGTATGTGTTATGGATACCATACAACATCCCTTTGATCAAATTCCTTACCTAGCTTCGTCTCAAAACTTTGATAAAGCGAAAAATGGTACATTGTCGGCTGTGAATATATTATTAGTAAAATGTAATATATGCTAGACTTTATAAAATAAGTTAATTCTTATTGTGTGCAGGCGGAAAAGAATATGGTACAGGTAGGACCATGGGGTGGTAACGGTGGAGATCCCTGGGAATTCACAACCGATGGAAAGATTACCGCAATCAAAATCAACTCTGGAGATGTTGTTAATGCCGTCCGCTTTACTTATAAGGATGCAAGCGGTAGCACCCACCGTAGTGATACCTTTGGGGGTGAAGATGGCACCCCGCATGAGGTGAGATCGATGGATTACGTTTGTTTGTTTTTGCTTTTTTTATACATAAATGAAATAGTTGATGTGCTATGTTTTCAAATTACGTCAACAATTACATAATATAAACGGTATTTAATGTGTGCGTAATCGATTAGATTCATTTTGCTCATGATGAGGAGCTCCAAAAGATCAGCGGGAGATTCGGAGAGTATGGTGACCTTACCGTGGTTACATCATTGACTTTCGTGACCAACAGAAATACGTACGGCGGATATGGAAAATACGCTGGGGTTGATTTCTCCTTGCCTGTAACCGAAGGAAAGATTGCCGGATTCCATGGAAGGTGTGGTGATTTAGTCGACTCAGTTGGCGTCGTACTTCAACCATAACTAGTACGTGCCAATCAAATTACCTGCCGCATATGTACTTTGTTTTACTTGTTGTAATAAAGAAGCTTAAGCTGTTGTTCTTTCTGCTTAAGCTAGCGCGTGTATTTGCTTCCAATCGATTTTATTTGTACGTGTCCATGTAACATCTATGTTAAAAAATTTATAAATAACAAGCATGCAGCCTAGCTGCTTGTCGTTCGTGTGCTATATGGTTGGGTACTCGTAAAAGCTTCTAAATCCTCCACCAAGAGGATTATACCGTATGTGATTTAACATGGTGCGTGTAATATTTAGAGATATCTTTATGTTACATTTGTATGAAAATTCAATTTACCCATGTGACGTGTATGTTAAAATAATTAAAAACATTTAAATTTATGTTACGTTTGTTCGAAAACGAAAGTTACCAAAACTCGTTACGTAATTTAAACTCTTATTTCACACAAGCACTGCTAGTAGTAGTTTTTTTTACCGGATATGGTTTAGCCTTTTGTTGAGTTGCACACTAGTAATTCCAATTAAATCTAATATGTAGTTATAAATGTTTTATGTGTTTAATATGTAATACAAATTAAAGGTTTCTTGTAAACTAATAACATGTGAAGTAAATATTTAACTAAATAAAACTTTAATAAATGCTCGAATGTTTATAAGTAAAAATTTAAAAGTTTCGGTTGATTATCAACATAAATTTATAATTTATGTATTAAATAAACAGGTCATATAACTTCTTATATATGTATTCATTCTTTACGTTTAACAATCAAAACTAAGTATCCGAACTAATCAACCAGTTATGCCGGGCAAAGTGTTATGTGGACACATATACAGATCGATTACAATCCATCATGAATTGACTTGGAACGTAACGAGTCAAACTTTAAAGTTAAGTCACCAATATTAGCATATATATAATATTGATAAATTATGCATAGCACCCAACGTTTCTAATTATTCTGTATCCGATGTTACTAAGCCACAACAATGATTGATTCTAGTAGAAAAGTCAATTAGACTTGAACATACGCGTTGGTAGAGCTCGTATTATACTGGTTGTGGTTGTTTGTAGCATCTACCAGTTAAATCAACAAAGGCCGAATCCTACAATGGTGATGGTCTATGTCAGACTTTGTTAAAGAGTCGTTAGCGGTACCAATCATAATCGCAACAACCTCTATTTCTTTAGACTTCAAATTTATCGGACTTTTAATGTTCAACCAAGAGTTTAACACCAACCTTAAAATTAATTTTTCATTTGTTTGAAATTAAATTTACCCAAACTAGTGATGTAATATAACACAAGCACTCTTATTAGACAATTTTAAACAGGATACGGTCTAGGTTGTTGTGATTTGTACACTCGTTAATTTAAACTAAATCTAATACAATAGCTCGAATAGTTTTATTGTTTTTAATATGTAAGGATTTTTCGTAAACTAATAAAAACTTTAGTAAAATATTAAAACTGGACCTTGTCACACTTACAATTAACAAAATAAAATTTTAATAAATACAAATTGAATGGATTGGTTCATTATTAGCCTAAATGCATTATATTAGGTAATAAAAACATGTATTATTGATACTAATCTACGTATTGATAGTTCACATTTCAAACATGAGTACTAAATGTAGAGATCGATAGCAACATACAGTTGATTATCGATTCAACCATGAGTCAACTTAAACGAACAAATCAAACACTAACTTAAGACACCGATATAAGCGCATATATATTTGAGTATTCGTAACACATTAAACCAAAAGAAATGATGCACGCAATTTTTTTTAACTTTTATCACTTAAAATGTATTCATATAACTTTCAAATGTATATAAATCTACTATACTTCTATTTATTTTTTCAAAACTAAGTTCAATAAGTTGAAGTTCCTACTAAATTATTTCGACAAACATATCTCTAAATGACATCTAAACACACACACTCGAGGTCTCGTATGATGATATGTCAACACCAATTTAAAAATTCTAAATCACATTATATACTGTTCTTTATTTTTTTCATTTTATTAAAGGGTTTATGAATGTAGTGTATTTTGTTATATTATCTTAATTATAATGATATATACAATTTTAAATGTATAGACTAACTCTAATCACTATGTTAAGCTGATACAATAATTAATTAAATGAATAAATTAGAGATATCTTGAAGCAAACCAAATATCTATCATATATATATATAGATTTATGTCGACACCAATAAAAATAATTTAATCGAATTATTACTTATTCTCTTAAATTATCTTATTCTATCAACTCATTCCCTAATAGTCAGGTATTAATTGTAATTAATAAACCGATAAAAAGTCCACTTATACAAATCAAGTTACTAATTGACCGAATAACATAAATAAAGAAAGACGTTTTTACCTATTCATGATGGGCACACGCTTACGTACCAAGATGATGAATTAGATCTAAATTTGAACACTGTATTATTTTATTCTAACAACCCTTAGGTGATTTAATAGCTCATGTCTATATAAATATGTATGTATGTGTTATGGATACCATACAACATCCCTTTGATCAAATTCCTTACCTAGCTTCGTCTCAAAACTTTGATAAAGCGAAAAATGGTACATTGTCGGCTGTGAATATATTATTAGTAAAATGTATATATGCTAGACTTTATAAATAAAGTTAATTCTTATTGTGTGCAGGCGGAAAAGAAGATGGTACAGGTAGGACCATGGGGTGGTAACGGTGGAGATCCCTGGGAATTCACAACCGATGGAAAGATTACCGCAATCAAAATCAATTCTGGAGATGTTGTTAATGCCGTCCGCTTTACTTATAAGGATGCAAGCGGTAGCACCCACCGTAGTGATACCTTTGGGGGTGAAGATGGCACCCCGCATGAGGTGAGATCGATGGATTATGTTTGTTTGTTTTTGCTTTTTTTATACATAAATGAAATAGTTGATGCGCTATGTTTTCAAGTTACGTCAACAAATACATAATATAAACCGTATCTAATGTGTGCCTAATCGATTAGATTCATTTTGCTCATGATGAGGAGCTCCAAAAGATCAGCGGGAGATTCGGAGAGTATGGTGACCTTACCGTGGTTACATCATTGACTTTCGTGACCAACAGAAATACGTACGGCGGATATGGAAAATACGCTGGGGTTGATTTCTCCTTGCCTGTAACCGAAGGAAAGATTGCTGGATTCCATGGAAGGTGTGGTGATTTAGTCGACTCAGTTGGCGTCGTACTTAAACCATAACTAGTACGTGCCAATCAAATTACCTACCGCATATGTACTTTGTTTTACTTGTTGTAATAAAAAAGCTTAAGCTGTTGTTCTTTCTGCTTAAGCTAGCGCGTGTATTTGCTTCCAATCGATTTTATTTGTACGTGTCCATGTAACATCTATGTTAAAAATTTTATAAATAACAAGCATGCAGCCTAGCTGCTTGTCGTTCGTGTGCTATATGGTTGGGTACTCATAAAAGCTTCTAAATCCTCCACCAAGAGGATTATACCGTATGTGATTTAACATGGTGCGTGTAATATTTAGAGATATCTTATGTTACATTTGTATGAAAATTCAATTACCCATGTGACGTGTATGTTAAAATAATTAAAAACATTTAAATTTATGTTACGTTTGTTCGAAAACGAAAGTTACCAAAACTCGTTACGTAATTTAAACTCTTATTTCACACAAGCACTGCTCGTAGTAATTTTTTACGGGATATGGTTTAGCCTTTTGTTGATTTGCACACTAGTAATTCCAAATAAATATAATATGTAGTTATAAATGTTTTATTGTGTTTAATATGTAATACAAATTAAAGGTTTCTTGTAAACTAATAACATGTGAAGTAAATATTTAACAAAATAAAACTTTAATAAATGCTCGAATGTTTATAAGTAAAAATTTAAAAGTTTCGGTTGATTATCAACATAAATTTATAATATTATGTATTAAACAAACAGGTCATATAACTTCTTATATATGTATTCATTCTTTACGTTTAAACAATCAAAACTAAGTATACAAACTAATCAACCAGTTATGCCGGGCAAAGTGTTATGTGTAACACCCGGATATTTATTATTTTGAAGCCGGTGACCAAAGAAAAGAAAATAAAGTTCAAAGTCGAGGGACCAAACTCGCCAACGAAGAAAAGTTGGGAAATGTGGTGATATTAGTAGGGAGAGGGCAGCCCACTCTTCCCACACACCTCACATTTCAGATTTCATAGAGAGAAGAAGAGAGAAAGGAGAAAAAGTTGGTTCGAGTTAGTTCGGGTCGCCAAAATCATCGTGTAGCAAGCCAAATCGAAGCTCTTGTCGTTGTGCTTGTTTGTGTGAGTTCTAGAACCCCACTTTTACTTGTTTTCAAATGATTTTGGGGCTGGAAAACATCTGAAATCGGGTTTTTGAGTATGCGTATGTTGACCCGTTTGTGTATGTGTATGTGTATGTATGATGCGTTTGTGGCTTGATTGTGTAACACCCGAATATTTATTATTTTGAAGCCGGTGAAGAAAGAAAAGAAAATAAAGTCCAAAGTCGAGGGACCAAACTCGCCCACGAAAGAAAGTCGGGTGAGGGGAGTATATAAGGGAGAGGGCAGCCCTTACCCTCTCCCCCACACTCACAAATCAGCCAAAGAAAGGGGAGAAGAGAGAAAGAAGAGAAAAAGAGGAAAAGTATCGGTTCGGGTCGGTTCGGGTCGCCAAAATTGTCGTGAAGCAAGCCAAATCGAAGCTCTTGTCGTTGTGCTCGTTTAGGTGAGTTCTAGGACCCCTCTTTTACATGTTTTTGAATGATTTTGGGGCTGGAACACATCTGAAAACCCTTTTTCGCGTTTTTGGGTAAAAACCCGTATGTATGCGTGTATGTATGCGTAGGACCCGTTTGGGGCTTGATTTCTTGCTTGGTTGTGCTTGAATAAGGTTATGGTATGCATCCCTAAGGTTTAGGATGGTCGATTTAGGCTTAAAATGGGTTTAGATGAGTTTGGAGGCCGAAAACCCTCGGCTGCAGTCGGGATGAACTGCATTCTGCATCAGTTAGGGCTAGGCGGCCGACTGGAGGCCGAATGGAGGCCATACGGCCGATTAGGGTGCGATTGGGGTCCATTCGCACGACTGAAGGTCCATTCGCACGACTGAAGGTCCAGTCGCATAGGTGTTCATCCGCATTGTCCATTCGCACGACTAAAGGTCCAGTCGCATAGGTGTTCATCCGCATTGTCCATTCGCACGACTGGATGTTCATTCGCATAGGTGTTCATCCGCACTAGTTCATTCGCATGGAGGCCATGCGACTGAAGGGTGTCCATACGCCCGAATAGGGCTGTTGAACCCGAGGAAGGTGTAGACTAACTTCTGACTTTCGGGGGAAAGTGCAGATGTAAGTTTTGATGTAAAGGTTCCCATAAGAGTTTTTAAGATGACGATCGAGGTCTTAGAAAACATGTTGGGCATGATGAGGATAATGATGTTGTATGTTATGTATGTATGATGTTGCCCTGTATGATGTGATGTTGATGCATGTTAATGTTCCTTAGTGTGATGTTTAATATCTTTCCTATGGCTTTACCTATTATGATGAATGAACGAAGTATTATGTAACGTAAAGTGAAAGATAAAGAAAGAGGAACCTGATGAATGAATGCATGTATTAATGAACGAATGAAACGTCTTGCACGCATCGGATAACGGGTCCTTCTTGGTGATTGACCCTGAATGTAGAACCTCTACCGCTCACCCCTAGTACTGCGGCATACGTTTAGCTGTTCATTTGTTGACTTCGGCCCAGTAGCTAAGACTGATGGTTACTCCTAGTACCGTGGCATACGTTTAGCTGTTCATTTGTTGACTTCGGCCCGGTAGCTACGACTAACCGGGGTGTAGCACATGGTATTGGTATGGATGATGTCCGATGCGCAAGTAAGGTAATGAAAGAACGAATGAACGAATGAAGAAGATAATAATGATATCATCTATGTGTACGTACGATGTGTGATCATGTAAAAGTAACGAACGGTTTTATATGAAAGTAAAGTATGTTTTATTTATAAAACTAGAACTCACTCAGCAACGCTGACTTTGATGTGTTTCCAGTTGGCAGGTAATGGTTGCTGAGGATGGCACGGGCGACTACTCAGCTCTTTTGGGATGGCATTCTTTTGATTAATGTTTTTGCATTGTAATGCGAACAAACAAAATTGTATTATGAATGTTGTATTATTTTGCAAAAGCATCTATAATGAAAAAGTTATTTTAATGTTCCGCTGCGATGCTTTATGAAAGTTAAATGCATGTTTTATGAGCAATGAATGACCAACTGTGAGGTCTCCGGGAACGGGGCCTTACAGATTGTGAGCTTGTGTGTGCTTCAATCGTGTTGTGATATGCATCCCTAAGGTTTAGGATGGTCGATTTGGGCTTAAAATGGGTTTAGAGGAGTTTGGAGGCCGAAAATCCTCGGCTGCAGTCGGGATGAACTGCATTCTACATCAGTTAGGGCTAGGCGACCGACTGGAGGCCGAATGGAGGCCATACGGCCGATTAGGCTGCAATTGGGCTCCATTCGCACGATTGAATGTCCATTCGCACGATTGAAGGGCCAGTCGCATTGGGTCATGCGACTGAGGTCCAGTCGCATAAGTGCTCATCCGCATTAATCCTATTCGCATGAGGTCCATTCGCATTGTCCATTCGCACGACTGGATGTTCATTCGCATAGGTGTTCATCCGTATTAGTTCAATCGCATGATGTTCAGTCGCATGGAGGCCATGCGACTGAAGGGTGTCCATACGCCCGAATAGGGCTGTTGTACCCAAATAAGGTATAGATTGACTTCTGACTTTCGGGGGAAAGTGCAGATGTAAGTTTTGACGTAAAGGTCCCGTAAGAGCATGTAAGATGAAGCTTGAGGCCTTAGAAAGCATGTTGGGTATGATGATGATGATGATGTTGCAAGTTTATGCACGTTATGTATGTATGGTGTTGCCCTGTATGATAATGATGATCGTGTATGATATGTTCCTTAATATGATGTATGTTATCTTTCTTGTGGCCTTATGTGTCATGTTAATGAATAAACGAAGTATTATGTAACGTAAAGTGAAAGATAATGAAAGAGGAACACGATGTTGAATGCACGCATTAATGAACGAATGAAACGTCTTGCACGCATCGGATAACGGGTCCTTCTTTGTGATTGACCCTTAATGTAGAACCTCTACCGCTCACCCCTAGTACTATGGCATACGTTTAGCTGTTCATTTATTGACTTCGGCCCGGTAGCTACGACTAACCGGGGTGTAGCACATGGTATTGGTACGGATGATGTCCGATGCGCAAGTAAAGTCATAAAGAACGAATGAATGAATGAAGAAGATAATAATTATATTATCTATGGGTACGTACGATGTGTCATCATGTAAAAGTATGAATGGTTTTATATGAAAGTAAAATATGTTTTATTTATAAAACTAGAACTCACTGAGCAACGTTGACTTTGATGTGTTTCCAATGGCAGGTAATGATTGCTGAGGATGGCACGGGCGACTACTCAGCTCTTTTGGGATGGCATTCTTTTGATTAATGTTTTTGCATTGTAATGCGAACAAGCTATTTTGTAATGAATGCTGTATTAATTTGCAAAAGCATTTACATGGAAATGAAAGATTTATTTAGTTTTCCGCTGCGATTTTATGAAATACAAATGTAATTATACGTTTTATGTGCGATGAGAACCCAACTGTAAGCGTCCCGGTAACGGGGCCTTACATGTTGGTATCAGAGCCAAGGTTTAAGTGAAATGGGTAAATTTTCAAAATAAACCTAATCTTAAACTGAAAATGGGACGGAAAGGGAATGGGATGCCAATCTGAGTAGTTGCGTGCCATCGGGTATTTTCGTAAAGTTAACCGGTTTTATGTGCGCGTGGTATGTGGTTATGTGTTGTATTTAGATTTAAATACTGATGTAGTCAGGACAGGTAATACTTGGGGTATGAGGAGTAAAGTAAGTAGCTAATCACAACTGGCCACTGTAATTAGGGACTTACTATACTTGACATAAACTGAGTTGTTTCCTTGAATGATCGTATTGGTGTTTGAATCTTTCAGTGTGCATGTGATGGCCGGAGGTAGATCTTCGAAAGCTTCTAGAGGTGGAGGTCACGGTGCTGAACCGCGACCCAAGAGAGGGAGACCCAGAGTTGAGAGGGTGGTTCATGAAGAACCAGAGACCCCCATCGGAGGGTGGCGACGAAAGCGCCAATCTAAGAGCCTGAGTAAAGGAGGCTGTTGTAGAAGAAGTCCATCAGGTCATGCAGACAATCTTACCATCTGTGGTGACTGAAGTTATTAAGGCTGTACGAGAAGGGGAAAGAAAAGAAAGAAACAGATCCTCTAGAGCACGGGAACACCCAGAGCCTGAAACGGTCCTGTCTGATGATAAAGAGGAAGAAGAGCCTGTGCCATAGGCAGTGCGAGGATGTAACTACGGGGCATTTATGAGATGCAATCCCCCTACTTTTGACGGTAATGGCAATGTTACCACTGCTCACCGATGGGTGAGAGAGATGGAGGCCATTCTCGACATCAGCGAGTGTCGGGAAGATCAGAAGGTGAAGTTTGCCACTCATTCATTTGTGGACTCGGCACTATGTTGGTGGGACAACATTGTCCAAGCAGAGGGTAATCGGGCAATCGGGAGAATGAGATGGCCTGAGTTGAAGAAGATGGTGATTGAGTTCTGTCCTCACAGGGAAATGGATAAGTTGGAAAGGGAGTTTCTACAGTTGGAGGCTGGAACCATGACACACCAGCAGTATACCACCAATTTTAAGGAAATGGCACGACTCGTGCCTGATCAGGTGACGCCTCTGTCTCGGAAAATCAAGAGGTACATTCAGGGTTTACCGGTGGATGTTCGCCGGCATATGATCGCCGCCCGACCAAGCACGTGTAGGTCGGCGGTTGATTTGGCAGGGAGGCTGTATGACGAGCGGGAGGTGGTGGTGACTGAAGCGAGTAAGAAGGGTGGTGGTGATCGGAACTGGAATGGGAGGAGGTTTGGTCGGGGTGATGCCTCGACGGGTAACAAAAAGGCACGGGTGGATGACCGCCGCGTGGCCACATCGGGAGTAGGATCAAGGAGGTGTGGTAAGTGTGGAAAGGAGCATGCGGGAGAATGTAGGATGGGTTTGAACGTGTGCTTCAAGTGTGGGAAGACAGGGCATAAGGCGAAGGATTGCCTGTCGGGCAAATGTTTTACCTGTGGGGAAACTGGTCATATGAGCAGAGATTGTAAGAAGCCGAGGACTGAGGGTTCAGGGGTGAGGAAGACGGGAAGTGAAGGACCGAGGGCGAGCGCTAGGGCATTCACTATGACATAGGAGGAAGCTAGGACAGACCCTGATGTCGTGTCCGGTACGTTTCTGGTGAACCAAACCTTAGCTTTTGTGCTATTTGATTCTGGTGCTAGTAGGAGTTTTATTTCTGCTGCTTTCTGTGCTAAGCTTCCTGTTAGTAGTAGACGTGTTGATGCACCCTTTGATGTAGAAACTGCTATAGGTAAGTCTACCAGGATTTCTGAGATGATAGAGAATTGTGATGTGGAATTAGAAGGTCACAAGTTTCCTGTTAGATCGTTCGTGATGACCTTGGGTGGTTTTGATTTGGTTCTTGGGATGGATTGGTTGGCGTACTTCGAGGCGAACATCGTGTGTCGCAAGAAGATGATTCGATTGACAACGCCCGATGGAAGTTTGGTAACGGTTTATGGTGATCGAGTCACGATGATCCCGAAGGTGATCTCAATGGCGGTAGCGGGAAATTGTATGAGGCGTGGATGTAGCACCTACTTGGCTTATGTAAAGGATGTAGATGCACTAACACCACAACTGTCTGATGTACCGGTTGTGTGTGACTTTCCAGACGTATTCCCAGAAGATTTACCAGGGGTACCACCTCACAGAGAAATTGAATTTCAGATTGATCTGATACCGGGTGCCCAACCTGTTGCCAAAGCACCGTATCGGTTGGCTCCGACGGAGATGAAAGAGTTGATGGAACAGTTGCAAGAGTTGCTTGATAAGGGGTTCATTAGACCGAGTATCTCTCCTTGGGGTGCTCCGGTCCTATTTGTAAAGAAGAAGGATGGTAGTATGAGATGTGCATTGACTACCGCGAGCTGAACAAGTTGATAGTGAAGAACCGATACCCCTTACCGAGAATAGATGATTTGTTCGATCAGCTTCAGGTGGCAGTTGGTTTTCAAGAATAGATCTTCGGTCTGGCTATCATCAGTTGAAGGTAAAGGAACAAGATATCCCTAAAACAGCTTTCCGCACACGCTATGGTCATTACGAGTTCTTGTCATGTCCTTTGGTTTGACCAACGTGCCAGCTTCTTTTATGGATTTGATGAACCGTGTGTGTCGACCGATGCTGGATAAATCAGTGATTATGTTTATTGATGATATCCTGATTTACTCAAGGAGCGAAGTAGAGCATGCCGGTCACATTCGAGAGGTTCTAGAGACGTTGAGAAGGGAGAAATTGTATGCTAAATTCTCCAAGTGCGCATTTTGGTTGCGCGAAGTTCAGTTTTTGGGTCATGTGGTGAATCCTGACGGGATAATGGTGGACTCGGCGAAAGTGGAGGCGGTTATGCAATGGAAGTCACCAAGGACGCCAACCAAGATCCGTAGCTTCTTGGGTTTGGCGGGCTACTATAGAAGATTCATCCAAGACTTCTCTAAGATTGCTTCTCCACTAACTAAGTTGACCCGAAGGATGTGAAGTTTGTATGGGGTCAAGCTCAAGAGAAGGCGTTCGAAGAGCTGAAGGCAAGACTGACTCAAGCTCCTGTTCTGTCATTACCCGATGGAAGCGAAGATCTAGTGGTTTATTCTGATGCTTCCTACTCGGGTTTGGGGTGCGTGTTAATGCAAAGAGGAAAGGTTATAGCCTATGCATCTCGACAGTTAAAGGTTCATGAGGTCAATTATCCTACTCATGACTTGGAGCTAGCAGCCGTGGTCTTTGCATAAAGATTTGGAGGCACTATCTCTACGGGACGAAGTGCACCATATTCACCGACCATAAGAGCTTGAAGTACTTCTTCGAGCAAAAGGATCTGAACATGAGGCAGAGGCTATGGTTGGAGCATATAAAGGATTATGAATGCGAGATCCATTACCATCCAGGCAAAGCTAATGTGGTGGCGGATGCCCTTAGCCGAAAGGAAAGGCCCGAACCGATTCGGGTGAAAGCTTATCAACTAATCAGGACCTCTGATGTGATGAAGCAAGTTAAGGAGTTTCAAGATGAGGCATTAAAAGAAGATCATCTTAACTCGGAAAGAATGAGAGGTCTGGTTGGGGAATTGGGTGAAAACACACTCGGTGTTAGAACTCGATTCGGTCGTGTGTGGATTCCTCGTCTTGGGGATCTACGGGTGAAGATAATTGATGAAGCCCACAAGACTCGATACTCCATTCATCCTGGTGCCACGAAAATGTACCATGACATGAAGAAAGATTATTGGTGGCCGGGTATGAAGCGTGACGTTGTGGAGTATGTGAGTAAGTGCCTTACTTGCTTACAAGTGAAGGCAGAGCATCAAAAGCCGTATGGGAAGATCCAACCTTTGGATATACCGAAATGGAAGTGGGAGCATATCACCATGGACTTCATTACAAGCTGCCGCGTACCCCGAAGGGGTATGATGCCATATGGGTGATAGTTGATCGTCTGTCCACCCCCCTTAAATAGGTTTCGTCCCCGAAACCTGTTATTCGTCGAACAAACATGGATAATGCTGTCTCATTTCTTCCTCAGTCTCCCACGTTGACTCGGATCCCTTCCTGTGCTTCCACTGTACACGCACAAGAGGAACCACTTTATTCCTTAGACTCCTCTCCTTTCGGTCGATGATTGCCACTGGTTGCTCCACATAATTGAGCCGTTCATCTACTTTGATATCTTCCAATGGGACAATCATATCTTCATCTGCTAAGCACTTTCTTAGATGTGATACATGGAATGTCGGGTGAATTCCATTTAACTCATCCGGTAACTCCAGTCTATAGGCCACCTCTCCCACTCGAGCAATGATTTGGAAAGGGCCTATATACCTTGGGCTCAACTTGCCCCGCTTTCTGAATCAGATAATACCCTTCCAAGGTGAGACCTTCAACATAACCCGGTCACCCACCTGGAACTCAATCGGCCTACGTCGTTTATCAGCATACGACTTCTGTCTATCTTTGGCTGCCTTCATGAAGGCTTTAATCTTTTCAAGCTTCTCATTCGTAGCCTTGATTACCTCGACGCTCCCCAATTCCTTTTGACCAATGTCACCCCAACAAACGGTGTTCTGCATCTCCTATCGTATAGCATCTCATATGGTGGCATACCAATGCTGGCATGATAACTGTTGTTGTATGAGAATTCGGCTAACGGTAAGTGGTCATCCCAACTTCCCCCAAAATCGATCACACATGCCCAGAGCATGTCTTCCAGTGTTTGAATGGTCCTTTCTGACTGACCATCGGTTTGGGGATGATAAGCCGTGCTAATATGTAACCTCGTCCCCATAGCGTCGTGGAATTTCTTCCAAAATTTAGATGTAAACCGAGTGTCACGATCAGACACAATAGACACCGGCACACCATGACGAGCTACAATTTCCTTGATGAACAAATCAGCCAACCTCTCAGATGAATACGTCTCGCGGATCGGTAGAAAATGAGCACTCTTCGTCAGACGATCAACTATCACCCATATGGCATCATACCCTTTCGGAGTACGTGGCAGCTTCGTAATGAAGTCCATGGTGATGTGCTCCCACTTCCATTCCGGTATATCCAAAGGTTGGGTCTTCCCATACGGCTTTTGATGCTCTGCCTTCACTTGTAAGCAAGTAAGGCACTTACTCACATACTCCACGACGTCACGCTTCATGCCCGGCCACCAATAATCTTTCTGCATGTCATGGTACATTTTCGTGGCACCAGGATGAATGGAGTATCGAGTCTTGTGAGCTTCATCCATTATCTTCACCCGTAGATTCCCAAAACGAGGAATCCACACACGACCGAATCGAGTTCTAACACCGAGTGTGTTTTCACCCAATTCCCAAACCAGACCTCTCATTCTTTCCGAGTTAAGGTGATCTTCTTTCAATGCCTCATCTTGAAACTCCTTGATTTGCTTCATCACATCAGAGGTCATGATTAGTTGATAAGATTTCACCCGAATCGGTTCGGGCCTTTCCTTTCGACTAAGGGCATCCGCCACCACATTAGCTTTTCCGGATGGTAATGGATCTCGCAATCATAATCCTTTATAAGCTCCAACCATCGCCTCTGCCTCATGTTCAGGTCCTTTTGCTCGAAGAAGTACTTCAGACTCTTGTGGTCAGTGAATATGGTGCACTTCGTCCCGTAGAGATAGTGCCTCCAAATCTTTAACGCAAAGACCACGGCTGCTAGCTCCAAGTCATGAGTGGGATAATTAACCTCATGAACTTTCAACTGCCGGGATGTGTAGGCTATAACCTTCCCTCTCTGCATTAACACACACCCCAACCCTGAGTAGGAAGCATCAGAATAGACCACCAGATCTTCGCTTCCATCGGGTAATGACAGAACAGGAGCTTGAGTCAGTCTTGCCTTCAGCTCTTCGAACGCCTTCTCTTGAGCTTGACCCCATACAAATTTCACATCCTTTCGGGTTACCTTAGTTAGTGGAGAAGCAATCTTAGAGAAGTCTTGCATGAATCTTCTATAGTAGCCCGCCAAGCCCAAGAAACTACGGATCTCGGATGGCGTCTTTGGTGACCTCCATTGCATAACCGCCTCCACCTTCGCCGGGTCAACCATAATCTCGTCAGGATTCACCACATGACTGAAAAACTGAACTTTGCATAACCAAAACGCGCACTTGGAGAATTTAGCATACAATTTCTCCCTTCTCAACGTCTCCAGAACCTCTCGAATGTGACCGGCATGCTCAATCTTGCTCTTCGAATAAGTCAGGATATCATCAATAAACACAATCACTGATTTATCCAACATAGGCCGACACACACGGTTCATCAGATCCATAAAAGCAGCTGGCGCGTTGGTCAAACCAAAGGACATGACAAGAAACTCATAATGACCATAGCGCGTGCGGAAAGTTGTTTTAGGGATGTCTTGTTCCTTCACCTTCAACTGATGATAGCCAGACCGAAGATCTATTCTTGAAAAGCAACTGGCATCCTGAAGCTGATCGAACAAATCATCTATTCTCGGTAAGGGGTAGCGGTTCTTCACCGTCAACTTGTTCAGATCGCGGTAGTCAATGCACATCCTCATACTACCATCCTTCTTCTTTACAAACAGGACCGGAGCACCCCAAGGAGAGATACTCGGTCTAATGAACCCCTTATCAAGCAACTCTTGCAACTGTTCCATCAACTCTTTCATCTCCGTCGGAGCTAACCGATATGGTGCCTTGGCAACAGGTTGGGCACCCGGTATCAAATCAATCTGAAATTCAATCTCTCTGTCAGGTGGCACTCCTGCTAAGTCTTCTGGGAACACGTCTGGAAAGTCACACACAACTGGTACATCGGCTAGTTGTGGTGATGGTGTATTCACATCTTTTACATAGGCCAAGTAGGCGCTACATCCACGCCTCATACACTTCCCGCCACCGCCATTGAGATCACCTTCGGGATCGTAGTAACCCGATCACCATAAACCTTTACCAAACTTCCATCAGGCGCTGTCAACCGAATCATCTTCTTGCGACACACAATCTTCGCCTCGAAGTCCCCCAACCAATCCATCCCAAGAACCAAATCAAAACCACCCAAGGTCATCACGAACGGTCTAACAGGAAACTTGTGACCTTCTAATTCCACCTCACAGTTTTCTATCATCTCCGAAATCCTGGTAGACTTACCTATGGCAGTTTCTACATCAAAGGGCGCATCAACACGCCTACTACTAACAGGCAGTTTAGCACAGAAAGCAGCAGAAATAAAACTCCTACTAGCACCAGAATCAAATAGCACAGAAGCTAAAGTTTGGTTCACGAGAAACGTACCGGACACGACATCAGGGTCTGTCCTAGCTTCCTCCTGTGTCATAGTGAATGCCCTGGCGCTCGCCCTCGGTCCTTCACTTCCCATCTTCCTCTCCCCTGAACCCTCAGTCCTCGGCTTCTTACAATCTCTGCTCATATGACCAGTTTCCCCACAGTTAAAACATTTGCCCGACAGGCAATCCTTCGCCATATGCCCTGTCTTCCCACACTTGAAGCACACGTTCAAACCCAGCCTACATTCTCCCGCATGCTCCTTTCCACACTTACCACACCTCCTTGATCCCACTCCCGATGTGGCCACGCGGCGGTCATCCACCCGTGCCTTTTTGTTACCCGTCGAGGCACCACCCCGACCAACCTCCCATTCCAGTTCCGATTACCACCACCCTTCTTACTCGCTTCAGTCACCACCACCTCCCGCTCGTCATACAGCCTCCCTGCCAAATCAACCGCCGACCTAAACGTGCTTGGTCGGGCGGCGATCATATGCCGGCGAACATCCATCGGTAACCCTGAATGTACCTCTTGATTTTCCGAGACAGAGGCGTCACCTGATCAGGCACGAGTCGTGCCATTTCCTTAAACTTGGTGGTATACTGCTCGTGTGTCATGGTTCCAGCCTCCAACTGCAGAAACTCCCTTTCCAACTTATCCATTTCCCTGTGAGGACAGAACTCCTCAATCACCATCTTCTTCAACTCAGGCCATTTCATTCTCCCGATTGTCCGATTACCCTCTGCTTGGACAATGTTGTCCCACCAACATAATGCCGAGTCCACAAATGAATGAGTGGCAAACTTCACCTTCTGATCTTCTCGACCCTCGCTGATGTCGAGAACGACCTCCATTTCTCTCACCCATCGGTGAGCAGCGGTAACATTGCCATTACCGTCAAAAGTAGGGGGATTGCATCTCATAAATGCCCCATAGTTACATCCTCGCACTGCCTCTGGCACAGGCTCTTCTTCTTCCTCTTCATCATCAGATAGGACCGTTTCAGGCTCTGGGTGTTCCCGTTCTCCAGAGGGTCTGCTTCTTTCTTTTCTTTCCCCTTCTCGTACAGCCTTAATAACTTCAGTCACCACAGACGGTAAGATTGTCTGCATGACCTGATGGACTTCTTCTACAACAGCCTCCTTTACTGAGGCTCTCAGATTGGCGCTTTCGTCACCACCCCTCGGATGGGGGGTCTCTGGTTCTTCATGAACCACCCTCTCAACTCTAGGTCTCCCTCTCTTGGGTCGCGGTTCAGCACCGTGACCTCCACCCCTAGAACTTTCGAAGATCTACCTCCGGCCATCACACGCACACTGAAAGATTTAAACACCAACACAATCATTCAAGGAAACAACTCAGTTTATGTCAAGTATAGTAAGTCCCTAATTATAGTGGCCAGTTGTGATTAGCCACTTACTTTACTCTTCATACCCCAAGTATTACCTGTCCTGACTACATCAGTATTTAAATCTACATACAACACATAACAACATACCATGCGCACGTAAAATCGGTTAACTTTATGAAAATACCCGATGGCACGCATCTACTCAGATTGGCATCCCATTCCCTTTCCGTTCCATTCTCAGTTTAAGATTAGGTTTATTTTGAAAATTTACCCATTTCACTTAAACTTTGGCTCTGATACCAACTTGTAAGGCCCCGTTCCCGGGACGCTTACAGCTGGGTTCTCATCGCACATAAAACGTATAATTGCATTTGTATTTCATAAATCGCAGCGGAAAACTAAAACAATCGTTCATTTCCATGTAAATGCTTTTGCAAGTTAATACAACATTCATTACAAAATAGCTTGTTCGCATTACAATGCAAAAACATTAATCAAAAGAATGCCATCCCAAAAGAGCTGAGTAGCTTCACGGTGTGCCATCCTCAGCAAACATTACCTGCCAACTGGAAAGCATATAAAAAGTCAGCGTTGCTGAGTGAGTTCTAGTTTTATTACAAAACATACTTTACTTCCAAATAAAACCATTCATTACTTTTACATGATCACACATCATACGTACACATAGATAATATCATT
Source organism: Flaveria trinervia (assembly GCA_025506515.1). Taxonomy (NCBI): domain Eukaryota; kingdom Viridiplantae; phylum Streptophyta; class Magnoliopsida; order Asterales; family Asteraceae; genus Flaveria; species Flaveria trinervia. The sequence continues at coordinate 4,469,363 of CM046444.1, read as the reverse complement.
ATTATCTTCTTCATTCATTCATTCGTTCATTCGTTCTTTATGACTTTACTTGCGCATCGGACATCATCCGTACCAATACCATATGCTACACCCCGGTTAGTCGTAGCTACCGGGCCGAAGTCAATAAATGAACAGCTAAACGTATGCCACGGTACTAGGAGTAACCATCAGTCTTAGCTACTGGGCCGAAGTCAATAAATGAACAGCTAAACGTATGCCACAGTACTAGGGGTGAGCGGTAGAGGTTCTACATTAAGGGTCAATCACAAAGAAGGACCCGTTATCCGATGCGTGCAAGACGTTTCATTCGTTCATTAATGCATGCATTCAACATCGTGTTCCTCTTTCATTATCTTTCACTTTACGTTACATAATACTTTGTTCATTCCTTATCTTAACACGTAAAGTTATGGGAAAGATAAACATACATCATAATAAGGAACATAACACACACAGTCATCATTATCATACAGGGCAACACCATACATACATAACGTGCATAAACTTGCAACATCATCATCATCATCATACCCAACATGCTTTCTAAGGCCTCAAGCGTCATCTGACATGCTCTTATGGGGACCTTTACGTCAAAACTTACATCTGCACTTTCCCCCGAAAGTCAGAAGTCAATCTATACCTTCCTCGGGTACAACAGCCCTATTCGAGCGTATGGACACCCTTCAGTCGCATGGCCTCCATGCGACTGAACATCATGCGAATGAACTAATACGGATGAACACCTATGGAAATGAACATCCAGTCGTGCAAATGGACAAAGCGGATGTACCTCATGCGAATAGGATTAATGCGGATGAGCACTTATGCGACTGGACCTTCAGTCGCACGACCTCCATGCGACTGGCCTTTCAATCGTGCGAATGGACCTTCAATCGTGCGAATGGACCCCAATCGCACCCTAATTGGCCGTATCGCCTCCATTCGGCCTCCAGTCGGTCGCCTAGCCCTAACTGATGCAGAATGCAGTTCATCCCGACTGCAGCCGAGGGTTTTCGGCCTCCAAACTCATCTAAACCCATTTTAAGCCCAAATCAACCATCCCAAACCTTAGGGATGCATACCACGACACCATTCAAGCACACACAACTTCACAATCGAGCCACAAACGCATCATACATACACATACACATACACAAACGGGTCAACATACACACACTCAAAAACCCGATTTCAAATGTTTTCCACCCCCAAAAACGTTTGAAAACAAGTAAAAGAGGGGTTCTAGAACTCACACAAATGAGCACAACGACAAGAGCTTCGATTTGGCTTGCTCCACGATGATTTTGGCGACCCGAACTAACTACAACCAACTTTTCTCCTTTCTCTCTTCTTCTCTCTATGAAATCTGAAATGTGGGGTGTCTGGGGAGAGTGGGCTGCCCTCTCCCTACTATTATCACCACATTTCCCGACTTTTTTTCGTTGGCGAGTTTGTTCCCTCGACTTTTGGACTTTATTTTCTTTTCTTTCTTCACCGGCTTCAAAAAAAAAAAATATTCGGGTGTTACACAACATCCCTTTGATCAAATTCCTTACCTAGCTTCGTCTCAAAACTTTGATAAAGCGAAAAATGGTACATTGTCGGCTGTGAATATATTATTAGTAAAATGTAATATATGCTAGACTTTATAAAATAAGTTAATTCTTATTGTGTGCAGGCGGAAAAGAAGATGGTACAGGTGGGACCATGGGGTGGTAACGGTGGAGATCCCTGGGAATTCACAACCGATGGAAAGATTACCCTAATCAAAATCAATTCTGGAGATGTTGTTAATGCCGTCCGCTTTACTTCTAAGGATGCAAGCGGTAGCACCCACCGTAGTGATACCTTTGGGGGTGAAGATGGCACCCCGCATGAGGTGAGATTGATGGATTACGTTTGTTTGTTTTTGCTTTTTTTATACATAAATGAAATAGTTGATGCGCTATGTTTTCAAGTTACATCAACAAATACATAATATAAACCGTATCTAATGTGTGCCTAATCGATTAGATTCATTTTGCTCATGATGAGGAGGTCCAAAAGATCTGCGGGAGATTCGGAGAGTATGGTGACCTTACCGTGGTTACATCATTGACTTTCGTGACCAACGGAAATACGTACGGCGGATATGGAAAATACGCTGGGGTTGATTTCTCCTTGCCAGTAACCGAAGGAAAGATTGCCGGATTCCATGGAAGGTGTGGTGATTTACTCGACTCAGTTGGCGTCGTACTTAAACCATAACCAGTACGTGCCAATCAAATTACCTGCCGCATATGTACTTTGTTTTACTTGTTGTAATAAAGAAGCTTAAGCTGTTGTTCTTTCTGCTTAAGCTAGCGCGTGTATTCGCTTCCAATCGATTTTATTTGTACGTGTCCATGTAACATCTATGTTAAAAAATTTATAAATAACAAGCATGCAGCCTAGCTGCTTGTCGTTCGTGTGCTATATGGTTGGGTACTCGTAAAAGCTTCTAAATCCTCCACCAAGAGGATTATACCGTATGTGATTTAACATGGTGCGTGTAATATTTAGAGATATCTTTATGTTACATTTGTATGAAAATTCAATTTACCCATGTGACGTGTATGTTAAAATAATTAAAAACATTTAAATTTATGTTACGTTTGTTCGAAAACGAAAGTTACCAAAACTCGTTACGTAATTTAAACTCTTATTTCACACAAGCACTGCTCGTAGTAATTTATTTTACCGGATATGGTTTAGCCTTTTGTTGAGTTGCACACTAGTAATTCCAATTAAATCTAATATGTAGTTATAAATGTTTTATAGTGTTTAATATGTAATACAAATTAAAGGTTTCTTGTAAACTAATAACATGTGAAGTAAATATTTAACTAAATAAAACTTTAATAAATGCTCGAATGTTTATAAGTAAAAATTTAAAAGTTTCGGTTGATTATCAACATAAATTTATAATATTATGTATTAAATAAACAGGTCATATAACTTCTTATATATGTATTCATTCTTTACGTTTAAACAATCAAAACTAAGTATCCGAACTAATCAACCAGTTATGCCGGGCAAAGTGTTATGTGGACATATATACAGATCGATTACTATCCATCATGACTTGATTTGGAACGTAACGAGTCAAACTTTAAAGTTAAGTCACCAATATTAGCATATATATATTATTGATAAATTATGCATAGCACCCAACGTTTCTAATTATTCTGTATCCGATGTTACTAAGCCACAACAATGATTGATTCTAGTAGAAAAGTCCATTAGACTTGAACATACGCGTTGGTAGAGCTCGTATTATACTGGTTGTGGTCGTTTGTAGCATCTACCAGTTAAATCAAACAAAGGTCGAATCCTACAATGGTGATGGTCTATGTCAGACTTTGTTAAAGAGGCGTTAGCGGTACCAATCATAATCGCAACAACCTCTATTTCTTTAGACTTCAAATTTATCGGACTTTTAATGTTCAACCAAGAGTTTAACACCAACCTTAAAATTAATTTTTCATTTGTTTGAAATTAAATTTACCCAAACTAGTGATGTAATATAAACACAAGCACTCTTATTAGACAATTTTAAACAGGATACGGTCTAGGTTGTTGTTGATTTGTACACTCGTTAATTTAAACTAAATCTAATACAATAGCTCGAATAGTTTTATTGTTTTTCATATGTAAGGATTTTTCGTAAACTAATAACAACTTTAGTAAAATATTAAAACTGGACCTTGTCACACTTACAATTAACAAAATAAAATTTTAATAAATACAAATTGAATGGATTGGTTCATTATTAGCCTAAATGCATTATATTAGGTAATAAAAACATGTATTATTGATACTAATCTACGAATTGATAGTTCACATTTCAAACATGAGTACTAAATGTAGAGATCGATAGCAACATACAGTTGATTATCGATTCAACCATGAGTCAACTTAAACGAAACAAATCAAACACTAACTTTAGACACCGATATAAACGCATATATATTTGAGTATTCGTAACACATTAAACCAAAAGAAAAATGATGCATGCAATTTTTTTAGCTTTTATCACTTAAAATGTATTCATATAACTTTCAAATGTATATAATTCTACTATACTTTTATTTATTTTTTCAAAACTAAGTTAAATAAGTTGAAGTTCCTACTAAATTATTTTGACAAACATATCTCTAAATGACATCTAAACACACACACTCTCGAGGTCTCATATGATGATATGTCAACACCAATTAAAAAATTCTAAATCACATTATATACTGTTCTTTATTTTTTTCGTTTTATTAAAGGGTTTATGAATGTAGTGTATTTTGTTATATTATCTTAATTATAATGATATATACAATTTTAAATGTATAGACTAACTCTAATCACTATGTTAAGCTGATACAATAATTAATTAATTGAATAAATTAGAGATATCTTAAAGCAAACCAAATATCTATCATATATATAGATTTATGTCAACACCAATAAAAATAATTTAATTGAATTATTACTTATTCTCTTAAATTATCTTATTCTATCAACTCATTCCTTAATAGTCAGGTATTAATTGTAATTAATAAACCGATAAAAAGTCCACTTATACAAATCAAGTTACTAATTGACCGAATAACATAAATAAAGAAAGACGCTTTTACCTATTCATGATGGGCACACGCTTACGTACCCAAGATGATGAATTAGATCTAAATTTGAACACTGTATTATTTTATTCTAACAACCCTTAGGTGATTTAATAGCTCATTTCTATATAAATATGTATGTATGTGTTATGGATACCATACAACATCCTTTGATCAAATTCCTTACCTAGCTTCGTCTCAAAACTTTGATAAAGCGAAAAAGGTACATTGTCGGCTGTGAATATATTATTAGTAAAATGTAATATATGCTAGACTTTATAAAATAAGTTAATTCTTATTGTGTGCAGGCGGAAAAGAAGATGGTACAGGTAGGACCATGGGGTGGTAACGGTGGAGATCCCTGGGAATTCACAACCGATGGAAAGATTACCGCAATCAAAATCAATTCTGGAGATGTTGTTAATGCTGTCCGCTTTACTTATAAGGATGCAAGCGGTAGCACCCACCGTAGTGATACCTTTGGGGGTGAAGATGGCACCCCGCATGAGGTGAGATCGATAGATTACGTTTGTTTGTTTTTGCTTTTTTTATACAAAAATGAAATAGTTGATGCGCTATGTTTTCAAGTTACGTCAACAAATACATAATATAAACCGTATCTAATGTGTGCCAAATCGATTAGATTCATTTTGCTCATGATGAGGAGCTCCAAAAGATCAGCGGGAGATTCGGAGAGTATGGTGACCTTACCGTGGTTACATCACTGACTTTCGTGACCAACAGAAATACGTACGGCGGATATGGAAAATACGCTGGGGTTGATTTCTCCTTGCCTGTAACCGAAGGAAAGATTGCTGGATTCCATGGAAGGTGTGGTGATTTAGTCGACTCAGTTGGCGTCGTACTTAAACCATAACAAGTACGTGCCAATCAAATTACCTGCCGCATATGTACTTTGTTTTACTTGTTGTAATAAAGAAGCTTAAGCTGTGTTTCTTTCTGCTTAAGCTAGCGCGTGTATTCGCTTCCAATCGATTTTATTTGTACGTGTCCATGTAACATCTATGTTAAAAAATTTATAAATAACAAGCATGCAGCCTAGCTGCTTGTCGTTCGTGTGCTATATGGTTGGGTACTCGTAAAAGCTTCTAAATCCTCCACCAAGAGGATTATACCGTATGTGATTTAACATGGTGCGTGTAATATTTAGAGATATCTTTATGTTACATTTGTATGAAAATTCAATTTACCCATGTGACGTGTATGTTAAAATAATTAGAAACATTTAAATTTATGTTACGTTGTTCGAAAACGAAAGTTACCAAAACTCGTTACGTAATTTAAACTCTTATTTCACACAAGCACTGCTCGTAGTAATTTATTTTACCGGATATGGTTTAGCCTTTTGTTGAGTTGCACACTAGTAATTCCAATTAAATCTAATATGTAGTTATAAATGTTTTATAGTGTTTAATATGTAATACAAATTAAAGGTTTCTTGTAAACTAATAACATGTGAAGTAAATATTTAACCAAACAAAACTTTAATAAATGCTCGAATGTTTATAAGTAAAAATTTAAAAGTTTCGGTTGATTATCAACATAAATTTATAATATTATGTATTAAATAAACAGGTCATATAACTTCTTATATATGTATTCATTCTTTACGTTTAAACAATCAAAACTAAGTATCCGAACTAATCAACCAGTTAAGCCGGGCAAAGTGTTATGTGGACATATATACACATCGATTACGATCCATCATGAATTGACTTGGAACGTAACGAGTCAAACTTTAAAGTTAAGTCACCAATATTAGCATATATATATTATTAATAAATTATGCATAGCACCCGACGTTTCTAATTATTCTGTATCCGATGTTACTAAGCCACAACAAAGATTGATTCTAGTAGAAAAGTCAATTAGACTTGAACAGACGCGTTGGTAGAGCTCGTATTATACTGGTTGTGGTCGTTTGTAGCATCTACCAGTTAAATCAAACAAAGGCCGAATCCTACAATGGTGATGGTCTATGTCAGACTTTGTTAAAGAGGCGTTAGCGGTACCAATCATAATCGCAACAACCTCTATTTCTTTAGACTTCAAATTTATCGGACTTTTAATGTTCAACCAAGAGTTTAACACCAACCTTAAAATTAATGTTTCATTTGTTTGAAATTAAATTTACCCAAACTAGTGATGTAGTTTAAACACAAGCACTCTTATTAGTCAACTTTAAATAGGATACGGTCTAGGTTGTTGTTGATTTGTACACTCGTTAATTTAAACTAAATCTAATACAATAGCTCTAATAGTTTTATTGTTTTTAATATGTAAGGATTTTTCATAAACTAATAACAACTTTAGTAAAATATTAAAACTGGACCTTGTCACACTTACAATTAACAAAATAAAATTTTAATAAATACAAATTGAATGGATTGGTTCATTATTAGCCTAAATGCATTATATTAGGTAATAAAAACATGTATTATTGATACTAATCTACGTATTGATAGTTCACATTTCAAACATGAGTACTAAATATAGAGATCGATAGCAACATACAGTTGATTTTCGATTCAACCATGAGTCAACTTAAACGAAACAAATCAAACACTAATTTAAGACACCGATATAAGCGCATATATATATGAGTATTCGTAACACATTAAACCAAAAGAAAAATGATGCATGCAATTTTTTTTAACTTTTATCTCTTAAAATGTATTCATATAACTTTCAAATGTATATAAATCTACTATACTTTTATTTATTTTTTCAAAACTAAGTTAAATAAGTTGAAGTTCCTACTAATTATTTTGACAACATATCTCTAAATGACATCTAAACACACACACTCTCGAGGTCTCATATGATGATATGTCACACCAATTAAAAAATTCTAAATCACATTATATACTGTTCTTTATTTTTTTCGTTTTATTAAAGGGTTTATGAATATAGTGTATTTTGTTGTATTATCTTAATTATAATGATATATACAATTTTAAATGTATAGACTAACTCTAATCATTATGTTAAGCTTATACAAGAATTAATTAAATGAATAAATTAGAGATATCTTAAAGCAAACCAAATATCTATCATATATATAGATTTATGTCAACACCAATAAAAATAATTTAATCGAATTATTACTTATTCTCTTAAATTATCTTATTCTACCAACTCATTCCCTAATAGTCATGTATTAATTGTAATTAATAAACCGATAAAAAGTCCACTTATACAAATCAAGTTACTAATTGACCGAATAACATAAATAAAGAAAGACGCTTTTACCGATTCATGATGGGCACACGCTTACGTACCCAAGATGATGAATTAGATCTAAATTTGAAAACTGTATTATTTTATTCTAACAACCCTTAGGTGATTTGATAGCTCATGTCTATATAAATATGTATGTATGTGTTATGGATACCATACAACATCCCTTTGATCAAATTCCTTACCTAGCTTCGTCTCAAAACTTTGATAAAGCGAAAAATGGTACATTGTCGGCTGTGAATGTATTATTAGTAAAATGTAATAATGCTAGACTTTATAAAATAAGTTAATTCTTATTGTGTGCAGGCGGAAAAGAAGATGGTACAGGTAGGACCATGGGGTGGTAATGGTGGAGATCCCTGGGAATTCACAACCGATGGAAAGATTACCGCAATCAAAATCAATTCTGGAGATGTTGTTAATGCCGTCCGCTTTACTTATAAGGATGCAAGCGGTAGCACCCACCGTAGTGATACCTTTGGGGGTGAAGATGGCACCCCGCGTGAGGTGAGATCGATGGATTACGTTTGTTTGTTTTTGCTTTTTTTATACAAAAATGAAATAGTTGATGCGTTATGTTTTCAAGTTACGTCAACAAATACATAATATAAACCGTATCTAATGTGTGCCTAATCGATTAGATTCATTTTGCTCATGATGAGGAGCTCCAAAAGATCAGCGGGAGATTCGGAGAGTATGGTGACCTTACCGTGGTTACATCATTGACTTTCGTGACCAACAGAAATACGTACGGCAGATATGGAAAATACGCTGGGGTTGATTTCTCCTTGCCTGTAACCGAAGGAAAGATTGCTGGATTCCATGGAAGGTGTGGTGATTTAGTCGACTCAGTTGGCGTCGTACTTAAACCATAACTAGTACGTGCCAATCAAATTACCTGCCGCATATGTCCTTTGTTTTACTTGTTGTAATAAAGAAGCTTAAGCTGTTGTTCTTTCTGCTTAAGCTAGCGCGTTGGTCAAACCAAAAGACATGACCAGAAACTCGTAATGGCCATAGCGCGTACGGAAAGCTGTTTTAGGGATATCTTGCTCCTTCACCTTCAACTGATGATAACCAGATCGAAGATCTATCCTCGAGAACCAACTAGCACCCTGAAGCTCGTCGAACAAATCATCTATCCTCGGTAAGGGGTAGCGGTTCTTCACTGTCAACTTGTTCAGTTCGCGGTAGTCAATGCACATCCTCATACTACCATCCTTCTTCTTTACAAATAGGACCGGAGCACCCCAGGGAGAGATACTCGGTCTAATGAACCCCTTATCAAGCAGCTCTCGCAACTGCTCCATCAACTCTTTCATCTCGGTTGGAGCCAACCGATATGGTGCCTTGGCAACAGGTTGGGCACCCAGTATCAGATCAATCTGAAATTCAATCTCTCTGTCAGATGGCACTCCTGATAAGTCTTCTGGGAACACGTCTGGAAAGTCACACACAACCGGTACATCGGCTAGTTGTGGTGTTGGTGTGTCCACATCTTTTACATAGGCCAAGTAAGCACTACATCCACGCCTCATACACTTTCCCGCCACCGCCATTGAGATCACCTTCGGGATTGTAGTAACCCGATCACCATAAACCGTTACCGAACTTCCGTCAGGTGCTTTCAACCGAACCATTTTCTTGCGACACACAATGTTCGCCTCGAAGTCCGCCAACCAATCCATCCGAAGAACCAAATCAAAACCACCCAAGGTCATCACGAACGGTCTAACAGGAAACTTATGACCCTCAAGTTCCACATCACAATTCTCTATCATCTCAGAAATTCTGGTAGACTTACCTATGGCAGTTTCTACATCAAAGGGCGCATCAACACGTCTGCTACTAACAGACAGCTTAGCACAGAAAGCAGCAGAAATAAAACTCCTACTAGCACCAGAATCAAATAACACAGAAGCTAAAGTCTGGTTCACTAGAAACGTACCAGACACAACGTCAGGGTCAGTCCTAGCCTCCTCCTGTGTCATGGTGAACGCTCTGGCGCTCGCCCTCGGCCATCACTTCCCGTCTTCTTCACCCCTGAACCCTCAGTCCTCGACTTCTTACAATCTCTGCTCATATGTCCAGTTTCCCCATAGTTAAAACATTTGCCCGACAGGCAATCCTTCGCCATATGCCCCGTCTTCCCACACTTGAAGCACAAGTTTGACCCAAACCTACATTCCCCGCCGTGCTCCCTTCCACACTTGCCACACCTTTTCGACCCCGCACTTGATGTGACCACACGACGTTCATCCACCCGTGCCTTTTTGTTACCCATCGGGGGATCACCCCGACCAAACCGTTTCCCGTTCCAGTTCCGATCACCACCACCCTTCCTACTCGCCTCAGTCACCACCACCTCCCGCTCGTCATACAGCCTCCCTGCCAAATCAACTGCCGACCTAAACGTGCTTGGCCGGGCGGCGATCATATGCCGGCGAACATCCACCGGTAAACCCTGAATGTACCTCTTGATTTTCCGAGACAGAGGCGTCACCTGATCAGGCACAAGCCGTGCCATTTCATTAAACTTGGTGGTATACTGCTGGTGTGTCATGGTTCCAGCCTCCAACTGCAGAAACTCCCTTTCCAACTTGTCCATTTCCCGATGAGGACAAAATTCCTTAATCACCAACCTTCTCAGCTCAGGCCATTTCATTTTCCCAATGGCCCTACTACCCTCAGCTTGGACAATGTTGTCCCACCAGCACAGAGCTGAATCCACAAAAGAGTGGGTAGCAAACTTCACCTTTTGGTCCTCTCGGCACTCGCTGATATCGAGAACAGCTTCCATTTCCCTCACCCACCGGTGAGCAGCTGCAGCGGTGCCGTTTCCATCAAAAGTAGGGGGCTTGCATCTCATAAATGCCCCGTAGTTACATCCTCGCACTGCCTCTGGCACAGGCTCTTCTTCGTCCTCTTCATCATCAGATAGAACCGTTTCCGGCTCTGGCTGTTCCCGTCCTCCAGAGGATCTGTTTCTTTCTTTTCTTTCCCCTTCTCGTACAGCCTTAATAACATCAGTCACCACAGACGGTAAGATTGTCTGCATGACCTGATGGACTTCTTCTACAACAACCTCTTTTACTGAGGCTCTCAGATTGGCGCTTTCGTTGCCACCCTCCGGATGAGGGGTCTCTGGTTCTTCATGAACCACCCTCTCAACTCTGGGTCTCCCTCTCTTGGGTCGCGGTTCAACACCATGACCTCCGCCCCTAGAAGCTTTCGAAGATCTACCTCCGGCCATCACACGCACACTGAAAGATTCAAACACCAACACAGTCATTCAAGGAAACAACTCAGTTTATGTCAAGTATAGTAAGTCCCTAATTACAGTGGCCAGTTGTGATTAGCCACTTACTTTACTCTTCATACCCCAAGTATTACCTGTCCTGACTACATCAGTATTTAAATCTACATACAACACATAACCACATACCATGCCACATAAAACCGGTTAACTTTATGAAAATACCTGATGGCACGCAGCTACTCAGTTTGGCATCCCATTCCCTTCCGTCCCATTCTCAGTTTTAGATCAGGTTTATTTTGAAAATTTACCCATTTCACTTAAACTTTGGCTCTGATACCAACTTGTAAGGCCCCGTTCCCGGGACGCTTGCAGTTGGGTTCTCATCGCACATAAAACGTATAATTACATTTGTATTTCATAAAATCGCAGCGGAAAACTAAAACAATCTTTCATTTCCATGTAAATGCTTTTGCAAGTTAATACGACATTCATTACAAAATAGCTTGTTCGCATTACAATGCAAAAACATTAATCAAAAGAATGCCATCCCAAAAGAGCTGAGTAGTCGCCCGTGCCACCCTCAGCAACCATTACCTGCCAACTGGAAACACATCAAAGTCAGTGTTGCTGAGTGAGTTCTAGTTTTATAAATAAAACATACTTTACTTTCACATAAAACCGTTCGTTACTTTTACATGATCACACATCGTACGTACACATAGATAATATCATATTATCTTCTTCATTCATTCATTCGTTCTTTCATTACTTTACTTGCGCATCGGACATCATCCTTACCAATACCATGTGCTACACCCGGTTAGTCGTAGCTACCGGGCCGAAGTCAACAAATGAACAGCTAAACGTATGCCACGGTACTAGGAGTAACCATCATCTTAGCTACTGGGCCGAAGTCAACAAATGAACAGCTAAACGTATGCCATAGTACTAGGGGTGAGCGGTAGAGGTTCTACATTCAGGGTCAATCACCAAGAAGGACCCGTTATCCGATGTGTGCAAGACGTTTCATTCGTTCATTAATACATGCATTCATCATCAGGTTCCTCTCTCTTTATCCTTCACTTTACGTTACATAATAATTCGTTCATTCATCATAATAGGTAAAACCATAGGAAAGATATTATACATCACACTAAGGAACATTAACATGCATCAATATCACATCATACAGGGCAACATCATACATACATATCATACAACATCATCACCCTCATCATGCCCAACATGCTTTCTAAGACCTCGATCGTCATCTTAAAAACTCTTATGGGAACCTTTACATCAAAACTTACATCTGCACTTTCCCCGAAAGTCAGAAGTCAATCTACACCTTCCTCGGGTTCAACAGCCCTATTCGGGCATATGGACACCCTTCAGTCGCATGGCCTCCATGTGACTGAACATCATGCGAATGAACTAATGCGGATGAACACCTATGCGAATGAACATCCAGTCGTGCAAATGGACAATGCGGATGAACACCTATGCGACTGGACCTTCAGTCGTGCGAATGGACCTTTAGTCGTGCGAATGGACCTTCAATCGCACCCTAATCGGCCGTATGGCCTCCATTCGGCCTCCAGTCGGTCGCCTAGCCCTAACTGATGCAGAATGCAGTTCATCCCGACTGCAGCCGAGGGTTTTCGGCCTCCAAACTCATCTAAACCCATTTTAAGCCTAAATCGACCATCCTAAACCTTAGGGATGCATACCATAACCTTATTCAAGCACAACCAAGCAAGAAATCAAGTCATAAACGCATCATACATACACATACACAAACGGGTAAACTTACACACATACGAAAAACTCGATTTCAGATGTTTTCAAGCCCCAAATCGTTTGAAAACAAGTAAAAGAGGGGTCTTAGAACTCACATAAACGAGCACAACGACAAGAGCTTCGATTCGGCTTGCTTCACGACAATTTTGGCGACCCGAACAGACCCGAACCGGCACTTTTCCTCTTTTTCTCTTCTTTCTCTCTTCTTTTCTTTATGAAACTGAAATGAGACAATTTTGGCGACCCGAACCATGTCACGCTTCATACCCGGCCACCAATAATCTTTCTTCATGTCATGGTACATTTTCGTGGCACCAGGATGAAATAGTTGATGCGCTATGTTTTCAAGTTACGTCAACAAATACATAATATAAACCGTATCTAATGTGTGCGTAATCGATTAGATTCATTTTGCTCATGATGAGGAGCTCCAAAAGATCAGCGGGAGATTCGGAGAGTATGGTGACCTTACCGTGGTTACATCATTGACTTTCGTGACCAACAGAAATACGTATGGCGGATATGGAAAATACGCTGGGGTTGATTTCTCCTTGCCTGTAACCGAAGGAAAGATTGCTGGATTCCATGGAAGGTGTGGTGATTTAGTCGACTCAGTTGGCGTCGTACTTAAACCCTAACTAGTATGTGCCAATCAAATTACCTGCCGCATATGTACTTTGTTTTACTTGTTGTAATAAAGAAGCTTAAGCTGTTGTTCTTTCTGCTTAAGCTAGCGCGTGTATTTGCTTCCAATCGATTTTATTTGTACGTGTCCATGTAACATCTATGTTAAAACATTTATAAATAACAAGCATGCAGCCTAGCTGCTTGTCGTTCGTGTGCTATATGGTTGGGTACTCGTAAAAGCTTCTAAATCCCCCACCAAGAGGATTATAACGTATGTGATTTAACATGGTGCATGTAATATTTATGTTACGTTTGTTCGAAAATTCAATTTACCCATGTGACGTGTATGTTAAAATAATTAAAAACATTTAAATTTATGTTACGTTTGTTCGAAACGAAAGTTACCAAAACTCGTTACGTAATTTAAACTCTTATTTCACACAAGCACTGCTAGTAGTAGTTTTTTTTACCGGATATGGTTTAGCCTTTTGTTGAGTTGCACACTAGTAATTCCAATTAAATCTAATATGTAGTTATAAATGTTTTATTGTGTTTAATATGTAATACAAATTAAGGTTTCTTGTAAACTAATAACATGTGAAGTAAATATTTAACTAAATAAAACTTTAATAAATGCTCGAATGTTTATAAGTAAAAATTTAAAAGTTTCGGTTGATTATCAACATAAATTATAATATTATGTATTAAATAAACAGGTCATATAACTTCTTATATATGTATTCATTCTTTACGTTTAAACAATCAAAACTAAGTATCCGAACTAATCAACCAGTTATGCCAGGCAAAGTGTTATGTGGACATATATACAGATCGATTACGATCCATCATGAATTGACTTGGAACGTAACGAGTCAAACTTTAAAGTTAAGTCACCAATATTAGCATATATATATATTATTGATAAATTATGCATAGCACCCAACATTTCTAATTATTCTGTATCCGATGTTACTAAGCCACGACAATGATTGATTCTAGTAGAAAAGTCCATTAGACTTGAACATACGCGTTGGTAGAGCTCGTATTATACTGGTTGTGGTCGTTTGTAGCATCTACCAGTTAAATCAAACAAAGGCCGAATCCTACAATGGTGATGGTCTATGTCAGACTTTGTTAAAGAGGCGTTAGAGGTACCAATCATAATCGCAACAACCTCTATTTCTTTAGACTTCAAATTTATCGGACTTTTAATGTTCACCAAGAGTTTAACACCAACCTTAAAATTAATTTTTCATTTGTTTGAAATTAAATTTACCCAAACTAGTGATGTAATATAAACACAAGCACTCTTATTAGACAATTTTAAACAGGATACGGTCTAGGTTGTTATTGATTTGTACACTCGTTAATTTAAACTAAATCTAATACAATAGCTCTAATAGTTTTATTGTCTTTAATATGTAAGGATTTTTCGTAAACTAATAACAACTTTAGTAAAATATTAAAACTGGACCTTGTCACACTTACAATTAACAAAATAAAATTTTAATAAATACAAATTGAATGGATTGGTTCATTATTAGCCTAAATGCATTATATTAGGTAATAAAAAGATGTATTATTGATACTAATCTACGTATTGATAGTTCATATTTCAAACATGAGTACTAAATGTAGAGATCGATAGCAACATACAGTTGATTATCGATTCAACCATGAGTTAACTTAAACGAAACAAATCAAACACTAACTTAAGACACCGATATAAGCGCATATATATTTGAGTATTCGTAACACATTAAACCAAAAGAAAAATGATGCATGCAATTTTTTTTTAACTTTTATCACTTAAAATGTATTCATATAACTTTCAAATGTATATAAATCTACTATACTTTTATTTATTTTTTCAAAACTAAGTTAAATAAGTTGAAGTTCCTACTAAATTATTTTGACAAACATATCTCTAAATGACATCTAAACACACACACTCTCGAGGTCTCATATGATGATATGTCAACACCAATTAAAAAATTCTAAATCACATTATATACTATTCTTTATTTTTTTCGTTTTATTAAAGGGTTTATAAAATGTAGTGTATTTTGTAATATTATCTTAATTATAATGATATATACAATTTTAAATGTATAGACTAACTCTAATCACTATGTTAAGCTGATACAATAATTATTAAATGAATAAATTAGAGATATCTTAAAGCAAACCAAATATCTATCATATATATAGATTTATGTCAACACCAAAAAAAATAATTTAATTGAATTATTACTTATTCTCTTAAATTATCTTATTCTATCAACTCATTCCCTAATAGTCATGTATTAATTGTAATTAATAAACCGATAAAAAGTCCACTTATACAAATCAAGTTACTAATTGACCGAAAAACATAAATAAAGAAAGACGCTTTTACCTATTCATGATGGGCACACGCTTACGTACCCAAGATGATGAATTAGATCTAAATTTGAACACTGTATTATTTTATTCTAACATCCCTTAGGTGATTTCATAGCTCATGTCTATATAAATATGTATGTATGTGTTATGGATACCATACAACATCCCTTTGATCAAATTCCTTACCTAGCTTCGTCTCAAAACTTTGATAAAGCGAAAAATGGTACATTGTCGGCTGTGAATATATTATTAGTAAAATGTAATATATGCTAGACTTTATAAAATAAGTTAATTCTTATTGTGTGCAGGCAGAAAAGAAGATGGTACAGGTAGGACCATGGGGTGGTAACGGTGGAGATCCCTGGGAATTCACAACCGATGGAAAGATTACCGCAATCAAAATCAATTCTGGAGATGTTGTTAATGCCGTCCGCTTTACTTATAAGGATGCAAGCGGTAGCACCCACCGTAGTGATACCTTTGGGGGTGAAGATGGCACCCCGCATGAGGTGAGATCGATGTATTACGTTTGTTTGTTTTTGCTTTTTTTATACAAAAATGAAATAGTTGATGCGCTATGTTTTCAAGTTACGTCAACAAATACATAATATAAACCGTATCTAATGTGTTCCTAATCGATTAGATTCATTTTGCTCATGATGAGGAGCTCCAAAAGATCAGCGGGAGATTCAGAGAGTATGGTGACCTTACCGTGGTTACGTCATTGACTTTCGTGACCAACAGAAATACGTATGGCGGATATGGAAAATACGCTGGGGTTGATTTCTCCTTGCCTGTAACCGAAGGAAAGATTGCTGGATTCCATGGAAGTGTGGTGATTTAGTCGACTCAGTTGGCGTCGTACTTAAACCATAACTAGTACGTGCCAATCAAATTACCTGCCGCATATGTACTTTGTTTTACTTGTTGTAATAAAGAAGCTTAAGCTGTTGTTCTTTCTGCTTAAGCTAGCGCGTGTATTTGCTTCCAATCGATTTTATTTGTACATGTCCATGTAACATCTATGTTAAAACATTTATAAATAACAAGCATGCAGCCTAGCTGCTTGTCGTTCGTGTGCTATATGGTTGGGTACTCGTAAAAGCTTCTAAATCCTCCACCAAGAGGATTATACTGTGACATCCGGTAAATTTCCGTTACCAAACTCCGTTAGTTCCGTTAAGTCTTGTAAACACGTGTCGTGAGCACACACTAGTTGCACACACTAGTTGTCGTTGAACGTTGGTGACCTAATAATAATGAATAATGTTAATTGATGTGAATCTAAGTGATTATGTGAGTATTGGGTTATGTTTATGTGTTTACACATTTATAAACGGTTAATTAAAGAATTTATCGCGTAACGCGGAAACGTGTCTGTTTATTCGTATGTCTTGTGTTTTTATAAAGATAAGATACATAATGAACTTTATAAGTTTATATCTTTATATTATGAAGTTAAAAACACTTTACAAAGAGTTTAAAGCTTAGTTTTTATAAAATACCAAAACACAAGGGTTTAAAGGGTAAATATGTAAATAAATTAATTAAAACAAACCTAAACCCTAATCCACCCATTTTCGGCCGCAAACCATCCCCAAACACCTCTCCCATTGCGAAATCAACCAAGAACAAGCAAGGGAACACGAAATTGGATCGATTTCAAGGCATAGAACACGTTAGAATCATCAATTGCAAGTTAACACGCGTTTAAAGGTTAGATTTTTCGTGTTTTTGTGAAGGGTTCATCATGGCCGAACCCTAATTCATAAATTGGTCCTTGTTGGGTCGAATTGGTTGTTGTTTGATGATGTTAACATGTTAGTTAGATTGTATACATGTTAGTTAACGTCGATTATGCAAGAATTCTAGGTTTTTAGTGGATTGATCATGAAATTGATTTTGAAGCAAACCCTAATTCGAAAATGGCTTGATTATGCATGATGGATGATTGTTTGATGAATGTTTGATGATAATTGGGTTGTATGAATGTTAGAATACGTTGATTATGCAAGAAAGTTGGGATTTGGATGCATTGTTCATAGGTTACTAAGAATAGTAACTTTATTTTGCATGAAATGTTGAATTATTGATGGATTGATGTTATGGATGGGTTCATGATGATAATTAGATGCTAGATTGATATTATGAATGCTAGAAATCTTTAATTTGATGATGTTGATCATAGCTTGCCAAAAGTAGAAACTTTTGTTTATGAAGATTGTTGGATTGAGGTGTTTAGTGTTGTTGATCATGTCTAGATGTTAGTATGAGCTTGAATTGGTATATTATTGATGAATTCATGCATACCTTGGATGTTTGATAGACTTTGGATGTTCTTTCCCAAAAGGAAACTTTATTTGTGTAAATGTTGAAGTATGATGTTGTGATCATGTTTGAGATGATAGGAACTTGCTAATATGTTCAAGGATGGATCCTAGTGTAATAGAACGTGTTAAACTAGTTGTATGGCATGTTTGGATGATCATGGGTGATAATTGGAATTGGTAATCATGTATGGTTTGGAGGTTGTGTAGTAGTAGGACATCATGCTTGGGTCTGGTATTGATTGTTGTGATGTTGTGGATGCAATGTATATGCTTAAAGAATTTGGTTGTGATCATTATACACACGTGCGGATCTGAGGCCCCTACTTAGTGGGATTGGCAGGGTTTAGGATGTGAAGTCGTGAGTGGCTTCACATGGCATGTGATGAATGGTTGAACCTTGTATGACATGTTAGTTGTTTTGTAGCTAATGGTT
This sequence comes from Flaveria trinervia, assembly GCA_025506515.1. Classification (NCBI taxonomy): domain Eukaryota; kingdom Viridiplantae; phylum Streptophyta; class Magnoliopsida; order Asterales; family Asteraceae; genus Flaveria; species Flaveria trinervia. The sequence goes on along the minus strand of CM046444.1, from coordinate 4,450,637 downwards.
ATGTTAATGTGCTAGATTCGCATGACTTGTATAGTAGTTGATTGTATGATGATCTAGGTGATACACCGGGTTGATATAGCATATGTATGATACTGTTTGAATGCTTATCATGTATGTTGTATGTGCTCATTGGCTTTGTTTGAATTATAACTCATAATGTCACCAACGGGTCAAACGGTCAACTAGGTCAAACGTGTCTATTTGTCTGGAAGCTTGAGTCTTTGATTTTGGTATGATTAGGGTTTCACATGTCTTTTATTTACACGTACTTATGTACTCACATGATCTAGGTAACCTGTGAAGGTTGGCTATCCTCTCGTTTCTCAAAATAAACCCTAAGTACTTTGCATACATCAGGTGAGTTCATGCCCCACTCTTTACTTAATCTCTTTTGGGGGAGATAGCATACTGGTATTTATACGAACGCTTTTATGATTTAAGTTGTGTATAATATTAATATAGTGCTGTTTACCATGAGAAAAGTCCTCACACTTTTGAATTGTTAATATTTAATAGCGGGGAACTTGGGTAGTACTACTGGGTCTGACGAGCCCCACCTGTGTGACTCGAGGTCAACCGGGTGCAATTTGTCCTATTGATCATTGTCACGACATGGTAAGTCGTGACAGGAGGCAACAACTATCACAGTCAGCTTCAATTGCAAAATCACTATGTATTAATATTTGTTGATAATAGACTAGCTATCTATTACCATACACTGCTTATATTTATCGCAACTGTTTACATGATTATTGAACTCAAACTCTTGAACTCACCAACCTATGTGTTGACATTTTAGTATGCTTTTCTCAGGTCCTTAACTTGCTTGCCATAGGAGCACTGTACGGTTCACTTCATTTAAGACATATGCTTCAAGACAATGTGACATTTTAACAATTATGGTTTACTTTTGGTTTGGCACTTGTTTTGCCATAAGTTATACTTTATAGACTTGGGTTGTTTTCAAAAACGCTTCCGCATTATTTAACGTTGGTATTTTGGTTGAATTTGTTATGTTATGGCATATAGAGTCGTTCTGAGTAACTATTGACTGTGATCCTGGTTTGTTCACACGCCTCGCGGTAAAACTCCGCAAGTGGATTTTGAGGGTGTGACATATACCGTATGTGATTTAACATGGTTCGTGTAATATTTAGAGATATATTTATGTTACATTTGTATGAAAATTCAATTTACCCATCTGACGTGTATGTTAAAATAATTAAAAACATTTAAATTTATGTTACGTTGTTCGAAAACGAAAGTTACCAAAACTCGTTACGTAAGTTAATCACTTATTTCACACAAGCACTACTCGTAGTAATTTTTTTTACCGGATATGGTTTAGTCTTTTGTTGAGTTGCAAACTCGTAATTCAAATTAAATCTAATATATAGTTATAAATGTTTTATAGTGTCTAATATGTATTACAAATTAAAGGTTTCTTGTAAACTAATAACATGTGAAGTAATATTTAACTAAATAAAACTTTAATAAATGCTCGAATGTTTATATGTAAAAATTTAAAAGTTTCGGTTGATTATCAACATAAATTTATAATATTATGTATTAAATAAACAGGTCGTATAACTTCTTATATATGTATCATTCTTTACGTTTAAACAATCAAAACTAAGTATCCGAACTAATCAACCAGTTAAGCCGGGCAAAGTGTTATGTAGACATATATACAGATCGGTTACGATCCATCATGAATTGACTTGGAACGTAACGAGTCAAACTTTAAAGTTAAGTCACCAATATTAGCATATATATATATATATTATTGATAAATTATTCATAGCACCAGCGTTTCTAATTATTCTGTATCCGATGTTACTAAGCCACAACAATGATTGATTCTAGTAGAAAAGTCAATTAGACTTGAACATACGCGTTGGTAGAGCTCGTATTATACTAGTTGTGGTCGTTTGTAGCATCTACCAGTTAAATCAAAAAAAGGCCGAATCCTACAATGGTGATGGTCTATGTCAGACTTTGTTAAAGAGGCGTTAGCGGTACCAATAATAATCACAACAACCTCTATTTCTTTAGACTTCAAATTTATCAGACTTTTAATGTTCAACCAAGAGTTTAACACCAACCTTAAAATTAATGTTTCATTTGTTTGAAATTAATTTACCCAAACTAGTGATGTAATTTAAACACAAGCACTCTTATTAGTCAACTTTAAATAGGATACGGTCTACGTTGTTGTTGATTTGTACACTCGTTAATTTAAACTAAATCTAATACAATTGCTCTAATAGTTTTATTGTTTTTAATATGTAAGGATTTTTCGTAAACTAATAACAACTTTAGTAAAATATTAAAACTAGACCTTGTCACACTTACAATTAACAAAATAAAATTTTAATAAATACAAATTGAATGGATTGGTTCATTATTAGCCTAAATGCATTATATTAGGTAATAAAAAACATGTATTATTGATACTAATCTACGTATTGATAGTTCACATTTCAAACATGAGTACTCAACCATGAGTCAACTTAAACGAAACAAGTCAAACATTAATTAAGACACCGATATAAGCGCATATATTTGAGTATTCGTAACACATTAAACCAAAGAAAAATGATGCATGCAATTTTTTTTTAACTTTTATCACTTAAAATGTATTCATATAACTTTCAAATGTATATAAATCTACTATACTTTTATTTATTTTTTCAAAACTAAGTTAAATAAGTTGAAGTTCCTACTAAATTATTTTGACAAACATATCTCTAAATGACATCTAAACACACACACTCTCGAGGTCTCATATGATGATATGTCAACACCAATTAAAAAATTCTAAATCACATTATATACTATTCTTTATTTTTTTCGTTTTATTAAAGGGTTTATAAAATGTAGTGTATTTTGTAATATTATCTTAATTATAATGATATATACAATTTTAAATGTATAGACTAACTCTAATCACTATGTTAAGCTGATACAATAATTAATTAAATGAATAAATTAGAGATATCTTAAAGCAAACCAAATATCTATCATATATATAGATTTATGTCAACACCAAAAAAAATAATTTAATTGAATTATTACTTATTCTCTTAAATTATCTTATTCTATCAACTCATTCCCTAATAGTCATGTATTAATTGTAATTAATAAACCGATAAAAAGTCCACTTATACAAATCAAGTTACTAATTGACCGAATAACATAAATAAAGAAAGACGCTTTTACCGATTCATGATGGGCACACGCTTACGTACCCAAGATGATGAATTAGATCTAAATTTGAAAACTGTATTATTTTATTCTAACAACCCTTAGGTGATTTCATAGCTCATGTCTATATAAATATGTATGTATGTGTTATGGATACCATACAACATCCCTTTGATCAAATTCCTTACCTAGCTTCGTCTCAAAACTTTGATAAAGCGAAAAATGGTACATTGTCGGCTGTGAATATATTATTAGTAAAATGTAATATATGCTAGACTTTATAAAATAAGTTAATTCTTATTGTGTGCAGGCGGAAAAGAATATGGTACAGGTAGGACCATGGGGTGGTAACGGTGGAGATCCCTGGGAATTCACAACCGATGGAAAGATTACCGCAATCAAAATCAACTCTGGAGATGTTGTTAATGCCGTCCGCTTTACTTATAAGGATGCAAGCGGTAGCACCCACCGTAGTGATACCTTTGGGGGTGAAGATGGCACCCCGCATGAGGTGAGATCGATGGATTACGTTTGTTTGTTTTTGCTTTTTTTATACATGAATGAAATAGTTGATGCACTATGTTTTCAAGTTACGTCAACAAATACATAATATAAACCGTATCTAATGTGTGCGTAATCGATTAGATTCATTTTGCTCATGATGAGGAGCTCCAAAAGATCAGCGGGAGATTCGGAGAGTATGGTGACCTTACCGTGGTTACATCATTGACTTTCGTGACCAACAGAAATACGTATGGCGGATATGGAAAATACGCTGGGGTTGATTTCTCCTTGCCTGTAACCGAAGGAAAGATTGCTGGATTCCATGGAAGGTGTGGTGATTTAGTCGACTCAGTTGGCGTCGTACTTAAACCATAACTAGTACGTGCCAATCAAATTACCTGCCGCATATGTACTTTGTTTTACTTGTTGTAATAAAGAAGCTTAAGCTGTTGTTCTTCTGCTTAAGCTAGCGCGTGTATTTGCTTCCAATCGATTTTATTTGTACATGTCCATGTAACATCTATGTTAAAACATTTATAAATAACAAGCATGCAGCCTAGCTGCTTGTCGTTCGTGTGCTATATGGTGGGTACTCGTAAAAGCTTCTAAATCCTCCACCAAGAGGATTATACTGTGACATCCGGTAAATTTCCGTTACCAAACTCCGTTAGTTCCGTTAAGTCTTGTAAACACGTGTCGTGAGCACACACTAGTTGCACACACTAGTTGTCGTTGAACGTTGGTGACCTAATAATAATGAATAATGTTAATTTGATGTGAATCTAAGTGATTATGTGAGTATTGGGTTATGTTTATGTGTTTACACATTTATAAACGGTTAATTAAAGAATTTATCGCGTAACGCGGAAACGTGTCTGTTTATTCGTATGTCTTGTGTTTTTATAAAGATAAGATACATAATGAACTTTATAAGTTTATATCTTTATATTATGAAGTTAAAAACACTTTACAAAGAGTTTAAAGCTTAGTTTTTATAAAATACCAAAACACAAGGGTTTAAAGGGTAAATATGTAAATTAAATTAATTAAAACAAACCTAAACCCTAATCCACCCATTTTCGGCCGCAAACCATCCCCAAACACCTCTCCCATTGCGAAATCAACCAAGAACAAGCAAGGGAACACGAAATTGGATCGATTTCAAGGCATAGAACACGTTAGAATCATCAATTGCAAGTTAACACGCGTTTAAAGGTTAGATTTTTCGTGTTTTTGTGAAGGGTTCATCATGGCCGAACCCTAATTCATAAATTGGTCCTTGTTGGGTCGAATTGGTTGTTGTTTGATGATGTTAACATGTTAGTTAGATTGTATACATGTTAGTTAACGTCGATTATGCAAGAATTCTAGGTTTTTAGTGGATTGATCATGAAATTGATTTTGAAGCAAACCCTAATTCGAAAATGGCTTGATTATGCATGATGGATGATTGTTTGATGAATGTTTGATGATAATTGGGTTGTATGAATGTTAGAATACGTTGATTATGCAAGAAAGTTGGGATTTGGATGCATTGTTCATAGGTTACTAAGAATAGTAACTTTATTTTGCATGAAATGTTGAATTATTGATGGATTGATGTTATGGATGGTTCATGATGATAATTAGATGCTAGATTGATATTATGAATGCTAGAAATCTTTAATTTGATGATGTTGATCATAGCTTGCCAAAAGTAGAAACTTTTGTTTATGAAGATTGTTGGATTGAGGTGTTTAGTGTTGTTGATCATGTCTAGATGTTAGTATGAGCTTGAATTGGTATATTATTGATGAATTCATGCATACCTTGGATGTTTGATAGACTTTGGATGTTCTTTCCCAAAAGGAAACTTTATTTGTGTAAATGTTGAAGTATGATGTTGTGATCATGTTTGAGATGATAGGAACTTGCTAATATGTTCAAGGATGGATCCTAGTGTAATAGAACGTGTTAAACTAGTTGTATGGCATGTTTGGATGATCATGGGTGATAATTGGAATTGGTAATCATGTATGGTTTGGATGTTGTGTAGTAGTAGGACATCATGCTTGGGTCTGGTAATTGATTGTTGTGATGTTGTGGATGCAATGTATATGCTTAAAGAATTTGGTTGTGATCATTATACACACGTGCGGATCTGAGGCCCCTACTTAGTGGGATTGGCAGGGTTTAGGATGTGAAGTCGTGAGTGGCTTCACATGGCATGTGATGAATGGTTGAACCTTGTATGACATGTTAGTTGTTTTGTAGCTAATGGTTATGTTAATGTGCTAGATTCGCATGACTTGTATAGTAGTTGATTGTATGATGATCTAGGTGATACACCGGGTTGATATAGCATATGTATGATACTGTTTGAATGCTTATCATGTATGTTGTATGTGCTCATTGGCTTTGTTTGAATTATAACTCATAATGTCACCAACGGTCAAACGGGTCAACTAGGTCAAACGTGTCTATTTGTCTGGAAGCTTGAGTCTTTGATTTTGGTATGATTAGGGTTTCACATGTCTTTTATTTACACGTACTTATGTACTCACATGATCTAGGTAACCTGTGAAGGTTGGCTATCCTCTCGTTTCTCAAAATAAACCCTAAGTACTTTGCATACATCAGGTGAGTTCATGCCCCACTCTTTACTTAATCTCTTTTGGGGGAGATAGCATACTGGTATTTATACGAACGCTTTTATGATTTAAGTTGTGTATAATATTAATATAGTGCTGTTTACCATGAGAAAAGTCCTCACACTTTTGAATTGTTAATATTTAATAGCGGGGAAACTTGGGTAGTACTACTGGGTCTGACGAGCCCCACCTGTGTGACTCGAGGTCAACCGGGTGCAATTTGTCCTATTGATCATTGTCACGACATGGTAAGTCGTGACAGGAGGCAACAACTATCACAGTCAGCTTCAATTGCAAAATCACTATGTATTAATATTTGTTGATAATAGACTAGCTATCTATTACCATACACTGCTTATATTTATCGCAACTGTTTACATGATTATTGAACTCAAACTCTTGAACTCACCAACCTATGTGTTGACATTTTAGTATGCTTTTCTCAGGTCCTTAACTTGCTTGCCATAGGAGCACTGTACGGTTCACTTCATTTAAGACATTATGCTTCAAGACAATGTGACATTTTAACAATTATGGTTTACTTTTGGTTTGGCACTTGTTTTGCCATAAGTTATACTTTATAGACTTGGGTTGTTTTCAAAAACGCTTCCGCATTATTTAACGTTGGTATTTTGGTTGAATTTGTTATGTTATGGCATATAGAGTCGTTCTGAGTAACTATTGACTGTGATCCTGGTTTGTTCACACGCCTCGCGGTAAAACTCCGCAAGTGGATTTTGAGGGTGTGACATATACCGTATGTGATTTAACATGGTTCGTGTAATATTTAGAGATATATTTATGTTACATTGTATGAAAATTCAATTTACCCATCTGACGTGTATGTTAAAATAATTAAAAACATTTAAATTTATGTTACGTTGTTCGAAAACGAAAGTTACCAAAACTCGTTACGTAAGTTAATCACTTATTTCACACAAGCACTACTCGTAGTAATTTTTTTTACCGGATATGGTTTAGTCTTTTGTTGAGTTGCAAACTCGTAATTCAAATTAAATCTAATATATAGTTATAAATGTTTTATAGTGTCTAATATGTATTACAAATTAAAGGTTTCTTGTAAACTAATAACATGTGAAGTAAATATTTAACTAAATAAAACTTTAATAAATGCTCGAATGTTTATATGTAAAAATTTAAAAGTTTCGGTTGATTATCAACATAAATTTATAATATTATGTATTAAATAAACAGGTCGTATAACTTCTTATATATGTATTCATTCTTTACGTTTAAACAATCAAAACTAAGTATCCGAACTAATCAACCAGTTAAGCCGGGCAAAGTGTTATGTAGACATATATACAGATCGGTTACGATCCATCATGAATTGACTTGGAACGTAACGAGTCAAACTTTAAAGTTAAGTCACCAATATTAGCATATATATATATATATTATTGATAAATTATTCATAGCACCCAGCGTTTCTAATTATTCTGTATCCGATGTTACTAAGCCACAACAATGATTGATTCTAGTAGAAAAGTCAATTAGACTTGAACATACGCGTTGGTAGAGCTCGTATTATACTAGTTGTGGTCGTTTGTAGCATCTACCAGTTAAATCAAAAAAAGGCCGAATCCTACAATGGTGATGGTCTATGTCAGACTTTGTTAAAGAGGCGTTAGCGGTACCAATAATAATCACAACAACCTCTATTTCTTTAGACTTCAAATTTATCAGACTTTTAATGTTCAACCAAGAGTTTAACACCAACCTTAAAATTAATGTTTCATTTGTTTGAAATTAAATTTACCCAAACTAGTGATGTAATTTAAACACAAGCACTCTTATTAGTCAACTTTAAATAGGATACGGTCTACGTTGTTGTTGATTTGTACACTCGTTAATTAAACTAAATCTAATACAATTGCTCTAATAGTTTTATTGTTTTTAATATGTAAGGATTTTTCGTAAACTAATAACAACTTTAGTAAAATATTAAAACTAGACCTTGTCACACTTACAATTAACAAAATAAAATTTTAATAAATACAAATTGAATGGATTGGTTCATTATTAGCCTAAATGCATTATATTAGGTAATAAAAAACATGTATTATTGATACTAATCTACGTATTGATAGTTCACATTTCAAACATGAGTACTCAACCATGAGTCAACTTAAACGAAACAAGTCAAACATTAATTTAAGACACCGATATAAGCGCATATATATTTGAGTATTCGTAACACATTAAACCAAAAGAAAAATGATGTATGCAATTTTTTTTAACTTTTATCACTTCAAATGTATTCATATAACTTTCAAATGTAAATAAATCTACTATACTTTTATTTATTTTTTCAAAACTAAGTTAAATAAGTTGAAGTTCCTACTAAATTATTTTGACAAACATATCTCTAAATGACATCTAAACACACACACTCGTGGTCTCATATGATGATATGTCAACACCAATTTAAAAATTCTAAATCACATTATATACTATTCTTTATTTTTTTCATTTTATTAAAGGGTTTATGAATATAGTGTATTTTGTTATATTATCTTAATTATAATGATATATACAATTTTAAATGTATAGACTAACTCTAATCTGTAAGGCCCCGTTCCCGGGCACCTTACAGCTGGTGGTTCATCGCACTTAAAACATTATAAAATGTACATTAATTTTGTAGCGGAATTTAAAACTTTCATTTATAATTAAAAACATGTCAATTACAACATTAGTTCTCGTCTCAAAATACATGACAGGCCAAAATACGGATGCCAGCCTCAAAACGCTCCGAGTAGCTTATGCATCCATGCCTGCAACTCCTCAGCATCAACATATACCTGCCAACTATCATGCATATAAAAGTCAGCGTCACTGAGTGGGTTCTAGTTTTATAATAAAACATACCTTACATTCATTAAAACCGTTCTTTCAAAACATACTATACAATACAACCGTTCGTGATCATGCATCATACGTACATACAGATAATATCATTATTATCTTCATCATTACATTTATTAACTTTGTTCATTCAACGTATTACATTATCGTTCATTTCTCTTTCTAGATCCGGTCAGACTTTACCCTCTTCGTGGCACTCAGCCACGATTACTGAGGTCGAATGACAAGGATCCTGTTCTATACTTTATTACGATAATTCATTTACGTTCATTCATATGTTCGTTCTTTCGTTCATGATCTTTTGTTCATTACTCATTAGTACTCGAATCTTGTCTCTTGCGATATCCCCGACTCATGCTCGAAAGCTGATGTTGTGCCAGGGCCTACTCACAAACCCCCGACTCATGTCCGAAGACTGACACAACACCGAGATACGCGACAAAGATCCCATACGAGTCAATCTCAGATATTGAACTCCATCCGAGTCGGTTGCAACACAGAGTCGCTCACCTCATATCTCGTCTCATGGTCAAAGACCTGTGTCGAGTCTGTTGCAACGCAGAGTCGCTCACCTCATAACTATGCTTTGCTGCATGCCACACCCCCGAAGTTATACATAACTCGGGTAATAACACCCCACCGTCGTGGGTAACACCCCCATAGAAATGGGTAACAACACCCCCACCGTCGTGGGTAACACCCCCGTAGAAATGGGTAACAACACCCCCACCGTCGTGGGTAACACCCCCATGGAAATGGGTAACAACACCCCCACCATCATGGGTAACACCCCCATAGAAATGGGTAACAAAACCCCCCACCGTCGTGGGTAACACCCCCGTAGAAATGGCTAACAACACCCCCACCGTCGTGGGTAACACCCCCGTAGAAATGGCTAACAACACCCCCACCGTCGTGGGTAACACCCCGTAGAAATGGGTAACAACACCCCCACCATCGTGGGTAACCACCCCATAGAAATGGGTAACAAAACCCCCCACCGTCGTGGGTAACAACACCCCCACCGTCGTGGGTAACAACACCCCCACCGTCATGGGTAACACCCCATAGAAGTGGGTAACAACAACCCCACCGTCGTGGGTAACACCCCTATAGAAATAGGTAACAACACCCCCACCGTCGTGGGTAACACCCCCATAGAAATGGGTAACAACACCCCCACCGTCGTGGGTAACACCTTCGAAGGTCAGTCATAAAGACTGGAACCCTTGCGTGAACACTTTAGGATTTGCTGAACCTCACGCGGTAGAGCTTAAGGCATTAAGAGCCGTGCACCTCTGTACATATTGCTTTCAAGCATCTCCATACTACTCTCTTTATTTCATTAATTCATGCATGCATTCATTCATTACGTTCCTCTTTTCAGTATCTTCCACTTTACGTTACATAATACTTTCATTAAATTCATTAACGTTCAACGCAAAGCCAAGGGAAGACATACATACAATAAGGAACACACATAAACATACACCATCACCCATATAGGCACATCATACATACGTAAAACACATCAATCATAAGGCATCACATCATAACCTGGCCTATCTCCCCATTATACCCCTTGAAAACCACTTAGAAAACCTCAAGTCCAAAGTGGGTGCATGGTCCTTCCAGGCGCATGAGCATAAAAATTCTAAGTATAAAACAGTCTGGGTGCATGGGCACTATTTCAGCGCTTCTATCCTATTCAGGCGCATGGCCACTATGCAGGCGCATGACACCTGTTTAGGCGCATCAACACTTAGCCGTTTCAATCACTTTGGACGCATGGCACTATTTAGGCGCATGGCCAACATAAGCGCATGGCCAACACTTAGGCGCATGGGCAACTGTTTAGGCGCATGACCCACCCTTGGGTGCATGGCCAACACTTAGGCATCTCGCCACTCATGCTGGACGCATGGACAACTGTTTGGGCGCATGAACAACTATTCATGTTCATCAGACATTCTGAACTCTTTTCTATGTTATCATCTTCACCCGATTCTCATTCTAAGCATACCCAAACACAGATCTAACATACTAAGGCTATCTAAGCATGCTAAACATCATCTCTAACCCATAATCAAACTCTAAAACATATATACGTACATACAACATTCGGACATAAATTTGTAAATCCACGGTTTTACTTGAAAACATCACTTGGTACGCATAATAGCCCCAAATTAGTTGAAAATCAGTAAAAGAGGGGTTCTAGAAACTCACCTTTAGCAGCTTTTGAGCAACACCCTTCCCGTTCAAGTCCCACCTTCGATTCAGCTCTTGAATCCCAAAAGTAACCTCTAAACAACCGGAACTTCGGTCGAGAACTCAATACTCAACTGAAACCGAGCTCATATAAGTGAAGACTTACCTTTTGAAGCTGCTTCTTCCACTTTCTCTCTCTAGAACCGGGGCTCTCTCTCTTCTTCTTTTCAGCCGTGAAGAAGAAGATGAAGAAGAAATAATGGGCACCCATGCCCTTAAAATCTTAAAATAACACTTTTTCCCATCCATTTGTGCACAATTTCCATTCCTTCCACTTACTTTTCTTTTTCCTTCCGTTTAAGTAGAAATTTCAGGGTGTTACATAATCACTATGTTAAGCTGATACAATAATTAATTAAATGAATAAATTAGAGATATCTTAAAGCAAACCGAATATCTATCATATATATAGATTTATGTCAACACCAATAAAAATAATTTAATCGAATTATTACTTATTCTCTTAAATTATCTTATTCTACCAACTCATTCCCTAATAGTCATGTATTAATTGTAATTAACAAACCGATAAAAATTCCACTTATACAAATCAAGTTACTAATTGACCGAATAACATAAATAAAGAAAGACGCTTTTACCTATTCATGATGGGCATACACTTACGTACCCAAGATGATGAATTAGATCTAAATTTGAACACTGTATTATTTTATTCTAATAACCCTTAGGTGATTTGATAGCTCATGTCTATATAAATATGTATGTATGAGTTATGGATACCATACAACATCCCTTTGCTCAAATTCCATACCTAGCTTCGTCTTAAAACTTTAATAAAGCAAAAAATGGTACATTGTCGGCTATGAATATATTATTAGTAAAATGTAATATATGCTAGACTTTATAAAATAAGTTAATTCTTATTGTGTGTTGGCGGAAAAGAAGATGGTACAGGTAGGACCATGGGGTGGTAACGGTGGAGATCCCTGGGAATTCACAACCGATGGAAAGATTACCGCAATCAAAATCAATTCTGGGGATGTTATTAATGCCGTCCGCTTTACTTAAAAGGATGCAAGCGGTAGCACCCACCGTAGTGATACCTTTGGGGGTGAAGATGGCACCCCGCATGAGGTGAGATCGATGGATTACGTTTGTTTGTTTTTGCTTTTTTATACATTAATGAAATAGTTGATGCGCTATGTTTTCAAGTTACGTCAACAAATACATAATATAAACCGTATCCAATGTGTGTGTAATCGATTAGATTCATTTTGCTCATGATGAGGAGCTCCAAAAGATCAACGGGAGATTCGGAGAGTATGGTGACCTTACCGTGGTTACATCATTGACTTTCGTGACCAACAGAAATACGTATGGCGGATATGGAAAATACGCTGGGGTTGATTTCTCCTTGCCTGTAACCGAAGGGAAGATTGCTGCTTTCCATGGAAGGTGTGGTGATTTAGTCGACTCAGTTGGCGTCATACTTAAACCCTAACTAGTACGTGCCAATCAAATTACCTGCCGCATTTGTACTTTGTTTTATTTGTTGTAATAAAGAAGCTTAAGTTGTTGTTCTTTCTGCTTAAGCTAGCGTGTGTATTTGCTTCCAATCGATTTTATTTGTACGTGTCCATGTAACATCTATGTTAAAACATTTATAAATAACAAGCATGCAGCCTAGCTGCTTGTCGTTCGTATGCTATATGGTTGGGTACTCGTAAAAGCTTCTAAATCCTCCACCAAGAGGATTATACCGTATGTGATTTAACATGGTTCGTGTAATATTTAGAGAATCTTTATGTTACATTTGTATGAAAATTCAATTTACCCATGTGACGTTGTAACACCCGATTATTTATTCATTTATTTTGAAGCCGACTAAAGAAGAAAAGAAATAAAGTCCAAAGTCGAGGGATCAAACTCGCCAACGAAAGAAAGTCGGGTGAGTGGGAGTATATAAGGGAAAGGGCAGCCCTTACCCTCTCCCCACACTCACAAATCAGCCAAAGAAAGGGGAGAAGAGAGAAAGAAGAGAAAAAGAGGAAAAGTGTTGGTTCGGGTTGGTTCGAGTAGCCAAAGTTGTTGAGAAATGAGTCAAACCGAAGCTCTACTCGTTGTGGTTGTTTATGTGAGTTCTAGAACCCCACTTTTACTTGTTTTCTAATGATTTTGGGGCTGGAACACATCTGAAATCGGGTTTTTGGAGCGTGTGTATGTTTGACCCGTTTGTGTATGTGTATGTGTATGTATGATGCGTTTGTGGCTTGATTGTGAGCTTGTGTGTGCTTGAATGGTGTTGTGGTATGCATCCCTAAGGTTTAGGATGGTCGATTTAGGCTTAAAATGGGTTTAGATGAGTTTGGAGGCCGAAAACCCCGGCTGCAGTCGGGATGAACTGCATTCTGCATCAGCTAGGGCTAGGCGACCGACTGGAGGCCGATGGAGGCCATACGGCCGATTAGGGTGCGATGGGGTCCATTCGCATGATTGAAGGTCCATTTGCACGATTGAAAGGCCAGTCGCATAGAGGTCATGCAACTGAAGGTCCAGTCGCATAAGTGCTCATCCGCATTAATCCCTTCGCATGAGGTTCATCCGCATTGTCCATTCGCACGACCCGAACGTTCATTCGCATGGGTATTCATCCGCATAGTCCATTCGCACGATTGGGTACTCATTCGCATAGTGTTCAGTTGCATGGAGGCGCCACACGACTTGTTGTAATAAAGAAGCTTAAGCTGTTGTTCTTTCTGCTTAAGCTAGCGCGTGTATTTGCTTCCAATCGATTTTATTTGTACGTGTCCATGTAACATCTATGTTAAAACATTTATAAATAACAAGCATGCAGCCTAGCTGCTTGTCGTTCGTGTGCTATATGGTTGGGTACTCGTAAAAGCTTCTAAATCCCCCACCAAGAGGATTATAACGTATGTGATTTAACATGGTGCATGTAATATTTAGAGATATATTTATGTTACATTTGTATGAAAATTCAATTTACCCATGTGACGTGTATGTTAAAATAATTAAAAACATTTAAATTTATGTTACGTTTGTTCGAAAACGAAAGTTACCAAAACTCGTTACGTAATTTAATCACTTATTTCACACAAGCACTACTCGTAGTAATTTTTTTTACCGGATATGGTTTAGCCTTTTGTTGAGTTGCACACTCGTAATTCAAATTAAATCTAATATGTAGTTATAAATGTTCTATAGTGTCTAATATGTAATACAAATTAAAGGTTACTTGTAAACTAATAACATGTGAAGTAAATATTTAACCAAACAAAACTTTAATAAATGCTCGAATGTTTATAAGTAAAAATTTAAAAGTTTCGGTTGATTATCAACATAAATTTATAATATTATGTATTAAATAAACAGGTCATATAACTTCTTATATATGTATTCATTCTTTACGTTTAAACAATCAAAACTAAGTATCCGAACTAATCAACCAGTTAAGCCGGGCAAAGTGTTATGTGGACATATATACATCGATTACGATCCATCATGAATTGACTTGGACGTAACGAGTCAAACTTTAAAGTTAAGTCACCAATATTAGCATATATATATTATTAATAAATTATGCATAGCACCCGACGTTTCTAATTATTCTGTATCCGATGTTACTAAGCCACAACAAAGATTGATTCTAGTAGAAAGTCAATTAGACTTGAACAGACGCGTTGGTAGAGCTCGTATTATACGGGTTGTGGTCGTTGTAGCATCTACCCAGTTAAATCAAACAAAGGCCGAATCCTACAATGGTGATGGTCTATGTCAGACTTTGTTAAAGAGGCGTTAGCGGTACCAATCATAATCGCAACAACCTCTATTTCTTTAGACTTCAAATTATCGGACTTTTAATGTTCAACCAAGAGTTTAACACCAACCTTAAATTAATGTTTCATTTGTTTGAAATTAAATTTACCCAAACTAGTGATGTAGTTTAAACACAAGCACTCTTATTAGTCAACTTTAATAGGATACGTCTAGGTTGTTGTTGATTTGTACACTCGTTAATTTAAACTAAATCTAATACAATAGCTCTAATAGTTGTATTGTTTTTAATATGTAAGGATTTTTCATAAACTAATAACAACTTTAGTAAAATATTAAAACTGGACCTTGCCACACTTACAATTAACAAAATAAAATTTTAATAAATACAAATTGAATGGATTGGTTCATTATTAGCCTAAATGCATTATATTAGGTAATAAAAACATGTATTATTGATACTAATCTACGTATTGATAGTTCACATTTCAAACATGAGTACTAAATATAGAGATCGATAGCAACATACAGTTGATTTTCGATTCAACCATGAGTCAACTTAAACGAAACAAATCAAACACTAATTTAAGACACCGATATAAGCGCATATATATATGAGTATTCGTAACACATTAAACCAAAAGAAAAATGATGCATGCAATTTTTTTTAACTTTTATCTCTTAAAATGTATTCATATAACTTTCAAACGTATATAAATCTACTATACTTTTATTTATTTTTTCAAAACTAAGTTAAATAAGTTGAAGTTCCTACTAAATTATTTTGACAAACATATCTGTAAATGACATCTAAACACACACACTCGAGGTCTCATATGATGATATGTCAACACCAATTTAAAAATTCTAAATCACATTATATAGTATTCTTTAATTTTTTTCATTTTATTAAAGGGTTTATGAATATAGTGTATTTTGTTGTATTATCTTAATTATAATGATATATACAATTTTAAATGTATAGACTAACTCTAATCATTATGTTAAGCTTATACAAGAATTAATTAATGAATAATTGAGAAATCTTAAAGCAAACCAAAATATCTATCATATATATAGATTTATGTCAACACCAATAAAAATAATTTAATCGAATTATTACTTATCTCTTAAATTATCTTATTCTATCAACTCATTCCCTAATAGTCATGTATTAATTGTAATTAATAAACCGATAAAAGTCCACTTATACAAATCAAGTTACTAATTGACCGAATAACATAAACAAAAAGACGCTTTTACCGATTCATGATGGGCAAACGCTTACGTACCCAAGATGATGAATTAGATCTAATTTGAAAACTGTATTATTTATTCTAACAACCCTTAGGTGATTTGATAGC